>OX443564.1:24330105-25530105 GCA_949372485.1 Cheilosia soror
AACAATAGCTTACTTAATCGCATAGCAAGAATCTTCTAAACTGAACTGCAAGTTTCTCAATACATATTCATTAATTTCCTACATACTACAATAATCCATATTATAGGTAGGGGGAATGCGGGAGACTTGAGCCACTTTTTGTTAAATCGTTCATAAAATTTTTTTTATTGACCGCAGCCACCTATTAAATGCATTTTTTTCTAGCTACATAAATCTATTTTAAGAAAAGTCCAATCAACTTAAAATAAACACCAGAGATTTTTGACAAATGGCAAATGTTTGACAACAGATTTTCGGCTCAAGTCTCCCCTACCGCAGGGA
Organism: Cheilosia soror; assembly: GCA_949372485.1. Classification (NCBI taxonomy): domain Eukaryota; kingdom Metazoa; phylum Arthropoda; class Insecta; order Diptera; family Syrphidae; genus Cheilosia; species Cheilosia soror. The sequence goes on from OX443564.1 coordinate 24,330,427, forward strand.
GACTTGAACACCCCTTTGGGGAGACTTGAACATACTCAAATTCTATAAGCAAAACAATAAAACAAATAATATAACAACTATCAATCTGAATAGAATTAATTTTTATTAATTTTGTGGCATTATCTACAAACAAAAAGTTATGTTTAATGTTTTAAAATAAAAATATAAAAGACTAATAATAAAATGTTACAAACGTTTATACATAGTATATAAAATAAGTAATTCAGTTTTCAAACATAAAATAGAGTTAAAAAAAACTAAATGAACTTCCGAAACAAAACAAAAATTAATAAATAATTTAATTTTTTATAAATTGCCATATCACTTAGGCAATAAGCCACTGATCAACTCTCCCCTCAGAAACTGTCTCAAGTCTCCCGTTCACATTTTTTAACAAAATAACATTTATAATTTTTGTTACGTACATGCCAGCATAGTTTTATGCTAGTATTTACAAAGTCAAATATCAATATTATTAGGTAACATCAATATTATTTACTAACAATGTTGCACATAAATTTTATGAAGAAAATAAAATTTTTTTTTTTTTTAAGTTTTCATATTGAAAAACACATTTTCTCCTCCACCAAACAAAGTGAACAAACGATTTAGAACTCCTTTTGTATGCAAGTAGCGCGTCAGTTTCTGCATCACATACATTTAAATTCATTGGATTTGAATAGAATTTAAGCGAGTTATTAAGAGTGTCTCAAGTCTCCCATATGTTCAAGTCTCCCGCTTTCCCCCTACATACTACAATAATCTATATTTTAAATTTATATAGGGATGATTTGGATGTATGCTGCAATAGCATTCAGCGTAGCACTGCGACCTGCGTATAGCTAAAAATATATAATAATTATATAAAATATAAAATAATTGTATCTAAATACAAAAGGTTAATTTTGGGTTTAATATAAACAAATGAACTCAAACTGTCAGCCTACAAATCGTGTTGAAAATCGTTCATCTAATTGGCAACCCACACGTCGTTTAGTACTTATGCTGAAATATTGGCAACGCTTTACTATTGACAAGCTGTTGTCACTTTGACATATGAAAAATGAATTTTTTACCACATGTGTATAATAACCTAAAATATACCTTCACTTGGATTTATATCGTCATCTTGTAAGGTTATAATCAATTTCAATTTCTGAATAAAAAACTGCGTTTTGTTTTCCCCTTAATATTAATAGGTTATGGGCCCAGCGAGACACACAGCGCATATATTATAAAAGAAATTGAATAACCCGTATGGTGGATCGTGAGCAGAAACCTTCTGACGATTTTAAGAATTGGTTTGAGATGGCTTCCAGTTCATCAAGTTCCTCGCGCATGGAATTGCTGTCCAAAGAGAACTATGATACATGGAGTATGCAAGTTGAGGCACTTCTCACCAAAAACGACCTGTGGGACTATGCAAACGGTTCGTGTTTGATGCCCGTGACAGATGAGGCTCTGAAAGCTGCATGGTTAAAGCAAGACAGAAAAGCCAAGGCGGATTTAATTTTGTCAATTCATCCGTCTGAATTGAAACAGATTCGTGGATGTGATACATCACGGGCAGTGTGGCTTAAGCTCGAGTCAATTTATGCTTCAAAGGGACCGGCAAGGAAGGCGACGTTGCTAAAGCAGCTAATGCTCCAGAAGTTGGACGATGGCGGTGACGTTAAAGATCATATAGCGAAATTCTTCGATGCCGTCGATAAGCTTGAGAGCATGGAAGTGCAAATAAATGGAGATTTGCTCGCTATAATGTTGCTGTATAGTCTTCCTTCTTCATACGAAAATTTCCGATGTGCGATTGAGTCGCGAGATGAGTTACCAAACGCCGAAGTGTTAAAAATAAAAATTATTGAAGAGAGCGAAGCACGACAGCAAGCGACTGGGAGTGCAGTTATAGCCATGGCTGCTGGGAGCAGTATGCATACGCGGTCTATGAGAGATAAACCAAAATTGCCACCAAGAACTGGAAAAATCAAATGTTTTAAATGTGGTATTTTGGGTCATAAAGCCAATGTGTGTCCGACAGGCAAGTCGGATGTCGGGCGAAAGTCGCGGCATTCAGCAAACAGTGTCGACGAGTCGTATTGTGCTGTTTCTCATTTGATAACAGCAGATGCAAATAATGCGAGCAATAGTGCGAAAAAGCCTTTGAATAATAGGGCATGGATTCTGGACAGTGGTTGTACAGCGCATTTGTGTGGCGATGAATGTCTTTTTCAATCGATGGTAAACTCCCCGAAGACAAAATTGAACTTGGCAAGTAAGGCGTCAGCTGAAGTCAAAGGAAAGGGTATTGTTCATTTGTCAATTGCGAATGATTATGGTCATCGAAAAATCGAGTTCAAGGACACGTTGTATGTACCCGACTTACGAACAAATCTTATTTCAGTGGCAAAAATTACGAATAGGGGCCATGAAGTGACTTTTCGTAAAAACGACGCTTACATTCGTGATGAACGTGGAAATGTGTCGATAGTTGCAGACCGCAGAGGGGAACTTTATTACGTCCGTGAAAATACTATTGATTGTGCAAAGGCGGTTGTCCGGTCTGAGTGCTCCGAACTGTTGAAGTGGCACGAAAGATTGGGTCATTTGAACAGCAAAGATTTGGTTAAACTGGTTCAAATCGGTGTTTTACCCGCGGTGGATGTGAAGGACGCTGATAAATTACTGCGTTGTGAGATTTGCTTAAAGGGAAAAATGACTGCTTTACCTTTCTCCAAATGTCGAGTGCCTTGTTTAGAGCCATTAAAAATCGTGCACTCTGACGTCGTAGGTCCATTTAGGATGGAATCATCGGGACGTGCGAAATATTTTGTGACCTTTATAGACGACAGTTCAAGGTGGTCCGAAGTGTATTTCCTGAGGCAGAAGAGCGGTGTATTCGACGCGTTTAAACTCTATCAGAATCTTGTAGAAAGGCAAACTGGGATAAAAATAAAATATTTGCAGTCGGACAACGGACGAGAATATTGCAATATAGAGTTCGACAAATATCTAGCTGATCAAGGAATAGAGAGGAGGCTGACGATTCCTCGCACTCCACAGCAAAACGGAGTAGCGGAGCGGATGAACCGAACTCTCATGGATATGGCGCGGTGTTTGTTGCTGCAATCTGGGCTGAGTGCGTCGTTTTGGTCTGAAGCTGTTGCTACGGCTTGTCATATTCGCAATCGATGTCCTACGAGCAGTTTGAGCGGTGACATTCCATATGAGAAGTGGACTGGAAGGCAATTAAAAGTGAATTATCTCAAAACATTTGGTTCCAAAGTGCTTGTTCTTGATAAGGATCCTAATAAAGACAAGCTAGCGCAGAGATCTGTTGATGGAATATTTGTTGGATATCCTCGAGATAGAAAGGGATATCGAATATGGATGCCAAGTAAACACCAGGTCGTTCATGCCCGCGACGTGAAGTTCCTTGAAGATATACCGCGAAATGCTTCATGCAATATACAGGTGTTGGATCAGTTGCTACAAGCAGAGAAGATTGCAGAGGGCGAGCAGAGCGACATAAGGACAGTTGAGTTTTCGCCTCGTCCATTGATGGTTAATGTTGTTCCCGAAAACCAACCGAAGATGCAAGCAATGAAAAGGAAGCCTGAAGAAGAACTCAGACGAACTCCAGGAAGGCCTAAGTTGTTACGGACAGGCAGCAGAGGGCGACCGAGAAAGCTATTCCGCACTACACGTTCTACGACAGCACAATACAGAGAGTATGAGTCCCCATCTAGGGTCGAAAGCTGTGATTCTGAGCTTGAGGATGAAGTTTTTGCTGGCGTAGCAGAAATCAGCACAAAACATGCCCTGATGAGCGATGCATGCGAAGAGTGGAAGGACGCAATGGAGGCAGAGGTGATGAGTCTCCTTAAAAATGAAACTTGGCAGATAGTTAAAAGGAATTCCCGTACAAACGTCGTTGGATGTCGTTGGGTGCTTACAAATAAGTACAGTTCTGATGGAAAAATAGAAAGACGCAAAGCCCGGATAGTTGCTAAAGGGTATAGTCAAAAATATGGCGTCAATTACCATCAGACGTTTGCACCGGTGGCAAGGTTGGAGACGCTGCGGTTGTTTTTGGCTCTTGCAGTTCAGTTTGGATTGAAGGTGTGGCAATTTGACGTGGTGACGGCGTATTTAAACGGAGTACTGGATGAAGACATTTTTATGAGAATTCCTGAGATGTTGAACGAGATGCTGGAGAGGATAATTGCTAAGCAAGGTAAACATTCGAAGTTTGGTCATCAAGCGGGGAATATGCTGAGGGGCATACGTGATGGTGGCAACACATGCAAGTTGCAGAAGGCTCTCTATGGGCTACGTCAGTCTGGACGTCAGTGGTACGTAAAACTCAGCGAAAAATTATTAAGTTGTGGCTTAAATCCCACAAAGAATGAGCCATGTCTATTTTATAAAATTTCTGGAGATAGTTTGCTGTTTGTTCTTGTTTACGTTGATGATATATTGGTTGCGTCAAATAAGAAAGACCAAATCATTAATCTGCGTGACAGACTGTTGGAAGATTTCGAGTTAAAGGATCTTGGTCTTGCAAAATATTGTCTTGGGCTGGAAATAAATCAACTTGAAGGAAAAATCGAGCTTTCACAGACTGGCTATATAGTCGGACTACTCAAGCAATACGGGATGGATAAATGTAATCCAGTGTCAACACCTTCTGAAGTCAACGTGCGCTTCGACGATACTGTGAATTGTGAATCACAGGAAAACTTTCCATATCGAGAGCTGATTGGTGCCCTCATGTATTTATCAGTGGCAACACGTCCGGATATTGCAAATACCGTTTCAAGGTTAGCACAATTTACGAGTAAACCGAATAAGGCGCATTGGCTTGCTGCAAAAAGAGTCTTAAGGTATCTAGCTGGGAGTGCACAGACTGGATTGGTGTACTCGAAGACCGATGAGCCGCTTTTTGGTTACACAGATGCTGACTGGGGCGGATGTACTGTTGACCGCCGTTCTTACACAGGGTACGTATTCTTACTTGGTGGCGCTGCAATATCGTGGAAATCGCAGAAGCAGCGCACTGTTGCCCTGTCGTCAACTGAGGCGGAATATGTAAGTTTAGCGGAGGCAGCGAAGGAGGCTATATATTTGCGTAGCATACTATGGGAGCTCGAGTTACGTGAGTGGGCTGATACAATAATTTTTGTTGACAACCGAGGAGCTCAATGTTTGGCGAATGATCCAGTTTTCCATGCTCGCACGAAACATATCGATATTAAGCACCATTTCATTCGCGAGTCGATAAGTTCTAAAATGTTTGTACTGGAACATGTACCAACGGAACGAATGATTGCTGATGTGCTGACGAAGTCTTTACCCCGGGTAACACACGAACGATGCTTGGAAGGTATGGGTCTTAGAACGCGTGAGGACATTTCTTGTGACGTGAGGCTTGAGAGGGCGTGTTGAAAATCGTTCATCTAATTGGCAACCCACACGTCGTTTAGTACTTATGCTGAAATATTGGCAACGCTTTACTATTGACAAGCTGTTGTCACTTTGACATATGAAAAATGAATTTTTTACCACATGTGTATAATAACCTAAAATATACCTTCACTTGGATTTATATCGTCATCTTGTAAGGTTATAATCAATTTCAATTTCTGAATAAAAAACTGCGTTTTGTTTTCCCCTTAATATTAATAAATCGCATACCTACTTATGCACAGTTTGAAACAAACTGCTAGAGGTACAAACGAATCCGTCTTGTCGTTAAGAATACAGCTACCTACCACCACGCAGCCAAACAGACATACAGAATTGCGAGACTCAGTTTTTGAGCTTTACCTACTATCATCATCATAATTAATTGATCTAAAAATTTGGACTTAAAACAATATCATTCTAACTCTACATAGGTACAATATGAGAAAATTGAAAATTTAGATCGATCTGGGTACGTGATTTTATTTGCTAAGATCCAACCGAACTTCCCCACTAGTGCACCTCACATGCTCACCCACCCCATAATAATTTTCAAATTATCATAACCTACCCTTGACACCTAAGTTCAATTGCCACGATCATGACACCAATGCTACCCATAAATCCAAGAAATACAAAATACGTATTGTTAAAAATCCGATCTATGATTTCATATTTCTCCTTTCACATTGTTATCCTCTTAAATATCAATTCCAATCGTCATGACTCAACAGCACCACACTCATCATCATGCTAAAAGTACTCTCCCCAGACAACACCACTATATGCGAAAAGTATAAATCGATCCGATCTTTCATTTCATATCATATTCCTTCTTTTCATATTGCTATTCTCATAAATGCTAAAAGTACACTTCGCCTAACCTACACACCACCACCACTAATTACCTGCGAAAAGTACCCACTTAAGGCTCCGTCAAACAGAGCGCGTTTTAACGCCGCTTTCACCGCTGCGTTCTATTGCCGCGTTAGAATATACTGCGATTCATATCACCTGTCATACAGAGCGCGTTTTCAACGCGGCGTTGAACTCCCAACAACGTTTAAACGCGGCGACGCACTCTTGTGAAAAATTACAGATTATTCTCTGACGCGGAGCGGTGTGAGTCATTTTTGTAGTTTCAAATGGGAAAATTAATCGAATTTGTAAGAAATTACTCATGTCTTTACGATATGGGTAATGAAATGTATAAAAAACTTTGTTTGAAAGGGTGATATGGGAGACAATTGCAAAGCAATTCAATGAGAACGGTATTCTCCGACTTCTTCTCTCTTTTCATTTATGTCGTGTTCGCGCACATTCTTTTTTTCTTTTTTTAGAATTTCGTAGCACTGTTTCTGTTTGACGCCGATTAACGCGGCGTTGAGACCGTCTCGTCAAAATAAACTTAACGCCGCGTAAAATAATCTAACCGCGGCGTAATAACGCGTTCTGTTTGACGAAGCCTTTACTTCCACTCCTTAGCTTTACTACTGGAGAATAAAAGACAACAAAAATACTAATTGTTCTTTCTCTTTCATCTGCATGTTGTCAATGAGACAAATAAGAAAAGAAGAAGGCATCATTTAATTTCGTTTCAAATAATCCAATACAACTACCATGTTCGATGGGAGTAGTTGGTCTCAGAGGTGGTTGGTGGCGCTAGTGCATAAATGCGAAGTGATAGTACTATAGTGTCTATATACAATGCTCAAAGTTATAGCTGTCTATCGTGACGTGACGTTCTGTTCGATTCACCACTAATCCCATTTTTGCCGCCTCTGTGCCGATACTTGCAAACGCTCTAGTGACAGCTCGCTGTGTTCTGCCAATGATGTCGATGTCACAAACCAGTAAGAATAGACCGCCGACTTCCCGTACACCTACCCGATTCCCCCCGGAAAAAATTTCACTGTCTGTGAATACGTGTAAATGTCAAAATTAATGGCGGCAATGATTTTCCATGCTATACCATGAGCCTAGGATTTTTCAAGTATGCGTGCGTTAATGGCGCTCCTTTGATTTTGTACAGCACCAATACATGAAAAATCCTGGGCCCGCCGCCAGCTTGTAGGCAAAGTCCGTTATGTGGGAGGAGTCGACGGTCTATTCTTACTGGTTTGTGGTCGATGTCATCAGCGTATGCAAGTAGTTGCACAGACTTTTGGAAAATTGTGCCCCTGGTGTTGGCTTGCGAGTTTCGCACAATTTTCTCAAAATTCGCACCGGGTGCGAATATCCGACAATACTTCGGAAATTCGCACTTGGTACTCTTTAAAAGAATTCGGAAATTCGCACCCCCAACAAAAGCCGTCAAGAATTCTTGAGGACTGTTGTTAGATGCTAGACTTTATGAGCTGTCTATTTTCGACCTAGACTCTTCACTTGAAGTTTCATCTTTCGGTTGTTCACCAACGAAAAGTGTTCCATGTTTAAGTGCTACGAGAATGCAACACTAATGGAGAACCTCTGAATCAAGAACTTCAACTTAATGTTCCAGATCACAATAGAAACAATATGGAAGTTCTATTTTAAGAAGATCAACTCGGGCCATCAAACCTGGCTTTTGTTGGGGGTCCGAATTTCCGATTCCAATATAAGATAAAAAGTAATTCGCACCTGGTGCGAATTTCCGATTCCATAATATAAGATAAAGAAATTCGCACCGGAGATTGAATCTCTCTCAATACACTCCAGAGTTTACCTCGAGGGACTCGGTCGTATGCTTTCTCCAAATCTACGAAGCATACGTAAACATGTGTAGCATACTCCCAAGCCTTCTCAAGTACCATTCTAAGAGTGAATAACTGGTCGGTTGTGCTTCTGCCGAGATGAAAGCCGCACTGCCCATCTCCTAATCGTTCCTTGACAAGGCCTTTAGCATTTCTGGCCGGATTTCATCCACTAAGGCAGATTTGCCAGCTTTTAGCGATTTGATCGCAAAAGTGACTTCCTCTACCGTGGGACCATTTTCCACCCCGCTTAAAGCGATGGATGTGTCATCTTCAATGACCTGGATTGGATTGAGCAATTCGGAAAAGTGCTCGCTCCATCTGCGCAAAATGTCTTCCTCTGTGATCGCGGTCTAACTTCTCGCCGAACTCTTTCCAAGATTGTTCTTCGCGCCTCAATGTACCGGTTTCGAGAAGTTGAGTCTCCCAAGTGAATCTACACCTTGAAGGCCTTTTTCTTCTATCTGATGGCTTCTTGGACTCCGGGCGTTTTAATCCGCGCGTTCCTTTTCTCACCACTAGCCGCCACACCGAGCCGCTTTACTCCCCAAACATGTCCTGCAGAGGCAATGACTGCTGTTGAAAACAACTGCCATTCTTCCTCTACATTCAATGGAACATTTGAAATTTGTTCAAAAACTTGCATATACCTGTAGTGCAAATTCCTCCGGTATCTTATCGTTCTGTAGCCCCTCCCACCGTATGCGCGTAACCATTCTTGGTTTACGCTTTGCCAGGATAGGTAGATATTTGATAGTTGAGATAGAATTTGCACATCACCCAGGTGGTTATCAGTTGACAGTTCAAGCCCTCTCAACACACAAACATCACAAACCATTCTTTTAATAGACGACGGTACCACAAAGAAATCTATCAATTTTGCTGAAGGCTTCTACGGTACCATGTGTATTTATATATATCGTTGTGTGGAAAGAAAGTGTTCATAATGGACATTCCATTTGAACAACAAAAGTCCAACAACTTCTTTCCGTTCGCGTTCTGATCGAGGTCACCGTGTTTCGCAATCGCGCTACCCCATGTCTATAAATCCACTCCCACGTGAGCATTGAAGTCACCTATCAGGATATAAGAATCCATATCTGCAACCTTTTCAAGGGTTGCATCAACTTCATCTAAGAAAACTGCGTACCCCGACTCCAGATTCGGTGCATACACCTGCACTTAGAGCTAGAGTTGGTTTTTCAAGGTTTAGCTTTAAGATCGCAACTCTCCCTCCTTTAGTGACTGCAAACAAAATTGGTTTCGAAAGTTCCGTTAGCTTTAAGAAATTTCTAAAATTTTGACAAAGTCTTAGAGAGCAGTTCCTTATGTAAGCATGAAAGATGTAACGGAAACACCTAATTTTAAAAAAGGCAATGCGTGAGACTATTCAAGTGTTACGGACTGTGTAGGCTCGAAAATGATTAACGTTTTTTTGTAGAGGAAAACAATACAAGCGTTTTTTACTATAAGAGAGGGGGATCTATCTCGCTTCGTTTAGGCGGGAGCGGTAATTTAAAAAAAATAATACTTAAACTGAAAAAATATATATTTAAAAAAATGGCAACACTTACAATAAAGGACTTTAGCATGGTAGGTATATACATATGTTTTTATTTATAGAAAAATACACGTAAATTAAAAAAAATATATATTTCGTGTAAAAACTGACAATTGATTTTAAGTATTGTGTGGGATTAATACTCGAGATAGCAAAGTTATTGGATTATCTTGTGCTTTATCTTTTTATGTTGGTAGGATACTAAAGATGTATCTACCTACATTGCCTCTGGTAATAGTATGTAACGTGAATCATCATCCCTCGATGCAGGAACATTTTTTAATGTTAGGTACGTTAATCGTTTTAAAATTAAGAACTGACTTTCCGACATCTTTCAATTTGTGTGTCATTAGGTCTGTTCCACAAACCAGTAAGAATAGACCGTCGACTCCTCCCACATAACGGACTTTGCCTACAAGCTGCCGGCGGGCCCAGGATGTTTCATGTATTGGTGCTGTACAAAATCAAAGGAGCGCCATTAACGCACGCATACTTGAAAAATCCTAGGCCCATGGTATAGCATGGAATATCATTGCCGCCATTAATTTTGACATTTACACGTATTCACAGACAGGGAAATTTTTTCCGGGGGGAATCGGGTAGGTGTACGGGAAGTCGGCGGTCTATTCTTACTGGTTTGTGGTCTGTTCCTTGGAAAAGAATGTGGCTGTGGTGGGGATGATGGGTCTCTCTCAATAAGAGTAACTCACGAAAACGATATGGAACGCTTTTGTAATATTATGTAACTATGAAAAATGGCAGATGGATTTTGCTGTTCCATAAATTGCATATGAGTATGGATTCAAGTATGTGGAAGAGTTTTTACTGACTGAACTACATGCATTCGAGAAGAGAACGAAAGCTACATTATTTTCCCGCCTTCTGATATCATTTTTATACCAATTTGTTTCTCATATCGCAGAAAATCAAAAGACAAATCAAATTTCAAATCATCTGTCAATTTTCATGCGACTGACAGTTTTGCCGATTTCTACTCAAAGAAATTTGTTCAGTAAAGACTAGGTAAGATTCTCAGTTGACGGGTAATACCTTGCTGTCTCGAAGCCGCTCTCTTTTACGAATTGTTCGAGTTGAGGAACGACAATGCGTAAAAATTAGCTGCTAAGGTTTTCGGCTCTAAGGAGGGAAACATTTCTTAAAATTTCTTAATAAAACTTAACATTACTTAAATATAGAAGGGATATAAGATGAAACACTAAATAAATACCTTTGGATAGTTTTCTGACGCTATCGTAGTGGAAAACTACGGAGTGTCTATTCGCCCGTTCATTTTGACAGATTTTGTACTGAACTGACGTTTACCGATTTTCGGGACACGACTACGTAATCAACGTAACGTCATCGTATTTTCATTAAAAACTCTTTTATAAAGATAAAAGTTGATCCTAAACGTACGGCATAATGTCCGAAAATGATTATACTGGAGTTTAGAGTCCTTGCCGCGAGCGTAGCGAGCCACATACCCCAACTTGGCGCATTGTTCCCAGGTTGAGGGGAAAATCACCATTTTTGCCGATTTTTTAAGACGAAAGGGAGAAAAAAGGGGAAAGGGATAAAAACGGGGAAATAAATTCAAAAAGGGGAAAATCTTAAAATCCTATCAAAAACAGTTTGTAAGAAAATCTTCTAGAGATGAATACCTACGAAACAATCTACAAAAAATAACCATGCTCAAGAAATATGCCCATGCAACACCCACTTAATTTTTTGTTTGGTTTCTGAATGCATTCATTCTTTTGACATTTAATAAAACTATAACCATGGCCATACACTCCTTACCATGAACGTCGTGTACAGAGAGACAGCTAGATTTTGAATGAGTAGAAAAAAAGATAGGTAGTACAGAAAATGGACCAAAAATCCACTTTCAGAAATAATTTTCCCATGAGCATGGCGCATGATTACGAAGGTTATTTTCCGGAACCATAGCGCTTTCGATAAAAATCTTTAATTGGTATTTGCGTTGGTAGGGTGAGGACGTAAAGTCGGGCGTCCGCTTAGAATTTACCATCAAATTTTTGTATTTTCGATTTCATTACTCCTGTACCTGTCAAATTTTATTTTATTGCAATGAGGGTTTGTTTTTGTGTGTAGCCAAGTCGTTCATTAGAATGAAAGTTATGCCACACATGCCTTCCCATGAAAGTCGTTTCGGGCGAGACAGGTCGATTTTAAGTGAGTAGAAAAGAGAATGGATCTGCAGTGTAATATACGCTTCTTTTTTCAACTAGATAACCTAAAAATCTACCCGTCTCGCCCGACACGACTTTCATGGGAAGGCATGTGTGGCTCAGCACATAGTGTGTCCTTGAACTATGCCTTAATTCAAAATATTACGCGATTTCAAAATATTTCTAAACAACGGCGGCACAACTTAATGTGTAATAATTCTCATTTTATTTTGGATTTTGACTGAAGAAGGAACTAACAAAAAAATACAAATATCTCAAGCAATTGGAAGCATTGCTCGAGTTAAAAACATGGTTAAGTATGATAAGACTTTTTCTTTTAAAAAAAAGGGATTTTTTTTCTTTCTAAAGGGGAAAAAATATCATGTTGGTGTTAAAAAAAGGGGATTTCTTTTCTTAAACTCTGGGAACACTGCTTGGCGCAATATAAACTTTGGCATTTCGTTACGTAGTCGTGTCCCGAACAACGGGCGAATAGCAACAGCCGGAAAACTAATGGTGGATTTACATTACCATGCCACGCAATTTTGCATGACTTCAGAGAGAGAGAGATCCGTTTTTCCACAGTCAAGGCTAATGATGTGTAAGAGTAAGACCACGAGCCTAACAATTGAATTAAGGCCGCCATACATTTCTTTATGGAGATTTGTGGTCTCACTCTTACAGATCATTAGCCTTGACTGTAGCAAACGGATCTCTCTATCTGAAGTCATGCAAAATTGCGTGTCGTGGTAATGTAAATCTAGCATAATTGCCTAGGATAATTTTTTGACGTTTTCTCATGCTTGAGTTATGCTAGAATGTTAAAGAGGAATAATGAAATACTGAATTTCATTTTTGCAAAATTTAGTAAAATGCGATAAAACTCTGTTTTAAAATAAGAGTTTGGTGAACCTCTCTTTCAATACTTTCATAAGTGTCAGAAAATTATTTATGTAGCCTAATTGACACACGGCCTTAAATTAGCTAATCGGGCATTTCGTTTTTGTTAATAAATAATAAACTTAGCGAACCCAATGCACTTTTACACTTTCATGGGAAAACAACGAAATAACAGCATTTAAGTGGCAGCACTGTGATAAGTGTTGACCAACACCAAATCAACAATATAGTGCAATTTGTATGCATCGCTTTGCCATAGCACAGCTATTCCTCTTATATTATTATCTCCTATGTTAATGAAAATTAAATTGCAACTGCAACACGATTAAAGCCGAATAAATAAGTATTATTGTATGATCTGCGAACGAACTGTTCTACCATCAAAATAGTATTTTGATTTCATTTCATCTTAGACGGAATAGTACCAGCAGTCAGCATCAGCAGTCTTTGTTCTGAGTTCGCATGTGCAGTTTACAACACTTTATCGCAGCGAACGTAAGCCTTTCTAATATTACATTTCAAACATTTCACGAATTCCATTGTTAAATAAAGTTAATAATTGTAGCAATCGTTTTGTTTTGTGATTGTGTCTGAAGTCATAACATATTTACATATTATATGCAAGTGATTCGAAGTTATATAGATATCTAAAAGTTAAAATGGTTCAGTGACCTTATTCCCCCGCGACTTCGTAGCCAGATGTAGTCATATAATATGTACATGTATTATTTACGTATACGCATTGCCTTCCCACTGTGAACATTAATTCTACTTGTTTCAACTTTAGAATGATTATATAATTATCTTCTAGTCAGTTTTCAAACTTAAAATCTTAGATTAACTTAACAAATTAAAACATTAAGGTACTAATAACTTTAGATAATTTCAATTTGACCTTTTGAGACCAAAGAGTGACACATGTGCATACATTTCTAAAATGTTTTTTCGCAAGTTTCTAATCTCAATGGATGTAATACACGCCCGCAGTGCAAACGTTTTCTTCTATGTAACTATGAAAATAAATATATGTCATACGAATTGGATGGGAATCAAATAAGGTAACTAGAGTGCGCGAGTAAGACAGTGATATTTCCGTGTGTTGATGATGAATTGATGAGACTACGTTTTTTAGGCAAATAAAACTATAATGAGTAGGTAGTACCAGTACGTAGGTATATCACTCAAGTCCCATTATCAGAATAGTCCGAGTTGAAAAATGTGTTGCTATGCTAATTAGTATGTTTCGAATGCACTCGAATCGAAACATAATGAACAATGGGTATCGAAGTTGTATTAGAAAGTTTTGTAAAGATGCCGCAATAAAGCATTTTTTGTTATATTTAACATTACCGGAACAAATAAAAATATATACCTATACATATATAGGCATGTATAAAATATAATTATATACATATTTTTTATTGGAAATTGTTCATGATCATGACCGTTATAAGCTGCAAAAAATTGGCGCTTTTTTTGCGTGTTTTAAAGTACAAAATTATTTTCGAGGTTAAAAATTACTGGATAGCAAGGTGTTTTTCATTTTTTGCATATTATGCTTTTCTGGCTCGGATTTAGTTCATAAATAAAATCTGGTTACCAAAAATATTTGAAAAAAAAGACGAATGAGGGATTTACAATTTATGCCGAGTTCGAACGGCTGAATTGAATAACTTTTCTAAGACAGTTATACGGTTATATACTCTAGGATGTTTGTCTTACGATCGCTAGAGGGCGGCATTAGAAAAAAAAAACGATGTAATTTCTGTTTTTCCTGTAATCCTCCTTAGCGCACCACACTAAGACCCGTTTTACACGCACCGGTTTTTCACTTTAGTGTCGAGAATGTTTCGGTAAAGGGGATAAAAAGTGCAGGGGGTAGCCGAACACGGATGGGCCCCGAATTCCCATCCGATTCTTGTACTCTCTTTTCGGCCTCTTCGTAATTTTGCGCGTTTGCTTTATTCTAAACCGTACTCGGTCGCGCTGGACATCTGCATTTGCTCTATTTTCGAATTGTGTGCGGTATGCGCTGCGAAAATGCAGCTACCACTACCACCGCGAATGATGAATGAGACAGACATAAAGGAAACAAAGACAATTTGATAATCAAGGCACTAAAGTGAAAACACTGGACGTATAAATGCACCATAAGTGCCCAAAAGAGAATTAAGAAGTATCGGACGACAAAGCACGCTACGTATAAAGCGGGTCTAACCACGGCACTGATTTACTGCGATCAAGTGTACCAGAGTGGCCATTTTCTTAAATCTGCTAGAATCTATCATTTAGCAGATTTTTTCAAACCAAATCCTGCTAGAAGAAGTGTTAAACATTTCTGGCTTTTGGATTCAGCTATAATTAGGGGTATCGGTATCGTGAATAAATTCCGATGGAAATGTTTCCCTTGTCAGCAATCGCAATGTAAATCAAATTGCTGAATGAGAACCATTCCGTGGGAAATATTATGCACGATAGGCGTGAATGCCTGCTAAATAAAAAAAAAGTCGAAAATTGAATAAATAATGTTCGGAATTAATTTTATTTTATTTTATAAAAGAATTAAGAAAATCAAATACATGTAGTATTGTATGTACTTCACTACAAACAAGCTCATAATTAATTCTGTAAAACAGATAAAAATTATCACATTGTTTAACTTAATAAAATTCAGGATCATTAAGAATAAGAACTTCTTCAAGCGTAGGTATCACTTTCACGATTATTTTCATAATTTGTCTTACAATAGGCGTGTTTCTATCTCAGAAAAGTAGTAAAGTAGAACCTTTAGTAGTAAAGTAGAACCTTTTCAATAAAAAAGCTACGGAATATTCATTTTAGGCTTGTTTTTATTACTTTAGGAGTAAATTAAAGGAATTAAAAAAATCTCGAAAGCACTTTTTTTTATTTTCTAGACCTTAAACATGTTTTTACTTTCTAGATTTTGGCCCATTTGAGATCTATTATTCATTTTCGAGATTTTAAACATTCTAGATTTTAGTCGTTCTAGTTAACGTCATGATCCGTCTGCACCGTATGTGCGAAGGCATGTTTGCACGAAATACTACAGCGACGTGTCTGTGTCGTGTATGGCTGTATGCCTATATTACTACGTTTACATGGGCGAATTGAGAGATCGAATTCTAACTGGATCAAAAGTCAGTTACTGTTTTCGCTCTCACCGGATTAAAAAATTGAATTGAAGTAGGATTGGGTTATATTATACGGAATACGTGTATTGTATAGTTATGTTAGTAGTTAGCGGCGCTGTTGTTTGGTTACATTTGAAAATGTTTGGAGCAATATTCTTGTCGCCATTAATTTTTTTTTTCACTCCACACAAGTCTAAGTCCACCAGCTGAAACAAATCACAAGCTATTAAACAGAACGACAAAAAAACCCACACACACTCTCAAACTCGATCCTTCAATCTGCGTTTACATGAAAATTTTCAATCCAATCAGAGAAAATTGTGTGATCGGATTGAGTGAATTCGGCGGGGGCTTATTCCCAAATGCGCGTCGGATCGCTTTTCATGGCGGATTGATACTTTTATAATTCCAAAAGCGATTCGATCCATTCAAAAGCGATAGCTATTGTAGTGATTGCTAATAATAAGTCCGCCAGCAATCCGTCACCTGAATATCTATCGCTTTTGACAGCTTTTGTAAATACAAAAATATCAATCCGCCATGAAAAGCGATCCGCCGCGCATTTGGGAATAAGCCCCCGGTTTCGATCCGATCAGTGTTTATAAGGCTGTTGACTAGCTAGGCAAAAGCGTATTGAACGCGGCCATTGCAAATTTAGATCGTTGTCTTTCCTTTGTCCATCCTCTATTTGATTTTAAATGTATTTAGACAATTTATCACGAGATTCTATGGCAATGACAAAGCTTTCATATTATTTTGGAAGACTGGATTAAATAATAGTATTATAGATACCAGCTTATCTTGTAGCTATATCCATCTCGATCAACTTTTCGATGGCAAGTGGGCTGCCATGGAGGAGTTCTCTGTCATTTTAAGCCAAGCAATTTATTGGCCTTCCTTGCACTCTCTGTACCGATTCTAATTTTTCCCAAGACCCAGGGTCTTCTCATCACAAACCAAGTTGAAGTTTCGTTTGGAAGAGAGAGCAAAAAGAGTTTTTTTAAACAAGCTTAAAACATGGCTTTTCTCCTGTAACTATTCTCAAATAGATTCTTTTTTGATTCCGATGGTATAATATAAGTACATGAATATCATTATTGTTTACTCGATGTATACCTTTTGATTTGTTTGTAATTTCAAGTTATATAATTTGTTTACCCATCGATAGTTTATTACTTTTCCTTTTTTTTTCAAAATAAAAGTACTTTCGCCTCTTGTCATTTTGACAACAGAACGTACTATGCTATTTTTGGCTAAAAACAGAAATTGTCTTCTTATAATAATTATTGTACCCCTTAGTTTAGTTTTTGGAAAGAAATAAAGAAATAAAAAAAAAAATAAATAAAAAACCAATGGCCGAGGTTGTATGACACAATTCCATAATTCGCTGTGAATAAAAACAAATTTCGTTTGGACCTCGTAGTTGTCGTTGTCCAGTTTCTCTATTTGATACAGTGAAGAACTCATCTTCCTTTAATATTAGGAATAAAAAACACAAAAACCTTTACATGTGCAATTCAAATTAACACTTGTTTGTAAATTTATTAGTTATTAGAGAAAAATATAATTAATTTGTACAATAACTAGTTTGTAATAATATATTATACGAAACTAGTTTCTCCCCGCGGCTTCTCTCGCGCAGCCCTCAGTATTTTGTACACAGTCTTTTATATTTAAATATCACAAAGGAAACATTCCTATGAAAGTATGTACGAATGAGAAAATTAAAATTTTGAAAATTTATTTAAATACTTACCTCCTACTTTTATTGAATACTAGCTTTTGACCGCGGCTTCGCTCGCGCAGGTCTCAGGATTTGGCACACAGAAATTCGTTCACAGTATTTTTTATAAATACAATGCGCAGGAAACCTACCTAACAAAGTACCTAAGGAACAGTTAGTATCTCTTAAAATTATGTCTAACGCCCTATTGGTGAAAACACTTCAAAAATATAGATATGATCAATTAGTTTGTGAAGCACGGGAATCTCAACAAAGATCACACTATAGCAGACTGAGCCACTATCTATGGAACACAACATATTTCTCAGCTAGCCAATCCTTAATTATATTCCACACTGCCCAGATCTTCCTACACTGTGCAACATATGCAACCGGAAAGATCGTGAGGATGTCTACCACAATAGCAGTATAACCCCATTCTTCCGGTTGAATATCTTTCGAGTACGTACGATGGAGTTAGATGGAGCGATCAGCATATTCAACAGCTATGAAGTTTGGACGCATTACAATGTTTCAAATCGATACGACGAACGGTTCGTGAATTAAGAAAAGCCCCCCCTTAAAAGGGGTCATCGCCAATAACTCGGACCTCAAGCAAAATTTCCAAAATCGGACAAATTAATTATCTTTATTTCTTATAGAGAGTACACTAACGGAGTTTGAAGTCAATCGGATAAAAAATAAAAATATTCCCATACAAACTTTGACCCCCCCTTTTACCCCTTTAAGGGTTGAATTTAAAAAATTGGAGAAAAAGGTTTTCTTTATTTCTGATAAAGTGTACATAGACCGAGTTTGAAGTCAATCGGATGAAAAGTAAAAATCATCCCATACAAACTTTGACCCCCCCTTTTACCCCTTATGGGGTTGAATTTAAAAAATCCTTCATGTGCGTTTTCATGGAAAACGACCTCTAACAACTCGTTTTGAAAACTGCAATATGTATGGGAAAACTTCTGTTTTCGAGGAAGTTTTCGACTGTTTTTGCGAAAACCCAGTTTTTGGCTTGGTGTGACTATGGTATTACTCCGCTACAATATTACACTATGAGTGAATGCAAAATTTCAAAGTCATTCGTCAATGGACATAATGCTTCACATAAATTAAAACTCGAAAAACAGGTGCGATTTGATTATTTATACTACGAGATCATATCGTTACACTTTCAATAGTTGCAAATCTCAAATATTATAATGTAGATATGTACAATTGTGCATATTTACATAAATGCGCATCACAAACTCGTTACACCGCGTTTCCACGAGCAATTTTTCATAGAATACCATATAGCATTCCATATAGCATTCTATGAGAATTGCTCGTGGAGACCAGCGTTACCGATGGCCAAAATGATAAAGTCGCCAAGAGTTTAAAAAGGGTCCTTATACAAACAAAACTTAATACTCGATGCAGTATTTTCAACAAAACATGTTCATTAGGTTTTTCCTTTACTTTTGTAGTGAAAATAGAAAAGACTGTTAAAATGTCAGTGGGGATAAAGTCTTTCTCAAGAAGAGAAACTTACTAAAAATTAAAGGAACGCTTTTGTAAAAATGAAAAGTTACAGATGCATTTTGTTTTTCCGTAAATTGCAGTTTTTAATGTGACCTTTTTGTTTGTCAATTAATAGATTGCAGTGGTAAAAAGGTCTTTAAAATGTCTTATACAGGCAAATAATTTACTAATTTGTTAGCAATATTAGCTTATTCATCTACCGACGAAAGTGATTTGGAATTAATCGAAAATCGTTTTGATGAAGTCAAACCACAAATGTGAATAGTAATTTCACGCATATGACAAATAGGTAGTACGAAAAATATCTGTCCATTTGTGGCCGATAGCTTTTTCAGATCTTACTATGTACCGGAAATTCGTTGAATAAAACGTTTGAAAGTTTCTCAGTGGAGAGGTAATATATTGCTCACTCGAGGCAGAGTAAACATTTTCACTACAAATCAATAAACATTTATAAAAAGGGTTTTCCCATGCATTTTGGCATTTGGCCAATCTTAAACCAAAACATTTGGTTCCTCAAAATAGTTTAAAAAGCGTTCGTCACTTGAAACTGTCTTCAGCAATTTTTATTCAGTGATGGTGCATAAATGATGTGCATAATCAAAGATTCAACAATGGTGAAGCAGAGGTAAAACAAAACATACTTACTTGACAGTGAATTGATATTGGGAAGTGTTGAGTATGGATACAGATTACATTATATATTTTTTGAGTTGTTCAACAGCTTTTAGGATTTCTTTTATGGAAATAGTCGCCGGCTCCCTGAAATTACGCCAAAAGAAATTACGCCAAAAAAATAAAATGGAAAAAAAGCCCAAAAACCTCCATACAAATTTGTGGCATTTTTTCCTAGGAAAAATCGCCCAAATATTTTGACACAAGTGCCGCTAATTTTGGCATTTTTTCCAAAACTCTTTTGGGCTTTTTTCCATTTAAGAAAATTGAGAAAACGCCAAAAAAACATTTTTGGAAAAAACACCAAAAAACTTTTTGGTATTTTTTCCAAAATTGAAAAGGAAAAAACGCCCAAAAAGTTGTTGTTTTTTTTAATAGAAAAGAAAAAAGCGCCAAAAGGTTGCATTCTTTGACTCCCTCTATGTATGGTTGTTTTTTCGCAAAATAACATAACATTACATGCTTTTACCTAGTTTCAAGAGCATTTTTGAAGCACGTGTGATCACGCGTGATCAGTACAAAAGTGAAGATTTTTCGGATGATAATGACGATGACGAAGTAGGAAACCAGACGAAAAGCGCAGAGTTGGAAACCGTTGTTTTATGTGTAGTTTGTCAAGTGCTACACCCAAACATTATAATGTTGCCATGCAAACATATAAAGGTATGTTCAGAGTGCAACATCAAATTACAAGCCCAGTCAGTGGCTGATGGAGAAGACAATTATAAATGTCCGTGCTGTCGGGAAATTGTCGCCGATACTCTTCAGGTGTACGTCTAATACAGTGATATGTACATTTAATTTCATTCATGACTCTAAATAAAAAAAAGTTATTATAATTGGTTTGTTTTAAATGTGTTAGCTGGCTAAACTCTGAAATATAATTGAAATATAAATTGTCCAAAAAAGGGGCGCGACCGCGCGTTGCCCGCGACTACGCGTTGCCCGCGACCGCGCGTTGACCGCGCTAGCGCGCTGTCCGGTTGGCGGTTGGCGGCTACGCGAGCGGCGCGACGGGCCGCGCGCGCTCCCGCCCCCCCCCCCCCTCCCGCATCATTAGTTTTATCTCTAAACAACTCTATCGGAGCGGGTAATTTATTCTACAACGAATTTTGGAGCTAATTTCCATATTAAATTTGGAAATTATCTAAGCCAAAAAAAAAATTGTGTTTTGGTTTTATTTCCAAACTAAACTTGGAAATTATGCAAAAAAAAAAACTTTTTGTGGCGTAATTTCCATTTTACTTTTTGGCTATTTTTCCAAAAATATGGCGTAATTTCCTGGCATTCTGGTGAATTTTCGTTTTAATTTTTTGGCGTTTTTGCCAAAACCATTACGCCGCAATTATTTTGGTCTTTTTTCCAAAACACTTTTTGGCGTAATTTCTTTTGGCGTAATTTCAGGGAGCCATAGTCGCCCAAAAGTCGCCAATGTTGTTAAAAGTGGCAAAACAGAGAATTTTTGAAACGTCGCCGCCGGGACCCAGAGATCAAGAAAGTCGCCCATCGGTAACGCTGGTGGAGACCTCAAATAGTATTCTATGAAAAATAGTATTCTATCTATTGCTCAGCTCATAGCTTGCTATCAATAGTATTCTATGGGGTGTACTTTTTTGTTGTGACGCATGTGTTTTCGTGGGATGGCTATGGAAATAGTAAGCTATGAAATGCCCACCCTACATTTTATTGCATACGGCAATCGATTAAGCAATTTTTTTCGCACTTGGCAAAATAAGATCTAATTTTAATTTATATCTCACCCTCTGAATGGACCAGAAATTGTTAGCTCAAAATACTCGGTAAAATATTGCCTAACAATTAAAAGCATATCTTGAATTGACATACATAGAATTATGGGTATAATGGCAAGTTAAGCGTAGTAAGGTCGAAGTAGGAAAGGTCGTTTGGAAAAGTTTTTCAACCCTAATAGGACGAATTTTGAAAAACGATGAATGAGGCATGTAATAATTTTGACTTATCTATCAACATGCAAACTTTTAAGTTCATTCGGCTAACGGTTCGTGAAACCCCTCTTATTCCCCGCGACCCCTTTACTCCTGAGCAATTCTCACTCACCCTACGGACTAAGTTGGCCACACATCTATAAATCAGAAAAAAAAAAATCATAAAATTCGGACGAATGGTTCTCGAGTAATGACGAAACGAACAGACGGACGTTGCATTTTATAAGTAGTATGGATTCAATACATAGGTGGAAAAGCACTCAAGTTCAAGTACATACGACTGTTTCCCATTTCTCTATGGCTCCTATTGTGAGTGTGAGTGTTGATAGTTGATCGTTGAGCGACAATTGTCGATCGATCGACAACTGAGATTGTCGATTGATGTCTGGTCGATTCTTTCACTTGGAAGTGACAGAATTTTCTGCGTACCTACGAATAGCTAAAATCAATCGACACAATCGACAATTGTCGTGAAACAGAGTGTCAAGTGACTTCATACACAACAATTTATACACAATAAATTAATTGCTATTTACTACATAATAACGAGTATACATATATTTATTTAATTGTCTAAAGGTGATAAGCAAGATTACTCAACATGGTTTCGAGACTATGTCAAGCGGGAATAACAACGTTGGGAGCATGCATTGGAGCAACACTTTCCATTTGGGCACTGGAAAGGAGAAGCCCTGTAATAACGGTAAGTTGGCAATCAACTTTTTTTATGTTTATTTTGCGCTAATAATAAAATGTATTCGGACTCATTTAACAAAAGGGTTAACAGTTATTGACGGTGTGGTGTGGTGGTGTCCTTTTTTGTCTTCACAATCTAGATAATTCTCTCTTGGCGAAAAAAATGGCGATAAAATAAGTATTATCTTAGTTAAAGGAAAATGCGATGTCCGCTTAAAATTACGTAACTTTGAAATCTAAGCTTAAATTAGGTCCTTACAATCAGTCTCTAGAAACAACTAACGATATCAGCGCGCTTCTCGTGCTGTTTCCTTTTTCTGATATATTCATCTAAGTCACGTTTGCTAATACACACATTTAACAATTAGCGATTTATTATGTTTTTCTTTACATATTTGCCGTTCTCTGATTCCTGGGCTTGGTTGCTCTCCCTGAATCGTTCAGCCGACGAAGTTCCTCTATGTAATCTGCTTTACCGCGTCCCATATTGTGCTCGATGTTAAAATATGGTATACAGTGCTCTCGGGGATTGGTACTTCCATATCTCTACTTATCTCTCCTATTTCTTCACATTCTACACAAAAACATGCTGCACATCTTTTCTGGCATCTGCACAGTTAAGACAGGTGGGAGATTCATCAGATACGCTAGGAAGATAGAGAGAAGAGAATTAAGTAAAGTCTGGCGTATGTTAAGTACAATATATTTTTCTTTTTGTTTTCGCTAAGTAGGTACTTGTGGAGTAATGAGTAGGTAGTTAAAGAATTGTACATAATATTCATTAGGCGGCCAAAGTAATTACAAGCATTTTCCACTTTGAAATAGAAAATAAAAAAATGTTATTTCAATTTTCAGTCATTCTCATCTTTGATATTTAAAATGTTCTATACACTAGTATTTAAATTTAAATGTCTAGTAGAGCGTATTTTATTATATTTTACCACTTTTATTAAAGGTTAAAAATGAAGCTGTTCGCCCTCCAAAAAGAAAACGCACACTTCCACCGCGTAGTGAACAAATACGGACTCTACAAAGTGGAGAGGAATATGATGTACTTATTATTGGCGGAGGTGCAACTGGAGCTGGATGTGCATTAGACGCTGTGACTAGGGGACTGAAAACTGCACTTGTCGAATCAGATGACTTTGCTAGTGGCACATCATCACGCTCAACAAAGTTGATCCATGGTGGTGTAAGGTATTTGCAAAAGGCTATTTTAGGGGTAAGTTTTATTTAAGGACTCTCTAGTAGTTAAAATCCAAAGGCAAAATATTTATTAATAACAAACAATTTAACAAGAAACTTGCATCGTAAGCGCAGTGTACGGATGTACGAATAGTAAACGGATGAAATAATAGATGGCTTTGTCTGTTTAACCCTTCAATGCATACCGTAGCATATCTGCATCATACTCATAAAAAACCCCTCTAACAGGGTGACTACACTTTTATTTTTTATTAAATTTATTTATGAGCGTATGTAATAAAATGGAACTGGAAGTCAAAATACCATGTCCTCTTATAGTGGGTAAAACACCTGTGTTGAATTTAGTATAAACATAATTAACTATGTGTAAGTATTTTTTTTTAGTTTGTTACATGTTCATATTGATATCTGTGCAAAAAAAAGTTGCAAATATTGTACGAAACAGATAGTTTTGTGATGTTTTGTCTATGATGCATATCTGCAACACCATGCATTTAGAGTATGATTTTGGTTCATTTACAACTCATTGGATTCAGCACCTCCCATACAAAAAAACCATTGATCATCTTATTCTCAAAAACCTCCAAAGTCACTGAGATCAAATATTCCGTATTGGCCTCCGAGTGTTTTTGTGAAGTTTGGTCAAAATTAGACAAAGGGGCGTGGCATCTCCTATACAAAATAAAACCTCAGAACCGACTGAGTTCAAATTTTCAGGCAATCTTCCGTATTAGCCTGCAAGTGTCCAAATTGGACAAAGGGGTGTGGCACCTCACATATTTATAATATCATAAATTATATACAGTTAATGCATGGCGTTGCAAAGATGCATCATACTGAAAAGCGGTTAACCGAACATTTTTTTTCGAGTTTAAATAGTTTATTTACACAATAAAACATTTAATTAAAAAAAAAATAAAAAATCATGCATTGAAGGGCGGTTGTCATTATAGACGTCTCTATTTTTCGGTTGAATAATTAACTTATGTCGATTTTCATTGGGCTTTTACCGTTTTGCTCTCAGATCTAAGATTTTTCCTGCCCAATGGAACATGAAATGAGATCAATTTTTTTTTTGCATTTGTGTTGGTGTGTGATTTGACAGTCAGCTGTTTTAAATTCCAATTTGTGCTTATAAAATTGAATTGTTAATTGTTAGTTTTTTACTTGACTTGTACAATAACTACTTACTTGTTTTGTTTTGAACTAGAACTTCGTCCTTCCCCATGAAAACAACCCCATACGACGATCCATTCGTCTACATTAATATCAATTTTCAATTTTCAAATTCATTCCACAATAGGTAGGGGAGACTGGGGCACATTTGTCCACTTTTTGCTTTGAGGTAAATCCTATTTGTTTAAATTATTAAACTGTAAAGTATTCTCACTTTAAGAAATGGAAATAAACTTTGATTGGACAAATAACTACGTAAATTTAGTAAGGGCGTATAATTTATTTTTCCTTATGTTCAAAGGTACCCCCCCTCCCCCAAATACGGGGCAGTTTTAAACTAGTCTGGGGCACTTTTGAACGGCAGTATTTGCTTTTAGCAGCTAATAAGTTGTTACTACAGGTTTGTATTTTTTAATAAAATAAATTAAATTTATTATTTTAATAAAGAAAACAAAAACGACTTAGCAAGAGCAAACTGAAATTTTGAAATTACTGAAATTTTTTACAGACTGAAGAAACTTTATAAAAACAAAAATGAGTTATTTAATTAATCCAACAGAAATTTTGAAAAAATTAAGACAAAAATTATCACCGCAGCTGTCCTCGATGTTCCCGGAGCGTTAATTGGTGGTGGTAGCTTAGCTTTTAGTTCAATGCCACTTACAGACCCCTTATTCAAATGTGCCCCGGCTGTTTTGTTCAAACCTGCCCCAATAAGTCAAGCGACAGAAAAATGTGCGCAAATATTTATATTTTTCATATTTGTCAAAAAACGTACCTTTATACGTTTTCAAATAAAGTTGTGCCTTAAAAATATATTTCACACAAAAAGAAAAGCTCACTATAAAATGTGTACACTCTTACAAATAGAACAATTAAAATATGCATAAAATATGATACTTCCAGGCGACACGACTGCAAAGACATCCAAAAGTCATTGACGACTAAAGAACACGGTATTACCAAGCTTAAATTTTGGTTTATATGTACTTTGAAATATTTTTTAAATGTTGTTTTATTAGCAATGTTCAAATGTATCTCACGGTGAAATGTGCCCCAGTCTCCCCTAACAATAACTAACCTCAAAGTTTGACAAATATCATTTGTTTTGGTATTGGTGAAAGTATATGCGAATCTCTCTCTCGAATCGAGATTCGCAAAAGTGATCTGAATCTTAAAAAAAGTGTTTTTTTTTTGCCCAATGGAAATCGACATTAGTTCGACAACAGTTTCTAATTTTTAGTTTTTTATTTCCACTGATCTGAATACACAAATTATATTTCGAACTTAAATTATTATCATGTTTAAAAATGATTTGTTTCTCTATGCTTCCATAACTCCCTTTTATATTCAATCTGTTACTTAAATAATGAAACTTGTAGTAAATTCTGTTTCACCAAATTACAAATTTGTATTTGTTGATTACATTTTCAAATATGAACTGATTTTCTTTTTCACATAATACAAAACTTAATTCCAACAAATTTGTTAAAAAGAGAAAAAAGTAAAGGGAAATTGTCATTGACATACTATACATGGACTGCTAGTGAAATGTCAGTTTCATACAAACCTGCGAGGAAAAATGAAGCAAACATAAGCACTAGTCCTTTTGGTTCAGTGCGGCGAAAGTAGGAAAGAGATTTCAACCTCTGTGCGCCTTTGCTATTTTACATAGAACACCAGTGCCATCCATTGTGGAAACATTGCAACTGCGTAAAAATAACGACTTATTCAAATTATTTCAAACGAACTATAACAGATGGCAGTATGGCACACTCAGCACACAAACCTCGCCACAAACCAAATCGCACGAATTGCTCGATGACATTTGAGTGTTTTCGTTTCTCTCCGCCGTGAACCAAAAGAGCTAGTGCTTATTTTTGCTTCAACGAAAAATTGGCTGCTAGCAGTCCATGTATAGTAAGTATAGTATGTCAATGGGAAATTGTATTTGTTATTTACAAAAAGAAAAAAAAAACCGTTTCAACGTTTATTTTTCAGAGTTGTAAACAACAACTGTTTTTCATATTTTTGTAATTCTTCTAACTGATAATATCAAAGAACAAAATTAATAGATAAGAAAAATGTTTTATACGGCAAATTTTATAAAATTTGTAGAAATTTCATTTTTTCCGTTTCACCAAAAGTTAAATTTCTTTGTTGCTTACAAGTACAAATATGTTAAAATTCATATTTTTTCAGGTTTGTGTTTCACCAAATCAAGAAATTTTACAAATTTGTTCAATTACTGAAAATTTCTTACAATAGAAAGATCGTGTGTCGATTTAGTAACAATTTGTTATTTTTCAAAGGAATCGCTTTTCATACCTAAAAATGTATTTACGTCAAAAACATAGTTGCACCGATAGTGTGTAAGTTTGTGCTAAATAAACGAAGACAAACTTATGACCACGAATTAACTACGACATTTCAGATTCTTTTGTTTTCAATGAAAAGTTTCGGTTAAAACGTACTAAGGCAGAGGAAATAAACCACCATTCACATGAGAGCGAACGAACGAATTGATAAAATGCGAAGAAACCAATTTCGATGCATTTATAACAGAAAATTGCACATTTTACTATTCCAAGAGAAGGATAATTGATTATCCCATCATGTAGATATGGTTTGTGTGTGCAAGTTTTAATTGCAGCAATCATTAGCCGTTTTTTATTATCAGTGTGATCTGATCCGGATCAGATCATGAAAATAAAACAAACTGGATCATTGAAAGATTTTATATTTAAGTTGTGGCAACAGTTGTTTTTCACATATAAAATCCAGTACCAATTATGACAAACTTTGTATTGCCACCGCCATATTGCAGCCACACGGTACAATGTGACGTCACAACGCGATGATTTCTCCATTGCACTTGCTCATATTTGAGTTTGGCATTTTGCTGTTGTGTCGGGGGTGTTACCATATGAATACAAATCTGCATACATTTTGCACTCAATATTTTTTTGTGGAAAACTATGCTCAAATGTTATGTTCAAATACGCATCATAATTAACCGTATTGTACTGATAATATTTCCATTTATATTTCTGTGCTATATAGCGAAACAAAACATCTCGAAAGGCGTAGTAGTGACTTATTCGAATTTAAAAAAATGCTAATTGGTTTTATGTTTGTTAATTTTGTTCCATATTTTGGTCTGGCAACATTACTGTATGGCTATAATTTACAGGGACACCAACATTTAGGGAATGAAATAAACAACGCGCCCCCTCATGTAGCTGACCTCCCCGTGGTGGGGGGCGGGCAACATGTCTAGGTTCACCTAGACATGGCTAACGACGCACACACCCAATGATGACAAAGCGACGAAAGCGAGCCTCGGATATTGCCAAGCCTGTCAAAATAGGGCGCCCTTTGGAGCCAGGCCTGGAGGGTGGCAGTTTGCGAGCGTCTGGTGGTCGGCTTGTCACGCTCGGCAGTCGGCCGGGTTTAACCCGAAACGGCTACGAGCTTCCTGTCAATGGTCTCGCAAACCATTATGGGGGTCAGAGGGTGGATGCGCTATGCACCAATAGGGGCATAAGTGGACTTTCGGTTACTCGACAACGGCATCGACTTAGGATAGGCACGTGGAACATCTCTTCGCTCACGGGAAAAGACCTGGAGCTTGTTGGGGAGGCTGTTAAAAATCGACTAGATATAGTTGGTGTTTCCTCAACAAAGCAAAGGGGTTCTAGAACTGTGGACCTTGCAGATGGGTGGAAACTCTTCATGTCGGGAGTAGCACCTTCAATGTCTGCTCAGGCGGGAGTGGGGATACTCACAAGTCCCAGGCTGTCAGGCAGAGTATTGGAGTGGATTCCGTTAGGAGGGAGAGTTGCGATCTTAAAGCTTAAGCTTGAAAGATCAACTCTGGCTCTAGTGCTGGTGTATGCACCGAATCTGGAGTCAGGGTACGCAGCTTTCTTAGATGAAGTTGATGCAGCCCTTGAAAAGGTTGCAGATATGGATTCTTATATCCTGATGGGTGATTTCAATGCTCACGTGGGTGCGGATTTCTCGACATGGGGCAGCGCGATTGGGAAACACGGTGACCCCGATCAGAACGCGAACGGAGAGAAGTTGTTGGACTTTTGTTGTTCAAATGGAATGTCCATTATGAACACTTTCTTTCCACACAAAGATATCCATAAATACACATGGTACCGTCGAAGTCTTCAGCAGAAATCGCTGATAGATTTCTTTGTGGTACCATCGTGTATTAAAAGGATGGTTTGTGATGTTCGTGTGTTGAGAGGGGCTGAACTGTCAACTGATCACCACCTGGTGTTGTGCAAATTGTATCTCAACGATCAAATACCTATCCTGCCAAAGCGTAAACCAAGAATGGTTACGCGCATACGGTGGGAGGGACTACAGAACGATTTTGCACGGCAGGTATCTGCAAGGTTTGAACAAATTCCAAATGTTCCATTGAATGTAGAGGAAGAATGGCAGCTGTTTTCAACAGCAGTTATTGCCTCTGCAGGACATGTTTGCGGAGTGAAGCGGCTCGGTGTGGCGCCTGGTGGTGAGAAAAGAACTGCGTGGTTTAAAACGCCCGGAGTTCAAGAAGCTATCAGAGAGAAGAAGAAGGCTTTCAAGGTGTGGATTCACTTGGGGGACTCTCCTTCTCGAAACCGGTACATTGAGGCGCGAAGAACTTGCAAATTGGCTGTTAAAGCAGCCAAAGAACAGTCTTGGAAGGAGTTCGGCGAAAAATTGGACCGTGATCACGGATCTGCAAGCAAGGTGTTCTGGCAGACCATCCGCCGTCTTAGAGGAAGGAAGTGGAACATTATCGAAGGAGTCAAATCCAAAGATGGTACACTTCTTTCTAATGAGGAGGACATCTTGCGCAGATGGAGCGAGCACTTTTCCGAATTGCTCAATCCAATCCAGGGCATTGAGGATGACACATCCATCGCCTTAAGCAGGGCGGAAAATAGTCCCACGGTAGAGGAAGTCACTTTTGCGATCAAATCGCTAAAAGCTGGCAAATCTGCCGGAGTGGATGAAATCCGGCCAGAAATGCTAAAGGCCTTAGGTGAAGAGGGAGTCAAATGGCTCTCTCGTGTCATTAAAGTGGCCTGGGAATGCGGCGAAACTCCCAGCGATTGGCAGATTGGGGTGATTGTGCCTCTTTTCAAGAAAGGGGATAAAAGGGATTGCTCCAATTACAGGGGTATATCACTTTTAAGTCTCCCCGGAAAAGTCTTTGCCAAGGTGCTGGAAATGCGTTGCAGAGCTGTGGTCGAGGCACGATTAGGAGATGAGCAGTGCGGCTTTCGTCCCGGCAGAAGCACAACCGACCAGTTATTCACTCTCAGAATGGTACTTGAGAAGGCATGGGAGTATGCTACACCTGTTTACGCTTGTTTCGTAGATTTGGAGAAAGCATACGACCGAGTCCCTCGAGGGAAACCCTGGAGTGTATTACAAGAGTATGGAATTGATGGTTCTCTCTTGAGAGCCATTCAATCTCTTTACACAAACTGTAAAAGCTGTGTTCGGGTAAACGGCGTTAAATCAATACCTTTCACCGTGGGCGTTGGACTTCGTCAGGGGTGCGTCTTGTCTCCTCTCCTTTTCATTACTTATATGGACTGGATGTTACAGCGCAGTCTTGGCGAGGAACGTTTCGAATTGGGAGATCTGAGGATAAGTCATTTGCTTTTCGCTGATGACTTGGTCATCCTTGGATCCTCTCAGACTGAACTTCAGCGCGCACTCGATCGGTTCGTAACCGTTTGTGTTGAAGCTGAGATGAAGGTAAACGTGAACAAATCTGAAGTGATGGTCGTCTCCAGAACGCCTGTTCAATGCACTCTGCATGTTAGTGGAGTCCCATTGAAACAGGTGGAGAAGTTTAAGTATCTCGGGGTCTTATTCACGAGTGATGGAAGGAGCAATGCCGAGTTTTCCTGTAGGATTGGTCAGGCTGGGTCAATTTTGAGACAGCTTGGTCATTCTGTTATCAGGAGGACTGAACTTGGTGTCAAAGCTAAGTTGTCAGTCTTTAATTCGGTATTTGTTCCAACTCTCACCTATGGTCATGAGGTTTGGGTAATGACCGAAAGAATAAGATCGCGGATACAAGCTGCCGAAATGAGATTTCTCCGTAGTATTGCTGCTGGTGTGACCCGTAGAGATCGCATCAGAAATACCAGAATACGGGAGGAACTCAATGTCGAGCAGCTACTTCTCCGGACAGAGCGATCCATGCTTCGGTGGTTTGGTCATGTTAAACGCATGTCCCCGACCAGGATTCCACGACGTGCTATGGAATCCGTACCATCGGGTAGGCGTCCTCTAGGTAGACCAAGGATGAGATGGTTAGATCAAGTCCATAATCTCTCCTATACCCGTATGGGGATTGCCCTTGATGATTTAGAGTCGATGGCGGAGGATCGAGAGCTATGGAGGGTCCACTTGAGCAACCTACACCCGCGACCCACTTAATGGACAAGCGGACCATTGAAAATGAATGAATGAATGAATGAATGAATAAACAACGCCACGAAACAACAACGAGAAATAGTTGAATTAATTTTCAGATCATATTTCGTGATCTCGATGAAAAGTAGGATCACATGTTGTTGTTGTTAGTGCATGTAAATCGATTATCTATATGGATCACAGTTGATAATAAAAAACGGCTATTATACTTGCTGCGAGCACTTTCATTGCATGTTGTGACGGCACCTTAAGCCAACAGAGATCGCTTTTATATCCGTTAGATGTCAATAAAAAAGGTAATATCTGGCGATTCGATCCGGATTCAATTCGAATTGAATCCCATGTTTGTTTGTTTTTTTTTTTTTTTTGTAATGTTAATGATATTAATTTATTTATTCACATTTATGTATTTACAAAAGTATTACCCGCAAAGCAAAGTGCTTATCTGCAGGTGGTTACAAACAATATTAGAATTGAAATTTTTGAAGTAGGTAGTTTCAGTTTCCGATTTTTATCAAATTTCAGCTTAACATTATTACATGTATGAATATGTTTTAAGTCAAATTCAAAGTGAACAATTTAACAATCAAATTCAATAATTTTGCTACTGTACATAGTAAAAATCAAGCAAATATTTTTTTATTTCTTTTTTTCTTTTCTTAAAATTTAATAAGTTTTTTATGTTTTGTGGGATTGAATTCATTGTTTTAGGAATCACGCATCTCAATTCGCGTTTTCCGTATATGTTAAAATGTGCAGGTACTTCAAGCATCCCCTGTGCTCGTCTTCTTGTGTTTTGGTTGTGTCTTATTGGCTGAAGAAATCTTGGATCATCCATGTAGTGTTGTAGTAATGTCATCTGGTATATCGCATTAACATCTAGAACTTTAAAGCATGAGTTAGGTTGTCTAAAAAGCTTAATGAGACGATGTTGAATATTTTATATCTTATCAAGATGTGATTTTAAAGCATGACCCCATGCCAGGATCCCGTATCTTATTCTGGATTCAGCAAGCGAATAGTACACCTGTTTCTGCCCGTCGAGGTTAGAACATTTTTTGAGGTATACCATGGCAAAAAGAGCACTTTTCAGTTGGAGTCGTAGAACATTGATGTGCTGTCGCCAGAGAAAATGGTCGTCGATAGTGACTCCCAAATGTTTAATTGTTCTAACAGTTTCGATAGCTGAGTTGTTGGCTGATGTAGATGTAGGGCAACGATCGTTTCTATGAAAAAGATTGAAAGTTTCCTCGCACTTAGTTGAATGGCGTATATGCATCACTTTTGTTTTTCCAACATTAATAATTAATCCTTGGTCATGACACCATTTTGAAAACGCGTCGAATTCTTCTTGAATTATTTCCAGGGCTGAGTTAAAGCTTTTATGTTTAACGACAATAGCTATGTCATCCGCATAAGCATATGCAGTACACTTTTTAAATAAACGCAAAAGCTCATTTGTATATAAAATAAACAAAATCGGGCCTAATTTGGAGCCTTGAGGAACACCAAATGATATTGGCCTTTCATTGCTTACTGTATTCGAAACTTTTACTCTAATTTTCCTGTCAGTAAGATAGCTTTTGATCCAGTTCGCTAGTACTCCTCTCACACCAAATTCTATAGAGACTTTCAATTAGCTTGATGAGTTAAGGTGTCAAATGCTTTGCTGAAGTCGATAAATATAACAAGTACATGCAGGTTTCTATTAAGGGCCGCATTAACGGTATTAGTAAACTCTCCTAATAATGCTCCTGTACTCTTGTTTTTCTGAAACCCGTACTGATTCGGGTGCAACACTTTATGCCTTTGAATGAAGTTAATAAGCCGATTAACAATGACTTCTTCTAGGCATTTCTCAACTGCCGAAAGTATTGCGATTTGCCTATAATTCTCAGAATGTTTTTTGGTACCTCCTTTAAAGATTGGCCTAATGATTGAAGTTCTCATTAATTTTGGGACAATACTACGGCTAATAATTGTTTGAATAATTCGCGCAAGAAAAGTGGCATTCATTTTAAAATCGATAGGTCTTATGTTGTCCACTCCGGAACCTTTTTTGCTGTCTAAGTTACATAGCATTAGAAATATTTCTTGTTCACTTGGTTCTTCAATGAATATGCTCTGTTGCAGATGGAAGTTCTCGTGGTTTGACGTTTTTACATTGCATATATGCATGATCGACGAAGTTTGATCAGAGAACTGACTTGCAAACTTCTCCACAATGCCATTCAAATTATCGCCACTATTGCATAAATTGGTTTTGATGACTTCATCAACTGAGGGTTTTTTTCTTCCTAAAAAATCAATCGTAAATTTGACATCTTGGGTTATTTTTCCATTTCCTATAGAGTCTCTATTTTGCTAGATTCAGTGTATATTCTGTTCATGACATTTACGAAATTATTGTACAGAACTTCGACATTGTTTTCTTCCATCATATTCTGCCAGTTTGTCTGCTCAATAAGCTCATTAACTCGTTTTGAGTTAATATGCACAGTATTAACTTGTTGATTCGGTCGGTCATTGCTTAAGTCTTTAGTTGCGTACAAAACTGCAAAGTGATCAGATAAGTCGGTTTCAATAATGGCTGAGTGTATTTCAAGTTGA
The DNA here is from genome assembly GCA_949372485.1 of Cheilosia soror. Classification (NCBI taxonomy): domain Eukaryota; kingdom Metazoa; phylum Arthropoda; class Insecta; order Diptera; family Syrphidae; genus Cheilosia; species Cheilosia soror. Next base: position 24,364,472 of record OX443564.1, read on the forward strand.
GTGATGCTGACATAAATATGATCAAGAAAAGTAGATGTATTTCTTTTTATATCAACGCGTGTGGACTCCTCGATTACGTTTATGAGACCATTTGAGGCCATCATTTCCATATATCTTAGAACAAGTTTCCTATCCTATCATTAATTAAACACTGATAGAATCGAAACCGAATTCACTCAATCCGATCACAAAATTTTCTGTGATTGGATTGAAATTGTGATTGAAATTAGTTTCTGCATGGGTTATATTTCTTTATTAATAAGAAAATTTAACTAAATAAATAAATAGGTGGCGCAACAGGCGGGTAGTCACCCTAGGCCTAGCTTCTCGCAACTATTTGTTTGTGTGAGTTTCTATTTTCGGGACGAATGGAAGGGACAATTTTATGCTGAGTCCGAACGGCTTAATTGAGAAGCTTTTTCAGGACAGTCATACTCTCGGATGTTTGTCAGACGTTCGTGAGAGGTGGCGCAGTAGAAAAGCCTTAAGATGTAATTTGTGTTTTCCGGGGATCGAACCTGAAGTAGTCCAGCACACTAACCACTGCGCTACTGGGCTCACTATGACTAAATAACTAAAACTAATGAGTTACATTTTTAACTTCTTTTTAAACTTTTTACGTAACACATGAGTTAGAGAATGGTTTGAGATATTTTAATAATACGGCTGTAAGTCTTTTATTTCCTCTTCACTGCAAAATTGCCTATAGGATAATATATAATCTGGCTCCCAGTTCCCGGAGCAAGATACTATTTTGACAGCTGAAAAGTTCGTTTTCCACCACCATAGTGTCGGAAAATTATTCGATGATAATTATTTAGCCCAATTGACACACGGACTTGACTGAATTTTAATTAATCAATAGTACAATTAAAGAAATCTCTGTTTTAAAATTAATCTATTTCTCGCAATAAGCTGTTTGTACTTTAATGTTCCCCCAGAATGTCATAGCCTGTATTCCATAAATCCATACACGCTACTATAAATTATTGAATATAAAACCGAAGATGGCAACCCCTAGGCAGTATACGATTACAAATAATTTGCTCTTTGGATTTTTGTGTATCTTATTTTCTTTTAATATAATATAACAGCTAATAAATTAGATTTTTTTTTGTATTTTAGTTAGACTACGAACAATATCGTATGGTAAAAGAGGCTTTAGCTGAAAGAGCTTCAATGCTAGAATCTGCCCCACACCTGGCCCATCCACTGCCAATTATGTTACCAGTATACCAGTAAACTTCTATATTTCTCTAACTGTAAAATGTGAATACGTCTCGATTTTCTTCTAGATGGTGGCAAGTTCCGTATTACTGGGTTGGAATAAAGGCCTACGATATAGTAGCGGGCGACAGAAATGTTAAAAGCTCGTATTACCTATCGAAGAAGGATGCTTTAGAGCTTTTCCCTATGCTCAAAAAAGATAAGCTGTGCGGAGCTATTGTGTATTATGACGGTATGTTTTTATTATGGTTTATGTTATTATAGGTATAAGTATGTAGATTATGTATTTCTGAACAATGAAGAGATCATTTTTGGCCTAACCTCTGCTAGTAGTTATAAAAAAGCTACTAGTACACGACATACAAAACCTGACATATATGCAATGCATGCCACTCCGACATCAAAATATGTTAAGCGAAATATGTATATGTACATAAAATGTTACGTAAAATGCATTCTGGCATACAAATTTTGTCTCAGTCGACATTTCGAAAGTTTTTTTTTTGATTTGTCGACATACGAAATACGAATATGACTGCCCAAATAATGGCGACTACACTACATGCTGCTCAGCAGAGACAAGTGATAATATGTCTTATGTGCGATCATATTATAAACTCGCATTTATTCGCAACTTCGCAGCCTGCTACGATCTCGGTAGGATGAAAAAAAAAACGTTCTCCATACAAAATAAATCCCCCAATAACTCGGGCCACAAACAAAATTTCCAAAATCAGGGAAACGGATTTTATTTATTCCTTATATGGAGTACACAAATCGAGTTTGAAATCTATCGGATGAAAAATAAGAGTTTTCCCATACAAACTCTCGTGCATTATTCCCGAAGTTGTGGATGAGAGGTTTACAATTACAATTAATATTTCATTAAACATCACCGCACTGCAATAAGTTTCGATTTTCATTTTGTTAAAAAAAAAACAGTAAAATAATGTGTCAAAAAAAAGAAACAGTTAAATCACACCTGTATTTTAAACTATGTACGTTGTGACTCGAGAAAGTTAAGTATGTAGTTTGCTTTTTGGGTGCTTAACTTTTGCGAATTCTTAACTTTTCCAAGACACTGAATCAATTTCAAAAATATATATTATATGCATCATGTATGCACGTAAAAAAAAAAATGCATGATTTCATGTGTTCATACATACGTAAAACACTACATAATAAATAGCGGTAATGGAAAAATAAGTTAAAATGAAAAGTGACTTGAAAAAGTTAAGACAAAACTTAACTTTTTAAAGACCGCCGTGAAGTCTGAGCCTACTTAACTTTTCCGTATATAAATAATTGAATTTACAGGTCAACAAGATGATGCTAGAATGGCTCTTGCAGTGGCCCTGACAGCAGCGCGACATGGCGCCACAGTGTGTAACCACGTAGAGGTTACAGAATTACTAAAACAACCCGATGCTAACGGAAATCCCACACTCTGTGGTGCTAAAGTCACGGACCACATATCTGGAAAGAAGTTCACAGTGAAAGCAAAATGCATTGTAAATGCCACAGGACCCTTTACAGATAGCATACGGCAAATGGATGAACCGACCGTGAAAAGCATTTGTTGTCCTAGTTCAGGTGTTCACATAGTGCTTCCTGGGTATTATAGCCCAGATCAAATGGGGCTGCTAGATCCGAGCACGTCGGATGGGAGAGTTATATTTTTCCTTCCTTGGCAAAGGCAGACAATTGCAGGAACCACCGATTTGCCCTGCGAGATTACACACAGTCCTAAACCAACAGAAGATGAGATTCAATTCATATTAAGAGAAATTAAGAACTATCTTAATGCTGATGTTGAAGTAAGGAGGGGCGATGTGCTTTCAGCTTGGAGTGGAATACGTCCTTTGGTTTCGGATCCAAACAAGGAAGACACTCAATCTTTAGCCAGAAATCATATTGTTCATGTGAGCCCATCTAAGCTAATAACCATTGCTGGAGGAAAATGGACAACATATAGAGCAATGGCTGAGCATACAATAGATGCAGCAATACGAGGTAGTTTTCGATAAAAATATATAAAAATACTTATCATATTTACGCTATAAACATTTGTAGCTTGTAATTTGAAACCAGAAAGAATGGAAGCCGTAACTTCCTATCTGAAGATTGAAGGCGGTCAAGGCTGGACACCAACGATGTATATCCGACTTGTGCAAGATTTTGGTTTAGAGTGCGAAGTCGCTCAGCATTTAGCGAAATCATATGGGGATCGTGCTTTCGCAGTGTCTAAAATGGCATCTCTAACTGGAAAACGATGGCCCATTATTGGCAACAGAATTCATCCAGAATTTCCTTATATAGATGCAGAGATAAGATACGGTGTCCGTGAATATGCGTGCAATGCAGTTGACATGATTGCCAGACGACTTCGCCTTGCTTTCTTAAATGTTCAAGCAGCACAAGAAGCTTTGCCAGCTATTATTGATATCATGGGAGAAGAATTGAAGTGGTCGAAGGAACAGAAACAAGTAAATTTATCAATTTTATTAAATTTAGTTTCTGTACTGAAATGTATTTACAGGCCGAATTGAAAAGGGCGACTGAATTCCTCGCCAATGAAATGGGACAATTAGTTAATCGGGCATCAAAGGAGAAGATCCCAATCAAATTATCGAAGGATGAGATACAATTGTACATAAAACGTTTCCAGTTAATTGACAAAGATAACAAAGGATATGTTTCGATTAACGACATTCGACGCGCTTTAAAGGTACATATAATGCAAATAATCACCCCTATTCCCGTTGGCGTTTGTCGTTAACGACTAATATTTAATTTCGTTTTTAAGCCGGTCGGTGTTTGCAACTTTTTTGAGACAAACTTTTTGAAATAATAGTGAACCCATAGAAAATGAAATAATGAAATAAAAAGTTCGAAAAAAAAAAATCGGAATATCATTTATACGACGACTCGACACATGAGTCATATTTCGTATACGACAAACGTCAATGGGAATAAGGGTTAATATTCGTTGTCCTAAGCCATGATTTTTGGCTGTTATAATACAATAACTGTTAATACTATAAGGCGAGCAAAGTTAGGCTCAGGTACCTTGTTTGTACTATGGCTGTCTAGTAATACGGAACAGACATTTCTTGTGCTAGAGCAGTTGTTCCTTGTTCCCAATTTACCGCCAACGAGTCAGCGGCTTGTCGAATGCCGGTGATTTCGGCCTGAAAAATACTGCAATAATTCGGGAGATCGAAAGAATATTGACAACAGTCCATTATATAGAACAAAGCGTTGCATCCTCTCCGATAGGAGTCCATAGGACATCGCGATCTATCCAATATAGTGTTTAAAATCTATATTAAAGATACCTACGACCAATTTATGCAGTTGCAGTATTTGTTACAGTAAAACCCGCTTAAGAGAAAACCGCTTATCTGAAACACTTTTTTCATACCCGAGTTTTTGTCGACCAATTATACCTACCTATAATACACTCCGCTTAAGTGAAAAACCCGGATACCTGAAACATATTTTCAGTTATATTTTATATTTTTCATTGAAAAAAACTCTCTTAAGTGAAATCGAACAGAGCAAAAAATTTGAACGCTTTCACTTCTTTTTTCTCGAAAATAACATTTTAATTTCTGAAGTTCCGCCGAACATAAAATTGTATGACAGGGGGGTCTATTCTCACCATATTTCCCGTTATAGCTTACTTAAACTTACTTACTTACTTACTTTGACTTAAACGAACCCCGCTTAAGTGACAAAAAATTTCACTTAAGCGGAGTCCGGATAAGTGAAAAACCCGTTTAAGTGAAAGAAAGACTGTGACATTTTGGTGTTTCTATTAAGCGGGTTTTACTGTACTTGCAAGGGAGAAGAAGCATCGAGTTTGCAATTTTGTGTAGGACGTGGACCGTGGTGAACATATACTCGGAATATTTATAGTTGAGATTTCTTTTATAGTTATTTGAAAATGTATGTAAAACTTGCAAGTTGCAACCACTCTACGAAAAAAAATCTTCACAACAAAAAAGGTAAACAATTTTTGGCAGCTACACCCACAAACCAGTAAGAATAGACCACCGACTTCCCGTACACCTACCCGATTCCCCCCGGAAAAAATTACCCTGTCTGTGAATACGTGTAAATGTCAAAATTAATGGCGGCAATGATTTTCCATGCTATACCATGGGCCTAGGATTTTTCAAGTATGCGTGCGTTAATGGCGCTCCTTTGATTTTGTACAGCACCAATACATGAAAAATCCTGGGCCCGCCGGCAGCTTGTAGGCAAAGTCCGTTATGTGGGAGGAGTCGACGGTCTATTCTTACTGGTTTGTGGCTATACCACTAGACGAAATCTGAAGAAATCTGAGAAACCCAATCGAAATTAGCATCAGATCACTTTTGCGAATCTCGATTCGAGAGTAATGTTAATTTCGATTCGCCAGAAAAAAGCACTCTTTCTTTCCCGAGATCACTTTTTTCGTTCGTTTGGTACAAAAAAAAGCAATCTTTTTCAGAGTCGAGAGCACTTTTGCGAATCTAGATTTTTTCTCAGAGTCGCTCGAGATTTACCAATACACTTACATATGATTTGACATTTGTTTGTTTACGTTTTATGGAAGTCGGTCGAAAAAGTTAGAGCTACTCAAAAACCATATTAAAATAAATAATTTAAGCCAACATTTGATAAATATGAAACAAATAATAGAGGTGTAAATTTCATCTTCATAATGTGGCACATCTTCATCGGCATCGTCGTCGTCCTTTTCTGATAATACTGGCTCGTCTTCGTCATACGAGTAATTTATGCAGTTGCAGTATTTGTTCTTTGCAAGGGAGAAAAAGCATCGATTTTGCAATTTTGTGCAGGACGTGGACCGTGGTGAACATACACTCGGAATATTTATTATGAGATTTCTTTTATAGTTATTTGAAAATGTATGGAAATCTTGGAAGTTGCAACCACTCTAAGAAAAAAAATCTTCACAACAAAAAAGGTAAACAACTTTTAGCAGGCACACCACCAACACAAACAAAGAACAGCTCAGTATACTTCCTTTTGTTCGATTGGCCAGACGAAATCTAGAGAAATCTCAAAAAATCTCAGATTGCCAATCGAATTCAACATAAGATTCACGCATACTTTCACCAATACCAAAACAAGAGACAATTGTAAACACAAATTGCAATAAAAAAAACATAGCTGACTGATCTGACACCGCGTCTCCACGAACAATTTTTCATAGCTTGCCATATAGTATTCTATGAAAATTGCTCGTGGAGACCACAAATAGTATTCTATGAAAAATGGTATTCCATCTATTGCTCAGCTCATAGCTTGCTATCGATAGTATGCTATGGGGTGTACTTTTTTGTTGTGACGCATGTGTTTTCGTGTGATGGCTATGGAAATAGTAAGATATGAAATGCCCACCCTACATTTTATTGCATACTATCGTTATTTCTTTCTATGAGAAATGACAGATGGCAAGCTATGAAATATTGCTCGTGGAGACGCGGTGTTATGTTGGTTTCCAGAGAGCAAAACGGTGCTCTCACCCGGCGTCTCCAGGAGCGCAGTAGCGCAGTGGTTAGTGTGCTGGACTACTGTGCTAGGCGTCCTAGGTTCGATTCCCGGAAAAACACAAATTACATCTTAAGGTTTTTCTACTGCGCCACCTCTCGCGAACGTCTGACAAACATCCGAGAGTATAACTGTCCCGAAGAAGCTTCTCAATTCAGCATTTCTGACGCATAAAATCGTAGGTCCCTTCCATTCGTTCCAAAAATAAAAACTCACACAAAACGAATGGTTGTGAGAAGCTAGGCCTAGGGTGTCAACACTACACGCCTGTTGCGCCAACTAATTATTTATTTTATCATTACTTCTTTCTATGAGAAATGACAGTTGGCAAGCTATGAAATATTGCCCGTCGAGACGCGGTGTAAGTATTCCCACCCACTTCACACTTTCATCCCTTTATGTTGCAGTATAATACCTGTATATGGAAATGGTGCACGGGGTATGATTTCAAAAGTAACATTTGACATTAAGTGAGATTCGCAATAAACAAGAAAGTTTCGTGCGACCCAGTCCTTTAATTTTATTTTTATTTTTTTTTATCTAATTATAATAATTATTGTTTTTTTGTTTGCAGAGTTATGGAGAAGCTGATGTCTCTGGCGAACAATTGCATGAAATTCTCAAAGAAATCGATACAAACATGAATGGTCAAGTTGAGCTAGACGAATATTTACAGGTAATGTTGAAACAGAAAAAGTTGTCTTTTAAAGAAATATCTGAACTTTGGATTATTTACAATGCTCTAATTTGTTTAATAGGCCTGTTCCTGTACTTTGAAATCTTACGAATTTATATTCAATGTCGTTCCTTATTTCTTAACTTAAAAAATTCGTAAAAAAGAGCGGCTTCGACAAAGTAAGATATTACCCCTCCACTGAGAATCTTACTAGTTTTTGCTCAAAAAATTTCTTTGAGTAAGAATTGATCATGGAGAATGAAATAACATTCATTCAACATGGTTGGGTGTTGTATGAATAGAGCTGGGCACTGATTGGCATCAACCTGGCGAGGTCCAGTTGTCGTAACGATCTCTTATTTTACCTTCCCGTGGTAACCACCGGGTACTGGTCTCGCCCATCCGGGATTGACTTGCTAAACTTATAAGCGCGAGTGTTGAACACGAAGAAAATAGGAACACTATAATGCTCTTAGGTTATTACTATCCTGGGTTCTGTCCCAAAAAAAGTTTGAAGTTCTGCCCAGGTGTTTTAAGCCAGACTTCATTAGATTCGACTTGAGCTAAGCTCTTGATGTGCTTCCTGAAACATCTCTTACTGAAAGGGTTCAGGTCCGTTAAGTGGCATTGTCGCGCCGACTTTGACCAGTAAGTCTGCTTTTACGTTTCCGGCAAAGCCACCGTGAGCTGGAATCCAATGTAGTATGACTAAGTTACATTTCCAGGACCAGCTTCGATTTTATGACAAATGAATCCAGAGCTTTAAGAGCAGCTCGGCGGTCTAAAAAGATAAATATAGTTTTGCCACATGTATTAGAACTTAAGTTTATTCTAGCGCAATGGTTAATGGCAAGGACTTCCGCCTGGAATATGGACGAATGTTTGCCTAGGCTGACTGAAAAGTTCGCTTGAGTCAATTCTCCATAAATTCCAATTCTCCAGTCCTTAAATCCATCTTGGAACCGTCGGTATACCAGACTAGGTCAGGTCGCAAAGGATTACGTTTGTATTTTTCCCAGTCTTTTGATAAAAAATATGTTTACGAAAAGTTAAAATAGCCAAAAAACAGTATTTATGGAAAATTTTTTGTTAATAAAACAACTTTTAAATAGTTTTATAACATACATATATCAATACAACCAGTATTTAAATGTTCGGTAATTCATGTCAAAATAAGTTTTAATAAGTAATAAGTAATAAAATAAATGCTTTCTTAGGCTTTAAATAAAAATAAATAAGGTATTTTATGGATAAAATAATCAGTCTTCAGATTGTTACGATAAGTCTTCAAATAACTTTGATTAACATTTTTAATGCTTTTTTTTATTATTGACAAACATCTACTTACATTGATACGTATCAAACTACCCCGAAGTGGGGTGTATCAATGTGCCCCATCCCCCCTACAGTGTTCCAGAAATATTGTTTCTTTTTCCAAACGTGTTCTCTCTGGGTTTTTTGTTCAATTTTCAGAAATGGAAAAAACGCCTGAAAAGTTTGTGTGAAAACCCTCCAATTTGCCAAAAACAGCACTTTAACAATAAAACATTATATTGAAATACCTCCACACTCGTCGACCTACTAAGAACCGCCACAGAAATAAGTATAAAAAATATCTTTAAGATACTTAAACATCTAAAACATGAAAATTCATTGTAATTTGTACTATAAATGGGTCAATATTTCAAAATATTAATATTCTGCGGTCAGGCATTTATAGGCTAAAATATATTTATATAATTTTTTTTAAATATTCGACTGAGATACGCTTCTGCAGAAACTGTATACCATGGCATGTCCTAAATTGCAAAATCAAATTGCAAAAAATGTTTAAATATTTTCACTTTTTACTTGATATAAAAGGTCATCTATACTTTTAATGGCGTCTCGCAAAAGTGTAAATAAAACAACCTTAAATGTATCGTCTTTAGCAAGATAGGATTTTGTCATTTCCATGTTAGTTCTGTCATTCCCGTGAAAAAAAATTATATTAATACAGAGTAACCAAAAAAATATTAAAATTGATTATTTTAGTAAATGTCCATTCCGAGGTATGTATATGAATGTTTTGAAATATTGACCAAAATATAACATTTCGCTTAGCATTAAGTTTATTTACGTAGCCGAAATCCCTGGTAGTTAGTGCTATAATACCCTATACGATACCTTATATTGTTATTTGTAATTTATTTACTTAATAATAGAAACAATAATAATAATAATAATCCTAGGAAAAAAGGACAGATAATGAAAATGTTCAGTCATTTTTTCCAAAAAAATCTAGCGTAATTTCCGAGAGCCGCTCGCAATAGATCATTTTGTATCGAAAATTGCACTGTTGTGACTTAGTACCTATAATTTTGTCTGGAAACAAAAATTAGTTACTAATATCGGCCCAGCTATCTCAAAATTTACCCAGTTTGACTAATAAACTTCTGACAAGCATCCGAGAGCATAACTTTCTTAAGAACGCTTCTCAATTAAGCCTTTCGGATGCGGCATTAAATAGTATATCCTTTCCACTCATCTCCAAAAAATAAAACTCACATAAGGGAATAATTGTGAGAAGGTAGTCCTAAGGTCCTACTTTCTATATTTTTTCCAGACCATCATGTACAGTTCTGATATTTAGTCTATATATTTTATCACGCTTATAACAAACCTTTTGAATAAGTATTCTTTTTTTAGATGATGTCCGCAATTAAGACTGGCGATGTGGCATATTCAAGATTCGCGCGAATGGCGGAAATAGAAGAACAGAAGCACGAAGCCGGCCAATTGAAAGTAAAAATAAGTGTAGACCGTTCTGGTGGTGGTCTGTAAAAGTTTAAAAAATTATATCATATTAATTCTTCATAAAGTTAACATCTACTTGATCATTGTATACTTTAAACATGTCCTTTCACAAGTGTTTTTACCCTTTAAAATAGTATTACTCTATATTTAATTATTGTGTTTTTTAATTGCTAAAGTATTAAACAAAATAAATTATTGTATTTGTTTGAATAAGTTTTCATTAATTAAAATTGGTTTGAGTCTTCAATGCGTGCATTAACCCATGACAGCAATTTAAACTTTAATAAATCATATTCTTAACGCTTTATGAGTAAAGAAAAGTATCATCTCAATTACCAGCCTTTCAAAATTAATCTTATCTGTGTGTGTGATTTGGACAATAAGGACGTGCTCAGCTTACTTTTTGTCAACTGCCAAAACTGACCTGAATCCGGAAAAATTATCTTCCTTACATTACCTTTGTATTTCGTACAGTATTTAGGAAGAAATAAAGTACATTTCTAAATGCCCAAAACTGCCCAAAAAACAGCAGGGAGTAAGTAACTTTTTAGTCAAATACAGTGCAAAATGTAACGGATATTTTGTACAGTCCTATTCAAATTAAGTAAATATAAATGTAATGAAAAGCGTTATTGTGTTGTGACGGTCTTTAGTTACACTTTAGAGAGTACCTACGGTTACGGTGTTCAGGCGTTAAATTAAATAACTGGTGTTAAAAGTGCTTTGTGTGTTCCTATCTTCGGAAGCTTTACTTAAAAATCCACGTCAAAAAATTAAATAATTCACTTATAATTCCGTTGAACCTTGTCATCTTTCTCTAAATCTAATCATCAAGAAATCCAATAATTGAGAATTATTTACCATAATACATAATGATTTCTCTTCTTTAGGTAAGGGCAGCTATTAGAGGAGAACATTAATCAAAATTGTAAAACTGGCGACAATTTATTTACGGCATATTAACGATTTGTCGGATTGATTTATTATCATTAATTCATGATTACCAAAGGTGGTCCTTACTCCTTAGTATGTATTAATTTTGTTGAATGTATTAACTTTAAAGTGGTTGTAATGTAATTAATCCAAATAAAAAGGGAGTTTATGTTTATTTTGAAGAATTGTTTTCCAAACCAATTTACCTACCAATATGGTTGTTAATTGGCCACATCCGAATTTTATTTCAGATCACCGATTTTTCATGCCGCATGGTCGCATGGAAAATAATCCGAAATATATGTGTTTTCTGTACTATGTATACCTATGTTATGTACTATAATTGTTATGTGTGCGGGTGCGGCAGTATAATCCTCAGCTTCACTCTTAAAAAAGGGAACAACAACGTTTTTCTTTGTATAATCAAGCTTTCATTTTCTGAACTTAGTCGTGATGTTAGTATTTGATCTCATCATTTACTTTTGTTTTTACTTCATTTTAACATTTAACCGTGGTTTCATATATGGTCGCTTGTATGGCAAATCTATTTCGTTCTTATTTTCTACTCTTAACTACTAAATTTTCTTTTATAATTTTTAGTGTATTCTTAATCCACTAATTTCTTCAAACTTATCTGGTTCTAAAAATCGTTGATTTGACTATAAATTTCAACTCTATACCATAATCATCATCATAGGTCTGTTCCTTTACTCACAAACGTGAGTAATCAATAAAAAGTAACAAAATAAATTATATTTCTTAGTTTACTATCAATCACATTTTTGTTTGATATTAATCAAATCACATAGTAAAAAAGTAAAAAACAAGCTCAACGTTATACATAAATATTCTGATTCATCAAGTCTAGATGATTTTGATTGGGCTTGAAGTCACAACAATTCATGCCATCACTCTGAAATGAGGATCTGGTAACTCAAATATAGCATAGTCATTTCCTTTTTTTAGTTTTTACATCTGTTACTATTGAACAAATACGTTCAGATTCTGCATTTGAGTAAGGTAATGACAAAGCATAATTGACTACTTTCATTAAATTTGGAAAAAGCTTAAGTGATGATTTCTTTTCACTTGGAATCGATGCAGCTAGCTCGCGCCATTCGACTTCCACCTCAAATTTGTGACAATTTTCAATTTTTTCAGACAAATCAAAAAGGCTGCAGCAATTTTTTCGCTTCGGTATGTCGATTGCTAAAAGTGGGTCCAAAAATTCTAGCTTATTTACTATAGTATTCAAGGCCTAAATAAATATCATTCATCATTTCTATTTTTCAATTTGACGGAATTTCCCTCAAAATTGCACTACCGAACAATTTTTTTCCCTTTTTCCCTTTATGCATTTTCCTTTCATGTTTTTCCCTCGAAAAGGTAAAATTTACCTCGACATCGCACCACTGCTCCCACATAACGGACGTTGCCTACAAGATGCCGGCGGGCCCAGGATTTTTCATGTATTGGTGCTGTACAAAATCAAAGGAGCGCCATTAACGCACTCATACTTGAAAAATCCTAGGCCCCCCCATGCAACATTTCATATTTTCTCACCAGTCAAAGTGATTCCTCTCACGCCTTGTCCAGGGGGCCAACTATGTAATTCGATTCTACAATCAAAATGTTCGAATTCGGAAGATTCGTACTCTGTAACTCTATAGCCAGCGCTCATATTCGAAAATCGAACGGACCTCGAATTGTCTATTTTTTTTTGGTACTACCTAATCCTAAAGTAAATGCCAAAACCATTCAAATTCGCAAATAATCACTCTAATGCAAATGTGTTTGCGAACAGGCTGTGTAGATTGCAGAAATCTCAAAAAAATGTGCTGAGTAAGAAATTTGTTCATAACTTATTAAATATTATTATGAGTATTAAAATATACTTTATGCATAGGGAATCAACTAAATGTGCAAACACAAAGACATCTCAATTTGAGATTCTTGTTCAATACATGACAATGCATCCCGAGTTATCTAAAGGATTTATCCCGAATTCGCCTTGGCTCAATTTGATCATTGCAATCCTCATTTTCTTCGGTAAAAAATCAAATTGCGACACTGTCCATGTTGATTTAGCACCTATTCACGAATCATAACAAATGATTATTTCGTTTTATTCAAATGTCTGTCAAACACAATGCGAGACTCCTTCGAAAATCGGAAATTGTTTGGGAAAAAGTTGGCATTACTTACATTCGATTCTAATTTCATACATAGTTCCGTTTGAAAGTAGAATCGGAACCAACTTTCGAAAGTAGAATCGAATTACATAGTTGGCCCCCAGCGTAGGCACGAGAAATGCGGTGCGTGCGTTTAAGTGCGGGTAATGCGGGCAGATTACAACATCAAACATGTTGGGAAATATGATTTTGCCCGCATTATCGTGCGGAATGATGATTGAAGTTTTTTTTCATAAAAGACAGAATGAGCGCGGAAAAGGAATGGAACAAAGTTTTCTGAAATGTAGTCGAATGTTTTTATCTGTAATATTGCACTAGTTGTGTCGCGTTTCTTTTTTAGATTTTTCAATACATATTCTTATTTTAAATAAGCTAATTTCTATTAAAAAATCGTTGTTGCCGAAATAAAAGCCATTTTACACAGAATGACAGCAGTTTATTAAAGCCATCCGCATGAACGCATTATCGTGTTTTTAATGCACACATTCCGCATTCCCCGCAAATAAATGCGGTGCGTTCAATCAACACACCATCCACAAAATCGTGCCCGTGTCTACGCTGGACACGGCGTCACACTATGCCAACTGTCAACGGACAGAAAAGAAGAAAGTAAACCTACTTTATTCGTCGCATCCGCAACGTCCGTCTCTTATGGGTCACCTACCATAAACTGCAATGTATTCTATCCAAGATATATGAATAGAAGGTAATATATTGCGCATCCCGCAATGGCGGCCAATTGTGACTGTGCAATAATCCTATAGAAATAATATGCCCGCGCATTTGATATGGCTGACAATTGTGACTATTCGTATGGAAAAGCATGCCTTTCTGACAGATGCACAGAACGAAGCGTAAATGAGTGCTCGAAATATATTACCTTCTATTCATATACCTCGTATTCTATCAACCTGTCATCAGTCGAATACGTTGCCGCAACGGATGCGACGGATTCTATGGGTTGGGCATTGACTTATTACCTATATATGGACTGCTAGTGAAATGTCACTTCATAAAAATTTTGCCCAGAAAATTACGCCAACATAAACTAGCGCTCTTGGTTCGGAGCGAAAAATAAGTGAAACAAAATGACGAACCATTTTGGATTTCTCCATAGAATGCTAGAGGCACCTATTGAGAAATGGAGGGTGTACCCTAGCGGCGACAATTTGAACCGTACTAGACATACAAATTTGACAGATCAGCGAAAAAATATATGGAAAAGAAGCTAAGCGCCACAAAATAATAGAATATTCAGCCCTATCATGGTATCCGTTCCGAAAGAAAAAACCTCGGATTTTGTACGAATCGGAGAATTTTGCTTCATGGTAATCGTTCCGATAAGCTGTTCGGAACATTTCTCCGACAATACGTAACGCACACCGGCATCGCAGTTTCATTGGTCTCCGACATCTGTTCATCGCGGAAAAATTTTAGTGAACAAAATGCGTTGATGCACGTTCGGAAAACGGATACTATGAACGTAAATTCAGTACCCAACTTGATTTGCGTTGCGGAGAAAATTACTCTCCGAACGGATACCATGATAGGGCCGATTGTGAATAATAAATAAATTTTTCAAGTAAAAACATAAAAATAAATGCCTAACCATTTTACGCTAATGGAAACTAAAGAAAAAGTGTTGGTCAAACGTCGCATTGTCGGTTGCAATTCATATAGACAAAATGGTTTAACCATGAACAAGATTCTTAGTTTGATTTCGTGGGGTTTTGAAGTCATCGAGGATGCATTTATGACCAGATCAGTTACCTCACTGTTTCCTGGATCTTGCATCACACCTATAGCATAGACCCAACCAGCCTTGACGAGCTCCTCCCCATCGCAAATGGAGCGTTTCATGCCGGTAAAATATTCTGCAATATCGCAGATGATTATCGAGAAAGTCTGAGATAAATCTCGGTTAGTTGGGTCCGCTATTGGTATTTGGGATAATGCTGCAGAACAAATGGAATATTAACAATAATTTAAAGAACTTTAAATAGTTAAAAAGGAGTCTAATCCAAAAAACAAAATTGTTTATAACTGACGTAATAGAGAGAGCTGTAGAAGAAAAAAAACCTGCTCTGCCGTGTTCCTGGACGTTTCGAAAGCATTTGATAAGGTGTGGAACGAAGACATTAAATGCAAATTAAGACAAGTTGTCCCTTAACGGTTGTGGAAAATTTTAGGATCGTATCTAGAGATCACCCTGTTCAGTGTAAAGCAGTAGGGCAGATTGCTTCGATCACCCGCTTCTGCTCGACACCAATCTCTCTCTCACCCTTACCGACATCAAACAGTAGAGCAGATTCGTCTTAGTACCGTACCAGCCACACTTTTTGAAAGTGAATGGTCTGAAGCTACAGGCGGTCACCCTTTGTCTGTTTCTAAAGACTAACCGCCAATGGGAAGAGCTGACTACGTCAGACGGGGCGTTAGACTGTTTCGGTCACCCTTCGTTGTTCCCTCCTGTCGCAGTCAAAACAGCAAGGTTGCTCCAAAACTCTTCCTTGATATGTACCAGACACCCTCCTTACTATTACTAACGGACTGTCAGATGCTACCAGCGCGCGCCGGGCGGTTAGACTGCTTCGGTCATCCCTTCGCCCTCCACGAAGACTAACCGCCAACTGGAGGAGCTGACTACATCAATCAACCTCAGCTCGACAATTCGAGTACCCCGTCAGAGGTAATAGACGGGGGTTAGACTGTTTCTGTCACCCCTCGCGTTTTCACCGAAGACGAATCGCGACCTCTCTTTTCGGTACCAAGCAGTAGGACGGAGTGCTTTAATCAAGCTTTTCTGCTCAGCACCAGTCTCTGTCATGTGGACTGATTGTCAAAAGGAAATAAACGGTAGGCAGACTGCTACGGTTACCCCCAATCTTTTTCAACAGACAATCCATCCGCCCACTTCTGGTCAAGCAGCAAAGCGGACTGGTTCAATCATCAAATCTGCCACCCACAAATCTCCCTCCTTAGTGGTGGTCTGTCAGAGGCAAGGTTAAGGTTACCCTCCACCCTAATCCGAAGATTAAGCCGCACCCAGGAGGTGCAAACTTATATAAGACTAGCCGACCCGTGCTGGCCTTGCATCACTCGCCTTTAGCAAACAAACAAACTTATATTTGGTCCATTTATGATTACACTTTGAGTGACAAAACAAACTGGTATATTAGAAATGATGATCATCAAAAAGATCTGGGAACTCCCACGGTTAAAGATGAAACAAGAAAAATTGCTTGATTTGATAAGTCATACGATAACATAAATTCACTAGGACCACTACCTTGTTGTAGCCAAGGTATGTCTTCGGATATTCCGAACACCGCCAAGACAAGTAGGTAAATACTGTGAGGAACCGAAGCCTGCAAGGACGATCAAGGGAACATCATAGTGGAATCGCAGTCGATGCTGAGGATATGGAAGAACTACTTCTGCAGACTGTTTAACGACGATGACGAACTAAATCCCGCTGTCAGGCAGAAGAATAAACCACTCAACCTGGACGATGAACCCGACCTGGACGAAGTGAAGATAGCCATATTTTAGCCTTTTTTTTTATCTTTATTTTTATCTTTGTCGGAGGATGTTACTATCTGATGGAGCACTCAGACACAACTACTGGTCCATTGTACTGCCAAACAGACACCTTACATTGCTGTACTTAGTTTTCCCGTCATTCGAAGAAATATGAGAAGGAGCTTCAGTGATGAAGAGCTTAGATGTTCGGCACTCACCACGTCAGCCCCAAAGATCCGCCACCTGAAGCGAGCAAAGGCAGGACAACTACAGAGGAAGTGCTCCGCTGTATCAGCAGGACAGATGGTGGTGTTGCTCAAGCCCAACACATTTAAGTGTTTGGCAAAAGCTTGGTGGCCCGAAAGGACCCACGCCCACAAGAAGTCTGCAGTCGATTCTCCTGAGAGACAGAAGGAAAGACGAGGACCTCTTGCAGATGTCCGGACGCAGTCGTTTGGTCTGTCTACACCCAGCACAGTCACGCCAAAACACTCGTGTTCACGAGAAACCCAAGTATCAATGGATGACCTAACCACAGATGCAGGCAAACCCAACGCAGGTTCAGGTCCTAAGAAATCTTCTTCTGAACCCACCCTGGCAAGCTCATCAGCGATCTCGTTTCCCTGGATACCAGTGTGACCTGGGACCCAAACAAGTTTGACCGTGTTTAGCCTACCGACCAAGTTCAGAGAAAGCTTGAGTTCGAGCACTAACTTGGACGAGGTAAGAGGGTTGAGCAGCGCTTTTAATGCAGCTTGGCTATCACTGCAAACGCATATGCTTCTAGCCCTCCACCTGTTTGTCACAATATAGCGCATAGCCATAAGGATAGCGAAAATCTCCGCCTGGAAGACAGTCGCATGGTTACCCAAGGGGTAGTGTAGTCTAATGTTCTCGCTTTCCACGAAGACTCCAGAACCAGACCCCTGTCCGGTTTTAGAGCCATCCGTGAATACACGATGGCATTCCTTCCCTGGCTCCGAGTCTGGCAGAAGCCATTCTGTTGCCTGAGGAAAGTTGACGTGGTAGTTTTGTCGCAGTAGGATTTCTGGTGTCATTGCGTCAGACGGCATATCCATAAGACAGGGGTCAAAGGATAATTCTCACACAAGTTCTTCAAAATTCCAATGCGCGTGGTACCAAAAGCCACCTCTCTTTAAACGAGAGATGGTTTTCAGCGTACACCCCATGATAAAAATATCAAAATATCATCAAAGCATCTAAAGCGGAGCCCGGAGTGCTGGGGAAGGCACCTGTGCAGCCAAGGCAAACCGTTCTTTGGAGTTTGGCGAAAGAGGCCATAACAAGTTTCCGCGAAAGCCTGTTCCACCACACAACCGATGCATATGAGAGAAGTGGTCTTACCATTGCCGTATAGATCCATAGGACCCTTTTAGGAGATAAGCCCCATGTCTTCCCAAAAGAGCCTTTGTACTGCCAGAAAGTCGACAGCGCTTTATCGGTTTTTGATTCAACATGCTTGGACCAAAGAAGTTTTTTATCGAGGATTACTCCCAGATATTTGACTTCATCAGAGATCGGAATAGTGACACCTTTTAGCACAAGTTGAGACAGACCAATGATATTCCTCCTTCTCGTGAAGAGAACAACCGTAGTTTTAAGAGGATTCACTGAAAGCCCATTCATTGTGCACCAATCATCGATCAAACCCAAGGATCTCTGCGCCAGAGAGCAGACAGTCCCAAGGTCTGAACCGACAGACAGAACGGCGACATCGTCCGCGTAGGCTTGTGTATAGGTTCCAGAAAGATTGAGAGTCGTCAGCAGAGAGTCTACTACCATGCACCATAAAAGAGGAGACAAAACACCACCTTGAGGGCAGCCCCTGTTTACCCCTGTCATGACGCATTTGCCACAATCAGCTACGGCAATCAACGTCCTGTGCATTAGCATTGCTTTAATCCACAACACCAATGTTTCATCTATACCGCGTCTGGCTGCATTGCACATGCTATCAAGGGTCGCATTATCAAAAGCACCCTCAATATCGACGAAAATACCCAACGCGTACTCCTTCCGATCAAGAGCAGTTTCGATCCTACCAACGAGGTTCTGAAGCGCAGTCTCACAGGATTTTTCGCGCTGATAAGCAAGTTGCATCTCAGAAAGAGGATGCAATCGAAGAGCAACATTGCGCATGTGCAGCTCAACCAGTCTCTCCAAACTTTTCAGCAGGAAGGAAGACAGACTTATGGGTCTGAAACTTTTGGCGAGAGTATAGTCAGTCTTACCGATTTTTGGTATGAACACGACTTTAACCATACGCCAAAGGGAAGGTATGTAGGCCAAGGCCAAGCTAGTGGTGAAAATTCTTTTCAACGTCGGCATCAGCTGACTAAAACCTTGTTTCAGCATAGCCGGGTAAATTCCATCCGGACCAGGTGACTTGAAACTGTCAAACGATGCAATTGCATATTTGATAGCGTCATCCGTCACCACTCTGGATGCAATATACCAGCTACGCCGCGTGGAGTTTGTCAGTTCCGTAGTGGCCACCGTTGCCGGTACCACTGAAGAACGCGTAGTGACCTGATTTCCCGGGAAGTGAGTGTCCAGCAGAAGACTAAAAGTCTCCGCCTTTGTCTCAGTGTAGGTGCCATCAGATTTTTGGAGCGATTCCAGTTTACTTGGTCCGTCCCTTTTGAGGACTTTAACAAGCCTACTGGTTGCACTTAGTGATTCGACCTCCTCACAAAATTTCCTATAAGAGTCATTTTTCGATTTTCGAATTAGTCTCTTAAATTCTTTTTGTTTCGATCGATAGAGATTCCAGTCTTCCTCCAAGTTGGTTTTTAAAGACCGATTTAGAAGCTTTCTGGTTTCTCTACGAATACACTGTAGTTCGGTGTTCCACCAAGGTACCGGTTTTCTACAGGAGTTTTTTGTAACTGGACACGCTTGTTTAAAACAACGGATAAGGACGCTGTTCAGATCCTGAACACACCTCTCTACCCTTTGTATTGATCTTAATTTAAGTGGAACTTTAACAGAGTTGCCAAGTTCCTCCCTAAACCGTGCCCAGTTCGTTTTTCTCGGATTTCTCCTCTCTTGCGAAGGCGAAACTTCACAGTAGATTTGAAATTCGATGTATCGGTGATCTGACAGAGTGCTATCTGGCGATTACCTCCAATTATTGATAGACTTGGAATGCCTGTTGGACAGAGTAATATCGATTACTTGCTGTCTTCTGGCTGTAACAAAAGTAGGTCGACAACCCACATTGTTGATGGTGATGTCAGACGATAGGATGAAGTCCAGAAGACGATCTCCACGTATATTACATTTGCTGCCCCAAACAGTGTTTTGGGCATTAGCGTCGCAACATAGGATAAGACCAATCTTTTTGGACTCGCAGTACTCTATGAGCTCAACAACTGCCTTTGGTGGTGGAGGAGTTAGAGAGTCATAGGGAAAGTAAGCCGATGCAACGACAAAGGTTTCCCAATTGCCGTTTGCATGGTAAGTGATATTTGCAGCAACCAAATCTCAATTCACCAAGGCCGCGGATGCGATTTTTCCACACCCATGGTTCCTGGATGGATGTTATGGGAGGGGGATACTCCAACAATATGTCTAAATTATTTTTTGATTTTAGTAATTCCGTTATTTAAGTGTTTTACTGTAAAATTTCATTTGGCTGTAATTATTAGTTTGCTTTCTATCTTGTGTTGAACCTAATCGCAATGGCGGGTGTGGCCAAGATAACGAAAATTGAGAACCGAGCTGTGTTGTAAGCAATCTTTGGAGCTGTGTAGTTAAGATCCAGTAAGAAATTTTAATAGAATTGTTACTGGGGACGAAACGTGGGTCCATCATTATGACCCTGAAAGCAAACAGGAGTCTATGCAGTGGCACAACAAGGACACAGGTCCCCCGAAGAAGTTCAAGGTCCCTCCGTCTGCCGGGAAGATGATGGCTACAGTGGTTTGGGACTCAAAGGGAATTTTGCTAATGGAGTACAAACAAAATGTGAAACCATAAACGCCACATCCTACGCATCCACTTTGCATCATTTACGGGAAGAAATAAAGAAAAA
Source organism: Cheilosia soror (assembly GCA_949372485.1). Classification (NCBI taxonomy): domain Eukaryota; kingdom Metazoa; phylum Arthropoda; class Insecta; order Diptera; family Syrphidae; genus Cheilosia; species Cheilosia soror. The sequence continues at coordinate 24,385,440 of OX443564.1, forward strand.
AAAACGGGGTAAACTGGCTGCTGGCGTCTTGCTTCTTCACGACAACGCTCCGGTGCATACGGCTCGTGTTTCTAAGGCTGCAGTGCGAGATTGTGGTTTCGAAGAAATTCAACCCACCCTTTAGTTCGCACCTGGTCCCTAGTGATTATTTTTTGTTCCCAGATTTAAAAAAAAAAATCTTCGTGGGAAGCGATTTACCGATGATGAGGAGCTCAAGGCCGGAATAAATGAATATTTTGGGGAGAAGGATGAAAAATATTTTTTTTCTTTTTGGAGGGTATAAAAAAGTTAATCTCAAGATAGAATAAATGCATTAATGTGAGAGGAGATTATATTGAAAAATAAAAATATTTTTAATTTGAGTCGCGTTTTTTTTTTCATGTCGATACATACCGAGAATATTTTGAACTCCCCTCGTATTAAAAAAGAGGATGGATAATGTGGTATACATGGGTATAGTCAAATGTGGAATACTATTTACCCGAATAAATATTTTAGGCATTTTAGTCGGCTCTCAGATTGAGGCAACAATAGATACACTATACCACAATAGCCGGCCTATACCACATTAGCCGAATTTCTGTTTTGAAGCAAAAAATATTTAATTTATAAATGACGAACTTACCAGAATAGTGGATATTTTGGTGACCTTTGGAATATGGAATATGGCTCTAGGTCAAAGAAATTAAAATAGTCTTATTTCATGTTAGCGACGTTTCGGGCGTGGTTACGTCCTTCATCAGGCCTTGGTTGTTATTAAACAAAATAAAATACAATATATCTGTTATTCACAAATAACATGTGAAAAGTCAAGGAAACTTACATAAAAATCAACAAGGAAACTTTTAACTATACGTCAAACAACAATTATTAAATTCAGTGTCATTACGAAAACTTAAATGTTACAAAAAATGTTCGTTGAGACTAATTGACAAAATATAATTAATTTAAATTTACATTTCGACGATAGGGCAGAACACAAATTACATCACATCAATATTGAGCATCTACAGTTTTACTTGTGTCAGCTACTGTGTGACGGTCGTTTTATAAGCTGACTATAAATGTTGCTTTTCACAATCCGATCTTCTGTTGACGGCGCTCTCTGTGTTGACAATATGTAGCATTTCCAAAAGCATGCGCTTACTGTATTGTCTCTCTGTTTGTAGGATTCTCACATTCTCCAAGTCGGGTGTATGACTTTCCTCTACACAGTGGAGTGCATGTGCAAGTGCAGTTTTTTGAGAGCTTGCACTGTTGATGCCCGATCTATGTCCAGAGAGACGGTTTTTACACCGCGTCTCCAGGAGCAATATTTCATAGCTTGCCATCTGTCATTTCTCATAGAAAGAAATAACGATAGTATGCAATAAAATGTAGGGTGGGCATTTCATATCTTACTATTTCCATAGCTATCACACGAAAACACATGCGTCACAACAAAAAAGTACACCCCATAGAATCTAAGAATAAGAAGTACAGGAAGGGGCATATCGAGGAAACAGTGAGGCTTTTTTCAAAATAGTGTGAGTTACACTAACACAAATGCATTGACACAGGGCCGGCCTAAGGGGCCAGCGTAGAGTTAGGACGCCAAAGTGCTGGGGCGGACGATGTAACCCTTACCCGTTTCTTTAAAAATGATAAAGTAGGAAAATATGTAGCTGAGCTTTATGGAAGCACTAGGTTATGGTTTTTATATTCTCAGAAGTACTTAGGCACCTTTAAAGAATCACAGCTATTAATAATAGCCTTAATAAATAAACGTACCTTTTACAGGAACCTACAAATTTTAAACGTAGGTATAAATAAAATTCAGTTTTTAGTTTTAGGTTTAATTTTATTGCAAAAACACTATCACATATACCTATTATCCTTAGTTAAATAAATTTTAGTTTGATACATTTTATCTACGTCCATCTGATAATAATTCGGTCATACATCTGGGGTCTTCGCGTAACATTTCAGACGATCACCGTCTCGACGATTGAACAAAACGTAACGATGTAACATCACAATAGCGTCGTTCAATCGAATCGTTCATCGTTTTCGTTTTGAACAGTTTGAGCAGGGCTGTAAAGAAACTGTGACAACTGAAAACTAATAAAAAAGGTATATATGCAATTTGTGTGTGTTGTTGTCTTTTATGTGGAAATAGATAAAAAGGTAAACATTTTTTGGTACAGGAAAATTTGTATTGATTAGGGGTCGTAATATAAGACAAAATTAGTGAATGCATTCTTTAAAGCCAATTTAATAAATGCAATTCTATCATTGCCTACTCCAAAGAGAACATAACAAGAGTGTGATGTGAACTTTCTAATGTAGGTAGTAGGTACCTATTTCGTTTAACTAGAATGAAGGAAATGGATATTTTTTCTATATTTTCACATTTCACCGTACAAATGCATAATGGAGAGTATGGGTCAAGGCCCAAAGAAGCAATTAAAAACACGTATTTAATTGTACAAACTTTATTAAGTCTTATTATAATTACTGGAATTTATTTAAAGAGACGTTTAATTAAATACTACGCAGCCACAGCTCCATTTTGTGCCACCACCAAGTACGACGTGCCGAGATAGAGTGAGAAAAGATGAATGCCACAGATTACATTTTACGAGGGCATTTTCCAATGATGCCACAGATTACTTTTAAGCCAGGCATTTTCCAATGATGCCACAGATTACTTTTTGTCAACCTGGGTTCTGGTCGCGTTCAGTTTATCGTTGTAATGTCGTCGCCACAAGAGTACTATTTGTCGAAATTATAAAAGATTTAATAGAAACAATATTCTTTTAACCTTTGTTTTGCTTTAAAAGACCCTATATGTAAAGAAAATATACCAAAAACGATGACACGATTGCCAAAGAGCCATCGTTCAATCGAATCATTTCGACGACAGTATTTGACAGTTAAATTGTTTACGTGAAGCAACAAGAAACGATGATCGTTCACTCGTTTCGACGATCGTCGTTTTTGGTTGTTACACGAAGTAGCAGCATCTACGACGTCGTTCGATCGTTGCCTTACGCAATTAGACCTCTGTTTCTTAAAATTGCGTTTTTTTTTTTTTTGTCATTAGCTTTGATTGGATTCTAAGCTGTTTCTCTGTTATAAGACATATGTCTTCAACATCTTGACGACGATACCAAACGTCACGATAACAGGACAACAGAAGAAATACCTTTAAACATATTTTCTATTTATAACAAGAAAACTTCACTAGGGCGCTCAACCGATTTAAGCGCCTTGCCCTCACCAACAAAAAAATAGTTCGTCCCTGAACGAGAGTTTCCGATTTGACAGATGAGTTTCAGTTAAATCAAATGCTATCAGATAAATAAAGTATATTTTTGTTTTCAACCAAATTCCCTTTTTTGCAACAAAATGTCATGAAATACTAATTTAAAAGTGTTCCACAATAATATATCTACCTAAAAAACACTTAACAACATTATTTTATGTGGAATATTAGATAAAATTTACATGTGAAATGAAAAATTGTTTCTCTCCTTATTATGCTCGTTTTTGCAGAATTTAACACACACAGAAATGTTGTTTTAAATTTCTTTCGGTAAAGAATTGTATTTATTCACTGTATTCACTGTTTTTTCACTGTTTTATTAAGTTAAATACGTAATTTCACTATTTTAACAATTTGAAATTTCAAACACGGCAAATTTCCCCAGCAAAATGACAGATGAGTTTCAAATTCTCTGGTTTTTTTCATATCTTGCGGCCTCACTCACGTACACTGTATATGTGATATACACTCTTTCCTGTACTTCTTATTCTTAGCATAGAATACTATCGATAGCAAGCTATGAGCTGAGCAATAGATGGAATACCATTTTTCATAGAATACTATTTGTGGTCTCCACGAGCAATTTTCATAGCATACTATATGGCAAGCTATGAAATATTGCTCGTGGAGACGCGGTGTAAGTTTCTGTTTGGATGTGCCAATGTAAACAGCAGAGCATGGTGTCTCATTTCCACCAAGGCAGTTTATTTGGTAAACAACGTCGGACTTTTCCATTTTATTCAATTTCCCCTTCGTATTGCTAAACAGTTCGTCTCTGAGCATTTTTACGGGTTTGAAAGCAATAGTTGTGTTTCCTTTCTCGCTAATAGGTGCAGTTTTTATGCGATCTGAGAGAGTTGGAATGTAAAACACGCTCTTGTAAACTGTCGTGTCAGGAGCGTTGTTGGTGTTTTTTTTCCTTATTACTGTCGTAATTTCTTACTGAGGTGTTGATGATGGGAGTGGAGAATGAGTTGGAACACAGGGTGTCTCGGAAAATTTGTTTGTTTTTTTTTATGAAATATGAGATCACTGGTGTCTAACACCCGATTTATAAAGTTTTGTGCTCTTTATAAGTCTGCCTGAAGATGTAGGCTTCTTGTACCAGTCAAAAAGAAGGTGTCTATTCTGTCGAACCACTTTAACGTCCAGATAAGGCAGCTCCCCGTTGTTCTCTATTTCTACGGTGAATTGAACTCTTTGGTGGAAGGAGTTTAGTGCTGTAAGTGTGGCATCAATTTCACTTTTGTCTATTACAGCAAACAAATCGTCCACGTACTTCGTTAGAATTTTCGGCTTGTGTTGAAGTTTGCCCAAAACATCGTTTAGTAGTGTTTCCATCACTATATCCGCTAGAATAGGAGATGCAGGGCTGCCCATGGGTACGCCTTGTTTTTGCTGATAGATTCTGTTTTCAAACTCCAGGTAATTGTTATCGATGATGCAAAAACTAAGCATATCCATAAAAAGAGACCCCTTTATCTTGGTGTGTTCTTTTATTAGGTTCCAGTTACGAACTTACCTTTAGATTCAGGAACTCAGGAACTTTGCCTAATTAATTTAAATACTTATAAATGGTATATAATCAAGAGTTTTGTAATGACGTTAATTTATCATAAAAAAAATTAGATTTGTTCTATACCAAAAAAAACGGCCACTTTTTCAATAAATAAAATAAAATTTTAAGGAATTTAATTAATAATTACGTTAAAGGATGTCATGTAGTTTTTTCTGTTTGCATATCTATTGACCTATACAGCGTTGACAAAAAACTTATTATAATGTTTCTAATAAGCGTTAAAATCAAGACAGTTTTTAGTAGATTTTAATCGCGTCTAGTTATTTTATTTCATAGAACGCTTTAAGTAATTTGTCCCTACCAGTACGGTTTTATTCAGACTACGGTAGTTCCTAGAGAAATCTCAAGAAGTCCACAACGTTACCTACCATCTGTTTACCGATTTTGAGGGCGCATGTGACAGTATTTATAGAGACGAACTATATAGAGCCATGTCTAGTTTGTGCATCCATGCCAAACTCGTCAGGTTGTGCAGATAAAGTCGGAAACAATCTCACCACGAACTTTGATGTCAAAAAAGGTTTTAGACAAGCTGATGTGCTGTCACACTTGAAAAAATTGTGCGACACTCTCAAGCAATCGCACAAGGCACGATCTCTCGAAAGTCCGTCCAGTTTCTGCAATATACCGATGATATTGACATAGTTGGTAGAAAACAGCGAGCTGTTACTGATGCGTAACGGACAGGGCAAAATTAGTTTAGAGGTTAACGAAGACAAAACCAAGAATATGCTGTTTCATAAAGTATATAATTTAGCTCAAATTAAAGAACATATTCATCAAATGCTTTTTGTTATTTAATGAGTTTCAATCAAATATTTTTAAGTGGTGTTACACTACATATCAGGCAAATAGAAATAAGCTTGTATTAGCTCTGAACCAAAATTTAATATTATATTATATACAATTTATTCATATACACAATTACTATACATAACGTTTCTAAACTATTGTTTTTCCATTGGCATTAGGGCGAATATACTGGTGTTTTCTTCTAGTAGATATGTATATGAATCTGGTGATTATATACCTTTTTTCAATTCTTTCGAAATTAGAGCTCAACATGCTTCAGAACCGAACTTGTCGAAATCGGAGTCTATAAGAAAGTTAATGACAAAATTTATAGTTTTTAGTCTAGCAATTGAATCTGGAATATGGATACATATGGAATCTAATAAATACCCACAGTATGCTCAATGAGAAAAACAGTAGATAAGAAATATGTATATATATTTACTTTTTTTTAAATCGTAAAAACATTAATTTTTCTAATTGAATCTCATAATTTATGATTCGACGTTAGCCATGTCAATCCCTCATAAAGACCATCACCCGATGTTGCACATGACGGTTGCACGTACCAATTCCGATCCCGTATTCTTGTGAGTCCTAATTTCTCTTGAATCTCGTGTGGTTTCATGGCTGAAAGCATAAAATAATGTTGTCTTCTTTATAACACTCTTTAGCTAATTTATGAATTTTAATAGAAATGAAAATGATTGCTTAAGAAGTATTGAATTAAATATCTACTCTTAGATAGTAAATTTATTTGATTGGGCATAACGATGGCCGTTGGAAGGACAGTTTGTCTCAGTCGACAACGAGGTGCGTTGGTAATGCATTTGAATGACAAATTTCAAATTTTATTGCAGCTTTCTGCTAAGAAGCTAAGGATGTTTTCATAAAAGTCGAAAATCTGCGCTAGGACAATCGTCTTTCTTCTTTGTTGCATTAATGAACACGCTAATTTTGCAGAACATGTGCAGGCCTGCTTAAGTACAATTTTAAGTAGACACTGAATGTTCCAAAACGTTAGACAAAAAATCAGAAATTGCCGCGAAAGAAGTTGTGATCGATCTTATGTGTGAATTAATAAAAAATATTGTATAAAAAAGACATCATAAATATATTTTCAAAAAATAATTTCCGGATAAAGAAAACAAATAAAGCTATAGAAAGAATTTTTTTTTTATATCCAAGACTTCAAAGGAGAATAATTGATCAACTTTTTTAATTTTGTAAAGCGGCGTTTTCCACAATGATTTTTTTTCATTTCCCAGAATATAATTCATCATTAATTATATTATCAATTAATAACATATTATAACATTCTTCCCTTAAAAAAAAAGATAAATTTTTATTTGTAGACAAATTTGTTCTGTTTCGTGTTTTTACGGATGCATTTTACTGATAGCGAAGCTATAACTGAGGCCTTAACGGCTATGTAACAATCTGACTTTAGTTGTTTTGTTTTCGGAACATTGTACGTTCAAATTTGAAGATAAAAAGCTAAAAAAAAAGCGGCTTATAGATTTGGACATGCTAAATCTAATGATATCAAAACTCAATTTCGTCTAAACTCGAATTTAGTTGTTTTTGTTTGTGTTCACAGATATATGAAAAAGTTGCAACTGCTGGGCACTACCAATTTGATGCCAATCAGCCCCTACCCTATTCATACACACCCAGCCACCGACCGTAGCAGTCTACTCTTCGCCTATTGCCTCTGACAGTCCATCAGTAAGGAGGGAGACGGATTCTTACTACTTAACACATTAGACGAAGGGTGGCCGAAACAGTCGAATCCTCCGCTTGTAGCTTCTGACACTCGGCTTGTAAGAAGCAGCCACCGTTCTACAGATCGAAGAATGATTTTTGGAGCAATCTGCTTTGTTTATGTTTCAATAAAGCCGACGTAACGAACAGAAAATATCATTTCGCAACAGGTCGTTCAGGTTTACATGAAAATAAGCCCGTAGGGTACCCTACGCATAGTGGCAAGAGCTGAAAATGTTTAATGGAGGTGAACGGTTTACTTTCTCCTCGTCCATAAAACTCCTACAAACATCGTTGAAGATACTCCCATTCTGCAGGCATGCCTACGTATCAGACAGTGCCCCGTTAATGTTTCCACAACGGAGCTGATTTTGTTACCACTCTTTCACCACAATTTTACTGAAGTCAGTTATGTGGAGGCCGCTGCCTTGTATGGCTACTTCATCCGCCTTGTATTTGCCGGGAATGGTCACTGTTACCTGTAACCCAGCTCAGGATATCTAAACCTCTACCCGCGATCTTGTCAAGAGATTCCCGGCATTGTTTCACCAACTTTTATGCGGGTTGTTGGCGCATCCACCGCTTTTATGGCTGCCTGACTGTCTATGTAGAAGGTGGTAGCTTTCCTATCTATCGCAAACGAGGCAAGTCGGCATTCTGCTTCATGAATAGCCATAATTTTTGCCTGAAAACGCTATAGTAGTCAGGGAGACGTGGGGCGAGTCTTAAATTCAAATTATTGGGAGAAGTCAATTAAGATCCATCTTTATAAATTTCAATTGCAGAATTGTTGCATATGACATTCGGATTTATTTAGGCTTGCTGTTTTTTTTTTTAGCGCTTATGGTGTTTAGAAATTTGCACCCATACTTTTCAAGCGCCTCGTCCACTACTAAAATATCTATGCTAATCCAGAAAGTACGCCTTCCTAAGGGCTCCTTCCCGGTAACAAAAGTGAAGAAAAGTACAAAAAAGTAAATAAAATCATTTGTCCTACTTCATCATATAGGAACCTCTGTATATTTTCTCTCAATTTAAAATTTTGTGTGTGCCGAAAGCTTGAGCATGTTCCAGCTTTTAATTTTCTCAAAGTTCTTATAACCAATACACTAATGCCCAGTTGTACAGTCAGAGTTTAAACTCTCGTTTTGGTTTAAACCTTCGTTCAACAAATTTTCGGTTTTACTGTGTTCGTTTAAACCCAAAGTGGAGTTCAACTCTCGGTTTAAGTTAAACGCCTGCATTCTGCCGTTTAAACTTTCGTTTCGCATTTTGAGGTTTATTTTGACAGCTGCTATTTCATACAGAGAGATAGAGAGAGAGAACAGAAATGAGAAATTGTTTGGGTGCTGCACTTCTTGAATTTATATGAGTGAAAAGTAGAGCTATGATTAGTTCCAGCATTACTGCGGTAAACCCACTGTCATCAGAAAATTTCAATAGATTTTCAACCAATATAATGTACTTTTCAATGAAAACGCCTTTTTTCAAGTGAACATCAGGTAGATCTTAGCCCAAACATAATGTAGACAAGCGTAAATTGTATTGAGGTTTTTTCAATACAAATTATTTATTTTCGTGTGTGGAAATGACGATTATTTTTTTGTAATGTACTAGTGATTTCTTTAGATTCTTCGCGAACAAAATATATTTCTATACATACTCAAATCTTTCACATTTTGTTTTGGCTGAAACAAGACACTACCCACTCTATTCTTTTTACAATGCAATTTGTTTGTCCGATTTTGAACACACTTCATGGGACAATGCCTGTTCAGCTCAAAGGTTTCGGAGTTCATACCATTGTATACAGATCTAGATTACTATTTAAAAAAAAAAGTAAAACCGGAACAAGCTAGCGCAGATTTTAGTAGATGACAGTTCAAACATGTGTCGAAAATAAATCAATTCACTTCGTTAATACTAAAATACACAATGTAATAACATTGCACATTTGCTTTTATTTACAAATGGTAAAATAGATAAAGTAGAGAAAAGCAATAACCATTTATTTGGTCAAAAGTGCACTGGTAGAAAAATATCCCCTTAAGGGAAATTGTTCTGCGCTTCCACAACTGCGTTTAGTAAATTGGCAGATTATTTTGAACTGTGAAACTGAACGAGTTTAACCAAAAGTTTAAACTCTCGGTCAGGTTTAGTTAAACTTCAGTTCAAACTCTGACTGTGCAACTGGGCATTAACCACTAACTCCGTCTATAGTTTTTGAACCGTCAGTATAGAAGTGAACTGATTCATCTTCCGGCAAAGTATCCTCATCCCAGATTGCTCTAGAGGGGATAGTGATGAGAAAGTTATTGTCAAAATTTAGAGATGGGGTGGTGTAGTCAGTGTTTTCGGTTGAGATCTCGAATTTCTTCAGAATAGAGGCGTGGCCAAAGTCTCTGCACTCGCTACCTTTTGCTTGCTAAATATATCAAGGGGTAATAGATGAAACAATATGTCTAGTGCCGCAGAGGGAGTTGTGATTAGTGCACCGCTTATACACATGCAAGCTGTGCGCTGGACCTTGCCTAGATGGTCGCGGTTTATGGCCTTCTCCAAGGCTGTCCACCAGACAATTATCCCATAGGTGAGTATTGGTCTTATAACTGAGATATAGAGCCAGTGGGTTATTTGAGGTTGTAGACCCCATTTATTCTCAATAGCTTTTTTGCAAGAAAAGGGTGCTACTATAATAGCCTTCTTGACTCTTTCTTGGATGTTGGGTTTCCAACTAAGCTTCCTATCCAGGATGAGCCCCAAATATTTAGCTTTGCTAGAGAAAGTTAAGTTGATACTATTGAGTGAGGGATGGTCGACTGTCGGAATTTTATATTTCCTGGTGAATAGCACCAGATAAGTTTTGTGCGGGTTCACACCTAAACCACAACGACTCGCCCAACTGGCTAGCATATTTAGAGCATTTTGTAGGAGCTATTTTAGAGTATTTAAGTGTTTTCCTGAGAACATCATCTGCATAAGCGATCGCCGTGCATCCTTCACCTTCCACGATTATTAGTAGTTCATTAACCACCAAATTCCAAAGAAGGGGGGATAGAACGTCACCTTGCGGAGTGCCTCTACTAACAGATCTTCTTGCGGACACCACACTCAGCTTTGAGTTGATAATCCGACCATTGAGCAGTAGATTAATCAGTTCGCCAAGTGAGCTGTCGACATTCAGAAATGAAAGCGCATCTGCAATCGCTGATGTATTGACGTTGTTAAAAGCACCTTCTATGCCAAGGAAGACAACCATCGTATACTCCTTATGGAACAGGGAGCTGTTTTTCTGTTGCTGAATAAAGATCTGATGTTGAAAAGATATGCTCGATTTTATTTTGGGAATATTTGCAATGGCAGACACGTAATTAAAAACAAGTAAACGTGTTGGCGCGGTAGCGCAGTGGTTAGTGTGCTGGACTACTGCGCCACCTCTCGCGAACGTCTGACAAACATCCGAGAGTATGACTGTCATGAAAAAGCTTCTCAATTCAGCCGTTCGGACTCGACATAAAATTGTAGGTCCCTTCCATTCGTCCCAAAAATTTAAACTCACACAAAACGAATGGTTGCGAGAAGCTAGTCCTTGGGTGTCACCCGCCTGTTGCGCCACCTAGGTAGGTAGGTAGGTGAACGTGTTATCATCGGCCTGGCAGATGCTTTGATATCCTAAAATGCATACAAGTCAAACAAAATGTTAGGCATGTGAATTAGTACATACACAACACATGGGTCTAATATTGGTTTTGTATGGGAAGTACCGGAACTATCCGTCTGCTAGCTAAAAAATGTGTTAAAGTGCGAACACTGTTTCGCTGGCAGCAACAGAAACAATCAGTATTAGACCAAGGGGCCACAGAAAATTTTGTGTGCGAGATATTACCGAAAAAAAGTATACCAGTTGAAGGATGGGGTAAGGCTGATGCTATAAACCAAAGTCTTGCAGCTAATGGTCGTGGCTTTAGTGAGTAATACTATGTTGAAACCCCTTTGAAAAGTTCTTGGACCTCCATAATTCTTATCTTATGCCAAAATTGATTTTTTTAGGATTTCGAAACAGTCTGGCACAAGCCTTGGCGCGCTTAAAACGCCTTGGACCTACATATTTGCGGTGATATAATAATACTCTATACAATAAAACAAACATTGACTTGTTATATCAATTATCTCAGTTTTACAAAAACATAGGGTTTCAAAATAAAGGGTCCGCCAAATAACTTTTTTTTTTTTTGAAAATGCTATAAAAAGAACTACTGAATATTTTCTTAAATTTCTTTTTTTATTTGAAAGTACAATCCTCCGGTTAGTAATGGAAAATAATTACATTCAAATGGCTGCCTCGGCTGGCCATGCAGTACCCTAGACGATCGGTCCAATTTTTAAGCACATTATCGATTGTGTGCAGCTGTATTTCACCAATGGCTTCACGAATATTGTCCTTTAAAGCGTCAATTGTCTCTGGCATGTCGGCGTAACACTTATCTTTTACGGCACCCCACAAATAATAGTCCAACGGTGTCAAATCGCAGCTCCGCGGTGGCCAAACGCCATCAGCTCTGCGGCTGATAATGCGATCTTTAAAAACAGGGCGCAAAACATCGAGTGTAGCTTCGGCTGTGTGGCACGTAGCGCCGTCCTGTTGAAACCAAATGTTGCCAATATCCTCCTCTTCAATTTTTGTGAACAAAAATTCGTTCAACATGGCCCGATAACGATCGCCATTGACTGTAACGGCCACTCCTTGCTCATTTTCGAAGAAAAATTGCCCAATTATGCCTCTGGACCAAAATCCGCACCAAACAGTGACTCGTTTTGGGTATATCGGCTTTTCAATGTATGCGTGCGGGTTTTCTGTGCCCTAAATGCGACAATTTTGCTTGTTTACATACCCGCCAAGATCAAAATGAGCTTCATCTGAAAAGATGATTTTTTTTGGCAAAATCGGCATCTTCTCTAAGTCGCAGGCCCACTTAGCGAAGCGAAAACGCATTGGATGGTCAGTTGGCTTCAACTCCTGAACCAATTGGACTTTGTATGGCGTCATACCAGGGTCTTTATGCAAAATTTGTCTCAATGATGTCTCCGAAATGTTCAATTGTTGAGAACGACGATGAATTGATGTTGATGGCGCTTCACGCACACTTTCTGCCACAGCAGCAATTTTCTCGGGTGTACGCACTGTTTTTGGCTTTTCACGCTTTGGTTTATCGATGAGGATGCCTGTTTTTTTCACTTTTTTCACAAGATAACGATCATACGGAGCTGGCGGTGCTTCTCTTCTTCCAAAATCCGTGCGCAATTTTCGCACACATTCTGCAACATTACCATGATTTTCAAAGTAATCTCGCAATATTTCCCAGCGTTGTTCAAGCGTATACACAACCATATTCGTTTAGCGGAAGGATAAAACTAATTATCTGTCAAATCAGACATGAGCTAAATGTTACCATTCGCGAAATAAGCACTAGTTGAAAAAAAAAACGTTAGATGGCGGACCCTTTAGTATTACTCACTAAAGCCACGTATCAGACAGACGATTGGGAACAAAATACTAATGGCGACACATGACGGATGGAGCAAGCTCGACTCCTGTGGCATAACCAGTAAAATGTGGCCAATCTACAGCAAACAGAAAACTGAAAAAAACTTACAATTGAACAAGAAATCATTGTCCTCGATTGTGGGTATTATCACCGGACACAGTCAATATGCTGAAATACCATACCAAGAAAATGGGAATCAGTACAGATGACCTGCTCCTTGGTAGTTACTTCTTCGAGGGTTTAGAAGAACGTTCAGACATGTCCTAAAGACCTACTTAAATTTGTAAAGCGAGTAACCTAACCTGGCCTAAGCTATTAAACTTCAAGACTTTGGTTTATAGCATCAGCCTTAACCCATCCTTAAACTCATCTACTTCTTTTTCGGTTATATCTCGCACCCAAACTTTGCGTTAGGCTCTTATACTATATTGACTTGTTTACGTTTTGTCGCCAGACGCCAATTTCAGTTGCGGTAAAAAAATTATTCTGTTGCTGAATCTATTTCCGTTGCAAATGTATGGGATTCTATTCATGTTTCTGTTCTTTGTCAATTGGTGTCTTTAGCTGGGGTTATGTTTCTTATTAAATAATGTTACTAAAAAGAATTAAGAACAAAAGAAAAAGCTATTGGGAGTTCTATTAGTGATTACCAGTATTTTCAAAACATCAGAAACTAGTCTGGTTAAAAAAAAAATATGAATGCTTTGTGAAATTCAATTTTAAAAATTACCGTCGGATAGGTCTTGCTTGTTAGCAAATATCAGTATAATTGCGTCCCTCATTTCTCTGTCGTTAATAATTCGATGTAATTCCGTGCGGGCTTCGTCAATTCTATCCCGATCCGCACAATCCACCACAAAAATTAATCCTTGCGTTCCTGCAACATTTGTAGGTTATTATCAAAAGGTACAACTGGTTAATATTGAAGTATAATACCTGTATAGTAATGTCTCCAAAGTGGACGAATTTTATCCTGACCTCCAACATCCCATACATTGAATTTCACGTTCTTATAAGTGACAGTTTCCACATTAAATCCTACAGTAGGAATTGTAGTAACAGATTGACCTAACTTAAGTTTATATAAAATAGCTATGTACATATATCGTTAAGGAAAATTGATTTTTTTAAAAAACGATGTTAAATATTTACAAAATTAATTTACTTCCGAAATGACTGAATCGGCACAAAAACCTAGAGGCTGGTGTCAATTGCAAACTTTAAATGAAAACTTTGGTTGTCGGTTGCAAAAAGGACGGTAAGTTAAAAGAAAATGTTTGGAGAATTGGGATTGTTGTGAAAAGGTATATTACAACAATGCATAATGTATTTTCAGTTCCAATAAAATGAGTCCTATTGCTAGGGATACGGCACAACTCAATGCGCAATGGCGTTGCAAAAACAAATAATGAAAAGGCATTGTCAATTTTTTTTTATTTTATTCAAAATAAAACGTGTCAGATTATATTCAATAATAAGTCTAGGGATTCTATTTTGATAATGTATCACCTTTATACAGGCACTCAACAATCTCCAAACGCTTTTAGCTTTTAGGCTGCCTCTATACAACTGGGTATAAATTTTATAAATAAGGTTTTTGCGTTTAGGGGTATTATAAAGAGTGTCTGTATAACTTTATACACTCCTTATAAAACATTTATAAATAAGGCTGTAATAGTCTAAGAGCCCGAAGTAATTTATCGATCTGAGAGGGTATATCGAAAACAAAAGTCTGGCAGCAGTACGTGGCAGCCGAAGAGTGTGACATCGCGTTGAATATGCATTATTTTCCACAATAGTAATATAAAGTATATTATAACCACTTGATTATATCCCTACGCAACAGAGTAGATCGGCTTAAACATGAAAATATGAATCCAGGACGTTTTGTGAGACGCGGGTTAAACCCATTCTGACTAAAACTCTTCTTTAAATTCAATTTTATTATTTCACTGATCGAAATCGATTTCAATGAACAGCCAATGATCAACTCTAACCCACAAACCAGTAAGAATAGACCGTCGACTCCTCCCACATAACGGACTTTGCCTACAAGCTGCCGGCGAGACCAGGATTTTTCATGTATTGGTGCTGTACAAAATCAAAGCGGCGCACACTGGGGCAGAACACCACTAATGCTGGCATTTAATACAATTTTGAAGTTGAGCTTTGATTTAAACTACCGTTTTATTTTCATTGTAAATATGATAGAGAATAAAAAATGAGAATGTGACAGTTAATTGGGAGCACGTGGTCTTTGCAAAATCGTCACGAATGTAGCATTTGGTAATTTTTTTCATCGAAGCCAGACGTGTTTTTTTGTTTTGAGTGACAACAGTTAACTGGGTGCAATTTCTAAGAACTTTTTATTATACAAAAAAAAACTATTACAATGGAATCAGTAGGCTCAGGTGTGTTGATTTTTTTTATTTTTATAAGTAATTTTTCTTTTTGTCCTCTTAATATGTGGTTAAAGATTAAAAAAAAAATGGAAAAAAATGTGTTAATTTTTGTATTTTGTCAAATATCTAAGCGTTTTAGATGTGTTGGCCGTGACATGACATTAAGTGTTGTATCAATTTGTGACAAGTGGTTTGTCTAGTTTTAGAATCTGTAAAGTTTTTTTGCAGATATTTGCAGTTTTTTGTACAGTTGACTTTTTTGTTGGTGACGTCACTCTCGAAAAATATCGATTTTTTTTCTATTTGTTTAATTTTAATTACTTCTTAGACCGAACACCTTCCAAAACGTTGTCGATTACAAGGGAAGAGCTGTACACTATTATGAAAAGATCAAATTTGAAGGGATTAGACAGTCAAATTGCGTTTTTAAGGGAAGAAATTCAAAAACGGGTCCGATGCAGCGATGATTCAAAAAAAGGTATTAATGACAAAGTAACGGAGTTCAAATCGAAATTTAAATCACGCTGGGAAAAAGCTTGTCGGATGGAAACAACATTTTTGAAAGCAAACATTGCGTGGCTAAAAACACCTATACTTTTTAAATATTCTGTAGACTCTAAACGTGGTCGTCCAAAGGTTGCGTTTGAGGAATCATCAGAAAGATGAAAACGTCAGAAAACGGAACTCTTGAGAAAGTCCACGTCTATCGCTCAGTTGACTTACGCAGCTGAAATGGGTTTGAGAGCTTCTGGGCAGTTAGATGCTGCAAAGTTAATGCATGACGTGACAACAAACCCAAATCATGCTGAAAAATGCAGAAAAGCTTTGAGGGACTCAATTGAACTTGCTTCAATGACTGGGGAAGAAGCTTTAGCAATGATTATTGAGGCAAATCTGTCACGCTTACAGTACGAAATTATACGATCTAAAGCTCCCAAAGTATTTCCATCATACAAAGTAGTTCAAGAGTGCAAAAAAAGTTGCTATCCGGAGCCTGAAAATATGAGTATATCAGAAGTGTCTGTATATACTAATTTACAAAGCTTGCTGAACCTTACAGTTGCTCGTTTGGTAACTGTTCAAAAAGATGTAATCCAAACTCTTAAGCCTAAAGAACTTAAAACTATAAGCTTATACTCCAAGTGGGGTTTTGATGGAAGTTCAGGCCACAGTTCGTATAAGCAAGCGTTTCATGGAATTGACGCCGATGACTCATCTGTTTTTATTACATGCATTGTTCCTCTTCGTTTGATGTCTGGTGAAAAAATAATCTGGCAGAATCCTCGACCAAGTTCAACTAGATATTGTAGGCCTCTTAAAATTGAGTTTCTCAAGAAATCTGCGTCCGTATCTGTGGCAGAAAAACAAAGAGTGGATAATCAAATCGAAGAGCTCCAGCCTAGTCAAGTTAAAGTTGGTGAAAATACTTTTAACGTTGAACACAATTTATTATTCACAATGATAGATGGAAAGGTCTGTAACGCCATCACTGAAAATTCCTCAACACAGAAGTGTTTTATTTGCAATGCCACATCAAAAGATTTTAATTCCATTGATGCAATGATAAATAGACCAGTAAAAACAGACAATCTTCAATTTGGTTTATCTGTGTTGCATGGGTGGATCCGTTTTTTCGAATGTCTACTCCACCTTTCATACAAATTAAAAATAAAACAATGGCAAGCTAGACAAGAGGAGCATAAAAAAATTATTGCTGAAACGAAAAGAGAAATACAAAAACAGTTTCGGAAGCGTTTGGGTTTGATTGTTGACAAGCCAAAGCCGGGCTTCGGAAATTCTAATGACGGGAATACAGCCAGGAGATTTTTCGAACATGCGGAAATTTCAGCTGATATTACTAAAGTAGATGTCGAATTGATTAAAAAAATGCATATTATCATGACAGTGGTTGCTTGTGGTCATGAGGTCGATTGCGAAAAATTTCGAGAATTTGCCCATGAAACTGCAAAATATTACGTTGCTAAGTATCCTTGGTACTATATGCCTCCTACAGTCCACAAGTATCTCATTCATGAAAATGAAATTATTTCAAAAGCTTTATTGCCTATAGGGCAGCTAAGTGAAGAAGCTCAAGAAGCACGCAATAAAGATTTCAAAAATTATGGAGAACACCACTCCCGAAAAAATAGCCGGAAAAATACAAATGCAGACATTTTTAATTTGTTCCTTTTATCATCGGACCCCGTTTTAACAAGTCTGCAAAGAGTTCCAAAAAAAAAACTTCAACATCTGCCCCAAGAAGCAATTAGTTTGCTCAAATCCCCAAACACACCAATACCAAATCAAAGTGGCATTGATGTAATAAATGAGAGTGATGAAGACGAAGAAGAATAAATTTGTATTTTGATTATTTATCTTGTTTTTGTTAATGTTAATTTATACGAAATATATGTTCCTAATTGTTAATATAATTAAATTTTTATAATCGTAAATATTTTGTTGTTAAAAAAAAAATAAAAATAAAAAAATAAAAAAAGTATGCGTTTTAGTGGGCGTGTCGGGTGGGCGGGTTTAAAAATATGTTGGTACTGATCTGAGAAGCTATCCTGAAAAATTGCAGGTTCCTAGCTGTAACGGCTGATTTGATGCCACATTTTAGGGCATTCTGCCCCACTGTGCGGCGCCATTAACGCACGCATACTTGAAAAATCCTGGTCGCATGGTATAGCATGGAAAATCATTGCCGCCATTAATTTTGACATTTACACGTATTCACAGACAGGGAAATTTTTTCCGGGGGGAATCGGGTAGGTGTACGGGAAGTCGGCGGTCTATTCTTAGTGGTTTGTGCTCTAACCTCAAAGCCTAAACTCGTTTGTTGAAAAGTCACTGCCCTTCAAGCAAAATCGCTGACCCAATTTTTCCCGTCATTTTTGGATCCGCAGATCCAGAGACTCCCTTACCTCTGGTGGTAAGCACGTGATAAAATCTCTACGAATTAATTAATTAATTTATTTATTCGCCTTACGTTTTTTTAACTCGTTTTTCTTTCGTAGGAGAGTTTGTTGGAGAAAAATTCTTCGATACTCGATTGTCATCTGCCACTGCCAGGGCTTGCCGCTTGCCTCGTTTTTTAATTTTTTTTTGGATCCGATTTGGATTCATTTTTCGCTGAGTGCGGCGAGCTCGCTCTCTCATTCTCTCACCAACACATACAAAAGTGGGTCCGCGGTGATTCTAATTTCTATACTAATTTGAGCCGGCAAACGCAGTTTCGCGGATCCGTATGCGGAGCTGTATGCGGAGTCTTCCATATGTCATTGACTCAGTTTTTGAGCCGAAAACGGACTCTCTTGCTTGAAGGGCTAGTTTATGTTGGCGTCATTTTCTGGGAAAAATTTGTATGAACTGACATATCACTAGCAGTCCTTATATAATAAGTCAATGACAAAAGCGTTCCCTAACTTTTTCGTATGTTTTCTTTAGGAACAGACCTATTGATAGAATTTGAATTCGCTACAGTTTGAAACAGTTTTGTTTTGTTCAAATTGGTGTTTAGCTGGATATGGGTCGTAGTTCGTAGTAGCTCGAAGTGTATACATGTACTTTTGAGTACATTTTCCGCTCTCTGAGAGAATTGCGCTAAAATTTTCGAAATTGACGGATTTCTACTGCCTTGGTGGGAAAAGTAGGCGAATAGACCTATAACCTATTATTGGTTGATGGTGCTTTCGGCTCGGACGCGGTCCTTATTTTTTTTCTAATGGGTGCTCTTTGTATTGCTAGTTGGGTGGAGCCGGTGGATTTTACAAAGGAATTTACTACGTATGTACGGAACCTTCGGTGCGCGAATGACTCGCATTTGGACTGTTTTTTTTTTTGTTCAATTTGTTCTGTGTTGATTTTTGTTTTTTTGTTTTCTGATAAAAATAATTAAACGTGGTATGGCTAAAGATTCCGCATAAAAGAAACTATAATACAAAGTAACTCTTTTAACAATAGTTGCAAAATGCATTAATATAAAAAAAAAATTAGTAATGCGTAGCATGCGTTTGTTACTGGAAAATTCAAAATGAACAACTTTTTTAAAAGGATACTGGTTTTGCCTGCAGCGTCGAGGCCCAACATTAATATCCGCATTTCCTTATTGCCAAATATTTTGGATAGCAGTTTTCCCATTATTATCAAATGATACCGCAGCCAACCTGGAAAAATAAGAATTAATATTATTAATTTCATAGCAAATATATTGTAATCTTGTTATTTAAAAAATAGTTCAAGTTCTCTTACAAAATCGGTGACACTCGAAGTTGCATCCATAAAATCAGACGAACTAACCAGAAAATGATTCGGATCTCAATTTATTTTGTCAAGACCATTCTGTGGAGGTAGACTACCAACCAACAGTAAAAAAAGTAATATTAAAACCTGGCTAAATGAAAAAAAAGTAATTTCTAAAACCCGAAAAAAAAACAGGTAAACAAAAGACGATTTTCCAAGTACATTCGCGCACCGAAGGTTCCGTCCTTGGCCAGAGTTGATGTCTTGAAAAGTCCGTTGTTCTTTGATATTAGATCAATGTACGAAATTAAAAAGTTTTTTGTATGAAGGAAAATATTTGTTTCACGAAATATCTAATTATGTACTCCAAAACCAATTCAATTCAATTCAATTCCAAAGTCAATTTATCGCAATCATTGTTCTTTGCCGTTAAATATACCTGATGTTGTGTGCAAATTTCAGCCTTTTACGTCAATTAGTTTTTGAGATAGACCTATGTACAAAATTGGCCTAGTGGCCTAGTGGGTTCGGATCGGACAAACATCATCGTAGCGAAATTAATATAAAACGCGCATAAGTGAATGGCCGAGCGCGAGAGAAGAAACAAACGTGTGTATGTGTAGAAAAGAATGAGTTTCAAAGTTCCAATTCCTATAATTGGAAACGATTAAGAGAACACGCAATACGCATTATGAATGAGGATGGAGAAAGGAGAAAGGTATTTTATATGGTAATATTGACCAATTTTTGTAAATATCTTGTAAAATATTAACTTTTCGGCAAAACAGTCTTCAGCACATATGTATATAGCTAACGAATATGATCTCCAAAATAGGAACATATGAATGCGTGTTTTTTGTTTGTAAATCAATAAATACTAAACAGTTTTTTGCCCGAATAAAAATATTTTGTTCACCAAATTGATAGTTATGTACTCCAAAACCAGCTGATGTATTGTTACCACTGGTATTTGTCATTTAATTGAGGTTATACGTATACGGTATACCGGAGGAACAAAATTGGCTTAGTGGGTTCGGACAGACGGACAGACATCGTAGCTAAAAAAAAACAATAAGGTTCAATTTTGTCCCTATGAAAATTGCTCGTGGAGGGAGACCACAAATAGTATTCTATGAAAAATGGTATTCTATCTATTGCTCGGCTCATAGCTTGCTATCGATAGTATTCTATGGGGTGTACTTTTTCGTCTGACGCATGTGTTTTCGTGGGATGGCTATGAAAATAGTAAGCTATGAAATGCCCACCCTACATTTTATTGCATACTATCGTTATTTCTTTCTATGAGAAATGACAGATGGCAAGCTATGTGTTCAAGACCGACACGTCCGGCTGAAGCAGAAATAAAACGCTATATAATTTGTTTACTATATTATTTTGAATCATCAACTTAATCAAGGATTTGTTTGTATGTTTAATAATAATATTATTTTTGCTTTGGAAATTTGGAAATTAAAACATAAACTATTAAGGAGGAATATTGAGCAAATAAAAACATATTATACAGCTGTCGAAACACTATGAAATATTGTTCGTGGAGACGCGGTGTTAGGGGATAGGTTAGGTTAGGTTAGGTTAAAAAGGGGTATGAGATGTCTCATACAACAAGCACCATAAGGGCCCATCGCGATCCCTAGGGGGAGCCAATTGCAGTGACCTACAATGGAAAAACACCTAAACACTTGCCTTTGAGAAAGCCCCAATTTCCCAGCAAAAACCAAGTAGTCCCTTGAAGTTGGTATTGTCTATCTCCCATAAATGTTGGAAGAAGTACCTGCCCAAACATTTTCTTCTACTGCGACATATTGCCTCACATTCGCACAGTATATGTGTTATGTCCTCTTCGGCTTGCAGGTCATTGCAGAATCTGCAAGTGTCCGAGTCTGCTAGCCCTAGTCTTTTGGCATGTTTTCTAAGAAGACAGTGCCCTGATAATATGCCGATCAGTGTCCTAAGCTGTTCCCTGCCTAGTTTGAGGATTTCCCTAGATCTTTTACGGTCGTATTGCGGCCAAAGTGCCTTAGATACTGCGTGACCAGTGAGTACCTCCCACCTCCGGTCGGCTTCCTTATTTATTTTATTCCTAATATCGCTTTTTATGATACAAGGAGGTGGTTTAATATCCACATCTCCTCCGTCTTGCGATTCCCCGCCTATACTCGCAAGCTCATCCGCTTGCTCATTTCCAGCTATACCGCAGTGTCCTGGTACCCAGCACAGTCTCACTCGGTTCTGACTGCATAATGCCTTAAGCATTGTGCGACAGGTCCTGACTAATTCAGAATTGATGTTAGGGGATGCTTTTGTAGTAATCATGAAAAATGACAAATGCATTTTGTTCTTACATAAATTGCACGCGAGTATAAATTCAACTATGTGGAAGAGTTTGTACCAACTGAACTACAATCATTCGAGAAGAGAAACAAGCTACATTATTTTCCATATACATGATACATAATTGGACCTATATATCTGCTGTAGCAATACTGTCCTGTGGGTGGTTATATCAAATATGTATTACAAAATGGGTCTAATCCGCTACTTTGGTCGCGTCTGGCAAGGACTTCGCTGCGTGCAAAACGTCTTGGACTTATATTTCTGTGTTCAGCAGAGTCTTCTCTCCACGTATAAAAAAAATTGGGTGGTTATGTCAAATATTAAAAAATGGGTCTAATCCGCTACTTTGGTCGCGTCTGGCAAGGACTTCGCTGCGTGTAAAATGTCTTGGACTCATGTTTTCATGTTCAAGACGGCATGTTCTATGTTTATGGAAAATGACATTCGGTTATGTCAAATATTAAAAAATGGGTTTAATCTGCTACTTTGGTCGCGTCTGGCAAGGATTTGGTTGCGCGCAAAACGTCTTGGACTCATATTTTCATGATTAAGCTGATCTACTCTGTTGCTTAGAACTATTATCAAGTGGTTATACTTATTATTACTATTGTGGAAAATGATGCATATTCAACGCGCTGCCACACTCTCTACTCAGGCTACACAGTAATGCAAATATCGTTCGGTTACCTCTCAGACCGAAAAATTACTTCGGGCTCTTAGACTATAAAGAGAAACGAATAATATCAGAGTTTCTCCACCACTACACCAAAAAGGGTTTCTGCTTGGTAGTACAATGGGCCGAGATTGGTCTGAGTGCTCCAGGATTTGGAAAATTCCCTTCTTAAAATAATAAAAAAAAAGCTTGGGGCCTCAATCTCGCTAAGGTGCACGGGCTTTAACCAGTGCTGGTGAGGCCCATTAATGCGGTAGAAGGCGAGACAGGAAGCTTATAGTCACTAAACTAGTAACGGTGACCTTCAAGCAGGTCCATAAAAACCCCTACGGCAGCGCTTGATACCTTTTTTTTTACATTTTACGCCGCTGGATTTGCATACTAAGAGAGACACGTTACATTTCTGCGACGTTTATGCGAATTAATAGAGTTATATGTGCTTTAGAGATGGAAGTATGGAACTTTATATTCCACATTGCATCAAAAAACCAGCTTCAAATAAAACCTGGTTTAACAAAGAATGCAAGCGAATTACCGCAGCGAAAAACAAGGCTTTCCGTGAATGGCGGTCAAACCCATCGGAGCAAAAAAGATCAGAATTCATAATTCTTCGAAATAGATGCAACCTAATTATTGAATCGGCGAAGACAACTTACAACGAAAGAGTCACTAACAAAGTAATTGGATGTCCTAACGGCTCTCGCGCATTGTGGTCCATGGCAAAGACAATCAGTTCTAACTTTAGTTGCTCTTCCTTTCCACCTCTAGTAAAATAAGATGGCACGCTAGCAACAACTCCTAAAGAAAAGGCAGACCTTTTCGCTAGCATGTTTTCACTGAATTCCACCCTAGATTCTGCACAACTAGAGCCACCAAATATCCCGAGGGTGCAAACATCGATGGCAGAAGTGAAATTTCGGCCTCGAATAATTCAACGCATCCTTAAGGAACTAGATTGCAATAAGGCAACGGGACCCGACGGAATTTCGGCTATAGTACTCAAGAGCTGTGGTCCAGAACTTGCACCTGTACTATGTAAGCTGTCTAGCATGTCGTACTCCCAGAAGACTTTTCCTTCTTGCTGGAAAACCGCTCGCATTCAACCTATTCCAAAGAAAGGGAGGAAATGTCTGCCACAAAACTATCGTCCAATAGCGTTACTTTCAATGCTCTCAAAAGTAATGGAAAAGGCAAAAAATGTCGAAATAATCAAATATCTAGAAGGCCACCGATTAGTAAGTGACAGGCAATACGGATTTCGGAGCCGTCGTTGAACTGGAGACCTGTTAAGCTACGTAACGCACTTATCGACGCAAGCAATTGAACAACACGGCGAATCCAGAGCCGTAGCATTGGACATATCAAAGGCATTTGACCGAGTCTGGCATAGAGCCCTATTATGCACATTAGCGTCTTATGGATTACCACAACAACTCTGCGGATGTATCATCCAATTCGTGTATCATCCAATTCGTTTGCTATAAATGCAGGAGTGCCCCAACTATTTTCTTTCTCCAACTCTATTTCTTCTCCTCATCAACGATTTGCTTGGATCGACAAATAATAATATCTACAGCTTTGCTGATGACAGCACTCTTATATCCTCTATCTTGAACAGTGGGCCTGTGAATGCGGCTACATTACACAGTCAGAGATGTGAACAAATTAGTTCTCTAAATAGTGATCTGGACAAAATCTTGAAGTGGGAAAAGACAACTTGGTTGTATTTAATGCGAACAAGACACAGCTCACAACATTTTCCAGGAAAAATGCATCAACAGTTCCTCAGATCCAAATGGATGACCATCCAATCCATCCCAAGGACTCAATGCACCTTCTAGGAGTCACAGTCAATTCAGGAATCACATGGCAGGACAACATATCCTATATCGCAAGATCGGCGTCAGCTAAGTTGAGCTACCTATTTAGAGCAAAGAGGTACTTTAGCCCCAAGCAACTTCTCCTTCTCTACAAAGCACAGGTTAGACCAGGCCTGGAATATTGCTCCCATATATGGAGCTCGGCCCCAAAACATTCACTTAACCTACTTGACAGCATACAGAGACGATCAGTTCGACTTATTGGAGACTCTACACTCACATCGAATCTGCAACCGTTGGTGCACAGAAGACAAGTTGCTGACCTATGCTTGTTCTATAAGTACTTCCATGGTAGATGTTCCGAGGAACTCAAGGGCATTATCCCTCGAAATGCAACTTTTGGGCGCCCCACAAGACAGGATAGAAAAGTTGTCTGTCAAAACACAACAAAGATAACGGTAGTTGTCTATAAGTTGTTAGTTAGTTTGGTTTGTGTGAAAGTTGAGTTGTCTTACACAATAGGGGCATAAACCACCTCCAACCATCATAAAGTGCACTATTAGAAACAATATATTATAACAAAGGAAAATGATCGGAGGTGGTCTGACCTTACCGGACACACAGTATCCAATTGGATCGTAAAAGATTTAGGGAAATTCTCACACAATACAGGGAACAACTCAGAACACTGGTCGGAATATTATCAGAACACTTTCTTCTTAGAAAACCTGCGAATAGACTCAGAATGGCATTCTGACACCTGTGAGTTCTGCAATGACATGCAAGATGAATATGAAAAAACTGAATCTTAAAATAAAAAAAAAACAGGGAATGTTTTTACTAGCAGGGATTCTTCGAAATCTGTATGTAATGCCAAAAAAAAGGCCCGAAACCAAATGAATCTTGTTTAGGTGTAAGTCGGCAAACAAAATAATTTTCGCAATAGGTATATATACATAATGTTTGGGGCGATTTAAAGTCAATTGATAATATGCACAGTATAGACATTAGACAACCAAAGTTTTGTAATGATTGCAGCTAAGATACGCTTTAAAAATTCAAAATTCATAGGTATTTAGGACTTCGAAGCTATAGATTTACCTACTACACAACCTGTTTTTGATTCGCTTATGAAAGAAATAAATGCAAAGGTTTCACTTAGTAAACCAACATTTTCATAATGTATTTCAATACAAAACATACATGCTCCAAGATCCAAGTGGCATTCTATGACATATGTATATTATTGTATATGCAAATTTCTCATATATTGTACATCCATATCGATAACAAAAAATATATATATGTACAAAATATTTATTATCCAGATTAACTGCATTTTAGTCATATATTAGGCAAACTATTAATTGAAAACCCAAACAAAGTGAAAGAAAAATAAATCTATGCTGAAACTTATAAATATAGACATTTTAATCAGTTAGCAAAACCAAAATTTAATTCAGCAATGCCCCTCCTACAATACAAATCATTTCTTTCAAAGGGTTTTTACCTTTTCGAATATAAAACACTGCGGCACCCCTATCTCTTTAATTATTGTGGTACCTATATTGAACGATGTGAGCTCAATTATTTTGAGAAAATACCACTTTCTCTACGTTAAATATAGTTTATACAGATTTTAAAGATAAATTCATGTTTTTTTAAACTAAAATGTTAATATATTACGGAATGTTGTTCACTAATGACATGTTGATAACGCGTTTGACGTTTCATAGATGGAATGAAATCAAAAATGGCAGCGGACCATTCCGGAAAAGAACAAAACATCGGCGTAATGGTGACAGCGTTGCCACTTTGCTGCAATTGCAGTCAATTTTTTTTTTTAATTTAAGGCCTCAGTTATCATTACCTAGGCCTGTTTTATTGGCAATCTATCTCAGTGAAGTAAAGTAAAAGTAGAATTTTCAGCACGCTTACAATAGACCTGGTTTATTGGCAACCTATCTCAGTGAAGTAAAGTAAAGTAGAATTTTTAACACGCAATTACAACAACTACACACTATTTGACACTTTCGAGACTCTATATTATGGTTGTTGTAATTGCGTTGTGAAGATTCTACTTTACTTTACTTCACTGAGATAGATTGCCAATAAAACAGGCCTAATAACTACACTCTGCTTGACACTTTCGAGATTCCATTTAGTTGTAATTGCGAGTTAAAATTTGACTACTATTTTTGCTTTACTTCAGAGAGATAGATTGCCAATAAAACAGGCCTATAGGGTATTTCGCGAAGCTATCTCTTTCAGAAATGCGCTTTCATGTAAAATTTCGTTTGTTTTCCTACAAGTTTTTTTTACTGTCGCTTTATTTTTTTTTCATTGGACACTGACGTTGTCTCGAACTACCCTATTGAAATGCATTATTGGAACAAATCAGTTTTAATTTTTTTGACAAGTCGGCTATAGCAATTATTTAAAAATGCCTGCCAGTGGAAGGACCTGTCAGTGACTTGGCAACTGACAAGTCTAGGTATTCATCAGCCTTGACTGTGGAAAAACGGATCTTTCTCTCTGAAATCATGCAAAATTGCGTGGTGTAGTAATGTAAATCCAGCATTAGTTGGGGGTATAAAAAGGGTTGCGAAATCCGACGAGAGTGCAGTGTAGTCACTAATATTGTTTTGTAAAAACTATGTAAATTTATCATTTATAAATCCTTCGGGCCCCTTTTGTTGAGCTAACATTACCTATTTTAGTTATTGTGTTAAGCCAATTTCTATATAATCTGATTGAATAAAAATAATTTCTTAATCTAAAAAAAAAGACGAGAGTGCAGTTGGTTTTCAAACCGCATAGAGTAATGTTCAAAAAAATATCGGTAGTGTTATAAAATTTAATGATAGCTATAACTAGGGCCTAAGTTGAAAGTGAAATGTGTGTTTCTAGAATTTTTTTTTATAGCCGGTTTTATAGTGCGGGTTTAAACTCAGGTTTAGTTAAGCAAGTTTAAAACATGTACGTAAACCGTGACCCCCAGTTTCACAGTGAGAGTGCAAGCTACACTTTCAGTTTAAACCTCAGTTCAAGAATTAATTCGATTTCAGAGATTCTTTTAAACCACAAACCAGAGATTACACTTTCAGTTCAAACCTCAGTTCAAGAATTAATTCGATATTCGTTTAAACCTTGAACGGAGTTTATTCTGTAGTTCAAGTTAAACTTTAGTATTCTGCCGTTTAAACCTCAGGTCAGGTGATTGTCAAAAACACAAATATGTATTTGACGTTGTTTTGTGTGTTCTTTGAAAGAAAATACAATGAACGATTTTGAAAAAGTCGTATAAAAGCTAACTACTGTACAATACTGCCAAATTCTATTCATACAATTTCGTTAAACTGAGTTCAATTGAATTGAAGTTCAGATTATATTGTGAAACCGGACGAGTTGAACTTCGAATTTAAACTCACGTTCAGGTTCAGTTGAACTATATAGTTTAAACATCGAGTGTGAAATTGGGGGTGAGTGTATTACAGTAAAATTTGAACGAACGTTTAGTTAAACTTCGGTTAAACTTTTCTCGTCTGTTTTATACGCCACTGTATTTGAAATTTCTATCAGTTTTGTTTATTCTGATGTCAGTTTGGCAATTTAAAAAAGTGTAATACAAATATTGAAATAAATAAAATAAATAAGAGTCATTACTTCGGTATTGATTTCCTCATGTCGATAAGCACAAATCGGGAAGAGCGAAGTGGTAACATGATCAACCTAGGACCAATTCAAGCCAAACTGCCACGCCTGACTGGGAGTGATGCCATAGGCCGTTCAACTTAGCCGGGATATAGCTCATCAGTCATACTCATCAGTCATCACCTATCGTTCAATGTTTTGAATACCACGCTGAATGTATATAATAAATTATTTGTTAAACCGTTGATTTAAGCTAGATTTGTATTTTTTTGTATAAATGAAGACAATAAGTCGACAATATGGTTCGCACATTGGCATTAATACAATTAAGCATACGTCATTTAAAAACTGAGCTGAAGAAGAACAGTAGAATTCTATTGAATTTAAATTCACAAAGCAGAAAAATTCCATTGCAGCTGCACAAAAAGATGCCGTGGAAGAGTTTAAGCATGTTCTAGAAGTAAAAATCGATGCGATTGATAACAAACTATACCTGCATGAGACACAACTTGAGAATGTAGAAACAAATGCGCTTTGGTGATGACCACATGCAGCAAGTAGGTATATAGGGTACAGCTGCGCAGTAGAATGCAGAAGAGGGGAGAAACGCTCCAGCAGTTGCAAGCGAATATCGAACATCTGGCGCATTTGCCGTATCCCAATGCCGGAGAGGATGTCACCAATGAAATCCAAGCCATAGACCATAGAGAACAGACAACTGCAAATGACTTTACGAATGGCTGGACAGGCTAGTTGTCCGCACTGCAGTGCTAGAAGTCATAATGAAGGGGCATCTATGAGCGATCTCAAAATTATCAGTCAGGAAACGCGTAAGTAGAAGTACTGCTAACAATTATTCTTGCGGGATTGGTCTTCTCCCATACCTTCCTCGTGGGCGATATATGTGACGAATGCATCATTGGAATCGACTTTATGAAAGCGCATGATGTAGTACTTGACAGCGGCCTGCAAGTACTAAATCTACGGGGACGAACATATCACAGCTCTAAGGGCAGTCATCAGTGAAGCCGAGATATTACTACCTTCTTTAGAAACACTTATTAGGACAGAGCTGGAAGGTGATCCTAGGAGTCACCGTTGGCATCGTTGGAATCGTTGGAAAGATGCTTGTAGAACCTAAAAACAACATGGTTTCCGTAAGAGTCCTTAATGTTGAGCACAAAAGCATGAAATTGAAGCAAGGGGAAGTAATTGGAAAGTGAGTACCAAAGTTATCCAATGAGGGTCATACCAAACCTCTTACATCCACGGAAATACCGGAGATAAAAAGGAGTATATTTGGACGGTGTGAGTTGAATCATGAGCAGCAATCCATGGCAATCGGATTGACGATACCCTGGATATACTATCCGGCGCCAAATAGCTTTTACAGCAGGAAACGGGCTCTGGCAATTCACAGTAATGCCTTTTGGACTGTGCAATGCTCTAGCCACCTTTGAACGGTTAATGGAGCGGGTTTTACTGGGACTAGCGTGGAAAACCTATTTGAACATCGAGATAACTTGAAGGAAGTGTTTCAGAGACTGCGAAGCGCGCAATTGAAGCTGAACCCGAAAAAGTGTGCTCTTCCGAAGGAGTCAGGACAGATCCAGAGAAAGTCGATGAAGTAAAAAATTGACCGGTTCCCGAAGATAAACAAACATAGTGCCGAACCTACCAGCTGCAAGATGGATTATTGGACGCATTGTGAAAACGCATCCCGGAGGCGATAACATTTGCAGAGTTGTGACCGTTCTCACGAATTATGGAGACTACATACGACCAACAATAATTTATTATTGGAGCTGGACTGGAGCTACACATATAACACAGGCTGAACACATAGTTATTGTATGTATGTATGTATGTATGTATGTAATAGAGACATTAGCACAGGCCTCGGCCCTCATTGAAGCTAAGCTCTGGGCCTCCGCGTATCGTAGAATAGCGCCAATACAAATGGACAAACTAAACCCGTAAATAAGCTGATTGAATAATTACAGAGACGTAAATATTCAAGCTTCTTACATATACTTAACCATATTTATCAGGAACATAGTATGTGGAGGTCCCATTTGTTGCAAATCTTGAAATTACTTCAATCGAGTTCTAAATTTCTTCCATATAGTTTCTTCATCAGCTCGTTATGACTTTAGCGAGTTAAGGGAGCATATTTTTGAACTTCTTGAATCTTGACGCTGAGTTTCATGTCTTTCTTGAAAAAGTGTTCTTCCTCATTATTCTTGTAGATTATTTCAACAACCGGAGCGAAGTCTCCAATTGTCAATAATCACCCCAATCATGGAATCCGCCGGAGGGAATTGTTCGCGGAAAAGAATATTTTTGTATCGTCGAATCCGCAAATTGAACGGTTATTATGTCATATAGGTAGGTATATACATAATATTAACACATACTATTGGTAGGGTGTGGTTTTTTTTCCAGATTTCTGTTTACTTTTCGGATTCGACGATACCAAAATATTCTTTTCCGCGAACAATTCCCTCCGGCGGATTCCATGATTGGGGTGAATAACAACCAGAAAATTTACATTTTCAAAAAAAAAAAAAAAAAAAACAAAGAAAAAAAATCGAAAATTAAATTTTTATGTCTTATTTATTTGACATGAAAAACCCGGATCATTTTTCACAGAGGCTGAACACATAGTTATTATACACAAATTAACAATATTAATTTTTAATCCAAACACATATTCCAAAACAATTCCTAAATTTCCCTGATTTTCCCAGACTTTCCAGTTGAGTTGCACCCATGAATTAAACATTTTGCAAAGCACCGACTTTGACACAACTTTGGTTCTTTATCCTTGACAGCGGAATATTAGTCGATTTTGCCATTTAACATCCTGGAGAACGCTTACTGGATTTTCGGATACCTTGACACGTTCTTTTTACCTTTTTACCATCTCCCTATTTGCACGATTGTGGGCTATTGTTCTCTTTCCTTTTCCACCGAGAAATCCGGTGTTCTTTCTGATCCCGACTCTTTGGCACGTAAAGCTTACGAGCAGATCGCGTTAGCGCAAAGCAAGGTCTTGTATTGATCGCTTCGTGCTTGTCATTACAAGTGAAAATGATTACGTTATGGCGATGTTGTAGGGACAACTACTCCTGCTTTAAAAAAAAAAAAAACAAAACAAAAATACAGAGTTCTAAAAATTGTTTTATTTTTTTGCCAATCTATTTTGCCGTATATAAGTATACATTGGAAAAAAGAAAAGATATTTCAATTTATCTTGTACCAATCTATATCGTCTTGCTTGGTAGAAACGGGGTTTACCAAACTCTGCACATCGCTAAGCATCTCATTGCATAAATTGTCACTCAGCTGAAATGAAATAATTAGGAATGTAAGTAAATAAAGTTGAAACTTGTGATGTGATTTAATTGAAATATGTATATGTACTTGTATTATGAGAGATGTACAATAAAATATTTCATTAGCGAAAAATTGTTAATTAAAAAAATGGTGTTAAAAGTACCACTTATTTCTTTCAAAATGTGCGCCAAATTGCTCATATTCATCACACCACACACCCAACATATGTTGTGTAAAAGGCAATGTTCAACAGTTGTTGTATCATAAGATTTCTTTCCCTAATAGAAAGCTACTAGAGATAGAGTACTGCGATAGGCTATTTCATTTTTTAATTTGACAAAAGGGCGTGGCACCCCCCATACAAAAAAATATTTAAAGTCGTATATCTCGTGAAAGCACCGAAACGATTGAGTATAACGATCACGATCGCTTCAGCAGGTGATCCTTTTGCTTTTTGCAATTTCTTATAGATCCCATTCAATATATTTAAAATATCTCCAATCAATTGTTGGGGAATTTTTCATTTTCTTTTTTTGATAGGTAGATATGTAATGCCGATTTCGCTTGGCAAAAAAAGAAACATTTTTTCTTGCCCCAGATCACTTTTTGCGTTCGTTTGGTACAAAAAAGCAATCTTTTTCAGTAAAAAAATTGTTTTACTTTTTTGGAGCACTTAAACTTAATCGTTGAACTTAATCTTGGTCTTAAATAGTTGCTTCTGAATTATAAAATTAGTTCGTCAAAAAAAATTAAGCAATTGATCTTTAAATTTAAAAAAAAAGAATTTCTTTATTTTTCCGTACGAAAAACTTTTTCTGTTCAACTTCTCAACCAGTTTCACGAAGTATTCCATTGAATTCCTATGATATGCTACGGTTAAATGTTTCAGTTTTGTTCTGTTGCGTGTTTTTACGGATGGACTTTTCTGATAGCTATAACTGCAGCCTTAATACCCCGTCTCCACGAGCAATATTTCATAGCTTGCCATATAGTATGCTATGAAAATTGCTCGTGGAGACCACAAATAGTATTCTATGAAAAATGGTATGCCATCTATTGCTCAGCTCATAGCTTGCTATCGATAGTATGCTATGGGGTGTACTTTTTTGTTGTGACGCATGTGTTTTCGTGTGATGGCTATGGAAATAGTAAGATATGAAATGCCCACCCTACATTTTATTGCATACTATCGTTATTTCTTTCTATGAGAAATGACAGATGGCAAGCTATGAAATATTGCTCGTGGAGACGCGGTGTAAGGGCGTGTTCTCTTACGCTTAAATTCCTATAGTTTACTACAACCGTACCGTCCGTTCCGTACCTAATGCAAAGTATGAGGGCATGGTGGCCAAGTATACGGATACGGAACCTTCGGTGCGCGAGTGATACTCGCACTTGGACGGTTTTTTTTTAATTAAGGGTTTCCGTTACTTCTTTCATGCTTACATAACCTAAAAAGATCTCTTTTCGTCAATCGTTTGCATTGCTGCTGCCATCGGTATTCCATACCATGTGGTGCAAAAGTAAGCCCCTGTAGTTTACGCGCATTGTTTAGTTGTGGTTTTCTCATCAGCTTTAGTCGCTTTAGGTGTCCCACACTTTTATTAACCCGACTTATGGACATATGCTTATTGAATGTTGCCTCAATGTGAGAGCCGCATAATATTCGGAATATTTATTATGATATATCTTTTATGGTTATTTGAAAATGTATGTAAAATCTGCAAGTTGCAATTGCAACCACTCCCCGAAAAAAAAATTTTCACAACAAAAAAAGGTAAACAAATTTTTGTTCGATTGGCCAGACGCAATTTGAAACAGGAATCTGAGAAACCCAATCGAAAACGTCATAAGGCTCGTAACCAAAGTTTTACTTTCTACTCAAACGAATACCACATTAGATAATTATAAGATAAGATATTTTGGGTGGCAGCACAATCAATATTTCTTATTGGGTGGCAGAAATAAGTGGATTTTCATAACATTAAATATCAAAGCTTTCCATAGGGAAATATAAATTATATATAGGGTCCGCCATCTAAAGTTTTTTTTTTCAACTAGTGCTTATTTCGCGAATGGTAACACTCAGCTCATGTCTGATTTGACAGATAATTAGTTTTATCCTTCCGCTGAACGAATATGGTTGTGTATACGCTTGAACAACGCTGGGAAATATTGCGAGATTACTTTGAAAATCATGGTAATATTGCAGAATGTGTGCGAAAATTGCGCACGGATTTTGGAAGAAGAGAAGCACCGCCAGCTCCGTATGATCGTTATCTTGTGAAAAAAGTGAAAAAAACTGGCATCCTCATCGATAAACCAAAGCGTGAAAAGCCAAAAACAGTGCGTACACCCGAGAAAATTGCTGCTGTGGCAGAAAGTGTGCGTGAAGCGCCATCAACATCAATTCATCGTCGTTCTCAACAATTAAACATTTCGGAGACATCATTGAGACAAATTTTGCATAAAGACCCTGGTATGACGCCATACAAAGTCCAATTGGTTCAGGAGTTGAAGCCAATTGACCATCCAATGCGTTTTCGCTTCGCTAAGTGGGCCTGCGACTTAGAGAAGATGCCGATTTTGCCAAAAAAAATCATCTTTTCAGATGAAGCTCATTTTGATCTTGGCGGGTACTATGTAAACAAGCAAAATTGTCGCATTTGGGGCACAGAAAACCCGCACGCATACATTGAAAAGCCGATATACCCAAAACGAGTCTCTGTTTGGTGCGGATTTTGGTCCAGAGGCATAATTGGGCCATTTTTCTTCGAAAATGAGCAAGGAGTGGCCGTTACAGTCAATGGCGATCGTTATCGGGCCATGTTGAACGAATTTTTGTTCACAAAAATTGAAGAGGAGGATATTGGCAACATTTGGTTTTAACAGGACGGCGCTACACAGCCGAAGCTACACTCGATGTTTTGCGCCCTGTTTTTGAAGATCGCATTATCAGCCGCAGAGCTGATGGCGTTTGGCCACCGCGGAGCTGCGATTTGACACCGTTGGACTATTATTTGTGGTGTGCCGTAAAAGATAAGTGTTACGCCGACATGCCAAAGACAATGGACGCTTTAAGGGACAATATTCGTGAAGCCATTGGTGAAATACAGCTGCACACAACCGATAATGTGCTTAAAAATTGGACCGATCGTGTAGGCTAGTGCATGGCCAGCCGAGGCAGCCATTTGAATGAAATTATTTTCCATTATTAACCGGAAGGATTGTACTTTCAAATAAAAAAAGAAATTTGAGAAAATATTCAGTAGTTTTTTTTATAGCATTTTCCAAAAAAAAAGTTATTTGGCGGACCCTTTACATATATATAATACTATATTTCTTTTACATAACGTACCTGCAATGATGACACCAAATTATCCGGTGACTCCAGGCCACTTACTGAATTTAAATCTCCGCTTTCTAGAATAAAAAAGATTTAAATTTATATTAAAAACAGATACATAATGCAATTATTATTTTGTACACTCTATAATTATTTATTTTGTTATATCTAATAAATTAAGTTATTAATTACTTGCCTATCTTTTATTGTGTAACTACATATTTTTAAGTTGCAATTTAATTGATGAGTGGAAAAGCAGAAATAATAATTGTTTTACAAAAATAAACATATTTTTTGTATAAAAATGTGTTGTATTCTATAGTTTGCTAATATGTTGGTAAATGAATTGTTGAAAAAATGTCATATAGAAAAAAATGTTAAGGTAAGAAAACATTGGGCATTACTAATAATCATTTTTAGTGTCCAAGCTAAATTTCTCGAACTCACAATAGCGAAAATTTCTATATAAAATTGTCTATTGTGACCTAGAAAATATTTAAGTAATTCATCTACGAGGTCGTAGGTTGCTCAAGTGGACCCTCCATAGCTCTCTATCCTCCGCCATCGACTCCAAATCATCAAGGGCAAAACCCATACGGGTAGGGGAGAGATTATGAACTTGATCTAACCATCTCATCCTGGGTCTACCTAGGGGACGCCCGCCCGATGATACGGATTCCATAGCACGTCGTGGGATCCTGGTCGGGGACATGAGTTTAACATGACCAAAGCTCCGTCCGGAAAAGTAGCTGCTCACGTGTTCTGGTATTTCTAATGCGATCTCTACGGGTCACACCAGCAATACAAGGAATTTCATTTCGGCAGCTTTTATCCGCTTGTATTTAAGTAAAAGGTTCAAAAAGGTTATTGGTAAGGTCCATTGTGGGTTTGTACAATTTAACCGGGACACTATAAATTAGGCAAGGCATACTGAGTTTTGAGGGCACCAAAATCACAATTATCTTGCCGCTGGTTACCGTTTTTTTTTTTTTTTTTTTTAATCTTTTACAAAAAATACAAAAAAAAAAAATAAAAAATATTGACATCATCGGTCGCTCCCAGCGTGCCGTGATAGAAGCGTTCACGGCGATTGAAGAACAGGCGAAATCCGTTGGGCTTGAAGTAAATGAGAACAAGACTAAGTACATGGTACATTTTCAAAAATCTCTTCGCTAATATTTTTTATGATTTTTTGAATGGGATGATCTCAGAAAAATTTTGTATGAAAAGGAGGAAAAAGTGACTAAAATAGTCATTTTTAGCAATTTTCAAAAAATCATAAAAAATATTAGCGAAGAGATTTTTGAAAATTTTTTTTTGCAGTCACTATTAGAATTGTTTGGAGAAACTTTTGGCATCAAAACATTTTTTTTTTTATACCGAGGAAAAAAAGTAAAAAAAAGTAGACCTTGACAAAAATTCTAAATTCTAAAATTTTTAAATGGGTACTTAATGGGTTAAGGAAAGTCAAACGGAAATTAAATGACCTTTCTATTGATGCCAAAATTTACATGAAGTAACTTTTAAATTATGAGCAGAATTAACTTTAGTTTTGTCAAAATACTTATGCCGGCCACTGTAGTCTTAAACTTGAACCCGTTGAATAAAGACTCTTTTTCCTTTGTAAAGAATATTAAGTTTTCGTGTTTGCTTACTACGGGTTATGGGCCCAGGGCACGACGGCCCTGTTTATTAGTGCAAAAATTAAACCTTTGCCCGGTAAAAATTTAGGCTCGTGGAAATATCGCGTTGAAAACTTTCTCGAGGCGCAAAATGTTCTTGATTTCGGTTAAGCCGGAGCAAACAAACAAACTCCAACAGCGTTCAGACAGCATCAATATTTGGTAAATCAAAGGCCTAACTGTCATGAGCGCAAGCCTCCTGGCAATTTAACTTGTAACCCTAATTTCGAACAATACAATTTGTTCGAATTTAATGTTTCAGATGAACCTACCAGCTTAACGAAATCGAGTCCAAACCGGATCGTGACAAATGGCGAGCTGCGACTACAGATGAGTTGCTGTCATTAAAAAAAAAACAACACTTTTAAGATAGTGGTGAAGTTATCCGATATGAAGATTAAAAGCTGCGGGTGGGTCTTTAAGTTAAAGACAGATAAAAACGGTAAACCATTCGTGTACAGAGCTCGGCTTGTGGCAAGAGGTTGCCAGCAAGAGGCTGCATTATATGTAAGTCAAATGGACGTGAAGAAGGTGTTTCTGAACGGCGAATTGTTTTCCATTATAAAATATGACAGTAAAATTCAAATGTTTCTCTTGATAGGGTGTTTATTTTTAGAGGAACATAACTTTCAAATAAAATATCACTTTAAAGAGTGTTTTTTTATAGGGTTGGTTTTTAAACTGGCAACACTGTTTCTACAGATTGTCAGTTTGACTGTTGAAAGTTGACTTCTGGTTAGTACGTTTTGGCATTTTACGATGAATAGATTACCGCCTGAACAAAGGATGCAAATTGTACAAACTTATTTTGAAAACCATGGTTTGGTTCGCCAAGCTTATCGTGCGCTACGTCCATTTTACGGTCGACATACATAATCGTCCATCTGAGCAAGTTATTACAACCACGATGAATCGTTTTCGCACCACGTACACTCTAGCGAATACTACGCATCCTCAAAGACGACAAACAGTGCGTACAGAAGAAGTTATTGCCGTTGTGAAGCGCATTATAGGGGAGAATCCGAATGAGTCGATTTGCCATCGTGCATAGCAATTGGAGCAATTACCGTCAATAGAGAGCGCTTAAGAAGATGATTCCTGAATTTTTCGTTCCTCTGTTGAATGGCATTGATGTGACATAAATTTGGTTTCAACAAGATGCCGCAACATGCCACACGGCGCGCAACACCATCAATTTATTGCGGGAAAATTATGGTAATGACCATGTTATTGACTTAAGAGAAGGACGATCGGGGTATAGTCGGTGTAACTGGGGCGAACAAAACACAATTTGAAAGTCTAATTTTAGAGCAGTTGGGGGCGTGTGCAGTCTGGGCAAAGGGAAACCAAAATTGGTTATCAATCACCAATTCAAAAAACAAAATCATTATTTTATTTTCATTTTATGTATTAATTTTTTTAATTACCCCTCCCCTTCGAAAGTCTTACCAAAAGGTAAAAAGAACGTGTCACGGGAACAAGACGCGAACAGAGGCCTGTAGAGACGAACAAGAAAAAACATTTATGCAGACTGTTAATGAACCATCAACCCTAGATTATGGACGCCAATACCTCCGTCCACCTGACAAAAATAAGGCGCGGATAGATCGGTTTAACGGCCGAGCTCTATAAGGCTCTCTTGTCCCCAAGATTTGGTCAGAGGAAAGTATGCCTGATGAATGAAACCTCAGCATCGTTTGGTCGCTCCACAAGAAAGGCATGTTGGTTGGGGCCCAGGTACACCCTGGAATGTAGGGCCATCTAAGTAAATTGTAAATTTATTTGCGTTTATATCCATTGCTTTGACTTTTATTTTTATATTTGATGACATACTGCACACAGCTGTTTCTCTGATTTAACATTAGGTCTGTTCCTTTACATCTTACGAGTTTTTACTAATTCTTACGAATTTTTACGAGTTTTTACTCAATGTCGTTCCCTAACTTGAAAAATTCGTAAAAGAGAGCGGTATCGAGAGAGCAAGATATTACCCCTCCATTGCGAATCTTACTAGTTTTTACTCAACAAATTTCTTTGCGTAAAAGCCAATTCACAACGACGCTTTGCCGCTTGCGTGCGTTGACAGATAAAGTAGAACCAATGCTTTCATATGGTGCAAGCCAAAATGCGGCGTCAGGCTTCGGGTCGCGTTTAGATCGTAAATATCGTAAAGTCCAACGCGACGCCCAAGTAGAGCAACTCTCTACTTTCAGGTGCTTTGGGCGGCTTTGACATTTCATTTTCGGTTTGGTTTGTTCGATTTGATAATATTTAAAGTGGTAGAGCATATGCCGTTCATGTTGGAGTAGCGTGGGTATACACGTACTCGTTTTTAGTAGAATATGAGGTTTTTGCAATACAAATTAATTATTTTACTGTGTGGAAATGACGAATATTATTTTTGTTGTAATGCTACTAGTGATTTCTTCAGATTGTTGAACAAAAAAATATGTGCCCAAATGTTATGTGCACGCTTTTGAAATTTTAATTTTCTCTGAAACTACTCTGTGCTTTATATCTACAATTGATAAACGAAATAAACATTTTTGTTTAGAATATTTAGGGCCAGTTTCAAATGTTCCGGATAAAGTTTCGGATAGTTAGCCGACACATAACGCTTTCCACCAGATAAAAGTAGCTGATATTTTTTTTCTGTTTCATCGTCAAAGTCTCTGATAAACTATCCGGTAGAAAAATTTATCAGGCACTAATTGTTTGACAGGAATGGAAATGATGTTTTTTATCGTTTATCACATTTTTAAGTGAATTGTGTTGTTCTAGTTTGTTTAATTTAGCATGGATAAATTCATTCCTTCACTCATTTTCGATACCACGCTTATCCCTTAAGTGGGTCGCGGGTGTAGGTTGCGCAAGTCCAAGTGCACCGTCCATAGTCTCGATTCTAGGCCATCGACTGTAAATCATAAAGGGCAATCCCCATACGGGTAGGGGAGATATTATGGACTTGGTCTAACCATCTCATCCTGGGTCTACCTAGAGGACGTCTACCGATTGTACAGATTGCATAGCACGTCGCGTCGTAAGATCATGGTTGGGGACATGCGTTTTAAAATGACTAATCCACCGCTACGTCCGGAGCAGTAGCTGCTCGACATTGAGTCCCTCACGTATTCTGGTGTATCCACCATCTCTACGGGTCACACCAGTAATACAACTGAGGAATGTCATTTCGGCAGCTTGTATCCAGGATCTTATTCTTTCGGTCATTACCCAAATAGGTAAGAGTTGGAACAAACTCCGAATTAACGACTGACAACTTGACAATTTAGCTTTGACACCAAGTTCAGTCCTCTTATAATAACAGAATAACCGGGCTGTTTCAAAATTGACCAACCTGACCAATCATACAGATAAACTTAGCATTGCTCTTGGTCCTTCCATCACTTGTGAGTATACATTAAACAGGCGTTCTGGAGACGACCATCACTTGAGATTTGTTTACGTTTACTTTCATCTCAGCTTCCACATAATCGACTACAATCGGATAGAGTGTGCATTGAAGTTCCGTCTAAGAGGACCAAAGGATGACCAAGTCATCAGCGAAGAGCAAGCGACTTATCCTCGGATGTTCCAATTCGAAACGTTCTTCGTCAAGACTGCGCTGTAACATCCAGTCCATATAAGTAATGAAAAGGAGAAGAGGAGACAAAATGCACCCCTGGCAAAGTCCAACGCCCACGGTGAAAGGTATTGACTGGGCATGGATATAGTTAAACAAAATAGTGAAAATTCAGAAATCTTCATCGTCGAGGGTTTCTAAAAATAATTTGAAATACTCTGTTCCTATGGGGCCCTGTAATATGGTTATAATATTCATCTAATTCGACATTTAAGAATTCAAATAAATGCATGATATAACACTTCTGACTGCTGTCTACACCCGTCAACGAAAGAATGCTCTAAAACTATATTATTTCGAGCCACATCAAATAAATATTTTGTTTAAATCTTCCGGATAGAGGCTTTAACAGCCGGTTGAACTGGCTGATAAACTATCCGAGACTTTATCTGTCAGCTATTACTATCCGAAACCTTTGAAACCGAAATATTACGTTTATCTGACATATAAATTCCGGATAGGCTATCCGAGACTTTATCAGCTAGTCTTGAAACTGGCCCTTATAGTTTCTTTTTCTAGTCGAGGGAAAATCTAATTTTCTGCTATGTGCAAATGATTGGTATTAATTTATTACTTGGTGTACCCGCTCTTTTGCTCGTGCCAATGAATTGAAATGCTTAGGTAGATATAGCTACATATTTTTTATTGTCTATCGGGACAATGAACATGAATATGCGTACCGACTTTGACCCAAATTCACGGGAATTCTCCGTTCTATATCGAAGATTCCCTGTAAATTAGAACTCCATAGGCGGGAAGGTTTTGAAGTCCAGCCATAGGAATATAAAAAAATGTCTGGACAGGACAGCAAGATCTTCGCGGAAATATAGCAAAAAAATGTTCGTGTATTTAATTAATACCAGGCAAATGACCCTAAATAGAGGGTCAAAAAATCTTTTCAATATGCATTGCCATTACTGGCGATAGGTGAACGGATGTGGTAAAAACCCAGCGAGCGACGAAAAACAGTAGGTACCTGCGGTCGCAATCGTCCGAATGAATGTCCAGCATACCACCAGATGTATAAATATAACTGAAATAAAATATAAATATGAATTGAAAAATCGAGTAGATCGTCGGTATCCATATTTGAGAATTTATTAATAGATTTTTATTTTTTTTTTTAAATAGCCAAGGCAAGTTTTTAACAAAATCTGTATTTTAGTGACTGAACTTCTTTCCACAGCGTAGATAAAATATGCTGGCCATTTGATAATCTTGCACACTTAAATCGTTTTTCAAGTATTCCACAAAGTAATCAATTCACAATTTAAAGGGAAGGGATTTTCGGTGTAATTTATCCACATTTTCTCAACCAAACTAAACATCTACCTGCTTCGCCTAAAAGGACTTTCATGGGAAGGCGTGTACCTGTGTATCTATGTACATTTCATGCACCAGACAAAAATATTCCACGGCAAGAAAAGTGAAAATACAATCCGCCTTACCAATAATCAACTTTAGTCTGGCAGCTAACACAAAGACTACACACTTCCCAAAATGCTCATACCAATAAACAAATTTAGTTGCCAGAATATCGTTAACTGTAGGGTTAAATGTTAATGTTGAGAAAGTCATGTTTATCTCGGCCATTAGCTAAATAGGTCTACCCTTATGTCATTTTCAAGAGGAGTGTTGCCTATGCAATCAAAATTAGAGTTTCAAAAATTGTAATAGGAGTGTATTTAAATACCCTGCATCTGATCTGCCTGTACAGATCATTTGTATATATTAATTAACTTTGGTAATTGTGTAACATGATTCCTTAATTTATTGTTTGTGAAAAAACAATTCAAATGTTTGCTGAGCCTGAAATTGAAATTGAGCAAAATCATTGAAATACACACCAAATAATAGAATATTCCATTCCTAAACACAATAAAAAAACAAAAAGGATCTTTTCTGTCGATGTCTTTAATTAAGAACATTTGGTTAACATTTTAAATTACCTGTCAAAGCAAAGTTTTTTTTTCAACTACAAGCACTAACTCTGAGTTAAATTGTTCGTTGATTCAAATCATGGCATATAATAATTATTATGTTATTAGTTCACTACCGAATATCTTATATATAGTTATTGATTTCTGCATTAGCACAACAAAAAACAGTGTTATCCAAATTTAAATAACAAAATTCTGTAAAAAAAAATCTCATGACAACTGCGTAATACAATTTGCTTAAATCATAATGGCGTTTTATGAATGAACTTTTTTTAATTCTTAATTAAAATGACAGTTTCGAGTTAGCTGAGACACTGATAATTAACAGATTAAATTATAATCTAATGAAGAATGCTGTTATATTTTATTTGGTGTCGCTTTCATTCTGAAAGTTAAAAAACGAAGTCAACAGTCTGGATCATATAAATGATATTTTATAATCAGTGTGATTTTTTTTTGTAAATGTAGGTACAAAATAAACAACGTTCCATGAAATCCGCAAAAAGTACCTACATATGTTCACATATTCATGTGATGTTTCAGTAGTTTTTCTATTTGTAACATTGTAATTGTGATTTGTATACTACAAGACAAATTTCGTTTTGCATCAATAGCCTACGAATAATTAAAAAATTGTGTTCTTATTATTATTCAATAATCTGAAATGACTTTTATTAGAACAGCTCTCAATTTTCGAAATTAATACAAAAGTTCCGAAATGCATAGGAAAACGTATTGTAAATAGTACTGAAAATATACCCTATTTGTATGATACGGCATTACTAATTTTCGTATGAATTTGACAAAACAGCTGACAATTTGTAGATTTCCTAATTCGTGTTTCGGTTTTTGCTTTTAATAAGCGTTTTAAAGCCTTTGGGCGAAATCTGATGGGCGAATTTAATTGTAATTTGGGTATAAATTCGTTTAGAATAATTTATTCGGCATAAACATGGTCAGTGGTCTTGTTTCGGCGAAACCAAATTATGGAATTTGAGTCCTGCAATGGCAGAAAATGTAATAGATCCCAATAAAGTTGTCGCACTAGTAAATGTGGAGATCAAAATGTTTATTGGTACCATTTCAATAAAGCTATGCATTTTATTTAAACCTGGCAGCCAACTAATAGTCGGAATTAGGGTTTGATTATTAGTAAGGCCGAATAACTGTTATTTATTTATGAATTTTTTACTATTTTGAACAAATTTCCTCTTAAATCGTGCATTAAAAATAACAGGTATAAGCAAAAAGGAG
Source organism: Cheilosia soror (assembly GCA_949372485.1). Classification (NCBI taxonomy): domain Eukaryota; kingdom Metazoa; phylum Arthropoda; class Insecta; order Diptera; family Syrphidae; genus Cheilosia; species Cheilosia soror. The sequence goes on from OX443564.1 coordinate 24,428,775, forward strand.
TAGACTTGCATTCTGCTCTGAATTGGGGTATATTAACATAAACCAAACAGAACTTTCAATCTCTCATACTCTAGTCTCTCAACGCGCCAAAGCTCTGAAGCGGCATTTAGTTTTGGAAAACTGCGGCTTGCGCGCGTTGACATAAAGTACGGTAAAGTTTCTAAAACGCCTGTCAACGCACGCAAGCGGCAAAGCGCCATTGTGATTTGGGCATAAGAATTGAAACAACTGTCAGTCGCCTGAAAATTGACAGAGATTTGAAATTTGATTTGAACCAAGTGTAACGACTATTTGCATTTGTCTTTTGATTTTCTGCGATATGAGAAACAAATTGGTATGAAAATGGTATCAGAAGGCGGAAAAATAGTGTAGCTTTTTTTCTCTTTTCGAATGCATGTAGTTCAGTTAGTAAAAACGCTTCCACATACTTGGATTCATACTCACATGAAATTTATTGAAAACAAGATGCATCTGCCATTTTTCATGATTACTACAAAAGCGTTCCCTAACTTTTTCGTAAGTTTGTCTCTTTGAGAGAGACTTCATCCCCACCACTGCCATTTTGACAGTCTTTTCCATTTTTACTACAAAAGTAAAGGAACAGACCTAAAATTATGTAGGGCGATGTTTTATTCAACGTAGAAATTTTGACCAACATCAAACTGCAGTTAATTTATTTTCTTTTGCTACTGAATTGCTTAAAACTATACTAATGTATAGATGGCATATTTAGTTTTGGATAATTTTCGTTTAACATTAAATTAGTAGTAGAGCTACAGGGTTTTTCAATAAGAGCGCTACAAAAGTTTTTTTTTAATAAAACAAAAACGGTTTTGGATATCAATGAAATTCTTTATTCCTGTGAAAGTACGTTCGATGCCATTATGTATGAAACTCGATTTCTTTTGCATGGCCACCACGGGCACGCTTGCAGAAGTCCAGATGCTGAACCCAATTTTCGACGGTTTGCAATTTCACGTTCGATATTCGTACGAAGTTCATCAATCGTCGCTGGCTTGTTGGCATAGACCATAGACTTGACGTAGCCCCACTCCGAACAAAGGAAATGGCGAAATTTGTCATGGGGACTTGAGCTTACGTCCCTACAAAATCCAAATAATCCAGGAGCTCAAAGTTAACGAACATAGACAAAGCCGTTTGTTCGCTGACTTGGCTTTGGTGCATTTGAAAGAGGACTCCAATTTTGCCCGAAAAATCATAGTTAACAACTAGGCGAATTTTTAGATCAATGCGGGCATGTTAACAAGCAAAAATGCCAGAAATTTCAACGTCCACCCGTCCTTATTGAAAAACAATTTAGTGAATCTTCGGTAAGATCAGCTTCTATTCACATATCTGTGCTTTTAGAAGGGCATCGCAAAAATATTTCAACCTCTCTAGGGAGTCGCAGTATGAAAAAGATTGGGAACCCCTGGTATAGTATATACTGCAGATATTAATAAAGAGGATAATGCTGGACTTACTTTCAGTTTGGCCACTCAGCTTCAAAAGCTCGCTGCTTTAATCAGCCCTGTTTTGAATTACCACGTTGAAAAGCTGATTTTCATTGTTTTAAAAATATATAACAATAATAAATTTAATACCATACGTACCACTTATGCAATCCATACTATCTCCTATCTGTGATAAATAGTCCGGAGTAACTGAAAAGTTGTTTGATGATAAACTCAAACCACTATCAGCTGACTCTTGTCTGCTATGATCTGCCATTCCTGATAAAAATGGATCCATTTGCAAGTCAAGTTTGTGGACAAGCCGAGTACGCTGTTCCTACAAATGAAAAAGTATACAAAACAATTTTTGTTGGTACCATTTGAAATTGAGAAGATTAATTACTTGAATGTTATCACGTGCTTTTAAGTAATCACGCTCTTTCTCTATACTTTTACTTTCCATCCAATTCATTTCTGGACGTGAAGCAGATGAAGGCTTTTGCATGTATATAGCTTCAAAGAATATAAGAAAAAATATAAATATTTTAAAAGTGTAAAAAAAAAACACTTTAAATATTAAATTTTAATATTTATTAATATACATTATATTAATTATTATTAATTTGAATAATTGCACATCTCCATGTAGTTTAAAATACCGTTAAATGGAAAAATAGACGCATTAAAAACATTAATTACTATGCGTACAGTAATTCACAAAAGTCATTGTATACTTAGGTACCTTACCTATCTATATACATTCGAAATTCTTTATATTAAACTGATCTCATTCGTTTTATGGGCAGGTTATTGATCGCGAATAAGAACTGTGTGTTTACGTGCCAGGCAGTGAAGTTATATCGTAAGAAAAAAAAATTTTAACTTCGGAATGCCGTGCAGTCGTTGCAGGCAAAATTAAATGATATAGAGTTTTGGATTTTCGATGCCAAATTGTTATCTAAAATGTTATCTAGGTGGTGAAGGTTTCTGTAAAGATGATGACTGGACCAAGGGAGAGAGGCAACAGCACCTCGCCTTGAGTAGGTCAGAATCAAAGAAATTTGGTGACAACTCAGCCAAAGACACGTCTCAGGCTGAGGTGGCATTGGATTACTGAAAGGAAATCAGAGAGACATTTTCCAAGGCCGACGTTGTGAGGAATGTGACTGGACCAAGGGAGAGGGGCATCTGCCCCTCGCTTTGAGTAGGTCATAATCCAGGTGAATTGGTGCCAACTTGGACTAGGACACGTCTTAGGCCGAGCAGACACCAAATCAGCGTAACAGAACCAAAAGATATTGTTTCTAAGATCGTCATACGTGGTGAAGAACCACACCCTGCACGAGGTACCACTGCTTATACTGAATATGACGGATCTAGAGCGGAATAGCTCGATAAAAACCCGTAATCCCGGGTGTGAACAACCGTGCCCATGGGATGTATGGCACAATGTTATGGTGTCTTCTAACGGTGGACTCTAGATACCTGGGGACCTCTAGTTTCAAGTAATTCCCCTTTTCTGTATACAGGGGGTGAGTACAGAATGACATCTCCTACCCCCTTACTCGTGGGAACAACATTTCAAACAACACAAAAACAAACAAAGGGACTGGTGTAAATGAATCGGGCACCAAGAACTTTCAAACAACCGATTCTCAGACGGAAATGACGGAGGAAGAAGAAAACTTCCTACTCCATGAGCCGTCAACAGGCAGGGCAGTTTCGGCTGAGGGAAGTGAGGGAACGGTTGACATCAACCTCGATACGCTTTTTATCGAGGATGATGACAACCGCTCCATCGCCAGCTCATCCAAATTCTCTATCTCGTCATGCGCATCTGTTAGGACCAAAGTACAGAACTGCAAAAAGACGATTAGGAGGTTAGGGAAAAAACTGCAACTAGAGGACGGCGAACGACGGAAGCTTCAGATGGCTCGTGACTTTCTGGAGGGCCAGGCTTTGAAGGGAGGAAAGCCATGTGCGACCACTCCCCCAAAGACTGATTCTCCGAAAGCCTTGAGTGAGGGCGAACTTATGCGACCACCAATGCCTGTGATGGGCATCAGCATATCGGGGCAAGGGTCTGTCGCATCTGTCCCCACTAAAGAAGCAGACGCAGGAAATACTTTGTCACCGGGAGAGGCGAACTCGACACTAGACAGCATCTGCACTGTTGTTGATAAGCCTAGCAAGCCAAACGACAGCTATTGTTCGGACACCACCGAAGCCCCAGCGGTCAAGGCGAACCCGGCAGGAATCAACACGCAGTCGAGCGCAGCGGAAACAGACCCGCTCAAGAAACGCAAAAATGCGCGCCGACTGCTAGGAAGGTTCAGGAGCCGCGACCCGAAGTCCCTCACGGAAAAGGAAGCGGCTAAGGTAGATAGGGCTCGAGCGGTCATAAAATCGACCGAAACAGTGTGGCGCAGCAGCCTCAGTGATAGGAGGCAGAACCAGACTGGGAAGGGTAAGCTGACTGGACCAAGGGAGAGAGGCCAACCGCATCTCGCCTTGAGTAGGTCACAACCCGGAAAACCAGGTGACGACTCAGCCAAGGACATGTCCATGGCTGAGCAGACGCCAGGATGCTCCAAGAAAGTTCTGCCAAAAGATAGTGTAGGGCCTAGTACATCACAGGCGCGGACCTCTGGAGGAGTCAGCGCGAGATTGACCGCAGCGAGGTCGAAGGGTCATTTGCCTCTCATCTCGAAAGCGGCCAATCCGAAGCGCCCTGTAGGTGTCCCAGGTAAGGATACGTCCAAACCTGAGATGACTCCAGGATGCTCGAAAAGAGGTCGGCATGACGACACCCTCTCTCCGGTAGTAGGCAGGCAGGCGAAAAAGGCCAAATTTGCTGACAAGGTCAAGGAGGGCCTTCGTGTCGCAATCATCGACCATGGAAATCCAGAACGAAGGCTCACCGAAGACCAATGGAAGCTAATAGAACTTAGAATCCTGGATGGCGTCAACGAAGCCATCCTGAAAGCGAGTAGCACAGTCCCACTGTTCGGGCAGCTAACCACTTTTAAAGGGTTCAAAATAATGGAGTGTGACGATAAAGGGACCCTGGACTGGTTGAAGAACTTCGTTGTCAACACAGACGCACCTTGGTCAAATGCCGACCTGCGTGTCGTTGACAGGAAGGAGATCCTTAACCTCACCAGGCCCAAGGGTCGCATCCACATACAGGGACCATATTTACCCGTGGAAAGAATCGAGCGCAACCTGCAATTCCTTAACCCGGAGTTACAAAGCAAGGAGTGGAAGGTTCTGGAAACGGGAGAACACACCGAAAGTGGTATGGAAGTCCTTGTACTTCTCAGCCACAAATCGCTGCCGTTGCTCAGGAAGCAAAATTTTAAGGTCCGTGTTGGAATAACACGGTGTAAACTTAGGCTACTGTCGGCAAAACACGGCAAGAAGGGCGAAGAAAAACCTGGCCGCCATGAAGATAATCCAACTAAATCTTCACCATAGTAAGGCGGCCAGCGCCAACCTTGTTATGCTTATGAAGCAACAAGAAATAGATGTCGCCCTAATACAAGAACCCTGGATTCACCGGGGTCAAATAAAAGGGCTGAATAACAAGGATTTGTTGGTGTACAACGTCAGCAAACCAAATAATAGTAAGATTCGAACATGTATTGTTGCTAGAAAAGAGATTAACCTATTTCTCCTATCTAGATACAGCAATACAGACCAAACAGTGGTCACATGGGAAAGACGAGGGAAGGCCACATTGATATTGGCGGCAATTTATATGCCGTCCGATTCGCAAGACAGTCCACCGTCCGAACTCACAAGTGCACTGGTGAAGGAAGCAGAACGCAAAAAATGGGACGTCATTCTTGGCTGCGATGCCAACTCCCATCATGCTCAGTGGGGAAGCACTGACACAAATGTGCGAGGTGAGTCCCTTTTTGAATTTATCATTGAAAATAACTTGTTGATAGCAAATATTGGCAATGAACCAACGTTCATAACTAGGAATAGGCGTGAGGTATTAGATATAACACTATACAGCAACTCACAAACTCTCACTGTGCGAGAATGGAAAGTTTCCCCAGAAGCATCCTTCTCAGACCACAGGATTATAAAATTCCTAATTGACGAAAAGACGAACCCGTTAAGCAAATGCAGGAATCCAAGGAGAACAGACTGGGTAAAGTTCTCTGAAGAAGTATGCAAACATATTAAAAAACTGCAACGGCTGACATTAAGCTCACCGGAAGAAATCGACGTAGCCACAAATACTCTAAACACAGTTCTAAAGGGTGCGTTCAATAAAGCCTGTCCTCAACGGACAATAAAGAACAGGAAGTCTCCACCGTGGTGGACAAAAGATCTCCATAAGATCAGGCAGAAGACAAGAGCACTATTCAATGCGGCGAAAGTCACTAATTCCCCAACAGATTGGGATGCATACAAAACCAGTCAGCGGAATTTCAAAAAGGCCGTCACAAGTGCTAAACGCATGAGCTGGCGTTCGTTCTGTGATGACTTAGAAAACACTACCGAATCAGCCAGGCTTAGAAAAATCCTATCCAAAGAACCTGCAGTCCCTGGATATCTCAAGGACAGCGACGGAAACTGGACACAATCCTGTACAGAGACCCTCAGTCTCTTACTGAAAACTCATTTCCCGGGTTGTATCCCGAAACAGAGTGACACACAGGTTATGTATAATGTTCCGGCAACAGTTTCGACAATTCCAGAAGGAGTCATAACTGATGACAAAATACACTGGGCAATTGACACATTCTCTCCCTTCAAATCCCCTGGAGGTGATGGGATATTCCCAATTATGCTACAGAAGATAAAGACCATTATCATACCGGTCCTCAAACGGCTTTTCATAAGCAGCCTGGAATATGGCTACATCCCAAAAGCCTGGCGGGAAGTGAAGGTAGTCTTCATCCCCAAGGCGGGAAAACCTAGCCACACCACTGCCAAGGATTTCAGACCCATAAGTCTAACATCATTCATTTTGAAAACCTTTGAAAAACTGGTGAACATACATATTCGCGGTCGGCTAAATGACAACGTGATTTCCACTGCTCAACATGCCTACACTAAGGGCAGAGGAGTCGAAACAGCGCTGCATGACGTCGTCAGCACTATAGAAAAATCACTAAAAGATAAAGAATACACACTAGCTGCGTTTTTAGACATTGAAGGGGCGTTCAACAATGTCAAAACATGTGCAGTAAAGAGGGCGCTGCAGAATTCCAACGTTGATCAATCTCTCACTAAGGTGATCATGAGTCTGCTCAATGAACGGAATATCAATGCGAGATTAGGTGACATTGACCTACAAGTAACTGCCTCCAGAGGCACACCACAGGGGGGAGTCATCTCTCCCCTACTTTGGGTTCTCGTCATCAATGAAGTACTAATGAAACTCAAAAACAGTGGGGTAAAAGCCGTTGCTTATGCGGATGATGTAGTACTGCTTGCAACGGGAAAATTTCTACCAACTATAAATGAACTGTTAGGAAGTTCACTGCGAACACTTAACTTGTGGGCAAAACATTGTGGCCTTGGGGTGAACCCCCAGAAGACCGAACTTGTGCTGTTTACAAACAGAAGAAGCATACCGCACTTTGAACCACCAGCCATTGAGGGAATACCCCTGCAGGTGGCAGAGAGCGCGAAATATCTGGGAATAATTCTCGATAGAAAACTTAATTGGAAACTAAATGTCAATGAACGAGTTAAGAAGGCGGCGAATGCATTTTATGCATGCAACCGTATCTTCGGCAGAAATTGGGGACCTAACCCGAAGATAATTCTGTGGATGTACACGGCAATCGTCCGCCCTATACTTACATATGGCAATATAGTTTGGTGGCAAGCCACAAACAAGGCAACCAATCTAAAGGCAATGACAAAAATACAAAGACTGGCATGTATAGGAACAACTAGTGCGTTGAGAACAACACCGACCGCTGGGTTGGAAACGCTTCTTAACCTGCTACCTATGGATCTATACGTGCAAGAATCGGCTGCCAAAAGTGCGTTGAGGATAAGCCAGACAAAATGCTGGATCCCCAGTATATGTGGACACGCGCGAATCCTCAAGGAACACGTAGGGAGTGACGTCGACTCTGATTACATGTCACCCTACTTAGATTTCGATAAACCATTCTCTTGCCAGTTTCCGAGCAGGGAAGAATGGGACAGCAACAAACCCACGGAAACGACATCGATAGCCATCTACACTGATGGATCAAAGATGGAATGTGGAACTGGCGCCGGACTATTCTCAGAGGAACTCAGCATACATAGTTCAATCAGGCTTCCGGACTACTGCAGTGTTTTCCAAGCTGAGGTACTGGCGGTCGCGGAAGTGGCAAGCATGGTGTCAATAATGGCAGTACCGCGGAATGATATTACCATATTTATTGACAGCCAGGCGGCTATCAAGGCAATCTCTAACAATGAGATAAAATCCAAACTAGTTCGCCGTTGTCGCGAAGAGCTCAAGGCTCTTGGCTCGCAGCATAATACGAATCTCTGCTGGGTTCCTGGACACAAGGACATAACCGGCAATGAGAGGGCTGACGAACTGGCAAGAAAAGGTTCTGCAATGGACCTAGACCAGGCACTTCAGTCGATCAAACCACCAATCTGCAGTCTCAGAGAACGAGTGGAATACAAGATCCGAATGAAAGCCAACATCAGGTGGAAAACACTAACCACCTGTGACATATCACGGAAGATGTGGCCAGAATACAACAAAAGCAGGACCAACGAACTTCTGCGATACGATAGAGTATCGCTGTCTAGGATTGTTGGCGCCCTCACTGGTCACAACCTTTTAAGAAACCACGCGATGAAACTAAATCTCAAGAACGACGACATTTGTAGAGGCTGCGGTGATGAGGAGGCCCACGAGGACACCCCTCACTTTCTCTGTCACTGCCCGAGTCTCTGTCACTTGAGGAATAGAACACTTGGAAGCTACTGCTTCCAGGATATCCAAGAACTCTCTAACGTCTCAATATCCAATCTTTACAGGTTTCTGAGGGCAGCGAGATGGTTGGACAAAGTCGAGTAACCACGGGAAGGATGATATAAAGCCAGTACAACACGGCTAACCCCTTCGAAGGGTATCACAATGGGTCCACAAGGACCTAAGTGGGGTGAAGAGGAGGCTACTCAGCTTCACCAACCCGTTAACCTAACCTAACCTATCTAAAATGTGACATCTTTGTGAGTGATGCCTATCGATCGCATTTTGTCACTTTTAAGTGGCTATAATTTGAGAGTGGTGAATTGCAACCCCGTCTTATACGATTTTATTATTGTTTTAAATCGTAGGATTGAGTTTTTTTTTTAATATAAAATCAACATTTTGTTAGCAATCTGGCAACGTCGAGATACATTAATCGAGAAATAAAGCCGACTAGAGAGAAGAGGAGAGCAACAATTTTGGGAGAAAGAAAAGGGCATTGAGAGATTTAGTATGTTATCGTGCGTGAAGGATCAATATTCGGGAAGTAGCTCGGGGAAAAACGATTGAAAAATTGCGATCTATTTCTTTTAATTTACTTTAAGATAACAGAGTACTCGTGGAATAAATTATACATAGTCATTACAAAACAAATTGTTTGGAACTTTTTTTTTATAATTAATAATTAACACGCGCTAAAGAGGGATATGACTACGCTTTTAGTGTAGTGTGATTTACACAGCGCGGGCATTAAGGAAATTGGGATAGAGAAGATGGGAGATCCCAATTGGTTTTAAATGTCTGTAATAAGTGATGGGTAATAACTAGCATGGCGGGTATTGCGGTTTAATTGCTGAAGGGGAGGAATGCAACTGGCAATTTCGTTTAGGCACTGTTTGTTAAAAAAACGATAAAGCAGTGCGAGAAACGTAACTCTGTTAAATGCCTTTGAAATATGTACATAAATTCCTTCGGGTGCTGTGAATTCTGAATATTGAAATCACCCGCAAATACGATTTCAGTATGAGGCTACAGTAAACAGTAATGAATTATTTGCCTACAGACATGGAATTTGAGCCATTTGAAATTATATTCCGGATTGGAACACTGGCAATAATCTTCAGGAGCTTGATAAGCTACATAATTACGCACATAAATGGCGAGGCCGCGATGCAAGAATAATAATGGCACTAAGCGATATACAGGTAGATTCTTATATATCAGATTTCCCACCTGTGTCTCACCCAGTGCCAAAATAGATGGTTTATATTTGGGAACGTGGATGTACGCCGAGACGAAATTCGATCGCAGCCCACGAATTATACATATATCAACCCTAAAATTCATCCTCAAAACAGAAAACAGACACAAAAAAACACAACTCCGACGCTACTACTCAGCATAGTTGTGAAGTGAAGACACAAAGTTAAATCAAATTACCGTAGGTGTTATGCCCGTACAACAATCAGTTTTGGTTCACCAACAAAATCTTCACAGGGACTGTCCAGTCCATTGTCCAACGCTAAACTAGGCACAACCGATTTTTGGTTATTGTTGTTGTAAATGTTTTTTTTCGTTGCACTTAAACAACAGTGATGCACTGAATATAGATACAAGGTGGCGCAAAAGTAATCCTCCTATCAGAAAATGCTATAAATTTTGCGATTGGCCCATAATGTCAGTTCTGTTTTGACATTTGTGTAGTAAACACATGCGAAATACACGTTAATAAACAATGTTACGCTACACTGCTCCAGAGCGCGGAATATTGGTGACTATTTATTTGAGCAATAATCGGTCGGTGACTTTGGCACAACGTGAATTTCGTCGCAGATTTCCTAGCCGTCCAACGCCTACTGGTGAAACACTGCGACGTTTAGCCGCTCGCCTCGAAGAGACTGGCACAACACGAGATGCTGCCAGGCGTGGCAGACCCCGGAGTAGCCGTTCTGCAGAGAATATTGCTGCTGTAGCCGAAGATGTCATGGACATGAAGACGTCGCGGGCCAAACGGTTACTGTGAATGGCGAGCGCTACAGAGCAATGATCAACGAGTTCTTTTTGCCGCAACTTGATGAATTGGGATTGGAAAACATGTGGTTCCAACAGGACGGTGCAACGGCACACACTGCACGTGCCACAACCGATATGGTGAAGGATGCATTTCCCGGGCGCCTAATCTCCCGTTTTGGCGATTTGCACTGGCCAGCAAGATCGCCTGATTTGACCGCTCCAGACTTCTTTTTGTGGGGCTTTTTGAAGTCGCGGGTTTATGTCAACAAGCCTTAGACTCTTGCAGCTCTTAAAGACAATATCCGCCAAGAATGTGAGGACCTATCGCCGGAAGTTTTGGCCAAAGTGATGGAAAATGCCATAAAAGGGGCTCAAATGACAATCAACTGTGGCGGCGGCCATTTACATGACATCATATTCTCGACTTGATGTAAAAAAAATTAAAAGACCAAATAAAAATAATCCACAAGAAGAATCAAAGTTTTTCATTTTTTTTTTTTAAATTACAGCCAAAAAACATCGGAAGGTTATTTTTGCGCCACCTTGTACATGTACATATATGTATATATTTATTATACCCTTCACTTTGTCATTACGTTTGTAACGCCAAGAAGAATTTTACGGTCGTCAGGTTGGTATTAAAAATGGTCCATGTCGGTCAAGTAGTTCTGTTACCTCCTATACAAAGCCAATATTCAACCCATGTATCTCTCTTTCTTTTGAAAACACCTTAGCGTCCAAACGAATTGACGTAGGTGAATGAAATTTTATTAGAAGGCTTATTTTTAACGTTTTCAGGTTGTTATTAAAATTTGTCTATGTCGATCAAGTAGTTCTGGTACCTCCCATACGAAAGCAATATTAGACACATGCGTGTACCTGTACAGTACATACAGTGGAGGGTATCAAAGCATCGGGCAGGCCGATGATAACACTTTTACTTGTTTTTATTTATTTATTTATTTTTTTTTTTTATTAATATATATATGTGCGGCGCGCGAGTTACTAATTAATTGAATTAGGTAGTATTGAGCAATTGTTTTGTGAGGTGATCTATCAATACCTAATGATATTAAGTGTGCGCGATTATTAACTTATTAAGGGTCGGTATTGTGTTGACGAAGTTGTGTGAGTGCGTAGCGGGACGCAGATCGGATTTTCAAGGCGACGCACGTTTGGGAAGGATATTTTTCTATACGGTCTCTTCAAGAATTTTTAGTACTAATGTAGTTAGTAATAACCAGTAAGACAATTATCTTCGACTATGCCGAAGCTCAAATACCCGGTACTGTATTATTGTAAAAATAAAAAAAAATATTTTAGTACTAAAAAAATATATATTTGTATGGGAGTAGGGCTGCCAGATGAAATTTTATTAAAATCGGGACACCAAGGCCCGAAAATCGGGACAAATCGGGACATACAAAATACATACATTTTTATACACGCAATCAAGGAAAACTAAACGTTAAAAATACCAAAGAAATAATAGTAGGTACTTCAGGAACTTTTAGTATTCAGTTTCAGTCTAACTGTTGTGCGGATACATAAACTTATTTCATATCTTTATCGTTTGAGCTTATTTTAGAAATAAGTAACAATTATCTGACCTATGAGATCTTCCTTAAAGAACCTCCAAGAATCTTTACGACTATATTTGCAATTAAAAGGTAGCCTTCTTAGCCACGGGTACATTTTTTATGTTTTTGTAGCAAACCAAACTTTTCCGATGCCTTGTTAACTAAATAGAAGAAGTCTTGTCACGATTAAGAATTACGATTAAGGACATATTTTTATATATAAAACAGTTTGCCCTAACTAATTGCCGATTGGTGGTCAACGCCTTGCCCATACAATAAAATCTAGGAAGCTAATACATATTCTGAAACGAAATTCTGAAGGAAAATTTTGGAGCAAGGCTCGCATTGAAGTGGTGACCAAGTGGCGGTGGCATACGAGTGCTGTGGCGATAGAATAGCGGCGAAGTGGTATGAAATGGATTTAACGCCCGCACTGAAGTGGCAAGCAACGTATGGTGCCACTGATTCACCAGATCTTAAAATGTCATCATATATTGAATACTATGCTTGGTGGTGTCGCATGTTTTTAGTTTCCGGGTAATCAAAAATTTTCAGTTGTAACGCAAGAATCCACGTCGTCACCATCCGCTTGCCACTCTCTGACTGGCATTACGCCACCTGTAAAATACTACGTCGTCGCCCCCATTCCGCTTTGATCTTCGCTCACCCACTTCGCTACTCACTTTACATGCAAAACTTTTATACTCACTTTTTGTTTTGTTATATGTACTCACTTCCCAAAAAAATAAGCCAGTTTGTCTGAATTTGGAATTTATGATTATATAGAAATTTCTATATGGATGCATTCAGAACAACAATAATTGCAATTTCATATAGTCGTTAAGGTTTGTAACGATTCCGATCATTTTCAAACGAAGTAGAATAAAAAAGAAAGAAAATCGGGACAAAGTCGGGACATTTTGTAAATCGGGACAGAAGTCGGGACAAGGCTCAAATGCCGGGAATGTCCCGCCAAAATCGGGACGTCTGGCAGGCCTATATGGGAGGTATGGGTAGTTTTTATTCGATCAAGCTCATTTTTTGTCAAAAAATTTAAAATATTATTAAAACAATATGTGCAAAGTTTAAACTTGCTATCTTTATTGTAGCTATTTAAATTTAATTTTTAACATCAAAAAGCTATATAAATCCGATATTTTTGTATGGGAGGTAGTAGTAGTTTTCATCCGATCTTGCTCATATTCGAACTTAGCTTCAGTTTGGTGGATAAAAGCTTACGTACCAAATTTCAAGTCGATAGCTCTTAAATTACGGCCGTAATCGTGCGGACGGACAGACGGACAGACAGACGGACATCGCTAGATCGACTAAGAAAGTGATGCTGATCAATAATATATATAGTTTGTCATACCTACAACGCCTCCTTATGTGCGTTACAAATGGAATGCCAAAGTGAATATACCCTCACCACAGTGTGGTACCGGGTATAAAAATTAAAAAAAAATTTGCATAACTTTAATGGCTGTATTATTTACTCGAGTTAAACCTTAAGGTTAGCCGCACATTGGATACGATTTCCTACGAATTTATCACGTGCGAACATGTACGAACACGCACGAACATCCAAGTAGTATGGGAGCGCACACACTAGATGCGAGTACGTCGTACATATACGTACGTATAGTTCCGACGTCCGAACACAATCCCGTTCGTGCGTTGAAACATTAAAATTGGATGTTTACAGACACAAAACGGGGTATAAGACACTGTGCGCATTCTATTTTTACGACCATATTCATACGTTTACGTACGATGCAAATTCGTATCCAATGTGCGATTAGCCTAAAAGTGGATGTTTATGGACACAAAAGCGGGTATGGGACACGGGAGACGGGACACTGTCTTTTTAACGCAGAAAATCGTATTCAGTGTGCGCACTTAATTCGTACGACCATATTCATACGTTTACGTGAGATGCAAATTCGTAAACCAAAAAGCTTAAGCCACGTTAACCGAGCGAATATTACGTAGGCAGGTTTGAATTTTTCGGGTTTAAAAGCGGACGATTTGGTTAGGTTTATTTTTGTGGTTTAACTGAGCGTTTTAGTCTCGTATTTAAACTATGTGAATAATACGGCCGTAAGAGTATGTAGTATACCATTTTTCGGGTGCATACAATCGCTCAAAGTGCAATTTTGAATTTTTCGCACTACTAAATACGCATTCTAAAATGTTAGCTACCATTTTCCTAGCTATACAATTTCTGTCGGAAACTGTATTTAAGAAGTAACACCTCCGCCTACTTTAACAAAATATAACTCAAAATGGGTAAAAACAGCAATCAATGCATCATTTTTAAAGTAAATTTGTAAATGAACTGTAGTGCGAAGAATTTTCCCTTACCTGTTTTTTGTTTGTTTTGCAATAAAATGGAAGCAACAGGAAAAGCTGTTAAATATTAATCTGTACTTTGTTTCACCTGGGGTTTGTTTCCCTACCAGGTGTGTCCCTTGATTTGTGGCTAAGGCGAGGCAACGGCGCTATACAGTACTATTTCTTTCTTATGGGTCCGAATCAGACCACCATTGTCGGGTCTCTTTTCGTCTCCCTACCACTATAAACCTTACCCAGAGAGTCTCTCTGAACTTCTCCAGAGTTCTTCCCTCAGTTCGATTCCTAGTGTTAACGAGTATCTGTTTATGTGAGATTTGTTTCATCCAATGGGTCTCGACCCAATGTTTTCCCAAGATCCTTATTGTCAGACTCACTCGTGAGAACAAATTACACAAAATACCAAAATGGTAAATAAACAAAGAACGAACTCAATTGGCTATTTTGAAGCTACTTTCGAAACCACTATAAAATAGAGCAACGTTTCTGTAGAGAAAAACATGAGAATAGCTGTGTTGAAGCCAATATAATAGCAGAGTCACAATCTTAGCTTGTGGACATCGCATCACTTTAGAACGGCTGGACCGATTTGGCAAATTTTTTTAAATGTAAGAAAGTTACGAAAAGAAAAATTAGACAAGCTGTCCGAGTAAGCGGAAAAAGGGGCGTGGCACCTCCTATATAAAAAAAAAACACTAAAATCTTATATCTCGAAAGCCACCGAACCGATTGAGCTCAAATTTTCAGACAATCATAGGTATTGGCCCGGGAGTGTTAAGAGATATGTTTTTAATTTGGTTTATTACTTTTTAAAAATAAATTGATATTTTCCTAAAAAAGAAAAAGGAGAAGTGTAACATTTAGCCCCGCTCTCCCCTACATAATGTACTACTACATTAAGTACCTACCTACTTTTTTGTTCATAAAGTGGCCATTTCAGATCACTTTGGTTAAATATATTTTTTAAGGAGTTTAAGGACATTTCGATAAAAATGCAATTTATTTTCAATGACTTCTTGGTAACATATTCTTTTAAAATAGGCCATTTTGGGAGCAATGTCCTTTTTTGGGGTTAAAATTACCTGGATGCACGAATGTCAATAATTTCGTTTCTAAGAACACTTTAAAAATAAATTCTTTTTAAGGATTTCAAGTAACTTTTTGGTAAAAATTAATTCCTCAATGACCTATGATTTAGAAAGATTTCTTTTAAGGAACTTGTATGAGACTTCTCCTTAAAACACGACAATTGCCTGTAATAAGAACTCGCCATACTCATACGAAGCCAGCTATTACTTATGTGCCTAGCGTAAGCCTGTAGGTAGTTAAATCATTTCCGTTTCATTATAATCCGGAATTACTCGCTAACGAGTCATTAGAAGACATGGTCACATAGACAAGTTCGTGACTTCGGCGTTGATCACTACTTGTTACAGAATTGTTATTCTTACTGTAACCAACAATACGTTCGGCTATTTTGTAATGGTTATTTCCTTTTTACAGATTTGTTGGTTTATAAACCGGTTTCAAGACCCTAAAAAAGTCGGTGTTTACTCATTTTTGACGCTTACTGTATGTGATAAGCAGGGAACGGATGTTGTTGACCTAAAAATAAAAATAAAGGAAAACTAAACTGCTAAAAAGGCAAAAATGCCCTTTATTAAAAAAAAAAGGTTTTAAGACTTATAATGACACTATACAATCATATAAGCAGTTTAGAATTTACTGGCAACAAACGCCTGCGATTGTTTCTCAGAAAAGCTTTGAAAGAGCTGAAGAGAGGACATGGGCAGAGACAAGTGGAGACCATTTAAAAGACGTCTTGTCATCGATTGCAATATTTGAAGGCAATTTGAACTTTTCAGTGCCATTTACTACATTATTTACTTCTTTGATGGTCTTGAGTCTTACACTTAAAGAAAAGAACAACTTCAGCAGCTGGTCCTTTTGCTGTTTGCAATTTCTCATCGATTCCCCTTAAAATATTGAAAGTACATATCTAAAATCAATTGCACACAGGACACAAATAAAATAATAGTTTAAAAAACTAAAAAAACGCTTTTAGAAGTAGGTACTGCACTAAAAGCAAAAAAATAAAAATTAACCAATCTATTTTTAAGGTTTATCCTGGAAGGGGCTTAGTGTAAGTCATGTTTGTGTAGTTTACACTTAAATAATACAATACATAGCTACAAACATGGCTTACACTAAACCCCTTCCAGGATAAACCTTAAAAATAGATTGGTTAATTTTTATTTTTTTGCTTTTAGTGCAGTACCTACTTCTAAAAGCGTTTTTTTAGTTTTTTAAACTATTATTTTATTTTTTGCTTTTTAGTTTAGTAATATCTACCTAGGTACATACTTACAAAAGCTTTTTATTTACTATTAGTTTATTATATTGTCATCAAAACTGAAACATCAGCATGCAAAATTTCAAAGTCCTAAGACAATGGACATAATAGATTATGTATTCCCCATAAATGAAAATTCGCGGCAGGTATGGTTTGATTGATTTTACTACGCGTACCTACCTATACACTTTCCATAGCTGCAGATCTCAAATATAAGTATGTACGATTGTGCATGTGCATACCTACATATTTACGCATCACAAACTCCTATATACGTACATATGTATACATAGTTTGTTTTATCCATATCCATTCCATACATCAAATTCAACTACGCCATACATATGACTATACAATACATTCTGAATGCTCGCCACAGTGACAATTCTATTTTTAGAACGCAAATAAAACTACCCTTCCTAAGCACAACTGCAATCGAGATAGCAATTTTTTTCGCATTTGGCCGAATAAAATCTATTTTCAAATCATTATATCTTGCGCTCTGGATGGACTAGAAAGATGAATGTTAGCTCAAAATATTCGGTGAAGTATTGCCTAACAATTAAAAGGATTTTTTGACTTGACCTACATATATATATGAGCATAATGGCAAGTTGAGCGTAGTAAGGTAAAAATAGAAAAGTTTGCACCCCCTTTTTTCAACCCTTATAGGTCGAATCGGTACTTATCTATTGACATATAAAGTTTCAAGTTAATACGGCTAATGGATCATTCGTTATGAAAAAGCCTCCCTCAAAGGGACAGGGGAAGTCAAAATCCAAAAATTCTTTCTAAATATTGCATTGTCTTCACAACCCAACCAGCATGGAAAATTTCAAAGTTCTAAGTTTAGAGAAAGTGGTTCAAAATTGACTTGCAAGATTTTGACACAACAAATTTTTCACGAAGTTAAGTAAAAGCCTTTAAAAAAATTAAATAAATAGCAGCAGGTTCGTATATAGGAACCCTAGGCCTAGCTTTTTTGTAAGGAATGGAAGGGACCTACAATTTTCATGCTGAGTTCGAACGGCTGAATTGAGACGATTTTTCAGGACAGTTATACTCTCGGATGTTTGTCGGAAGTTCGCAAACAACGTGTGCAAGTAATGCGATATTTTGTTCAAATTGTACCTACTTGTAAGAAGAAAGTGCACATGAATTTCAACTTTAACCAAAAAAGGCAAAAAAAAGCCAATATTAGGAAAAAAGGCAAAAAAGGCAATGTAAGTAAAAAAAGGCAAAAAAAAGAGGCAAGGTCAAAAAACCCGGTCCTTGGTGATAAGTGTTGCCAATTTGTATGTAAAAACAAATAAAAATGTAACATTTGCACTTAAATCGTTAGTGCAACAGGCGTGTAACCACATTAGGCCTAGTTTGAGTGAGTTTTACTTGTTTTTGGGACGAATAGAGGAGACCTAAAATTGTTTGCCGAGTCCGAACGGCTGAATAGAAGCTTTTCAGGACAGTTATACTCTCGGATGTTTGTCAGACGTTCACGAGAGGTGGCGCAGAAGTAATTTGTGTTTTTCCGGGGATCGAACCTGGGACCCCTCGCACAGTAGTCCAGCACACTAACCACTGAGCCAGGTTGCACCCACCTTTGCACTTATTCGCTTTTAAAAAAAGTATACAACTTACTTCCGGGTTTAAAAGTTTATTTCAAACAAATTTGTATAAAAATTTAGTGAAATGGAAGAAGTTCTCGACTACCTAACCTACCCATAAAAAAAAAATTGGACTTTGGCAGTGCATTCCACTAGATGTGTATATGCACACTATGAAAGGATTTTTTGATATGTACTTCCATTTTGGGGAGTAAGAAGTTAAGTGTGTTATTTTTTTTTTAACTTCATAGTCTCTACACGAAAGATAGAGATTGAGAATAAAAAGTAATGGGACACGTATTTCTGCAAATTTTAATTTTAGCCCGATAGCCCGTTTTACGGGGCTTCTATTAAGTAAAGGTCTAAGTCCTGAAATACCCACCTTAAAATATGTATGAAACAAAAAAAAAAAAAACAAAAAATTCTTGAAAACACTAATACCCGATTTCACAGTGCGAACTCAAGTGTCGATCCAAGGATAAATTCAGGATTAACACAAATTTCGTTTTCACAGTGCAGGCTTAACGATAAACTTCACTTAAATAGTGGCTTAAGTTAAGCTTAACTAACCGTGGCTTAAGTATCGAACCAGAGAATACATAATTGCCATTAGTGCGATAAAATAATATTTATCCCAAAATACTTTGAGGAAAGCTAAATAAGCAAAAATATATTATGTTTGGCAATGCTGTTCAAGAGAAATGTGGAATCATCCCTTCGTGTATTGGAGCTGGAGGAAATACTCCCTAAGATCCAGCTTACACGCTATGATTTTTGTCGTACGACTCGTGAATGTAAAAGGGATAAAAATGCAGCGGATAGCCGAACACGGATGGGCCCTGAATTCCCATCCGATTCTTGTATTCCCTTTCCGCCCCCTTCGTAATTTTCTGCGTTTGCATTATTCTTAAACCGCACTCGGTCGCATTATGTTCGCCCTAGACGTCAGCATTTGCTTTATTTTCCAATTGTGTGCGGTCTGCGCTACAAAAATGCAGCTACCGCCGCAAACGACGAATGAGAATTAAGGCATTCAAGTCAATGCATAAAAGAGAATTAAGAAGTGTCGTACGACAAAAATCGTAGCGTGTTAAACGGGTCTAACATTCAACATGCAACAACATCGACATGCTTCGCTACTACGCACACTCGTAGTTTTAAATGGCACACACATTCGCATACAGTCATTTATTGGGCCTTACCAATAATCATTTTTAACCTCCAACTTTAATATTTTGACGTTCACAATAGATAATTTAATATGGAAACTTTTGCCATTGTGACATCGTAAAAGTTAGCTTGGACACTAAAAATGATTATTAGTACCGCGATATATTCATGATATATTGATATTGGTTCACAATGACACTCAATTGACTAAATCAAGCTGAAATATCAATTGTGATAACGAAAACTTCTAAAGAGATGTTTATCTTTAATCCTACACTTAGCTAAGCCAAGACGCGCCTGAAAATAAAGAAATACATATATGTACAATAATTATAACCCATTTCTCTGAAAAATTGTCTACTCTTTACATCAAAACGTTAAGTTTTGCAAATTAATTATGTAGTCAATCGAGCACCTATATAAACCGATTTGTTGTATTTAATTACGTAATCATTTTTCAGTTTTCGAAGACTTTTGCAAACTATTGTACGAAATATTTTTATATATTAGAAAACGTACGTATGCGTGGATCATTCCAAGATGTTGTGCGATTGATATGATTAATAAAATAAACATCACCAGATTCTGTAAGAGCTTGTTCCCAACCTTCTGGAAGTGAACCAAGAGAATCAGTTGAGGCAGCAGATTCCTTACTCACGCTTCGTGGATTAACTGAAAGTAAATACAATAAATATGTACTCACACGTTAAAGCAGAAGGGGCATAAACATATCCTAACCCATACCATGATTTGAAAAATAAAAAAAAAAGATAAAAAAAAAAATATAAAGAGATAAATTTAAACAAAAAATAGTTACCAGATCTATGAATGAGTTGCTGCTGCCGCTGAATTGGAACTCTGGGATCCTCCCATTGAGTTGTTTTAGTAATATGACTAGAACCCAAATAAAAAATAATTAAATAACAAAAAGTCATGCATAATAAAAAGAAATAAATAATAAAACAAACAATAAACGTAAGTAAAAATATTTAAAAACGGAATAATATAATAATAATAGGTAACATGGTGCATTCCCGAGAAAGGAAACAGTCCACACAATAATCATTGCGGACGGTCGGAAATCTCAGCTTGTGTGTTTTATTGCAATTTCAAATCCTACAGCTTTTAAAAAACATCCTGAAACAAAGCTACCGAAGTGGAATATTATAACCCTTTGGAGGGAGCCTTTCGGAAGTGCGATGTCAAATTCCCAAAAACATATTCGGATTAGATGATAAGCACAGCATCCGCGAATCGACAACAGACAACGGCTACTGGATTCACAGAACACAGACCAACCTGGTTTACCTATAGAGTAATAAAAGTGGCGATTGGATTCTACCGAATCTTCGGCAAAAAGATGGGACCAAACCCAAGGTGATTCTATGTAGGTATACCACGTGGTGTGACATATAGCAGCAATTCTCTAGTAACACGACACAGACAAAGTAACCAATCTCAATTCAATGACAAGAATGCAAAGACTAGTGTTCATAGGGACATAGGGACAAAAGCAATGATTATATAATCAGTCTCTACCTTGAAACTATATGCATCCATACTGAAATCGGCTACTGAAAGTATCTTAAGAATCAACCAAACAAGTAGCTTGAAACCAAGTTCTTTCTGGAATGTTACTTCCGACTATGTGTCTCCCTACTTGAATAAATCACTCCATTTGAGCATGGACATGAGATCCTGGGCATGAGTCTATGACAATGACTAGAGGATTAGTGAAATCTAAAATACAAACAAATTTTATTGTCAAATTGAAGCAAGCGGCCGTTGTTTTTGTCCTCATTATCTACACGCCGAAATACCAAATGAAGACTTGTTTGTATCGACAACGCAACGGTACGGAAACGAAACTTTATGTCCTTGCGAGAATAATATTTGAAAGTCGAGTTTCGGTGCATTTTCTATGCAGCGAACCTTTGTTTCTTCCACTCACTCAAAATCTAAGGCCCTTATTGTGATTGTCGATCAGCGTTCGACACGACAATTGTCTATTGCGTCGATTGATTTTAGCTATTCGTACGCACAAAATTTGTTCACTTCTAAGATAAAGCATCGATCAGACATTTGTAATCGATCGCAATCGACAACCACAGTTCTCGCTCGATCGACAGTTGTCGATCAACGATTAACTATCGACACTCACAACGGGGGCCTATATGTCTCGCTAAACAACATTTTCATGGGAATGAGCGTGTGTCAATGCATGGAAGAATGGGACAGAAACGAATGAAAATTAAATCGATATCCATCAACACAGATGGATCAAAATGATGCTGGTTTATTCAAAGAAAAAATAAAACTCTAGGTTCTTGAATTCCAGCATATTACGGATTTCTTCTGCAATTTTGAACACATAGACAAAGCCCGCAATGAGATGGCTGACAATAAAGGTGTCTGCAATAGACTATGTTCCGATACTTCAGTCGATCAAATGAAGGCCTTGAATGAAGGCCAATAACACTTGGAAGATATTAGAAATTTGTAAAAAAAAAAATTGCACGAGGCTATGGGTCTGACGGAGTGCCCGTCTGCATTAGAGATCATTTCCCAGCTATACTGCAATAGGCTCCGGCTATAGTCAAACATAGAATAAGGAACATATAACATAACACTGTCTATAGTTAGGCTATATACCTTTGGTATGGAGGACTACTGACCCATTGGTCTTTCGTCATTTCTCCTTAAGACAATCGAAATTCATATAAGAAACACGTGTTGAAACGAAATGTTATGCTAACTTCAAAACGTATATGGAAAGTGTAAATCGGTAGAAACAGTCCTACCTGTAGTAGTAAGTAAATTAGAAAATGGCTCACCCTGTATTTCTGTGGTTTCTGTAAAAGTCTATATATTAATCTTACTTAATGTAATCCAATTCTGTATTCTATTTTTTTTTACCAAATTGAAGCTTACCATGTTTCGAAAAGAATAATAATTTCAAAATGTATGTTTGCAAATTAGGTAAAATAATATTTTAAAATAATGGCTACAACTGTGAGCCAAAAAAATGATTTTCCACATAAAATGCAGATAACATGGAATTACAAGTCTCAATATTCAGTATATTTGTTAGCCTACTTTCTTTAAGGGTCAATTTTTTTAAATAACCTTTCGGCCGACGGGCTGCTATGTGCCTAATGCATCAATTTTGAATTCAACACATTCAACTCTAATGTACGATGCCCTCAATTTTATCCAACCAACGCGTTTGATCTGGCTGGACATCGTTGCTTACCGCGTTGCTAAAGAAGTGTGCGGGTAGTGTACGAGCTCTTGTTGCTCGTTGAACATGCTTGTGCAACGCGTTGAGAAACGATTTTACAATAATGTGCTGCACATTTTTATCTGTCCTCAACTTCTTAAATTTTTTGTTGGTTGAGTGCGACGAAATGTGCGTGTGTCTGTTCTAGTTGATCCATTGGAATCAATCAACTGACATCTGTTTATGCACTGTGTATGGTTAACCATTAAAATGCAACTCAGTTGTCTAGAACAAGACGATGTACAGTGGAGTATTTCTATTGAAAACCCGTCCAAAAGTCAATTTTCAGAAAAGCAAATTTTGCAAGTTAGAGATAACGGTTCTTAAATGTTTATAGAATAATGTACCCATATTTTTTTGTTGATCGAAGGTCACGTGTTGTAATAAAATCAGTCGAAAGTTGACAGTTACAAACACTGCATTTTTCTGTTAGCACGTAGGTAACATGGCATCAGTGCATTTTATTATTTTTATAAATTGTTGTAATAAAAAGTGATCATTTCATATTGGAAAGTTCTGCTGCTAGTATGTATTAACATTTCAGTTTGTTTTAGCAGAGAATAAATTATTTGTTTTTCCACAATTTCGGTTTACAAAGACTCTTGAAAAAAATAGGTATTTGCTTTATAATTTTGCATTCTATAATGAATTTGTTATAGTATTGCGCACTATTGCATAATTATTAATTTGCAACATGCAAAAAATTAGTATGTGCCGCACCTACATACATAAGCACTCTACTGAAGTGCATCTCCTTTCCTTTGTTTCCCTCTCTTCCGGCCCAACCCAACCCTACCCTGGTATAGCACGTCCCAAAGCAAAAGAAAGATCCTAACATGCGCAGTGGTACTTTATTTAAGGTAAATTTGTTCTCTTAAAGTATTTTTCATCGCATGAAATTGTTAATGCTTTTCTCTACTTTATCACCAAGTATACCGAAAATTCCATTTCAACACTTTTTAATACATAGTTATCACGCTGTTATAATAAAGTTACGCAGAACTCTGACTTTCATTTCTAAAAACACATAGCTATTTGAGAAGTGCAACAACCAACGACGGTGCTGTGTGGACAGTCATGCATGGCTCGATCGTCGATAGAGAGAGATGTCTTCGCAAGCAGGGGTATGCTTGTTGTTTAACATGTGCACATATTTTTTTTAGCTGTAGTTCTGGTTGGAAAAGTTGTTTTGTTGTCGCTAAGAGAATAAAATCCTTGATGTGAAGACACCTGCGCAAGAAATTTTCACTTAAGTTGGGGCTATAGCTGTATGTCTCTTCTCTTATGAAGATTATTAAATATACCCCAAACCCATGCTATGGGCGATCATAATATGTACATTACATACAGCTGCTGACCATTGTCCATAGCACTCAATGAGAAAACAAATCAAGCCTTTTCGAATGAGCTACTCATATGATCGTATAGTTTTGTTTTTGTTTGTCCGTTCGCACGATTGCAAAAAGTATATCTATATATAATTATGTGTGCTGTGGTATACTCATGGCTTTGCCTTCAGTGGTATCCACTGACTTATAAGAAGAGACGGAATTATACATAATAGCAACGTTCTCTGTGTATGATTCTCTTTTTATACCCTCCACAGGAAGGTATATTCACTTTTTCATTGCGTTTGTAACGCCAAGAAGGATTCACCGGAGACCCTATAAAGTATATATATTCTGAATCAGGATCACATTCTGAATCGATTTAGCCATGTCCGTCTGTCTGTCTGTCCGTCCGTCTGTCTGTCCGTCTGTCTGTCTGTTGAAAACACGATAGCGTCCAAACAAATCGACATAGGCAAATGAAATTTTGTGAGAGGACTTCTTTTTACCGTCGTCAGGTTGGTATTGAAAATGGTCTATATCGGTCAAGTAGTTCTGGTACCTCCCATACAAAACCACTATTAGACCCACGTCTCTCTCTGTCTGTTGAAATCACGATAGCGTCTGAACGAATCTACCTAGGCAACTGAAATTTTATGAGAGGTCTTATATTTATGGCCTTCAGCTTTGTATTAAAAATGGTCCATGTCGGTCAAGTAGTTCTGTTACCTCCCATACAAATCCAATATTAGACACACGCGTGTACCCATACAGTACATACATACAGTGGAGGGAATCAAAGCATCGGCCAGGCCGATGATAACACTTTTACTTGTTTAATTTCTGCTTCACACAGAGATAGATTACGTTGCTCAACATGAACAACGTGGGTTTGTGCACTAGTGTACGAGCCTAGTTAGTTTAGTTTCTTCAACTAAATAGTTGAATAAAATTGGTTGATGCGTTGGGCACTAAGTGGACGAACAGCATTAGCGACAAACTTGTGTATATTTTCAAACAAGGGTTTATTCAACCAATTTTAAGATTCCCCAATACCATGCCAAATTTCTTCTAAGTCATTAATTTCAAAAATTGCATGAAAAGCCTTACCTCCTGATTTGGTCTCAAGGAGTTTGTATTCCTCAATGACTTTTTCTGAATTCGAAACTAAATTTAAAAAATCGGAAACCAGGTCTATATAATTAAACTCAAGATCTTGCTTAATAACCTTACGATCAAAAAATCGTAATGCGGGAATTTTAAAAGCTCACTTATGATCGATTGATAATAAGGAAGAGCATTGTTCTCAACACAAGAAACATCTGAAGATGGATGTGTTTATCATTATTTAGCATTCTTTTTCGTTCAATAAAAGACAAAATCTTACTTAAATCAAAAAATGAGACATTTTTTTCATTTTAAAAAAAGTGGGGGCCACGAGTCTTGATGCTCAAAAAGAAGCCATTTGGCTTCTAAAGGGGCCAAACGGCAACGCTGAACGTGTGGTGTTTGTGTATATGAGAAGAGAATGAATATACATTATTCATTGTATGCGTGTTTTTGTTTGTAAATCAAGAAATAAACAGTTTTTTTGTGCGAATGAAAATATGTTTTGCACCAAATCTTTACATATAATAAAACTGTAGGCATTTTCTTTGTCAGCTAAAAACTCGAAAACTACTGGACAGATTTCGATGAAACTTTTTTTAAATGTTCCTTAAGACTGTGAGACTGCTATAGGCTATGTCGTTTATAGCCACGTCCTTAGGAACAGTTTTTAGCCAAAATGTATTTTTTTAAGTGAAAATATATACATACACATATACCTTGCTACGAATGGATGTTTATACTTTTGCGATCGTCAAACAAACACATTCGATAAGGGTTGATTTGTTTTCGCAGTGAGTGCTATGGTCAGTTGTATATTATGTAGGTATGTATATTATGATTGTATGTCCGATTAAGGATGGGGATGGGGTGAGTCGTGCGTGCTGCAGAATGGCATGGAGCATATTAATAATCTTCATAAGAGAAGAGACGTATAATACAAAACAGGTTTCATTTCAAAATTTCATTCGATATGTGCTATGGTAATTGTGTTGGGTTGGGGTAGGTAGTTGTTTGGATTCTATAGGAAGAGGGAAGCAAAGGAAAGGAAAGGAAATGCAGTATATTAAACAAGTAGCAAGATCAATGAGAGGGAGGGCGATGCAGAGGGTGCATATATCCAATACATTACATCCATTATCGATATCGCCACACAACGCAGTGGGAATTTCATTCTGATATGACGTATGCATTTTTTGAAGTGAAAATATATACATACACATATACCTTGCTACGAATGGATGTTTGTACTTTTGCGATCGTCAAACAAAAAACAAAACAAGACTAGCATACGTATACTACACATTCGATAAGGGTTGATTTGTTTTCGCAGTGAGTGCTATGGTCAGTTGTATATTATGTAGGTATGTATAATTATTATGATCGTATGTCCGATGAAGGATGGGGATGGGGTGCGTGCTGCAGTATGGCATGGGGTATATTAATAATCTTCATCTTCATAAGAGAAGAGACGTATACCTAATACAAAACAGGTTTCATTTCAGAATTTCATTCTGATATGTGCTATGGTAACAGTGTAGGTTTGGGGTAGGTAGTTGCTTGCCATCCATAGGAAGAGGGAAACAAAGGAAACGAAATGCAGTATTAGAGAGGGAGGAATTGTCTTTTTCTCCTAAAAGCGCGAAAACTACTGGACTGGACAGACACTCAAAGTTTAATTTTAAATGAACCAAATAAAATTTTGTGCGAGCGGGCAAGGCGAGCACGGGTCCAGCTAGTTAATAATAATTAGGTACTCCAACAGCAGTCGATGTTTTACTAATGGTATTTGTCGTTTAACTAGAGATTATATGTGATGTTGTGTCTACATTTCTAAAGTAGTACTATTGCAACAGAAATTAAGGCCGCGTGTCAGTCAATTGGGCTTTTTCAAATTTTTGGTTCCACAACAGCAGCGTATTAGCTTTAACCTCAAATTAGAAATTGCTTTGCTGGTAGAAACCGATGGCTGAAATTCGAGAATCAAGAAAAGTGTTTATGTGAACGGACTGTTAAAACTTAGGCTGAAAACACACCAAGAGAAACAGAATGTAACAAAACAAATCGTTTTGTTTTCTTGTTTCGTTTGGTGTGCGTTGAAATAAAACAACTTTGAAATTGCGACTTGGTCGGACTTAGACGATGACGTTGTGCCAATCTTATTTACAATTTTAAAAACAACGGAATTCAAAAACAACAGGTTAACAAATATCGTCAACGAAACATGGTTTTCTTTGGTTTTTATGTTTTGTTTCCTTTGGCGTGTTGCGCCATAAGAAAGTAGGCAATTATCGTCAACGACGCTGGTTCGAAACAGTTTTGTTGCTTGTAGGTACATATACAATGGCTATGGCATATATTTTCGACTATTAGGGATAACCAGCGCGATGAAAATCACAGCTGGACTGGAGGCAATTCTTAATTTTTTCTAAACCTATTATGGGGGAATCTGCTACCAAAAGTGCATTCAGGATTAGCCAAACGAATAGTTGGAATCCATGCAAATTTGGCCATGCACGCAAATATTCTAGGGAAATACGTTGGAAACATTGTCAATTCTGACTACATATCTCCCCATCTGAACTTCGATGGACTATTCTCTGGCTCTTTTTCGAGTAGGGATGATTTTATCACAAATGAACCCACAAAGAGGAAATCGATATCCATCTACACAGATATTCTCGGAAGAATTAAATGAACAATGCTCAATCAGACGGAAGTGGCCCGAAAGGTGTCATTGTTGGCAATATGTACCACGTAACGATATTACCATTTTCATTGACATTGGATGTTTGTCAGACGTTCGCGGGAGGTGGCGCAGCGGAAAAAAACCTTAAGATGTTATTTGTGTTTTTACGAGGATCGGACATGGGACCCCTCGCACAGTACACTAACCGCTGAGCCACTGCGCCCACAAGACTAATGATGAACTTTAAATCATATTACTTCCGTGGGCTCCAAATGTTGGCTCCATTTAGACAGGCTTTAGACATTACACTAGCTACTAATTCACACAATTTAATAAATAGTCAATTGGATGGTACACAGACTGGATCTGGCATTTATGGAGAATCGCTTCAAGCGAACTTTTCAGTCAGCCTAGGCAAGCACTTGTCTATATTCCAGGCTGAAGTCCTTGCCATTAGCCACTGCGCTAGAATAAATTTAAGTCATCCTACACTGGATTCGAGCCCACAGGGGCTTTACTGGAAACGAAACAGCTTACTCACTGGCTAAAGTCGGCGCGACAACGACACTTGTCGGACCTGAACTCTTCTGTGGTCTCCGTAAGGGATGTTTCAGGAAGTACATTAGGAGCTTAGCTCAAATCGAATCTAATGAACTCTGGCTTAAAACACATGGGCAGAACTGCACCAAACAGTTCTTCCCAAAAAAATCTTATTTTCTTACTAATCTGGACAAAAATAACATACGAATGAAAAAACATCTTCACCGAATTGGAGTTTCACCGGACCCCACGCCCACATGTAGACTTTGCCTGAAGAATGACGAATCCGATCTGAGTAAAAAATCCGTGTATTGTATAGGCTGTTCAACCGTGACACAAGCTAGAAAAGCAATTGCTAGGTTTTATTCATACGACCAATGTTCATTGTTGTAAACAGAGAATAAGGAAACATGACGTTTAGCTGAAGAAGCTGTCATTTTTGTTTTCGTAGTTAACTTACCTGATTAAACAGTCAATGGCTGAAAATCCGAACGTACGCATTGTGTAATTATAATATTACCTTATATAAATTTACTTAAAAATGATTATTTTACTTACTTTAAATAATATATTTGTCCGTCATTCGTTTTCGCCTGTTCCCAACCTGGAGGAAGAGCCCCTAGCTCATTTTGTAGTTGGATCGGACTTATTACATCATATGATCTTTGTTTCATGTGAATACGTTGAATACTATTTTCGGATTGGCTTTGTTGATTTGTATTTTGATTGCAATTATTTTTTGCAATTGTGCCTGTAGTTGTCTGGTTAGAAGTTTGTGCACTCAACCCAGCATAAGTTTGTTGAAGAGATGCGGGACTACTGTGAGCTCTCGAATGGCTAATGAGAAGACCTGATGCTGCCACTGCTGGAGGATGCTGCACATTTTGATTCTCATTGCAAACATTTGACTGTGAATCTGTACTAAATGCTGAATCAGTGCTATTTGCTCGTGAATGTGACACAGTTGGGGACTTGGAACCCGTTGACGGCGGAGTAAAAAATGAATTCGGTAATTTTCGCATTCGAAATGGCACTTGTAACGGTCGCTTTGAATCGCCCGGCTTAAGAACACTATCAAATAATGCTTGTAAATTGTTGTCCGAGTCATCATCAATTCGCACAACCAAATTGACTTGATTAGATGCATCTGATTCAGCTATATTTGATTTATTGCAATCTTTGTTTAGTGCCATTCTAAAAAAAAAAACAAAATAAAATATTTATAAACTATGTATTAATTGTGTATAAAAAAAAAAAATAAGTAAAATAAGTATTGAGCGTCACTGTAGCGATTATTTATTTGCTTGAAAGTCGTATTCATGTTTATAGATTTATACGATCGAAAAAAAGGAGATTTTGAATACACCATATAAAGCGATTAAGGTCAGATTAATGGGCGGGAGTTTTTATTTCTTATGACAAAATCCTGTCTTCCGTACTGTGTGAACGCCTGAAACCGTTTGTCAACGAACTGATTAGACCCTATCAGTGCGGTTTTAGGCCCGGTAAGTCCATAACTGACCAAATATTCACACTACGGCAGATCCTGGAGAAAACCCAAGAAGTCCAAATCGATACTCATCGTCATCACCTATTTATCGATTTTAAAGCCGCATATGACAGCATTTATAGAGACGAGCTATACAGAGCCATGTCTAGTTTTGGCATGGCTGCCAAACTTGTCAGATTGTGCAGAATGACGGTGGAGAACGCTCGCTGTTCCGTAAAGGTAGGAAACAATCTCACCGAGACCTTTGATGTCAAAAAAGGATTTAGACAAGGTGATGCCAACCCCAGGGGCACAATTTTCCAAAAGTCTGTGCAACTACTTGCATACGCTGACGACATCGACATCATTGGCAGAACACAGCGAGCTGTCACTGGTGCGTTTGCAAGTATCAGTATAGAGGCGGCAAAAATGGGTTTAGTGGTGAATGAGGGCAAAACGAAATATATGCTGTCAACAAGAAGGGACACACAACATCGACGAATCGGACAGAACGTCACGATAGACAGCTATAACTTTGAGGTAGTTCGGGACTTTGTCTACCTCGGCTCAGCTATTAATTCTGAAAATGACATCACATCAGAAATCAAGCGAAGAATTACACTTGCCAACTGCTGTTACTTTGGCTTAAGAAGGCAATTGATTAGTAAGGCCTTGTCGAGAAACACCAAGGAGACTTTATATAAGACCCTCATCATCCCAGTCCTGCTTTATGGCGCAGAATCATGGACGTTGTCAAAAGCGGATGAAGATCTCCTTGGGCGCTTCGAACGCAAAATTCTTCGAGTGATTTTCGGTCACGTTTGCGTTGACGGGCTTTGGAGGAGGAGATTTAACAGCGAACTCTACGAGCTGAACAGCGACATCGACCTGGTCAGAAAAGTACGTATCAGTCGACTAAGGTGCTAGAACATGTAGGACAACGCAGTAGAGGAAGACCTCGCCTTAGGTGGCGTGCACAAGTGGAAGGGGACCTCAACCAACTTGGAGTGCGCAACTGGAGGCAGTTAGCCAAAGATCTTGCTAACTGGAGAGGCGTGTTGGTTTGATGGCCAGGTCTGGCCGGACGCGCATGTTTTTCGACAGTCGAAATGAAAAAAATATTCGGGAGCGTTACATATCTACATATATTCAAGTAACTTTATCTAAAATTCTGTGCATTTCTGGTTTAATACATTATTTTCGAAGGTTGCGTTTAATTAGGTGCTAGTACACGGCATGTAGCAAGCCACATACTTATGTAGCCCTGACTCTTTGTAATGCATGAAAATCAGAGTCTACAGTTAATTTAAGGACACTTTGAAAAAAATATAATTTTAGCTTTTCGAATGAAATTTTTAATGGCTCTAGTCATATAACGGTCAATGGTATGCGGCTATTTTTATACTCTCCACTTCCGGAGGAAGGTATAAATTTTAACGCCAAGAAGAAGTCAGCGGAGACGGAGTACACATTCTAAATCGGGACCAAATTTTGAATCGATTTAGCCATGTCCGTCTATCTGTTTAAAACACGATAGCGTTCAAACGAGTCAACCGTCGCGTCGTTAGGTTGCTATTTCGTCAAGTAGTTCTGGTACCTCGCATACAAAATCAATATGTACGTAGTAACTCACATGCCTAACATTTTGCATGACTTTTACGCAGTGGAGGTATCAAAGCATTGCCCAGGCTCGTGTTAACACTTTTACTTTTTAAAACAATATTTTTAACAACCATGTAATTTAGGCCCGTTTGCTGATACGACTTATAACGATTTAAGTTCTACTTAAATTCTTATGGGCTACTTATTGTAAGGCATAAACTGTCACCTAAGAGTTTATGTGGAATTTAAATCTTTATGTGCTGTATCAGCAAACGGCCTTTAGATATGTACGTCAAGGTGTGGTGGATGCTTGCTTCGCTTTAAATTTTACTATATAATATTCAGGCACCACGCCTTACCAATTAGAACCCAACTGATTTATTAAAAAACTGTTTTATTGGTCACCAAATATTATTTAAGAGATGTAACGCATAGTAGTTTAGCCGGATACCGGATAGCAGATATACGGCATGTAATAAGGCCGAATATCTCGCTAAAGAAATGCATACCGCCACGCATACATTCATGTTTTATCCTGAAAAAATAATTCGGACATCCCGTCACCCGGCGTCTACACGAATACTTTTTTATAGAATAGCCGTATAGCATGCCATGAGAAATGACAGATGGCAGGCTATGAAAGATGCTCGTGGAAACGTGGTGTTAACTTTAGATGAATGAACTGAAATGTGCAGTGAACAAATTTCTCGGAAATTCAGTGAGCATGATCGGAACGCTTTTGCGATAAACCCTTTTTGTTGTATTTTACTGCTAAAAATTGACGGTAGTTGACTAGATATCAGAAACCGAACCGGATAGGCCGGATAACGGATACTAACCGGATATCCGTTACATCTCTTATTTATCAACAGGAGCAAACCAATAAAAAAGCGAAAGCGACTTAGGATAGGCACTTGGAACATCTCTTCGATCACGGGAAAAGACCTGGAGCTTGTTGGGGAGGCTGTCAAATATCGACCAGATATAGTTGGTGTTTCCTCAACAAAGCAAAGGGGTTCTGGAACTGTGGACCTTGCAGATGGGTGGAAACTCTTCATGTCGGGAGTAGCACCTTCAATGTCAGCTCAGGCGGGAGTGGGGATACTCACAAGTCCCAGGCTGGCAGGCAGAGTATTGGAGTGGATACCATTAGGAGGGAGAGTTGCGATCTTAAAGCTAAACCTTGAAAGATCAATTCTAGCTCTAGTGCAGGTGTATGCACCGAATCTGGAGTCGGGGTATGCAGCTTTCTTACATGAAGTTGATGCAGCCCTTGAAAAGGTTGCAGATATGGATTCTTATATCCTTATGGGTGATTTCAATGCTCACGTAGGTGTGGATTTCTCGACATGGGGCAGCGCGATTGGGAAACACGGTGACCCCGATCAGAACGCGAACGGAGAGAAGTCCTGCCAAAGCGTAAACCAAGAATGGTTACGCGCATACGGTGGGAGGGACTTCAGAACGATGAGATACGGGAGGAATTTGCACGGCAGGTATCTGAAAGGTTTGAACAAATTCCAAATGTTCCATTGAATGTAGAGGAAGAATGGCAGTTGTTTTCAACAGCAGTTATTGCCTCTGCAGGACATGTTTGCGGAGTGAAGCGGCTCGGTGTGGCGAATGGTGGTGAGAAAGGAGGAGGCTTTCAAGGTGTGGACTCACTTGGGGGACTCTCCTTCTCGAAACCGGTACATTGAGGCGCGAAGAACTTGCAAATTGGCTGCTAAAGCAGCCAAAGAACAGTCTTGAAAGGAGTTCGGCGAAAAATTGGACCGTGATCACAGATCTGCAAGCAAGGTGTTCTGGCAGACCATCCGCCGTCTTAGAGGAAGGAAGTGGAACATTATTGAAGGAGTCTTTCGTTTTTCGTTAACTCTATTCGTCTTTGGAACTCTTTACCGCGTACTATTAGAAGAATTAATAACACAAGAAGGTTTAAAAATGAATTAAGAAAGTATCTCGCATTCTCGAATATATCTTAATTGTATTAATTATTAGTTTTAAGTATTGACCACGTAGTATAAATACATAATATCTTTGAATTATTTCGTCTTCCTCAGTAGCTTTTTCCTGCAGAATATAGCTAATCACTAGTTTATAAGATATTATATCTTAAAGTGTATAGGCATTACAAAATAAAAATAAATGAAATAAATGAAATGAAATGGAGTCAAATCCAAAGATGGCACACTTCTTTCTAATGAGGAGGACATCTTGCGCAGATGGAGCGAGCACTTTTCTAAATTGCTCAATCCAATCCAGGGCATTGAGGATGACAGATCTATTGGCTGGAGCAGGGCAGTAAATAGTCCCACGGTAGAGGAAGTCACTTTTGCGATCAAATCGCTAAAAGCTGGCAAATCTGCCGGAGTGGATGAAATCCGGCCAGAAATGCTCAAGGCCTTAGGTGAAGAGGGAGCCAAGTGGCTCTCTCGTGTCATTAAAGTGGCCTGGGAATGCGGCGAAACACCTAGCGATTGGCAGATTGGGGTGATTGTGTCCCTTTTCAAGAAAGGGGATAAAAAGGATTGCTTTACCCCTGTAATGGGTATATGACTTTTAAATCTCCCCGGAAAAGTTTTTGCCAAGGTGCTGGAAACGCGTTGCAGTGCTGTGGTCGAGGCACGATTAGGAGATGAGCAGATCGGCTTTCGTCCCCGAAGAAGCACAACCGACCAGAATGGTACTCGAGAAGGCTTGGGAGTATGCTACACCTGTTTGCGCATGCTTCGTAGATTTGGAGAAAGCATATCACCGAGTCCCCCGAGGTAAACTCTGGAGTGTATTACAGGAGTATGGAGTTGACGGTTCTCTCTTGAGAGCGATTCAATCTCTTTACACAAACTTTAAAGCTGTGTTCGGTTAAACGGCGTTAAATCAATACCTTTCACCGTGGGCGTTGGACTTTGTCAGGGGTGCGTCTTGTCTCCTCTCCTTTTCATTACTTATATGGACTGGATGTTACAGCGCAGTCTTGGCGAGGAACGTTTCGAATTGGGAGATCTGAGGATAAGTCATTTGCTCTTCGCTGATGACTTGGTCATCCTTGGATCCTCTCAGACTGAACTTCAGCGCGCACTCGATCAGTTTGTAACCGTTTGTGTTGAAGCTGAGATGAAGGTAAACGTGAACAAATCTGAAGTGATGGTCGTCTCCAGAACGCCTGTTCAATGCACTCTGCATGTTAGTGGAGTCCCATTGAAACAGGTGGAGAAGTTTAAGTATCTCGGGGTCTTATTCACGAGTGATGGAAGGGGCAATGCCGAGTTTTCCTGTAGGATTGGTCAGGCTGGATCGATTTTGAGACAGCTTGGTCATTCTGTTATCAGGAGGACTAAACTTGGTGCCAAAGCTAATTTGTCAGTCTTTAATTCGGTGTTTGTTCCAACTCTCACCTATGGTCATGAGGTTTGGGTAATGACCGAAAGAATAAGATCGCGGATACAAGCTGCCGAAATGAGATTTCTCCGTAGTATTGCTGGTGTGACCCGTAGAGATCGCATCAGAAATACCAGAATACGTGAGGAACTCAATGTCGAGCAGCTACTTCTCCGGACGGAGCGATCCATGCTTCGGTGGTTTGGTCATGTTAAACGCATGTCCCCGACCAGGATTCCACGACGTGCTATGGAATCCGTACCATCGGGCAGGCGTCCCCTAGGTAGACCCAGGATGAGATGGTTAGATCAAATTCATAATCTCTCCTCTACCCGTATGGGGATTGCCCTTGATGATTTAGAGTCGATGGCGGAGGATCGAGAGCTATGGAGGGTCCACTTGAGCAACCTACACCCGCGACCCACTTAATGGACAAGCGGGCCATTGAAAATGTATGTATGTATGTATGTAAATTTTTAGGGTTTATTATAAATAAAAACCTCCAAAAAATAAAATTATTTGCATTTGTTCCGGTAAAGTAAAATCTAGCCCATTATTTTTATGATTTTATTATTTATTAATTTGAGTGGAACAATTTAAATTTACCCGTATTATGTTATTACTGTCGTGTATATTATCTTCTCACAAATAAAAATGGAAATTACGATTCATACATTGATTCACTTAATGACTCATTAAGCCTTTTGCCCTAGAAAGTTGAAGAGTTTCCCTTTATAATGTACACAAGGAAGGGGGGTCAAAAGTTTGTATGGGAAAATTTATATTTTTGATCCGATCGACTTCAAACTCGGTTTGTGTGCTCTTTTTGGACATTTTGCTTGGTCCGAGTTATAGGCGATCACCCCCTTTAATGGGCCCTTTTTCATAACTCACAAACCATTCGACGTATCAATTTGAAACATTGTACATCGATGAAGAAGAAAAAAAAAAACAGTCATAAATCTAAATAAATACAAAAAAAGACTTGAAACCATTTTAAGGCAATACTACTTTTGAGCTAGGGCTTGCGGTTGCTTGCGACGCGGCGGGCATTCAAAATGTGCATGCATATATAAGCAAGAAATATGTTTTGGCCCACAGTGGCTAGGTCTGCTATCGCTATAGTATAGTCCCGAGTTTTCCAAAATGTGCTCCGCCATAAAAATCCAAGTGCTCCGCGTAAAGATGGGAAAAGTTTGAAATTTAAATCAAACTAGCTAATTTTGTGATTCTGAAACTTTGTCATTTTGTTGTTGGAATTTTTGTATTGATTACACAATAAAAAAAATGCGTGAAAATAAATCGTGTAGTCAAAGAAGTTTTGAGAACCGCAAAACAAAAGAGATTGGACGCAAAACTACTACTCCAAAGAAAGATCTGCCAGACAAGTAGAGCTTGATTTCCCTAAAAATTAGGGAGATTGTTGCACCTACTCACGGCCAGGGCTGTTAGACGCTTTGTCGGAGAACTAAATCCTCGTGGATGCATATTTCACAAAATAACACATTATGTCAACAAAAACCCAAGGAAAGTCCGGAATTTCGAAAGACTCCACTTACAAAAACCATTGCAAATTTGAAAAAAGTTCTTTGGAGTGCCAAATCCAAGCTTAATTTATTTGGATCCGATGGAAAAATGTAAGTAAGGCGTCCTCCAAGCAAAGAATTGCAGCCAAAGTACACGCTTCGGACCGTAAAGCATGGAGACAAAGTAATGGTACACGGTGCATTCTTTAAAATTAAAACAAAAATTGGAAAATAGTAATTCCGTTTTCCATTACTACGAAAAATTCAATACGTACGATCAACAAAGTGCTCCGCAACCGCAAGGAATTTCTCTCAAGAAAAGTGTTCCGCGACCAAAAAAGATTGGAAACCCCTGTGTTGAAATGCCAACCCTTCACCTACAAATTAATCATATAATATTTGACCTGTTTTTTCAAGTAGGGTGTTAAACATATTTTTCAGAGATAATAACTGCTCCTTGAGTATTTTTATAGGTAGGTTTCATGCGCAATATTTTAATACAAAAGAGGAAACTAACTGATTGCGAAGGAATCTCTGAGTACCAAATCCTAAAGGCTAAATCCTAAATAACTGAAGAAGCACTTGCAGAGTTCAGAAAAGCGAAGTCAGACCTCAAGAAAACGGCAAAAGTTAGAGGAATTTCGCCAAGATGTGTGATGCGCAAGTGCCGCCCTATCGACCACTCCAACCAAAAGTGCAGAGACTATGCAGATGATAGTGGGCACACGTTTCCCAATCCATCCTACTCGGCGACAATACATTTCTCCTGTGCACAAACAGATCTCGATGTTCATGGAAGAGGAGCTGATACTAGCAGCGACTATACTACAAAATAAGAAGGCTCCAGGGCCTGAAGGCATACCAGCAGAACCAGCAGCTAAAAGCTGTCGCTCGGACCGGCCCGCTCCTTTTAAATATGTATATACAACAGCTGTAAGATGGCATTTTCAAAATACAACGACTAGTTTTAATCAATGGGATACGGAGGAAACACGAAGAAAGTTAAGTCCTTGCATGCAAGCGATTGCTTCAAGTGATATGCTTGCATGCAAACGCTTGCACCCGGAACCCTTGCACGGTGTGACTAGTTCATGCAAGCTTTTGCTTGCAAGCAAATTACTTGCAACAAGGGATTGCCACTGGCACGATGTGCATCTCCAGCTTTGCTATAACAACAAGTTGGAATGGCAAAAGAAAAAGTGAAAATGTATAGGTACATATATGTTTCTCCACAATTGATCGCACTTTCTCAAGCAAAAAAGTGTGCAGAATTACGGAAAAATCGGTATCCATCTGCATCCGCCCGCAAATCTCTCATCACCACGCGAAGCTTGATCTGGCATGTTGTGATAACCCGAAATGTGCTTGCAGGAAGTTTGCTTGCATGGACGCCAAAAGTCGCTTGCACTAAGCACTTTCCTTGCACAATGTGACCGCTCGCTGAAAGCATTTGCGCCGCCATTTACAAATTTTAATTCTTGGAACGCTTGCTGCGAGCACTTTCCTTGCAGGTTGTGATGGCACCATAAGTCTGGATGGAAACCCATGATCTTAGTCTTAAAAGGATCCACAACAACCAAACCAACTACCTCAGTATACATACATATACATATTCTAAATCAGGATTAAATCTGGAATCGATTTAGCCATGTCTGTATGTCTTTTAAAATCACGATAGCCTCCAAATGTTGAAATCAATATATATAGCCCACTGTTTTTTTCAGCTGGACTTTCGCCATGGAACTGTCGAATTGGCTGATCTGTAGATAATGCGGACTAAGATTTCGAAGGGAAAATATTTGCAAGTTGTGGACTTCTTTCACACAGATCACTAGTTAAACGTCTTCTGATTGCAAATGCTAATCAAATATACTTTATTCTGCTATGTATTATAATTTTGATAAGCGAGAACTGTTTAGTCTAAATTAAAAATTTTAGTTGGCGAAAACCTATTTCGGATTTTTTTTAACATTTTATTGGTTATTACAACACCCAAGACACAAACCAGTAAGAATAGACCGTCGACTCCTCCCACATAACGGACTTTGCCTACAAGCTGCCGGCGAGACCAGGATTTTTCATGTATTGGTGCTGTACAAAATCAAAGGGGCGCCATTAACGCACGCATACTTGAAAAATCCTGGTCGCATGGTATTGCATAGAAAAACATTGCCGCCATTAATTTTGACATTTACACGTATTCACAGACAGGGAAATTCTTTCCGGGGGGAATCGGGTAGGTGTACGGGAAGTCGGCGGTCTATTCTTACTGGTTTGTGCTTACTGGTTTGTGACCCAAGAGCTGAGCCTGTGATTTGAGACGTTTGTATGTCGGTCCATCGAATTCTGTAAGTATTGTAAAAAGAATACATACTTATTTAGGACACATCGGGCTAGAGCTAGACTGTTTTGTCCCAATTAACACAACAAAAAATTATTTCACTTATAACGTCGATTAGTCCACATTTACTTGTCGATGTTCTTCTCCCGGCAACTTACTGAAACGAAACTAATAGCAAGTCACGTTGACAAAACAAAAACAAACCGCGTTGCACATACGGCCGCAAAACTACGAGACAGACAAACAAGCAATGTGGCTAAATTATTTATGTCAAAATGTGTTAAGATATGTGATGAATGTGTTCCGAATAAGCGGCAGCACAATAATCGAAACAAATTCAATCGAAAATATGCAATCGTTT
Organism: Cheilosia soror; assembly: GCA_949372485.1. Lineage (NCBI taxonomy): Eukaryota > Metazoa > Arthropoda > Insecta > Diptera > Syrphidae > Cheilosia > Cheilosia soror. Next base: position 24,467,900 of record OX443564.1, read on the forward strand.
CCGTTCTTTGGCATTTGGTCCCAGTTAAGCGGCTGTCCCGATTAGCAGGTGTCCCAATAAAGGTGTCCCAAAATAAATGAGCAATATTACATGTATCATAGAAAACAAAAGCACCTAACCGTAAAAACACAAAACAGTTGGAAGATTCTATCTGATTCCGAATTGTAAGTTGAATTTATGAGCAAGCGTATTCTTGGCTATAAAACAAACATCGAATAGGACAGGATATTACTAAATCCATCAAAACAAGCAACGGTGCCAACTAGCTAATACGAAGAAGTCGAACAGCTGCGAAATTAACAAACCCCTTACAAAGACTGTTGGCCGTTCTGAATGGCCCAGCAAAACGTGTAATTGGTAAATGGTCTGAGCAGGTATCGATCATCAAGCGATCCGAATTGACATGCAAGAAGTCAATTCTTCCAGTACCAGTACCAACCATTTGCGTATTTATGCGACACTGAGCGGGTGAATCAATGCCATTTATTGCAAACGTACGACGAACAATCGCAAGTGTTTGAAATGTGATTTGACGTGTAATCAATGCAATGTTCCATTGTTAAAAATTCAAGTCAATGCCAATAAACGGCCGACTAAAATTGGTACAGAAGAAGCGACTGTGTGAGCCATTCTACAGTCCAAACCATTTAGAAAAAACCGCAGACATTTCCAACGTTGTGTGATTCTGGCTCTCAAGTGAATCTAATTAGTAAGATTGTAAAGATGGAGCTGTATCCAACGAGACACGGAATGAATTGTGGGTGTTAACTAGATGTCAAGGATGTAATGGGGTACAAGGAAGTTGTGTTGTCAATGGCTTTCCCGTTTCAAATTCCGCGTTAAATCGGAACTTTACCAACACACAGCTTAACAATTCACGGATTTGCTGACACAACCGAGTAACCGAGTAGCTTATGGACACATCACTGGCGAAACGATGCGCATACGTGTGGCACTTGTCAAAACGGTGATAATACCACGTTTGGAATTGTATGATGGTGTATTGCTAAATGAACTTGTGTAAAAGTCGTAAGGAAGCCCAAGCCTCCCAGAACTCATGGTCATGTACGAAATGAAAAATGATGTGCCCGGTGCAAAAATTAGTTTTCCTGCGACTGCCTACGACTCTACGAGTTATTTTTTCTCTCAACAATAATTATTCATATATGTACTGGAATTGGACAACAATTTCTCAACAGAAATTGTTAGGGTAAAACCGACTAGCAAGAATCGTTGTTACTCCTCGCTTTTCACTCGTGAGTTTTCCTCGTGAGTTTGCCTAATCAAGGAGGAATGGCAGCGCAATTGATTGAGAATGTGAGAACCAAAAAAATCAATTAACACAATCACTGTGGAATGTGACGGTACCCGACGATGCCAGCTGGACTTTCGACGGAATGGCTCAATGTAAATACATATTTCAAAATATTTGGACCGACTTTGAGGAAATCTCATAAATTGCTCCTTCCATCGCTCTACAATAAGACAAACAGACAAATACTTAAATTTCTAAGATCCAACAACTCGAGTATTAAGTATTAGGAAGAGTACTTGTTCCGCGTTTTTTTATAATAGACACGCGCTAAAGAGATTATGACTAGTCTTGTATTGTAAGGTAAGCTACACAGCGCTAGCGTTAAGGAAATGGGGATAGATAAGACAGGAGATACCGATGCACATTGGTTTTAAATATCTGTAAATTGTAACAAGGTTTGTTTGTGTCTAAAAAAAATTTGTAAGCTGTAAGATTTATAGAATTGAAGTAAAAACATAGAAGTTCGCACCTATAAGTTAAAATAATGAGTACATAATTTTAATAATACCAAGTTGAAATTTGAAAATTACTTAATATGATTTAATCCAATAGAATACAACACACCAAAGTATGTGCATGTAAAAATCACTAAAAAGTAAAATATAGGTAGGTAGCTTATACATATTAAAACAAAACGACATACCTTAAAAAGTTCCTTGTTTGCTTTTACAAATAGTGAGTCGTTTGTGTAAATAAAAAGGCACAAATGCTAATTGGGATGATCTCAAAACTAAGCCAGTATAATTGTTTTCTTAAATGCAGCTAGTCTTTTTTTAATAATCATTTGCAGCAGTTTGTTTCCTATTTAACGCACTAAGGCACAGATGTTGACATTTTATTTTTGCAGAATGTTTGACATGTATACCTGTTGCACACATATAAAATCACTTTTGATGTAAGTAAACAGGTATTTAATAAATTTTATACACACGCATACATATCTATATCCACATATCAAAATACATCTATTCTATCTAAATATATATCTACTCGTGTCGTTATATTTTAGGGCGTATATATATATTTGTATATATATGGATATGCATGTACAAATTGTTCACATATTTATGAAGATAATGTCCGAAGCCAGAATAATGAATTCCTATGGATTGGTTAATTTTTGCATAGTTCAATTGGGAATATTATAATAGTAATAGGTATACCGAAAACAACAAAAGAATGCGTCAGATCCCACAATAAGAATTCACTTCGTAGACGTATAACTAAAAAACTAATAAAAAAAAGTTCGTCAGCTAATTAAATGTATGTATGCATACAATTGAAGCAATATCAGTGCAACTGCAATTCGGGGCATTTGAACAATATTTTAAATTATTAGGAAATAAATATATTAGAACGAAATTGAATTTCGGTAACTGAATCCATTGCAGAATATAAATTAAATAACCGACTCGTAAATATACGATATTTAGCCAAGATTGATCATTCGTCTATAAATTGCAACTAAATAACCCAACATAAAATGAAGCCGATCTAGTACTTTTACAAATTTAACAGAGACTCTCAAAGAAATTATTTGCCGTTTACATCTAGTGTTTTCCTTTTCGTAGCCATCTATTTTTTATGGTACACTTACATGGGCACTATCATGTCATGGGTAGTTACCTACCACCCAGTCTTCACGAGACATAATTTCAGTCATGACTCAAGACATGACAGCAAGACTTCTGATGTAGACCACAGTACACATATTAAAGGTAGGTAGTATCAAGGTATATGAATAGAAGGTAATATATTCCGAGCACTAATTTTCGTTTCGTTCTGCGCATCTGTCAAAAAGGCATGCTTTTCCATACGAATAGTCACAATTGTCCGCCATATCTCATGCGCGCGCATATTATTTCTATACGATTATTGCACAGTCACAATTGGCCGCCATTGCGGGATGCGCAATATATTACCTTCTATTCATATACCTTGAGGTAGTATATTGCACATCTGCAATGGCGGCCTATTAGGACTGTGAAAATAACCGTGTAAATAAAATGCGTGCGCATGTGATTTTAATGACTGACAGTTGTGACCATTCGTATCTCTTCTCTATTGAAAAGCATATTTTTTTGACAGATGCGCAGAACGAAACGGAAATGAGTGCTCGGAAAATTATATAACCTTATTGTATACATATACCTTGGATGCAGTCCTCGATTTTGTTGGCAAGACATATACAAACCCGGATATTTCAGTCTGACTTAATTTCTTTCTTTATTTGAGCGATTGACAGCGAAGATTAATTTCTTTTAATAATTCTCGAGAGTAAATACAAGCGCACGATTTGCAGTATGTCTGACTTCCGTTTTTCCTAGATTGATAGATATTTTAATTTATTTTATTAATGTACAAGCAGAGCGAACAGCTCTGGCATTACAGAAGCCATATTCTACACAAACCTGTGGAACTAAAAAGACCGCTAAAAATTATTCGGAAGGGACAAAAAGTGTTGACGGATCGAAGAAGTCGGGCTGTGGGTCTGATGTAGTGTATCAACCGCACTGCATCTATTTTTTTAAATATAATAAAATGAAAATAAAATTTGGTTATCATTTATCATGACATAGAAAAATTTGTTTCTTACCAGCGCAAAAAGATATTCCAATTTGTCAATTTGCATTGGAATAAACGCTCTGGGCACCGAGCGTGCTTAGAGCTGAGCTCTGAACTAAAAAAGAAAAACACCTATAGAGAGTTGATGTTCGGATCTCCAACTGAGGAACCCAAGAATGGGGACGATTATGTTATCGACCTCAGAGAAATCATCAGAGACGGGATAAGACTAAGATAGCCAGCGACCGCATGAAGACGAGGTACGATGCCAAAGCAACAACTACAGGATTCGAGGAAGGAAATCTGGTTTGGCTGTATACAATTCCCATAGAAGAAAAGATATGTCATCTAAGTTACAAAAAGATTGGAAATGGCCCTATAGAGTAGTCAAGCGCATCAACGAGGAAGAGGCAAACTCAAAGTTGTCCATGTGGATTGTCTTCATCGTTACATTAGGGAAAATGTTGACGCATTTGGAAAGTATGAACCAGTTTATGAGGGGGATATTCGATATTGTAGTGTGGATTGAAAGGTACTACTTATTGACCCCAGCGCCATATCTAATGGAAATTAGATGGACTTATGCAGTGAATAGCATAGAACTGTATAAAACATATTCACAAACCACAAGTAGGACACCGCATTAGTGCCAACTGTTAACTTTTCAGGGCTAAAAGCGACTGTTCAGAAAAGTGGTTGTGGACTGTTTTATTGCACATTTTCTTACTTTACTTGACTTCACTGAGATAGACTGCCAATAAAATAGTCTAAAGTGTGGTGAAATGCGAAAATATAGAAAAAATGTCAAGTCTCTTCGTATTTAAATTTATTGGATACACTGCACAGCTCACATGGTCACATGTCACAATTTGTTATGTAGGTACCTACCTACTCTTTGGAGGAATCATAGAATTGCTTTAATTTAATGCCTTTTAGAGAATGAATTAATGAATTTTGTATTTTTTCTTTTTAATTCCGGTCCTTGGGCTCTACTACTCTGTATTTTCCCAAAACTGAATATTTGGTATTGGACAGGTAGTAGGTATAGGCATGATACAACAAGACAAGATATCGCATTGCGCTTGTTTTTAAACGATAAGACCAAATTAATAGAAAAATAACTATTATTGAATATGAAATGGGTAGGTAAACTGACATTTATAAATGCAGTTGCATTTATGCTTAGTAATGCACTTTCTTTGATAGGATTTCGAGTCTGCATCTTATAGGTGGTTTCAAGGACATCTGAAGCTACTATGGCTGCAGTTATAGCTATCAGTAAAATGCATCTGTAAAAAAATTGTTTCACTTTTTTGGAGCACTTAAACTTAATCGTTGAACTCAATCTTGGTCTTAAAATGTTGCTTTTGAATTATAAAACTAATTCCTCAAAAAAAATTAAGCAATTGATCTTTAAATTTTCTAAAAAATTTATTTCTTTATTTTTCCGTACGAAAAACTTTTTCTGTTCAACTTCTCAACCAGTTTCACGAAGTATTCCACTAAATTCCTATGATATGCTATGGTTAAATGTTTCAGTTTTGTTCTGTTGCGTGTTTTTACGGATGTTCTTTTCTGATAGCTATAACTGAGGTTTATGATAGACATTAGCGAAACTATATGAACCACTTAATCGATTTAACTGCAATATCCGTATCAAAAATACTCTTCTTCCGCTCGCGAATGCGAGCTACTTGTTTTTTAAACATTTTATTCGCATTACTGTTTACCTCTACAATATATTCCCTAAATTTCCTAGAAAAATAATTTATTTATTTTTCCGGCCGAACGATAGCACCGGCTATAACTGGACCATAAAATGTTTCAGTTTTGTTTGGAGCCTGTGGAAACAAGCATTTGAACAACTACTTTTATTTTGCTTTGGTTCTCAATTTCAAGTACAGATAGCGTAACATATCAAGCTGTCAGGGAAGTTGTCTAATTTCTCGTTTGGATAATTTTTTCGCAACATCGGATCCAAAGAAAAGCATTGGTGTAGTCTGTAGTGAAATTAACGCAAATCCAAGTTGGAAGGAGGTTATTATAGTTTTTCCATTATTATTACGCTTTTTTTCATTGAATATGGTGTCGGAAAACAGTGTAAACATATCGCAGTTAGTTAATGTTTGAACAAAAGCAAATTATGTTGCATCATTAGCGTATGTATTCCTGGATCACTAACGTTTTTGCATTTTGTAGCTTTGGTGTGTTTTCTTAAAAATAATTTGTTTTCGACTGCCTATATTATAATTTTCAACTGCTTTAAAAATTTAATGGGCACAACATTAAAAGAAGTAATTTTGATAATTTGAGGAACATAAATGTTTGATAGTAGTTACTAGAACTGTTTACGGTACGCCATTGATTATTTAGACATGTAGTAACTACATAACCTCACCGTTTTCGCGTTTTCCTACTTTCTATTCAATAAAATAAAAGTGATAGGTATTGGTAATTTATATCAACATATTATTTACTTGCAGGAAATGTCTGTGCATTACAAGTTTAAGAGCTCTTTGGATTTTGATACAATTACATTCGATGGGCTCCATATATCGGTAACTGATTTCCGAAAAGCAGTCATCCAGCAAAAACGTCTCGGAAAAACTAACGATTTCGAGTTGCAGATAACCAACGCTCAAACAAAAGAGGGTAAGAAGGCTTCAATGTTGTAGTATGTCTTGGCAAACAACCGATAATGGCGAAAATGTGATCTATATTGTATAGGTAATCACATAAATAAAATAATTGTAATTTTACTGCACCGAAATATTCGAAATAAGCAGTTTAGAACGATTTTTCCGTCGACCTATAAGATCTATTGTGCTTGAAGTATCAGAATTTTGTTTTGGTTTGTAGTGTCTCTACTTTCCTAGTGTAGCTGATGATGCATTCAGCCGAGGATTTTCTTAATTCTTCGCTACTTTAGTTCTTACTTCGCTGAAAAACTATTTCTTTCTGATACTACAAAGGGGCGGGCATTCACAAATGATATGCTCAGCTGTTCGGCACTACAGTGAGTCGACCAAATGCATTTTCTTTAGGTTTAGGTATTAATGCAAAACGTAATAATCTGTTAAGCAGCCTACTGAATATTATAGAGCCTGCGTACATTAGTTTCCTTTTGGCATCATTTTTGAAAGACTAAATAGCCTTTTTCGCCTGTCATGTCAAACTAAAACTGCGCAGTTGCAGCAGCCGCTTGCCACTTTAAAATCAAACTTGAACGATTGCGTTCAACGATTAAGTTTAAGAACATCAAAAAAGAACATCTTATTTTACTGATCGATATAACTGACGAACGCCTTAGATCTTCGTAACTCTTGGTTGTATTAAGCTTCCAAGTTCCAAGGTTTTCGTTTCGTCCATTTGGCCCTAGTGTGCTTTACTTTGCAACTCCTTTTAAAAGAGAATGTAATGATATTGTTTGTGCATTCTCCGTGTAACTCGGTGTTAGTGGCGGACCTGGTTCCACATCAGCATACACCGCTAGATTTTCACTATAAGTTCCCAATTTGTAAGTTTATTATTGTAAGTTTATTTTGTATAAACTTAGATAAGAGAGTAAGATCTAAAACTTCTTGTCTTATGCAATTTCTAAAGGCGGGTTTAGTACCCTTATTTAGCTACAACTATGTTTTTACTATACAACGGCTGTCCCATATCTGATGATGGGCGTTGGCGTCGCAGCCGATTATCTGGTGTACCTGCTGAACCAAAAATCGTACCTTTAGGCGGCGGCTATATAACAACCAGCGCTAGCAGTGAATTGAATTGCATTTACAAGCGCGAGTAAAAAGTTGTTACATAGGCACAATGCCTATATAACCGCCGCCCAAGGCTTGTTATAACCTCTTCGTAGTACGATTCCCTGTTGAGAGACCAGCACCTAGCTTCTATAGCCGGTCTAAATCGATGCTGGCTGCTGGTTTTGTTGTCCGTTCGGGACCTTAAAATTGCGTCCTTCGAAACAGTTGTTGTCGCACCGATTTCTCGCAGCGGCAGTACCAATGGGCACTGGTAGAGTCGTGTTGCCGCTTGCTTTTGTCGACAACTTGCTTGTTGTAGCAGTGTCATTTGTTTTCGGAGCCTAATTTGCAGACTTTCAAAATCAGAACCCTTGGGGATTATCCTGATTTCTCCAAAAAAGTAGTGGGCGCAGTAGCGCAGTGGTTAGTGTGTTGGACTACTGTGCAAGGGATCCCAGGTTCGATCCCCGGAAGAAAACAAATTACATCTTAAAGTTTTTTCTACTGCGCCACCTCTCGCGAACGTCTGACAAACATCCGAGAGTATGACTGTCATGAAAAAGCTTCTTAATTTAGCCGTTCGAACTCGGCATAAAATTGTAGGTCCCTTCCATTCGTCCCAAAAATAGAAACTCACACAAAACGAATGGTTGCGAGAAGCTAGGCCTTGGGTGTCTACCGCCTGTTGAGCCACCTATTTATTTATTTATTTTCCAAAAAGTAAGAGACCATCCCCCCCTAGCTCTGCAAGCCTTCTCATCATGCTCTCGTTTATGGCAAAGATCATGTGGGCGACATCTTTCTTGTAGTACACGGCATATAGAAAGCCACATTCGTATTCGCTCTGACGTCAACAGAGAGTTTTCAATATTGGTACACATTTATTATTTAACGCAGTGGCTACGTGCGGCAGAATTGCGCTAGTACGCGGCATGTCCCAAAATGTATAATTAATTAATTACATATGTAACCGATGTGATTACATAATATGATAGACAATTTCAATTTATGTGGACATACATACACTCCGTGCCACTTCAACAGCACACCCTGTAGATCGGTTTTCTATCACCCACTACTCCCAAACTAAGCATGCTATATACTTATTGTTTTTAAGTTAAAGTTCATTTAATTTCAAAAGACTTAAATAATATATTACAATAATCTAACGGCCGATTTCTTCACAAGAAGAAAGTTTTTTTTTTAAGTTTTTTTGAAAGAAATAACTTAGTACAATCTATTGTCTAATAAATGACAAGAGGCGAATGTACCTCTTGTATGTAACAGTTATCAACATGAATTACAAAAAAAATATTGATGGGGGAAAACAAAAAATTAAAATAAAATTAAAAAAAATTAAAATTTTTAAATTACATACAATTAAAAATACAATTTACACATTTGTTACATCATTGGTGTTAAAAAAGCATCTATTTCAGAATGTTTAAACGAGATAAGCCATTTTTATACTGTTTAAGAATACTGTTTTCACTCTCTCGCACATAAGTTTTTCTGGTAAATTATTAAAAAGACGTGGAGCAGTAATATAATAAAAACGTGCAAAATGTCTTTTCTGGATTGTTGGTACATTTACAAAGTTTCTGGTGTTGACTCGCAAGTTATGACTCATGAATTTTAATATCATAATACCCTAAATATTTTTAAAACATTGTAATAGTTTTAAAGGAAATAAAGTTGTTCGAAACATTCGAACAACTCAAAACTGGGAGTTCTGCGAATAACTCTACACATAATTCTTATTGCATGCTTCTGTTTAATCAATAATGGTTCTATCGTATTAAAATATGTGCCGCCCCAGAAAGAAATGCCATCCTGTAGTTTCGATTTTAATATACCATTATAAACTAATTTTAAAATGGGTAGTTTGCAGTACATGCTAAGGTGGTATAATTGCCTTATAACTCCATTTAGATACCGTTTCAGGTAGGACGAATGGTTCTTCCAACTAAACTTTTGGTCCAAAATAATAGCTAGGTATTTAAAGCTGTCAACATGCTCAATTAAAAAGCAATCATCACTACAGCTTACACGATTGTCAAAATATAAATGATCAGATGCATCACCCAAATAAAATCGATAACAGCTAGGTGAGTGATATTATACAGGCAACTCTTCGCATACCACACCGTTGATATTAAATATCATAAATTTCGTTTTGTCGCTGATTATCACTTTTTTCGCCAATCTTTCATTAGATGATGCTCTGTCCATGTTTTACAGAGAATTATTTAACTCCATTTCTCTCTATGTACCCTTTTCTCGCCATAAAACATCATCCACATCCGTTGTTAAAGTGCTTGACCAATTTGATGTATGTGATAATGTTTGGAATATATTTCCGTCGGCTTTTTTGTTCATAAGTAGGTGAATGAAACTCGATTATTTCATTTGATTTCCCGACGTTTCGGCAGGGGTTGCTGCCTTCTTCAGGGGTTCTTTAATTGAAAAACATTGGTTAATGACCATATAAATATGGAAAAAGAACATTAAACTTACAAAAATTAATTAACGAGCAAAAACAATGAACCTTGACTATGACATGATTATATGAAACAAAACTGATTAAGATGTGAAACACTTCAATAGAAGTTTAGTCTATAACTTATTTTTGGGGACCAACAAGCGAGCTATATATAGCAGATATATTTTGGATGTCCTGTTTTTTATTCATGTTATTCCTGTTGTTGATGATGTGTAGCGTCTCGAGCGTATACCGTTTTGAGGTATGTCTCTCCGTCTGAAGCACAGTTGCGTTGTCAAAGTCCGGATTGTGGTTCGCTTGGATGGTATGATTTGCGAGTGCCGTTTTTCCACCGTTTTTTGATTTGATGTCCGACCGATGGTTGGACATTCTTTGGGATAGAAAATGTTTGGTGGTACCGATGTAACAAAGGTCACAACTTTCAGTGGCGTTGCCCATGCAGTCAATCTTGTATATTACGTCCGTGCGTTTTTGTTGGTCAGTTTTGGGTTTTAGTTTAGAGAATGATGATGCCAGCGTTTTATGGGATTTGAAAGCTATGCTAACATCCATGGAGCTCCTGTTGATAATGTGTTTGAAGCTGTCGGCAAGTTTCGGAACGTAAACCACACTTCTATAGATCCGCAACTCTTCATCTGATCCTTCTTCCAGGGGAACTTTATGTTTTTGTCGATGTATAATGTTACGTATGAAACGATCAGGGTAGTTGTTGTCTTTAAGCATTTTCGTAATCTTACGTTCATTGGCAAGGTGGAACTTTTCGTCACTTAATGTGAGGACCTTGTGGACTAGGTTAGAAGCCGTGTTGGTGATGATATGCCTGGCTTGGTTTGAACGGAAGTTGATCAATCTTCCAGATGCCGTATCTTTCTGGTACCAGTTGAATGAGAGCCGGTCTTTATCGCGATGAACCATAACGTCTAAAAACGCTATCGCACTATTTTTTTCCCTCTCCAATGTGAATTGGACTCTGGGGTGCAATTTATTGAGGCATTCCAACATGTCGTCAATATTTCGATGGTCGATAACCACGAATATGTCATCAACATATTTGGCTATAAATTTCTGCTTTGGAATGGTTTTGAAACACTCATCCAGTAAATGATCCATCACCAGATCTGCAATTGTGGGCGAGAGTGGGTTGCCCATTGGCATACCGAAAATTTGTTTATAAGTGTCATCTTTGAACCGTAAAAAGTTGTTTTCTTTTATGCAGAAATCAAGGATTTCAAGAAACTTCGTTTGGCTTAGGTTCGTATTATCTCTTATTAGCTCCCATTTCATCTTGATGATAGAAATTGCCAGTTGCACGGGAATATTAGTAAAGAGTGAAACGACGTCATAAGAAACTAAAACGTCCGTTTCCTGTAATTGAACGCCCCTAGCTCTTTTCACAAAATCATGCGAGTTCTTAACAGCGTATATTGAATTCTTCGTTACACCCTGTAAAATTGTTCCTACATATTTGGCGAGTTGGTAGCATGGTACTGCTACTGATGACGTAATTGGTCGGAGCGGTGTGTTGGGCTTGTGGATTTTGGGTAAGCCGTAAATGCAGGGCAGCTGTGCAGTGTATGTTGTCATTTTTGCCTTCTCTCTATCCGTAATGATATTATTACGGTGAAGCCATTTCACAAGGTTGTTGTTTTTGTTTTGCAATACTGCTACTGGGTTGCTTCTGACATGTCTATATATGGATCGATCTGCTAATAGTTCAGTCATCTTCTCTTCATACTCATTTTTATTCATAATAACGGTGGCATTCCCCTTATCAGCTGGTATGATAATGATGTCTTTATTGTTTTTGATGAATTTCCCCCCCGTGGTATAATCGTAGACTTCGTTCCTTACGAAACAAGAGAAACAAGCTTTGGACAGTTTTTCTTCGCACACACTCTTCTTCGGACTATTCCAACTATCTCGGTATCTATCTGCAATTCACACAGCTTTATAACTCGCTCTACCAACGCTATCTAAATAATGCTCAAGCCAACTTAATAAACGACCCCAAGTCATTTTTCCGATTCGTCAACTATAAAAAAAGATCAAACGGCTACCCTCCTTCTCTCTCTTATGATAACGTATCATTCACGGACCCACATACCATTACCAACTCATTCGCCGCATTTTTCAAGCAATCTTTTGCTGACAACTTATTTGTACCGGACCCCTCTTACTTTAGCTACCTGCCTAACTTCTCTATTGGCCTCTTTCTCTCAAACTATTGATGATACTCTCATAGAAAATAAGTTACAAAAGCTAAATTATGATTTCTCACCCGGCCCCGATGGTCTCCCCGCAATTTTTCTTAAGAAGTGTTCTTCCAACCTGTCGGTCCCTCTTTCTTACCTCTTTCGTCTATCTCTTTCCCAAGGAGTATTTCCCCAGATTTGGAAGACCGCTTTCATAACGCCGATTCACAAAAAAGGATTAAAAAGTGAAGTCACTAATTATCGTCCTATTGTCAAACTCTCACATATACCCAAAATCTTCGAAAGTTTAATATACGAAGCATTAAGCTTTCGATGCAAGTCTCTTATTTCCCCTAACCAACATGGCTTTCTGAAAGGTAGATCAACGACTACAAATCTTGTCGAATTCGTGTCATTTGCCCTGTCAGCATTAGAAAACGGCAACGAAGTTGACGTTATTGCAACTGACTTTAGTAAGGCCTTTGACAAGATATCTCATCAATTAATTCACTTTAAATTATCTGCTCTTGGGTTTGAACACATATTGTTAAAATGGATATCTTCTTACCTTGAAAACCGGTTTTATAGCGTTCGCTTCAGGTCCGTCCTATCGGCCCCTTTCTTGGCAACCTCTGGTGTTCCGCAAGGCAGTCATTTGGGTCCCCTTCTCTTCATCCTTACTATAAACGATCTTGAAAATGTCATTAAACACTCCTCCCTCTCTCTATACGCCGACGATACCAAATTCTTCAAACTCATCTCTTCACCTCAAGACTCCTCTCTCCTTCAAGAAGACCTTGATCGGTTTTCAACCTGGTGCCTTAAAACTGCTTAGAGCTGAACATTCCCAAATGCCAAACTATTACCCTTTCGCGCAAGCGCAACAAATCCCATTCCCGGCTCTACCTTCTCCACGGTCAACCAATCCCTCCCGTTCAATCTCTCCGTGACCTTGGCATATTGTACGACAGGGAGTTAAACTTTCGTTTACATATTGATGAAATAGTTCGAAAAGCCAACTCATCACTCGGCTTTTTTAAACGTTGGTCTAAACTCTAAAGAATTCAGCAACCCCTGCGTGACTAAATCACTCTACACCACTTTTGTTCGCCCCCTCCTTGAGTACGCCAGTCAATCGTGGTCTCCCTTTCATAGAGTTCACGTGCTCAGAATCGAGAACATCCGACGCCGTTTCCTTCGATTTGCTCTTTGAGGTATGCCTTGGAATGATCCATTTATGTTGCCTCCATACTCAGATCGCCTAAATCTCATTAACATGAACTCCCTTGAGGAACGTAGGAACGCCGCAGGCATTCTTTTCATTCATCGTCTTCTCTCAGGTTCCGTCGATTGCGCCGCTCTTAACAACTCTATTTTTTTAAACACAAATCCCCGCTGCCCTCGTCTCTTTTACCTTCCAACCCACCGAACCTCATATGGTTCCAACGAACCAATCTCCCGTATGCTGCGAAAGGTTAACTCAAATATTTCCGTTTTCGATTTCAACCGCAGCTCTACGCGCCTTAAAATCGATCTCCTTCACCATTCCCCTGATCCTTAAGCTTTAGTTTAAGATTAGTTTTTAAGTTATTTATCAGATGTTAGTTTTAGCTTGTAGTAAGCCGAATAAATGGGGGCTATATTTGCCCTCACCAAAATCAAAATCAAATAAGGGACTTGTACCATCGTCGTTGTAGTATATCTAATTGACATCGGAAAACATATTAAGAAAGCTCTTATTAGAATACGAAAGAGCGATATCAAGGGTTGAATAAATAGCGAGTTTAGATAAATTAAAAACAGTATTGGGCCCAAGACTGATCCTTGAGGAACGCCGATATTTAAATAATTTTGGGAACTAAAAACATATCTTTCCTTTACCACTATTGTTTACGATTTCTTAAATAAGGGGCAAACCAATCGTGAATGAAGCCTCTGAGTCTTGCATTAAATAATTTATCTAGTAACAGAGTATGTGGGCTGAAGGGTGTGGACTTCGTGTCAAGCCGGAAAAGACAGAACAAAATACAAGATACCACCCACGGCTGCACTTGAGGCATTTATGTATCTTTTACCCCTGGACCTACAAATAAAACTGCAAGCTATGAGATTAGGTCTAACGGATACAGATATATGCAGGTATTGCGAAGACTTACATGTCACAGAGGATATAACTCATCCCCTCTATCGAAGTCGAAGGAAGTTGAGAAGCATTCAAATTGTTATATATTTCTCCAGATAGTTTTAATAAAGCACTTTCAGTTGATCTACCGCTTCTAAACCCAAACTGAGAATCGCTGAAGAAATGAGTCCTATCTAAGAATGATAATAATCTAGATTTAATTCCAATAACCTTAGAAAAGACGGATAATATGGAAATAGTTATTTACTGACATATTTACTGACCTTTTTTTGTGCAGTGGCAACACTACAGGAGTTTTCGGAGACTCAGGAAAAACACCTTCTTGCACACAAAAATTAAAAATAAAACATAGAACATCAGAAATATGAAATGCAATATTTTTTAATATAAAACTTGAAATATTATCAAGAGATGACGAGTTAGAGGTTTTAAGTGACAGTATAATTTTTTTCAGTTAGTTGTGTCTTGTGGGGTTCGGGGTTTTTTTACATTTACAGGAATAAAATTAAACGCGAAGAAAGCTATTCAACGTTTTCAAACAAACTGAATTTTAAACAAAATTTACTAAAAATTAATTTATTTTCGTTTTTCTTTTGAATTGATAAAGAAACTGCGCTTTAAAAAAAAATTTTGTGTTGTTTTTAATGGATTTCAAAATCGTTTCAATCAGTTTAGTAAGTAGTACGATAAAAAGTTCCAGTAATTTGAATCCCTCTAAAATCCAAAAACGCCTTGTTTTAATTAGTTCACATTATCGAGGAACTACTGTATTTCGTTTTTTACCTCTCTACATAACTTTGCGTAATACTTCTTTAAGTCTGTGATTATTCGGATGTTTATTGATAGTTTTTTCTTTTTTCGTTTTGTTAATAATGAGGCAGTCATCCATTGCTTCAGACATTTTAGTTTGTTACTTCGTTTACTTTTGCTCTCACTACAATTCAATATATGAAATTGCAGCTTATTAAGGAACAAATTAAATGCAATAGAAGTGCCATCGGCAGAATAAACTTAAACTAAAACTCAAAATTTAACCTTGATCTTAAAGTGACGAAATCTATTATTTTTTTTTAATTTCAAGGCCATCGAATTGTTTAGCTCGAGAAACCATGCATTTGAATTGAAGTAAATAGCCTAACTGTTAAACTGTTTTATTTAACACAAATATTTCTATGAAATCTTATAAAAATATGGTTAATTCATTACAGATTCAAAGCCAAACGAAAAAAACGCAGTTAAAAAATTATCAACATCAGGTGCATCACACAGGATGTTTATATTTAAATCACCCAACAAAATCATATTTTTGCATTTTTTATTATTCAAAAATCCTACAAACTCATCCAAAAAGGTTTCCACTGTACACTTGTGCAATCTGTAAATACAGGTAAAACAGTATTGAACACCAGAGACAGGGCCGTAGCCAGGATTTTGGTTCGGAGAGGGCTTGCTTCCAAGTCTTACGAAACAAAAAACTATGTATATTCCAATTCATTGATTTCTATTAGTCACATTTTTTCAAAGCAGAAGACGTCTTGATTTTTTTTTATATGAGATCAATCACCTTAAATGGATTCACAATAATATCCGAATGAACAGATATCATAGCAAGTGAACTTAACATTGCAATCTCTATATAACGCTTCGGGACATTGTTTCAATATTTTTCATAGCTAATAAAAAATAAATAGGTGGCGCAACAGGCGGTAGACACCCTAGGCCTAGCTTCATATCTGAAAGGGTTCTTTCAAAACTAGCTGTGGTCACTGGAAGCGTTGCTAAAACCGTAAGCGAGAAATTTATAAGTCTAAATTAAGTTTTGTCACATAATCAAGCAATTTAAAAACTTCGGTAGAACGGTCACACGACGATTTTTTTTCGCACCAAAGAATGTACTCAGTTTTCACAGCTGATAACGAAATTGCATTATCAAAGTAAAGTGTTAACTTTTCCAACTTTTTGCTCAGGCTATACTGCAGCAAAACCTGCGAGAAGAGCTTGAAACGATCGATGGTAGAACGTCTTCGTTGACCAAGAATCTTGCCGTAAGATTTTGTATTAACGAATCTATGCAAGAAATCAGTATCGGCACACTAAAATAGGCTTCAGAAGGAGAGGTTTCTGGATTGGAACGCGTTGTTTGTTTCAATGAAGTTCTTCAAATAAGTCCTCGGCAAGTAAGGATGCGGATTGAAAAGCCTCTCTGAAAAAATCTTCGGCATTTTTACTGATGTCCTTAAGAGAGTTCAGAACTTCTTTTGTGCGGTCGATTGCAGAAACGAAATCTAAGGATTTGTTCTGTAGGGAAAGTTTTTCGTATAGGTACAATGAGGCTTACTAGGCAATCGCTTTTTTGTACCGCTGCCAAAAGTGTTGATACTTACGAAGACATCACCCACGTTCTGCTAGTTATTTTTTCAATACTTATTGAGATGGATTTGAAGAGCTCTACAAAGGAATTAATACTGTCATGCCTTTCAATGAATTTTGTTTCACAAAGGCGCAGAAGTCGAGTTTTTCGGCTCTCTGGTGCGTGTTTTTTTATGACAGTTTTGAAAGTTACATAATATGCGTTTGAAAGGTTGCGGAAGAAATTAGCTATTTCACTAACTACACTAAGGCAATTGCGAATTACAGGAGTTGACATGGCAGAGCCAGGTTAAAGCTATGGCTAGCACAGTGTACATACCTAGCGTTTGAATACTGTATACCTACCGGGATATTCTCCTTATTTTTAAAGAATTGAATTTATATTAAGCCCCATTACGGCCATTTCAGTTTCAGTTGCAAACAAGGCACAGCCCACAACATTTTCTAGGAAAAATGCTTCAACAGTTCCTCAGATCCAAATGGATGACCATTCAATCTATCCCAAGGACTCAATGCACATTTTAGGAGTCACAGTCAATTCAGGAATCACATGGCAGGATCACAATCCTATAAGCAACTTCCCCTAATGTACAAAGCACATAAGACAAGTCGCTGACCTCTGCTTGTTCTATAGGTACTTCCATGGTAGATGTTCCGAGGAACTTAAGGACATTATCTCTCGAAATGCAACTTTTGGGCACTCCACAAGACAGGCTGCTAATGCTCATGAGCATACAGTCCACTTGACAACCGCGAGGACATAAAACTTTCCAAAACCCTTTTTGTTACAGGACAAGCAAAATTTGGAACTAAGAGACATCTGCAAGCATCTCGGGGTGCTGTTAAAGCGTTATAGGTTCGCCTTTCCCGGAAAAAGTATTTAAAAAAAAAAAGTTGAGCTATCAGTTAGAAAATTTTAGTTTTTGTCGTTAGTTTAAGACTCTAAAGACTCTAAATTATATCATATACATACTTCTCTTCTTCAAAGATCCAAATTCCAGAGAGAAAAATTAGATCTGGTATATGATCCAAAGGTGCGAGATGAGAGAGAAAAGTATTAAAATTCGTTTTCATACGGCGAATATATTGATGACCAACAGAAAAACCCGAAGATTGCTAATTTTTTAAATGGTCTATACAAAAACATTTAACATTATCAGCGATTGAAGAATCAAACCTATCATTATTACTTGATTCATTATGAGGATCTATAGATGAATTTATATTATTCATGACACAAACAAAAAAGTTTTAGATATTTACATTGAGTTAAAGTTATAAATATCCTCAAATGAATTAATTCTTATTACTCTTATCACCTTCGGTTTTTCTAATAAGAACAGATGAATCTCTAACCCAAACAAACTTACATTTGTTTTTGTGTTTAAGTTCATTTGCCATTTTTAATAAAGATCTTGTGTAGCCGGTAAGACAATCGTTGATGTAGATGTTGCTGCTGCTGTTAATGTTGCCATTGTTATTGTGATAAGCACCAGAAAAGTTGGAAGAAATTTTGTTTTTGTTTTCCCGCATTTTTTTCATTACAGCTTTCTTTCGTAAGACAGTTGAGAACTTCACATACACGATGTTAGAAGAAATTTTTTTAACTTCCTCGTATACGTAGTAGGAGAAAGATATAAATTAAGAGTAAATTTTGATCAATTCTGATATTACGATGATAGAGGAACTCAAAAAAGGGGGGGTCGCAATTCTGTCCGTCCGTATGTCTGTCTGTCCCCTCCCTGGGAAATCTAAACGCTTGGACGGATTTGCTTCAAACTTCGTAGTTAGAGTTTGTGGGCTTCCCGCTAGGAGGCGTTTTTTTTATGCTAGCCCTATTAACGGTACTTCCCATACAAACATTTTACGAAATATTAAACAATTTAAATTTTTTCGAAAACGGCTCTAACGATTTGAACCAAAATTAATAGTTGAGTTAATGTAGACATACTTAATATGACTGCATACCCAGTTTTTCCCGAAAACGGTAAAAACGATTTAAAAAAAAAAATATTTTTAAGGTACTATTGTCATTCTTAACTTGAGAGTAAACTCAGTTTTTCTCTAAAAAGACTGCGTCCTTTGATATCCACCCAAATCCCTAATAATAGTACTTTAAAAAACTGCTCATATCTCAAAAATGCCATTTTCGATTATGATAAAAATGTTACTGTCAGGTAATGCTTAAATCCATAGTAATACGTTTCAGTTTTGAGCTAAACAGTTGAAAAACAGTGTTTTTTGAACCATGAATGCGTCCTTCGATTTCCACCCCAATCGCTAAAAACGGTACTTTAAAAACTACACATATCTCGAAAACGCCATTTTCGATTTGGTTAAAAATGTAACTGCTAGGTAATGTTTATATCCTGAAGAATACGTCGTACTCAGTTTTCAGCTGAACAGTTTAATAACAGTGCTTTTCGAATCCAAATTGTAACATTTGTCAGCATAATTTTACAAAAAACCGCTCTAACGATTTTGATCAAAATACATATTTAAGACAACATAAGCATAAGAAAACTCAAATATTGCCGTTTTATGAATATTTATCAAAAATGACTACCCAAATCCTGATCTTTATTCACACACGGTATATTTTTGCAAAGCCCAAAACTTCAATGGCAATAATAATTCGAAATTCGTCGCCTACTTGCCTCCTTCAAGTGTCAGTTCGGAGTGAAATTTAAAAGTTATAAAATGTTGAAGTTAATACGTGTAGAGAATGATTATAAAAAACAGTGTAATTAATTCAATTACAAAATAGATTTAATAATCATTATAGAATTCAATAATTTTACAATGTTATATTATAATTCAATGGTAATAGGATACTTATTTAGAACAGCTTACGGCTTACGGCAGATAAAAAAAGAGAGAACTGCTAATATCTGCAGCTACTATTTATAGCCAAAAACGATGAGCTTTGGAAAAAGCTAAACAACTGTACAGGCGTCTGTAACTCTGATGGAAAGTTGTAATGTTGCGTTGAATGTAATTGCAGGGTGTCTCGACAGTTGCCCCTACATACGTATGTTTATGTAGTATGTTTTACGTTGTTAATTAAGAAGGGTTCAGTAACCTGGTACATTTTGAGTGGGTAGGATTTTAAACGAAAAATGTGCTGACTCTGATATTCTGCGAGATTCGCAATAAACGAGAAAGTTACGTGCGACCCAGTCGTGCACTTTTTTACATACGAATACAGTCGTGTCTGGCTGAATATAGTGAACTATTTTTTGCAAGGCTTGTTCACAGTATCCAAATTGTTCACTATAACGAGGTTGATATTTTTTTGATTATTTTATTTGCTCAAAGGAAAATACATAGAAATATGCTTAGGTATGTTTATTGAAAAATTCGCAAATAGATGTGCTTCTTGCGTTCAGAAATTGAATTTTCGACCGCTCTTTCGCGTAGACTTTGTAATGCTAGTATGTCAGCATAATCAGTGGTGTTGGCCTCAGTCCATGCGATAGCATTATCGGAACTTTCAATAGCTTCAGTAGTTTTTACAGGATTTGTGTTCCGTCTTGGTTGTCACCATCAGATACTACAATACTTTCGGCATCTTTTTTCAAAATGAATCGGTTCGTTGGCTTCGTTAGCACGCACAAACTGCCACGCGACATAAACCCTATCGACTGCACAAGTGCACAAACGCACTCTACAAAATTAACAATCAAACATCAAGTAACAACAGCCTTTGAAGCAATCAAAGGGTTATTCCCCGTAAATTGTACTTTTACGGGAAATACCCGCTTTATTGGTGATTCTCTTGAGTTTTTTTATTGTTTTCAGCTTGAAGTTGCTGCAAAAATTTTGTTCACTATTTAGAGGTTTTCGATTGTTCACTATTTAGAGTACTCCATGTACAACTTTAGCTGTTCACTATATCGGTTGTTCACTATATCCAGACACGACTGTATAATCAATATGTTTTGTAAAGCCTATTGTGTTTTCAATAATTAAACCTAAATACTTTATTCCTTTTACTTTATTGATCGTTTCACCATCAATTTCTAGTCTTATGCTCTCTTGTTCATTATCATTCTTTGAGTAGTTTAAGGGCCAGTTTCAAATGTTCCGGATAAAGTTTCGGATAGTTAGCCGACACATAACGCTTTCCACCAGATAAAAGTAGCTGATATTTTTTTTCTGTTTCATCGTCAAAGTCTCTGATAAACTATCCGGTAGAAAAATTTATCAGGCACTAATTGTTTGACAGGAATGGAAATGATGTTTTTTATCGTTTATCACATTTTTAAGTGAATTGTGTTGTTCTAGTTTTTTTAATTTAGCATGGATAAATTCATTCATTCACTCATTTTCGATACCCCGCTAATCCCTTAAGTGGGTCGCTGGTGTAGGTTGCGCAAGTCCAAGTGCACCGTCAATAGTCTCGATTCTAGGCCATCGACTGTAAATCATAAAGGGCAATCCCCATACGGGTAGGGGAGATATTATGGACTTGGTCTAACCATCTCATCCTGGGTCTATCTAGAAGACGGCTGCCCGATTGTACGGATTCCATAGCACGTCGAGTCGTAAGATCATGGTTGGGGACATGCGTTTTAAAATGACTAATCCACCGCTGCGTACGGAGCAGTAGCTGCTCGACATTGAGTCCCTCACGTATTCTGGTGTTTCCACCATCTCTACGGGTCACACCAGTAATACAACTGAGGAATCTCATTTCGGCAGCTTGTATCCGGGATCTTATTCTTTCGGTCATTACCCAAATAGATTAGAGTTGGAACAAACTCCGAATTAACGACTGACAACTTGACAACTTATAATAACAGAATAACCGGGCTGTTTCAAAATTGACCAATCATACAGATAAACTTAGCATTGCTCTTGGTCCTTCCATCACTCGTGAGTATACATTAAACAGGCGTTCTGGAGACGACCATCACTTGAGATTTGTTTACGTTTACTTTCATCTCAGCTTCCACATAAGCGACTACAATCGGATAGAGTGCGCATTGAAGTTCCGTCTAAGAGGACCAAAGGATGACCAAGTCATCAGCGAAGAGCAAGCGTCTTATCCTCGGATGTTCCAATTCGAAACGTTCTTCGTCAAGACTACGCTGTAACATCCAGTCCAAATAAGTAATGAAAAGGAGAGGAGGAGACAAAATGCACCCCTGGCAAAGTCCAACGCCCACGGTGAAAGGTATTGACTGGGCATGGATTGGATATAGTTAAACAAAATAGTGAAAATTCAGAAATCTTCATCGTCGAGGGTTTCTAAAAATAATTTGAAAAACTCTGTTCCTACGAGGCCCTGTAATATGGTTGTAATATTCATCTAATTCGACATTTAAGAATTCAAATAAATGCATGATATAACACTTCTGACTGCTGTCTACACCCGTCAACGAAAGAATGCTCTAAAACTATATTTTTTCCAGCCACATCAAATAAATATTTTGTTTAAATCTTCCGGATAGAGGATTTAACAGCCGGTTGAACTGGCTGATAAACTATCCGAGACTTTATCTGTCAGCTATTACTATCCGAAACCTTTGAAACCGAAATATTACGTTTATCTGACATATAAATTCCGGATAGGCTATCCGAGACTTTATCAGCTAGTCTTGAAACTGGCCCTAAGTCTATTTTGTTTTAACCATTTATCGACAATTTTTAAATCTTCTTGTTTTTTTTATTTATTTAAGATTACACAGTAAAATAAATTACGGTTGTAATACAATATGAACGCTAGCTACCAGGGCTTTCGGCTACTATGGAATTCGATTTTCAGTATTAAATAAGGTTGTCTAGTTTGATAAGTTTTAGTATCTTTGTCATAAGTTTAATATTGTTTTCTGTAGGGTGTTTTAGAATATCTATCAAAGTTTTATTGTTTGTAATATGTCTTATTAGTTAGCTTGCGGCGTTACAGTTTTGGGTTATATGCGGTATGGTGAGGGTTTCTTTATTACACATGTGGCATATTAGTGGATCGGTTTTGGATAGTAAGTAGCTGTGTGTTATGTTGGTGTGACCCATTCTAAGGCGCAGGAAAAATTTTGTAATTTGTCTAGGCATATTTGCAGGGTAGATAGCTCTTAAACCGTCCGGGTTGATAATAGAGTAGAGGTGGGAATATTGGCGCCAGGAGTATAAGGTGTTATTAAGGGTGGGTCTCCCTCAGCTACGAACTCCGTGCTCAAGTAAACGTGTTTCCATGTATTAGTGCACAGAATTTAAAATAGACAGGCACACCCTCCCTTATCAAGATCACAATTGTGACTGCAGAGTGCAGACTCGCTCAGCTCAATTAATAAAAAATAATACAAAATTGTCTGCACAACAAAATAAATCAAAACAACCACAGGGAAGGGAAAGGGACAAGCTGTGCTAGCTGTTGCTGTTGCTCCTGTTGCTGCAAACGTTGTTTATCTAATACACTGAAACCAAAAGTGTGTGTGATATAGAATTTCATAACGCACACTTTTGAATATGGCTTTCGTCATAGCGTTGTACAATCGCATTCGTAAGCACAAATCGAAATAGGTACATAACAATAATATGAATATCCAAAATCCATATTATACAAATTTTCATTCTTTTTTTTTTTTGGCTTTTATTTTTTGGCATTCTATGCTGGCTGTTTATAAAAACCTGTTAGGGCTAGTTTGTTATTATTGCTTTGTTTTGTGGGTTTGGGTTCCTTTTTGTCATATTATATATTTAATTTATATAGGATATAAATCCTATCCAAAAACAAACGGCTGCAGCCCTGCTCGCACCATATATGGATGTAGGTATGGATTATCTAATTTAATAAAAAGTTTGTCCTGACTGATTGGGGACGCCTAGCCCAAATGGTAAGAGCCAGAAAACTCAAAGTTTCATCATAGTTTATATATCCGATTGATGGATGGATGTATGTCCTACATATATTGTAGATACTACTCCCAAATAGTGTTTAAAAAAATTAATAATAGTTTTTGGCTTTTTTGGATTTTTTTTAAATTATCCCCCTGCTCCCTTTAGAAGAGAAAAATTACTTATGTAATTATCTTCACTCTACAGAGATTTGACTTTAATGAGATCAATTTTGTAGATATACAGCAGCATCATGCGGAAAAAAAATAACATGAACGAAGCCGGGTGTGAATGCCATGCTAGTACTTAGATAGATATTGAGTACCTATGTACTATCATTTTAAGTATTTTAAACACTGTGAAGTCGGTAGGCATTGAAAAGGTTGGGTAACCCCTAAAAATATTTTTTAGAGGAGATTCAAAGCTGCACCTAATCTAGGGACGCCTTACAAACCAACCATATGCGGCATGAAATACAAAAATAGCATCCTGTAGAACACTGTTTTTATATCGTGAATGAGTTACCTGGACAACGTTTAAAGTGCAACAAAACATTACCCAGTTCTATATATGTACTAATTTGTCTTCAAATTTTGTAATAACAAACAATGAGTTTGCCCACAGGAACACATTTTATTGTTGTCTTTAGAATTTTTAACCTCAACACAAATTAACAATTCTTCTCCAGACTGGTCATGCAAAACATTGACCAATCATTACGATTTATGAATAGATGACCATTACAATATCACCAATAAAAGCGGATGTTGTGTATATATACTTATACTACACACAATAATTTTCAAAATATTAAAACACACAACCACTAATCTATTTTGAAAAGTTCGGCCGAAAATAGGGAACAGCAAAGCAACCAACCCCTTTCCTCATACAGTAGGTATTTTATTTACGATGACCCAAAATTGCATTTAGGTAGTTTGATTTGAACTCAACTCATGAGAATAAAAAAATCATCATTCACCTCCCAGCTCCCACCCCCATACATATTCTTAAATCTTCTCAAGCCCCCAATCCATATCAATCATCATTCATCATCCCTTAAAAATATTCCGCTCTCAATATAATTTTTCATTTCGATTTGATTTCCCTATCATATTCATTCATAACGTGTAACGTCTACGAAGATATTTTTATCCAATCTGCCTCTATGCCTCACACAATGCTCGATTGACTTCAAACAACAACAATATTATTATTAAGTAATTAGTATGTATCTATCAGAAAACCAAAAAAAGGATCCAAACTTGTTTTCTCCATATCCCAGTGGCAACGAATGCGGCAAACAACAATCTGCAAATTACAGACTCTCGCGAGAGAGCAAAATTATAGAGAAAACGATTAGCGCTGTGTCGGATATTTTGTGAACTACATGCATATGTGAGCGTGAGTTCTGAAACAAAAATGAAACTGCTGTTAAATTGTTAACTTTTCAAAATGCAATTTTAAATATTTTATAAACTAAATTTTTAATTTGTATTCAATGAACGGATACATAAATGTTTGAATGTTATTCTGTTTTGAAAAGCTGACAAAAATAAGTTCTGGTTGCTCTACAAACACTGTTTCCTTTTGGTCACCTTAATTTGCAGATTATAATAGTTAAACTCAAAAAATCAAAATTCTAAGACGGTCACTAACAGCATCTATTTATTTACTGTCGAAAGCCGTTTACTGCGATCAATTATCTCTTAAGCCCTGCAAGCCCCATCGGGGCGAAAAATCATATACCCTCGAACACCCAGCCTTAAGCCAGTGAGTCTGTATTGTTTTGCGGATATCTTTTTTGTTGGGCATGTAAAACAAAGTCAATGGCTCTTTATGTGCTGATTTAGCTGCGCTATCAGCCAGTTCGTTTCCAATTATTCCTGCATGGCCGGGAACCCAGATAAGTTTCAGCCTTTTTTTGTTTTTGACAAGCTCTCTTTGTGCATTCTCTGTTGACGTCAGAGCTACATACGTATGTGGCTTGCTACATGCCGTATACTAACACCTTAAATAACGCACGGGAAACCTCCCTAAGAAAGTACCTAAGGAACAGTTAGTATATCTGAAAATATGTTCAACACCTTATTGAAGAAAATAGGTCAAAAATTATATGATCAAATTGTTGGTGAAGCGCTGGCATCTCAGTACAGATCATACAATAGTAGACTGAGCCACTAACTACGGAATAAAATATATTTCTCGCTTATATGCATGTACATTCTGAATGCCCTCCGCGCCAAGCAACCGTGAGCCGTTATCCATTGTCTGACCTGGTATACATAATGCTAACTCAATCGTAGGCAATAAATACCACATTTTTCTCTTTTTAAGGTTCCGTTCCCATAGGGACAGAACGGAACATTATTGTTTTCGCTACGATGTTTGTCCGTCTGTCCGAACCCACCCAAATATATGTACACAAATAGGTCAATTACCATATAAAATACACTCCTTATAACCATTCTCATTCATTTATGCCTGTTCTCTTAATCGTTTCCAATTGGAATTCGAATTGGAACTTAATGAATACTCAACTCATTCTCAACTTTCATACACACATATTCTGCTAGGTTCCACATTTCACTTTCACTCGAAATGAAATCGGAAATTAATTTTTGTGTTATGCATTTCACTGTATTTGATTTCGATTTCAAAATTTTTGGAACTAAGACAAAGTGAAATTGTGATTTCAAAAAAATTTCGGAGTTTCCGAATCGCTCGAAATGCAGAACACTGAAAACGAATTCACTCGATTTGCAATTTCGATTTCACTCGATTTCTGGAACCTAGCTGATTGTTTCTGCTCTCGCTCGTCCATCTCCATTTATTTATGCGCGTTGTATTAATTTCCCTACTATCATGTCTGTTCAAGCCCACTAAGCTAATTTTGTACCTAGGTCTATCTCAAAAACCATAAAATATGGCGTATCATCGTCAGGTTGATATTGAAAATTGTCTATGTCGGTCAAGAAGTCCTAACTCCCATGGCAAACTTTTTGCATGATTTTTTTTTGCAGTGGAGGGTTTCAAGGACATCGCATCGGCCAAGCCGATGTTGTTGTTAATTCAAATATTCAATAACAGTTGTATTTTTCGCAATAAAGATATCGGCAATAACCGTCATCTTGTTCATACATGGTCCTATCTTTGGAATATGTTTAATTTTCCATCTTACTTTTTACAAAGTGTTTCATCGCTATTGCCACATTACCATCGAAATAGCCATTTTATGCTTGAGCTCGTTTCGCTTCAACAGCTAGTATGTATGTCGATCAAAATCATGCCTGCGATAACGTACGCTGCCTTGTTCGAATTTATAAGCACGTACAACACGTAAATGCATCCGTCAGAATTGGGAATGCGTAGATCATTGTTGCGCCAACAACTCATAACAATTTTATTCTACTTTGAACCATCGCCATATTATGACCTAAACCCTAAACGTTTGTCTTAATATTGCTTTTATCAGATAGTTTCGAAACTTGTTTATAAATTATTCATAAGGGCAATGTAACGTAACTTAGGTAACCTAACCAGTAGGTAATCCATTGAATTAAAACCAATATCAAGTTCATAGGATATATGTCTATTTCAAATATGTATATGTACATACTTCAAACAATATTTTTTAAAATTCATTTATTTATACGCAAACATTTTTTTTTACAGAATATGAACATGACAATGATCTGATACCAAAAAATACATCCCTGATTATATCAAGAATTCCTCAAACTTCAAAAAAACCTACAAGGGGGGATTCTCAAACTCAAAATACTCTAAGTGTTTGCCATGTTCCCAAGTTTGACGGTAATACATTAGATTTGTCGCAAATGAATGCGAGTGAAGAAGATAAAATACAAGCGATGATGGCCCAGAGTACTGTGGATTACGATCCTAGGGGGTAAGATATTTTTCTATTACATAATACGTATGATCGTCATTTATTTACCTATTTAAAATAATCACTATGCATTCCATATTTGGACATGAATATAAGTTTTCACCATTGGTAAAAGCATTTTTTGTTAAATATGCTGAAATTGTATAATGAATATAGAATTCTGTTTTTCTATTAGGTATCAAAAAATACGCGGTCCAGGGCAAACGGGAGAAGTACCTCCAACATACCGCTGTTATAAGTGTCATCAAACTGGACATTGGATAAAAAATTGTCCATTGCCACATTCCACTATGAAAAAGTCTGAGATACGACGAAATACAGGAATACCAAAATCGTTTCTTCAAGAGAAGGACAGCGAGAAGTACGTACGAATCTTATTAGACCAAATATGTCTTTCATCTGATATGGAATAAGTTGAGGAGATGCCGCCAGAGTAGCTGACGGCTCGAATAGGCAAACGTGGCATTTACCTAGAATAAAGCTTAGATAAGTGCAAGCAAGGATATTGCGAATTATAACAAAAGTCGTTCGTGTAAACGTCGTTTGCAACTTGGTTAGTTTCTAAAGAATGATTGCCGAGTGGTTTTAATTATTGAATATCTTTGTGAGCTATCGTTATTAGTTATTAGAAGTGCATTAACACAAGTTTTGTTTGTAAATCGTCCCAGGTTATAGAAATGTCATAACTTCCTTTGGGAAACAACAGCTCCACCTTGACTATTACGTATATGAACTTAGTCCGTCTACTTTTTCTCACTAGCAGTGACACGTATTAACAAAATTATTTAGAATGTGGCCGCTTTGTCAAAAGGTAACGCAGTATGTAAAACTACTGTTACGCGAAGAACCAAATTCGTTTTCGGTCTGTCGGTTAAATGTATTTATGATGCATAGACGGAATTTTGTTCAGCTAACCGCACAAAATCACGGCGATTTTTAATTTTAAAGGCACATTCATATAAGAGCGAGCAAATACCTACGAACAAACGATATTCGAAAATTTTTTTTTATTTAAGTTTTATTAACAAATAATAAATTATGTGCTAATAGTACAAAGTTAACAGCGCTGGCTACCAGGGCCTTCGCCTATACATTTTAAATTGATTAATTCTAGTAAAGAAAATAGGGAATAAACTATCTTAATATTATGTGGGGAAGGAAAAATAGGAGCTGGGAGTTGGGAGATGGACTACTTAATTTAGCTTGACCGGTGGGGCAATCATAAACTAAGTGTTAAATGGTAAGTATTATGAGCATTGTGGTCAGCTGTCATCGGTGAATAGGTGTCCCACATGGGACCAGTATGTGGTCCAACTTAAAACTGTTCTTATATTATTCGGCCCGTTATGCGTGTAAAATGCTGCTGTTCCGTGCGGATTTAAAGATTTATAATAGTGGGCATATGTATGACCACTCCTCTTTATCTCTTTTGTTAAAAACAAAGTGAGTGAGTAAAGGTTCGTTAACCGCATTTCTAGCTTCTGCATCTGCGTTTTTAACAATCATTCATTACTATTGAATTAATTTTTGATTTTCTGATCTGTGGAATGTGTTTCAATGTTGTGGTATATTTGTTCGCGGCAAAAAGTTTGGAATTCGAAGTTTTTTATTTACATAATATTTTAAATCTATTTTTTTAATAATATGTAATTATATTATTATTATTACCCTTGAGTAATATATAGTAGCCGCAAAATAAAACACTTGCTTCTCTCGAAGGTAGAAGATCGAATGACTCTCCCGTCTTTATTCTTCTTTCTTATACTCTACGACTACGTTGTAATTTACAAAGTGTATGAAGCCTTCATATACGTACTAGTGGATGTTCCCATACAAATTAGAGTTACCACTCTAAAATAAATAGTAAGGTCTTTAAATGTTACTACAATCGACCATTCTGACTTGCACGCGACCCCGAATTGCACTCCTTGGTTCTCGCTCTAGTTTGGTACCCTTTTACGTACGGCCTCATGTTCGCCGCCTCTCAAGTGCCCTTATACGGTATCTGACTTATCTGGAAGTTCTCTATATCAACCACTTCATACATCTCGTTTCCCAAAACGCGGTTAACCCGATACGGGTCCCTGAACCTAGGCACTGACTTCTTCGGAGCATCTGGCATACTAACAAAATTCTTCGCCATGACGAAGTCATCGACACTGTAAGCTCAACCCGCTTTACGCCTACCGTCGTACTTTTGTTTATTATACTCTTGCACTCTCGTTTGCTTTCTCACCGCTTCAGCTCTTCTTATACCTGGTTCTAACCTTAATTCCACCATTCCTTCTAAACCCTCTCTTAACTATCCATTATTCTACCCCGCTGCCTCACACCGAATAGCAATTCGCTGGGAGCTACCCCTTCGCTTCTGCGAACCGTGTTATTCATGACAAATTCTATGTCTAATAGCATGTTTTCTAAATTTTTATTCGCGTCAATGCTCACTGCCTTTGCTATCATAGGACCCAGGCTACGGTTTATTCGTTCCACTTGTCCTTTAGCCTGTGGAGAACCCGTAGCCACCTTGATGTTCTTTATATTGTTTTCCATCATAAAACCCCCAAATTCGCGCCCCGTGAACGGGCTGCCCCTGTCCGGCATTATGTTCTTGGGACGGCTATATGCGGCAAAATAATTTTTCAACACCCCTATAACCTCTTCCGCGCCCGTGCTTCGGGAGGAGTACAAATTGACGGTCTTGGTGAACGCGTCTACCAACAGAAATACATAGTTCCTTTTGAACTTCTTTAGCCCGATGGGACCGAAATGTTCGATATGTAAAGTATCGAACGGAACGTGTCGGTCGCCTTTGGGTGTGCTATGTAAGAACCCATCTTTCTTTCCGTGCTTCGGAAAGTATGCCACGCATATTAAGCAATTCTCCAGGTGCCTTTTAACCCTAAGTCTCATTTGGGGAAACCAATACGATTTCTGGATGGAATCTATTGTATACAATACAATACAATACTTTACGATAGACTAACCCGTTATGCATTTCGAAAAACGCATCTTCCTTTTCCACCAACTTCTTCTTTAGCGCCTTCATTCGACTATCCCGTCCCTGACTACTGGACAGGTTCTGTTCGAAAGTGTTGCCCTCCAGCACCAGGATGTTGGTGCTTCTACTGAGAGCATCCCCGTGTTGCATTTTCTCGCCGCTACGATGTTCGATAGTATAATCGTAGTTTTGCAACTCTATAGCCCATCGGGTGATCCGCGGATTGATGTCTTTTTTATTTAACGTGAGGGTCAGGGAGTTGCAATCCGTCACTATTTTATGGTGAATGCCTTGCAGGTATACCTATATGCGAAAGCATTCTAATCGCTAGGGTCTCCAGCTCGAAACTGTGGTATCTGGACTCGCACTCCGTAGTTCTCTTCGGAAAAAAAAATACGGGTTGCGGTTTGTCATCAGCTTTCTTCTGCATAAGAAACGAGCCAAACCCGAACGAGCTAGCTTCGCAGTGCAACTCCGTTTCATCCCTGGGATCGAAGTTGGATAAAACTGGGGCTTCTAGTAGCTTCCCCTTCAGTAACAAGCATTCTAGTTCCCCCTCCCCGAATTTAAAATCGACAGACTTTCTAATCAAATTGTATAAAGGCTTCGCTAAGACGGAAAAACCTTTAATGAAACGCCTAAAGTAGGAACACAACTCTAAGAAACTATGGACTGCTTTTGTATTCTGCGGTACTGGAATAATCGCAACCGCGGTAACTCACTTTTCATCCAGAAACCTCTTATTAATTAAGTCCTCGAACACCCTATTAATGAAACGCTTAAACGTCGACGGAGCATTCCTGAGACCAAATGGCATTCGCGAGAATTCGAATTGCCCCATTGGGGTAATGAACGACGTGTATTTGAAACTCTCTTCTGTCATCTTAACGTGATAGAAAGCACTCCTTAGGTCTAACGTGATAAAGTCTTTCCCCCGACAACCGGTCTAGCAAGTCATCAATCAACGGAATGGGGAAGTTATCTTTTTGTGTAACTTTGTTTAATGTCCTTCCACCCTGTGGCGTTCCTCTATGGGCAAATTTGGTTATGTGGCTGCTGCCTAGTGTTGCCTGAATATTTTTGTCCTGAGCATAGAGACTATCCATTGACTAATAAATTCCTCTATGCCCAACTCAATTAGAGATTCAAGAATAGCTTCAGTGTGTACGTTATTGAAAGCTCCCTCTATGTCTAAGAAGGAGGCTAGTGTGTATTCTTTATAATGTAGGGATATTTCGATTGTCCGCACTACCTCGTGGAGAGCCGTTTCCGTGGATCTACCCTTTAGGTAGGCGTGCTGTGATTTGGATAGAAAAGATTCTTCTAGAAAGCTTCGCATGTGGATGTCTAGAATACTTGGGCAGAATTTTGCTTAGCCTGGGGGAGTCCTTAGGGGTTTCTATCGAATGACAGTAATCCATCCAGGCCTTCTTTTTGGATGTGTTTATGGCTTTCTTATACATGCTTAAACAGTCCTTATAAGGTTGCCAGAAATTATGTTTGTGGCAGATGTTGAAAATCGCTCTGGTCATCTGTCTCAGATTGGAGAGATCTTCGTTCCACCAGGCGGGAATTGTTTTTTTTACTACCGTTAACTGGGCAACAGACTTTGTAGGCTGCGTCCATTTCATTCTCAAAAGTCTTTACCTTTGCCTCCAGTTCCTCAATAGCTATCGCGTTTGTTTTGGGTGTGTTTTTGAGTTTTGTCCTAAGGACTTGGCCAAACTTGGTCCAATTTACTTTCTTGGGGTTTCTAAAAGGTTTTGTGGCCTCGGCCTCGAGACTCACATCGTAGAGGATCCATCTGTGGTCTGAGAGTGACTCCTGATTAGAAACTCTCCAGTTTTCGACCCTATTCCGTACTCGGAAAGACAAAGGTAAGGGTTGAGCCCTTATTACATAAAGACAGGTTAGTAGTTAAAAGAAAATCAAAAAGTGACTCACCTCTTTTATTATCTTCCGAGCTCCCTCCCCCACACTGTATGCCTTGCATTGGCATCGCAGCCCATCAACAGATTGTCCTTAACTGATATTCCGGCTATGAGTTGCTCCACTTCCACTGGCGGCGCTGGTCTCTCATGAGCCATATATGATGATGTGATATATGTTGTCTGGTTCGCACACTCTAATTTAACCACTGTTAAATAGTCTGAGCTAAGATTGGGACATAAAAAACCTTTAAGATGTTTCTTAGCGAGTATGCAAGTTCTAGGCTTACCTGTGGCCTGATGTTTGTAAAATAGGTCGTATTGTTTGTCTTGAAGCCCCTTTATAGTCTCTCACCCAGGGCTCCTGAATAATGCCCAACCAGCAGATTATTGAAGGCACTACTTGAGTGCCTCAGGTTAATCTGTACGACTCTCAGCATTATCCTTTGATGTTGATGGGGTTGTGTCAGCGATCATGAGTTCTTCCAACAGCTTGTCGGTTTCGACGATGTCTGCATCGTCCTCAGGACCGGAGGAAATGAAAACCTTAATCTTGGCATGCCGTATGCCAAACCTGAGTTTGTGGTCTGCTTTAGCGAGAGCCGCCAGGCACTCGTTGTTTATAAGCGGCAGAAAGAACATCGTGTTTCTGTGGGGTTTCTCCGCCTTGATGACTGCCCAGTCATCCATTGGAACCGCCGGGTTGTGTAGTCTAAGACATTGGAGAAGCCTTCCCCCGTCTATCTTCATATTGGGCAACCAAATGCGGGCCCTAGGTCTCCTCGGGATTTCGTTAGCTGGGATAAGCTCAAGCTTTAAACCATCCAAGGCGTCGCTAATCTTAGCAACGCACTCGCTAAGGAAGTCCTTTGAGAATTGGTCGGCGCACTTGATCACCCGATATCCCCTAACCAACTCGGCGGAGTCAAAATCCGGCAGAGTTCCCCCTCGGTTGTTGACGATGTGTCCGATCACCATGTCGGAAAGCTTGGCCTCAATGCTTCCCCACGCCTCGGCTATATGGACCTCCCATTTGTGGATAGCTCATCCACTAGTGCGACCTGGAGATGGTCCCTTACCTCGGTAAATGGCCGCTTCTGGACCGCTCTAGCCGCCGACGCACGTGCTTGATTTGGGTGTTGCTGTCGAACCTTCAGCAACCTTGGTTTTTTTAGGGGCCGAGCGATGGGAGGACTCATCTAGAGACTTATCCTGCTTCGCTGCCTGCTTTGATTTGTTTTTCAGGCTCTCCTTGTATTCGTCAACGATTGCCTGATATTTTATTTTATCCGCCTGGTCCTTATCATGGACCTTACCGGCAGCCTCGTTCTTTGCAATCTTCCCTAAGACGAAGAGGGCCATCTGGTACTTGCTTCTCGTTGCTTTCCCTGCGGATTTGTGTTTGGTTTGGGAGTGTGTTTTGGTTGTCGGTTGGTTTGCAGTCGAGGTACTGGCCTTAGCACTCTCGCTGCGTGGTTTAGGAACGATTATCTCCTAACTGGAGTCCAGCAATTCGTCCTCTGATGAGGTGCCAACCACTGGCAGCCTCAGCTGGTCTTTTTGTTTTTTTGTTTCGTCTTCTTTTCTGTCCATTTTTTATTGTTTTAGATTTGGTTCCCACGAGTGGGACCGGAAGGGTGGGTCGATCCTGGCAGAGCTGTCTTACCAGGACAAGGCACTTATACAACCGACCCTGCCTGGGCATCGGAGGGGACCGTTAGCGATCTGCATTTTTAACCACCTGCTGACCGTGCAGCCATCAGCACGGGTGCCTCAACACCTTGGCTTAAGTGGGATTTTTTCTGAGGTTTTCTCCCCGAACACCTTATCTAAAGGTGGGGTTGATCTTAGTTTCGGTCTATAGACAACTGATTGGCTACAACTCATTCAGAGGGGTGATCTTTCGACCGTCCCTCTGTTGTTTGCGCCTCCCACATGTCTCGTAGACTTACTACAAGCCCTTTCGCCCCGACAAGGCATCAACCCGTCGAAAGAGTGGGTGTCATATGAATAGGCCTTAATTATTTTCAGTTATTTTCCATATTTATTCTTTTTTTAGTGGGCGCAGTGGTTAGTGTGCGGACTACTGTGCGAGGGGTCCCAGGTTCGATCCCCGGTTGATAACAATATCTACAATGACAGTTGGAACCCGATCAAACGTTTTAAATACCTGCCGTGCATATTCTCCTGTATCGCAACGTTCTTTAATTACGCATTGGCATGACGAGGCCAAATCATTTTGATACAATTTGCAGAACACTAGTGGCCTATTTCACCAACTTACAAATTGTTGTTTACAGGCATTTTTTTTAACAAATTTGTGCAAAAATCGATTTTTTCTGTTTCACAAAAATTTTGTATTACAAAATTGTTTTTGTTATTTACAATGGGAAATTTGTAGAAATTTCATTATTTCCGTTGCACCAAAAGTTAATTTTCTTTGTTGCTTACATGTACAAATATGTTAAATTTCATATTTTACGTCAAAGGCGCATAGTAGCACCGGTAGTGATATAAGTTTGTGCTAAGTAGACGAAGAAAAAACTACGAAAATTTAAGATTTTTTTTGTTTTCAATGAAAAGTTTCGGTTAAAACGTGCTAAGCAGAGGAAATAAAGGACTATTCAGATGAGAGCGAATGAAATGCGCTCTCAGACGTTCGCCAGAGGTGACGCAGTAAGATGTAATTTTTGTTTTCCGGGGATCGAACCTGGGGCCTGGGAACCTGGGACCCTTCGCACAGTAGTCCAGCACACTAACCACTGCGCCCACCATTTTTCCAACATTTTTCTTATTGCGAATAAAACCGATAAAAATTTTGTTTCTGTTAATTTCGTTCTTTGATGCTATCAGTAAGATAGTTTGCGCCCCTGCAAACCCTCTGCTTGCGATTTTTTTCTTTTGGATTTTAGGGTGGGTGGGAGTTTGTACTGCAAAATAAACATTCAATATATCCAATTTCGCACATACTCCAAGTCTGACAGTAACCTCAAGCAGGGGGGTTGCATGGGGGCAGCATACGCCCCCCATACATATCAAACTGCAAATTATGTTGTTTATTCCCGCCTTGTTGTTTATTTCTGGGCGCTATGCATTTTTTGGGCGTTATTTCCAAATCGATTTGGGCGCTATTTCCTTGGGCGTTATTGCCTAACGTCAAACAATTTAACTGTCAAATGGCATCGTCGAAACGATTCGATTGAACGATAGCTATTTTGCAATCGTTTCACCATTTTTGGTGTATTTTGGCGGGTTTATTTAGATTGAATACCATGTCCATTGCGATTTCCCCCTTGAGATCACGTAATTACACAAAATTAAACCATCAATTGGTTAGTCTATTGTCAGATTATTCATCTTAAAAACCACTTACCTATCTCCATGCAGCAGCCGTCTTAGTGGGTAGCCCAGTGGCATTGAGCCCCGCAGCCAAATACAACTTGTAACTTGCAATATGTGGACATGGACACCTATGAAAAAAATCTTAATACATAATACATTAAGTAATACAATGTTTAAACCAAATATTTACTTACAGTAAAACAGTTGCTACACAAAGAAGAAAAACGAATAAAGATATATTGAATTTATTTTTTTATTTTTTAGCCTTTATAGTTTGTTTACAGTAGTGTTGTTCAAAAGGAAAACGATGAACGATTCAGATGTTATATGAAGCAAACTAAAAACGACGTCGTTTTATTTATATGATCGTTTGAAAAATTACGGTATTAGAGCCCAGTCTTTTGTTTCATGATCATCACCTCATTTTGCACATTTCAGATTACACTAGTTTACAAAAAAATGTTTATTCTTTTACCCAAAGATAATTCATACTGAATATGTTTGCTAGCTACCCTCTTACTACAAAAATATATGTCTCATATTTTTATCACATCAAGTTTTTTTTTAATATAACCTCATTTCCATACAATGCCGTATTACTTAATAATGGCAAAAAAAAACACCTATCCCACAGGACATGCAGTAAATTCGAAGGAATTATCTCAGAATGGGGGTGAACATGCCGTTAAAAATTAATTTCTTACATTTACACCAGGGTTTTGTTCCTCAGAACCTGGGAAGCGTATGTGATAAACATGGTGAACGTTCCTATCAAGCCTTGAAGGCTTCTGAAGAGAGGTACCAAGGTTTTTGGGATAAAAACGTGTTAATCGATTACTGCTGATATCTATTAAGAGAAACTGATGCTAATCGGTATAAAAGAAGGAGTAATTTGTGTAATTTTTTTGTAAAATTCTTAAAAATAAATATTTTGAATTAAGTTTAAAAAAAAACTTGACGTCCTACTTTTTTTTCCACTGCAGTTTCCAAATCAGGGTTCATTATTCTACCGATTCCCATTAGTTTCATCTATGGGTAAAAAACCTTGTAAACTAGTGTTATTTTTACAGTCCTTGGCCTTATGTTGGTAGCCCCAGCATTTATAACATCTACTCACGTGGAAGTATTCAAACAATCGACATTTTTTCCCATCCGATGTTAATTTTTTGAATTGCATTCATTGCATCAATATTGTTATGTTTTTTTTTGTTGCTTCTTCTAGCTCTCTGATGTTTCAGTTCTCACTCATTTAAAAAATGTTCACATCATATTTCTCTCCGAGCTTTTCTTTAACTTCACTTTCTATTTTCTTTACAGATGCCTCACCATGACAGTTGATCACTATTGCTCCTTCTTTTATTTTTTTAATTCATTTTTAATTTCACTTACGGACTTCGAAATTAGTTTAGCACTTTCCTTTAAAATATTTTCTTTTTCACTTTCACTCTTTCATATTCATTCATTTTACCTAAAAGCTCTTTTTCAAATCGCACACGTTTGTAGAGATATGTTCTACTCCTTCGATTAACTTTTTGTCGATCTTTTTTTGATTGTTCTGTTCATTTATTTAATTTTAAATTACAGTTTTTAAATGCGTAAATTTGTCAAAGATTTCGAATATTTCTTAGAGCTTAGACTGTCATTTTATCAAATTGAATTTTTTGTGTTTCAAGCATATTGTCGAATTGTTACAGAATCTTGTTAGGCATTACGATGCCATCGCAAGCAGAAATAGCTAACATGAGAACCATTCGTCCGATTTTCATGTTTTTTTTTTTTCATTTATAGATGTGTGGCCAAATTAGGTCGTACAGTGGGTGAGAATTGTTGAGGAGTAAAGGGGTCGCTGGGAGTAAGGGGGGTTTCAAGAGCCGGTAGCCGTATGAACTTAAAAATTCGTATGTTAATAGATAAGTAAATTATTACATGGGACATTCATCGTTTTTCAAAATTCGTCATATAAGGTTTCAAAAAAAGGGAATGGGAACTTTTCTATTTCGACCTTACTACGCTTAACTTGCTATTATATGTACATACATTTGAGATCTGCAGCTATGGAAAGTTAAACGATATGATCGCTCTTTTTGATTTTTTAAACTCTTTTTTTTTTTAAGAATTTCTTTTACCGTCGTCATGATGACACCGGATGTGTAAAGGTTACGTAAGGACTAAGTTGGTGGCGGGGGAGGGATAAAGGGTGATATTTATAACTCTGGAACTATTTGGCCGATTTTAAAAATTCTTTTAACGTTGTTCTGGCTACATTCTCCGGATCGGGGGTAGGGGCTATCTGTGGAACTATTCGGCCATTTCATGCTTCATAAATGGCACATAGAGTCCCATGATCTATGCCTAAGATGAGGATGTAGCACCTCATGCATGAGTTAGCAGAATTTTAGATATCGGATCGCCTGCACTTTATTAGGGGCACTTCCTTGGGTCCGTCTCCGAGACGACCGTTACTTCAGATTTGTTGACGTTTACTCTCATCTCAGCTTCAACACACACGGCTAGAAAGCGATAGAGTGCGCATTGAAGTTCACTATGAGAGGACCCAAGGATGACCAAGTCATCAGCTAAGAGCAAATGGCTTACCAGCAATTCGAAACGTTCTTCGCCAAGACTGCGCTGTAACATCCAGTCCATATAAGTAATAAAAAGGAAGAGAAGACAAACGCACTTCTATAGAAGTCCAACGCCGCTGGTGAAAGATATTGACTTAACGCCGCCTACCTACAATTTATGTAAAGAGAGTGAATGGCTTTCAAGACAACTCTCAAATCGTAGTCCATTGACGTTCCGGGTCTGTTGCCATTTGATTCATTACCCGAGGCTGGTTGTGTCTCTCTCATAACTAAATTTTTTGACATGGTCGGGAAGTTACCCCGGGACAACCCCCAAACTGGAGTACCAGATCCTCGTTTTGATCTTTGAATATTCCGATGGCAGTAAACCACTTCGGGTTATCAGCGCTGCTGATAGGGTTTATCCCCCACCTACTCTTTCCAACACCCTGGAAATCAGTGTTCAGAATTGGAGATTCCACTGCCGGCTGGAACAAGAAGAAGTGAGAAGACACTACTACATATTATAAAAATAATTTTTAAAAGTAAGTGCAATTTTATATGAGTTGTTCAACACATCTACCTGCTCTATGCATCGTCGTTTGTTGTAATTGAGATTACGCGCGTTTGTGAGTATTGAGACAGAGGCGGCAAAGATGTGCTTGGTGGTCAATGAGGGTAAGACAAAGCTGTCAACAAGAAAGGACACCCAACACCGACGTATCGGACAGAATGTCACTATAGACAGATATAACTTTTAGGTGGTTAGGGACTTTGTCTACCTCGCTCAGACAATGACACCAGCGTTGAGATTAAACGAAGAATAACTCTTGCCAATCGCTGTCTCTTTTGGCTAAGAAAGCAACTGAGTAGCAAAGCCTTCCCTCGAACAACTAAAGTAATTTTTTTTAGATCCTAATCTAAGATGGATTGACTTTAAACATGTTGGAAATCAAACACTGATATTTTCGCGTACTGCCTTCTCGATCGTCTTATGCTCGTTGCGTCCGCTGTCAATTACTTCTACATTACCTTCGTGCCGTAATTATCTACATTTAATAAAAAAAAAAAACTAATTGGTTGAACATAACGGGCAGCAGAGTGAAACAGACGCTTTTTGCATAACTGTTTTATATAAAGATAGCTGTTCCCATCCGGCTTTGCCCATGCACAGGAATTCTATTGCTAAGGTTTTAGATAATTATGTTCTTTCGTAAAATACGAAAAATTAGAATAAATCGATTTTATAGTATTGTCTTTCTGTCTAAATCTAAAATACAGCAATTCGAACAAAACAAAAAAAGAATCACAAAATTCGGCCCAGCCAGCGGTTACCGAGTTTGCCCTACCTATGCGCCACAGTTGCAAATGCTGAATACCCAATGCGACTTGTTCCAGTTGTTAGCCTAAGATCAATATTGGGGGTTGGGACACAGTGTCTCCGTTACATGTTTACATATAAGTTACTATGTTTTATATTGATATGGAAATATGTATCAAAAAAATTATTTATCAACGGTTGTTGCTGTATGTGTCCATTTATGTATCTTATGGCCGCGTTCCC
Source organism: Cheilosia soror (assembly GCA_949372485.1). NCBI lineage: Eukaryota > Metazoa > Arthropoda > Insecta > Diptera > Syrphidae > Cheilosia > Cheilosia soror. Next base: position 24,507,883 of record OX443564.1, read on the forward strand.
ATCGCAAATATACATATATGTATGTCTCGATTCCAGCGCACAAACAATTTTTTCCTCTAAATGTTTGAACGGATTAACGAAAATTCCAAAATTTAGTTTGCCTGTGTTAACAGCAAGATCCTGTTGCTCCTAGTAATTTAAATTTGTTTATGCTAAGGTTACTTTTAAAAGTGTTCTTTGTTAAGCTAATGATGTGCCATAGGAACGCGGCCACTATTATTGACGATCGGCTTATCAGCATTCGATTATATACATATGTATATGCATGTTCATATGTACCTATATGTACATAACACATGCATAAATGTAGGTATATGCACCAATTTGTTTTATATATGCTTACAAATTAAATTTGTCTTTCATATATACAGAGATGCAGCAGCAGAAGAAATCGTGCTGGTCGAAAAACAGGCAGAAGTTCCCGATGAACTCTTATGTAGCATTTGCAAGGATATTTTTCGAGATGCCGTTATGATACCGTGCTGCGGAAGTTCATTTTGTGATGATTGTAAGAATTGCCATGTAAATAAAAATCATTTTACCAATATTATTTTCTATAGGTGTCCGAACTGCCTTGTTAGAATCAGAAGAAAATGAATGTCCAGATTGTAAAGAAAAGGGAACTTCTCCTGGCTCACTTATTCCCAACAGATTTTTACGAAGCTCTGTAAACACATTTAAAAATGAGACAGGATATGAAAGAAAAAGGAAAAATAACGGTAAGACTACCATATTGTTGTATTCAGTTTTATTTTATTTTTTTATTGAAGAAAATTAAAATAACGCTTCTATTAAAAAGCTGATCCAGTTTAACAGTTTCTAAAAAAAATAAATCCTGCCCGAGTTTCAGACTCTCAGTTTCAGAATAACACCAAAAATTTTGCATTTCAATTTTGTTTTTATAGCGCTATCTCCCATACAAAAATGTCTACAGACATAAAATTTAGCGAGGCAGTTTAACAAAGTAGTATCCTGTTCCGCACGCTAAATTCTTACTTTCATATAGATGGGACACACCTAATGTCAGTCCGATATAACAATATTGTGTGTTAAGCTTAGATCAGACTATTTATGTTTATACACAAATTTCATTTGTTTTTGACTTACACAAATTCTAAAAAAATTCATACTCAGAAGCGATTTGTGTATTCCACAAACATTTGTGGTTCAAACGACATGTGTATTTTGTTCTAAATGTACAAATTTCATTTGTGTATGGCTATACACAAATATCCCATACATAAATGAATTTGTGTATACAGATTTGTGGCTCAGACGATTTGTGTATTCCTACACAAATGGAATTTGCGCAAAATTTGTGTATTGGCCAGATTGTTTTTGATTCGCTCATGTTTGACGTATATTCAATAAAAATAAATAAAAAATTGCTTGGATTCGGTCAGGTTTCAAATTTAACAAGGTTGATTATAAAATGTGTTGCGGTTATTTTGGCAGCGTATTTACTCAAAAGTGAAACGGAAGACGAAAGCCAACAAGTCATCAAGTTGCCACGCAAGTGCCGTAGTTGTTGGAGAAAAGATTGGTTGGCCAGCATAAGTGGTACATAGTTCCAGAGTTGGAACTAGCTCTATGCGGAATTGCTCTAGATGCGCTGAATCCAATAATGCTGCTCGCGCGAAATATAAAGGAACTTTGCGGGTGCGTCATAAGGAAAAAGGAATAGCGTCAATTCTCTTAGGCCTACTGTCCACGTAGCTGCACTTCATACGCACGCTTTCGTCATTTGCATCTTGTTGTACGCTTGCTTGCAGCTTACATGCAGCTTTCATATAACGCCTACTGTCCACGTAGCTGCACTTCATACGCACGCTTTCGTCATTTGCATCTTGGTGTACGCTTGCTTGTAGCTTGCATGCAGCTTCCATATAAACAAACGAACCACTGTCCACGGAGTGGCAATGCAAGCTAAAAATTACGACAAGCGTATTTTGCCGCTCCGTGGACAGAGGTTCGTTTGTTTATATGCCAGCTGCAAGGAAGCTGCAAGCAAGCGTACACCAAGATGCAAATGACGAAAGCGTGCGTATGAAGTGCCGCTACTTTTTCACAAAAGAAAAAGTTTTATAAAACCAATTTTTTGTATCCCAAAACTGTAAATGATGGAAATCGACTTCAGTAAGCTAAACAAGTAAAAGTGTTATCATCGGCCTGGCCGATGCTTTGATACCCTCCACTGTAGGTACTGTATAGGAACCACGCATGTGTCTAATATTGGTTTTGTATGGGAGGTACCAGAACTACTTGACCGACATAGACAATTTTTAATACCAACTTGACAACTGTAAAAACAAGTCAAGTCAACAAGGCCTTAATTTCTGTTGCAATAGTACTACTTTAGAAATTTAGACACAACATCAGATATAATCTCTAGTTAAACGACAAATACCATTAGTAAAACATCGACTGCTTTTGGAGTACCTAATTATTATTAATTTGGTGCAAAACATATTTTCATTCGCACAAAAAACTGTTTATTTCTTGATTTACAAACAAAAAACACGCATACAATGAATAATGTATATTCATTCTCTTCTCATATACACAAACACCACACGTTCAGCGTTGCCGTTTGGCCCCTTTAGAAGCCAAATGGCTTCTTTTTGAGCATCAAGACTCGTGGCCCCCACTTTTTTTAAAATGAAAAAAATGTCTCATTTTTTGATTTAAGTAAGATTTTGTCTTTTATTGAACGAAAAAGAATGCTAAATAATGATAAACACATCCATCTTCAGATGTTTCTTGTGTTGAGAACAATGCTCTTCTTTATTATCAATCGATCATAAGTGAGCTTTTGAAATTCCCGCATTACGATTTTTTGATCCTAAGGTTATTAAGCAAGATCTTAAGTTTAATTATATAGACCTGGTTTCCGATTTTTTAAATTTAGTTTCGAATTCAGAAAAAGTCATTGAGGAATACAAACTCCTTGAGACCAAATCAGGAGGTAAGGCTTTTCATGCAATTTTTGAAATTAATGACTTAGAAGAAATTTGGCATGGTATTGGGGAATCTTAAAATTGGTTGAATAAACCCTTGTTTGAAAATATACACAAGTTTGTCGCTAATGCTGCTCGTCCACTTAGTGCCCAACGCATCAACCAATTTTATTCAACTCTTTAGTTGAAGAAACATTTTTTTTTAGGCTCGTACACTAGTGCACAAACCCACGTTGTTCATGTTGAGCAACGTAATCTCTGTGTGAAGCAGAAATTAAACAAGTAAAGGTGTTATCATCGGCCTGGCCGATGCTTTGATTCCCTCCACTGTATGTATGTACTTTATGGGTACACGCGTGTGTCTAATATTGGATTTGTATGGGAGGTACCAGAACTACTTGACCGACATGGACCATTTTTAATACAAAGCTGAAGGCCATAAATATAAGACCTCTCATAAAATTTCAGTTGCCTAGGTAGATTCGTTCAGACGCTATCGTGATTTCAACAGACAGAGAGAGACGTGGGTCTAATAGTGGTTTTGTGTGGGAGGTACCAGAACTACTTGACCGACATAGCCCATTTTCAATACCAACTTGACAACTGTAAAAACAAGTCCTCTCACAAAATTTCATTCACCTAAGTCGATTCGTTTGGGCGCTATCGTGTTTTCAACAGACAGGCAGACGGACATGGTTAAATCGATTCAGAATGGGATCCTGATTCAGAATATATACACTTTATAGGGTCTCCGGTGAATCCTTGGCGTTACAAATGTAATGACAAAGTGAATATACCTTCCTGTGAAGGGTATAAAAAATGTATTTTATATAAATTTTGGGAAAATGTTTACTTGCTTTTAATTCATACACAATTTTTTTTTTTTTTTTTTTGATTTATTCAAAAAACATATCCTTAAGCAGCTCATACGAATTATCTTATAAATAACGTGTAACGAGGCTTAAACCTTAGATTTCGAGTTACTTGTTGAATAAAGTAAGAGTTAAAAACAAACTAAGGTTTATGTTTAGACGCTTGCAATCTGTATGTATGGAATATGTATACTAAAGTGTGTGTTAAACTTAAAAGGAAGATTCCGATTTGCCAATATACCAATTCGATTGTAGTACATAATTTGCTAAGGGAAACCGAAGAAGTGAATGGCTGCTTAATAAATTTTCTTCTTTTAGAAAACCTTCTGCTATATGTGTGGATGACTAAAGTTTCAGACAAAGTTGTCAGTCATTGCTTTTAACTGCTACTTCACCAATATAGCCAGTGGCTCACAGCCGTGCGCCAGCGCCGCACAGTGGGGCCCTTTGTATGGGGGGAGCGGAAAAAAATCTATAAAATCTGAACTAATAAACTTAAAGCAATGAAAGTTCGCACACCTATTTAGATCGGGCAAATACACATTTAAACAAAATTTGGTTAAACAAAATTAACGAAAGACAAGTTATTGCATTTTTTCCGAATTATAGGGTTTATTGTCCTGTAACAAAAAAGTTGTTTTTTTCGTTTGTTTATTTTTTTGCTATATTTTAAAGCGAAGTAGTTAAATACATACATAATAATACAAGCATATATCAAAAATATTAAATAAATAAATAAATACACTGGTCGGCATATGTATTTTGACAAAACTAAAGTTAATTCTGTGGGCGCAGTAGCGCAGTGGTTAGTGTGTTGGACTACTGTGCGAGGGATCCCAGGTTCGATCCCCGGAAAAACCCAAATTACATCTTAAAGTTTTTTCTACTGCGCCACCTCTCGCGAACGTCTGACAAACATCCGAGAGTATGACTGTCATGAAAAAGCTTCTCAATTGAGCCGTTCGGACTCGGCATAAAATTGTAGGTCCCCCTCCATTCGTCCCAAAAATAGAAACTCACACAAAAACGAATGGTTGCGAGAAGCTAGGCCTTGGGTGTCACCCGCCTGTTGCGCCACCTATTTATTTATTTATTTTTTTTAAAGTTAATTCTACTCATAATTTGAACTTACTTCATTTATATTTTGGCATCAATGGAAACGTCATTTACAGCTAGGTTCCAGAAATCGAGTGAAATCGAAATTACAAATCGAGTAAATTTGTTTTCAGTATTCTGCATTTCGAGCGATTAGGAAACTCCGAACATTTTTCGAAATCACAATTTCATTTCCGATTTCATTTCGAGTGAAAGTGAAATATAGAACCTAGCAGTTAAATTCCGTTTGAATGATACAAAACTTTCCTTAACCCATTAAGTACCCATTGAAAGAATTTTTGTGAGAGTCAACTTTTTTGACTTTTTTCCACTGTCTTAAAAAAAATGTTTTGATGCAAAAGGTTTCTTCAAACAATTGACTATTTGACTATTTTAGCCACTTTTTCTTTCTTTTCATACAAAATTTCTGAGATCATCCCATTCAAAAAATATTTAGGTATACAATTTTTAAGTATGTACTAACAATTTTTTTATTAACACCATAAAACAATGTATTCTTACACCAAATTTCCAGGAAAAATAAGTTAAAAACTGGAAAAATATTCAGGTAGGAAAAATGAGGTTGACCTAAAAATTGAATATCTCAGCCGTCCCTCAACGCATTAATTTTATTTTGCATTTAAAATAAAACCCTATATTTATTCCTAAAATAAAGTCCTGGTTAAGTTCTTTCCAATTATTATTAGAAAAGAAATTCTCACTTTTGTAGCATTACCAAAGCCAAAACCGTATTTTTTTTAGTCTAAACCAGCGAGACTAATTTATACACTACGTTCAAAGTGGGATCAATGGGGCTCCAATTCTTTCAAAAACAGTTAGCTGAATACTGTGGCTTTCTAATAAATGTAACCAATAGACGTAGCTTACGGCCGATTTCTTCACAAGAGTATTAGTACCCGGTCTAGCTAGACCTGATACTCAGTATCAACGAAAAGTTGGTACTTGTGTATTTCTTCACAGCGTTAGTACCGGAGCTAAATTTATCAACCGTACTAACGACTAATACGTCTAAAAACTGGTCTAGTACCCATTTTTGAGTATGAAATGTCATAACGGTGACATTTTATGCTCATTTATGCTCATTGAGAGTCACACATTTTTCAGGATGACTGATTTTTATTCAAGAGTAAGTATTTTTTTTTATATTGTTGTTGCTTTCCTGCCATAAAATATGTGTGTATAGGGGTATCTAGCACGAAATAGCATATGATAGCGTATATGATTGGTTTTTTTTCTATTATTGCACATATATGGAACTTAACTCACCAATTCGGTGTTTGCAATTTAACATGAGTGCGGTAGGTTACACCGATTGTCCGTGGAGACTATGCAAAGCGATAAAATGCAGCAGCGGCCACCTCTTGTTTTTCCAATGTTGCTGGCATTTGAATAAATTTGTCCAAATGGCGTGTGAATGCCATACATCATACTTTTGTCAGTGTGCGATATACACTAGCGGCTGGTACGCGAATGACGTCGGCAACCACTATTTACATCGATCCACTTGCCATGAATCGTAGAGTGATCTGATCAGCAACTGCTGCTCATGCAATATCTAACGATTACTGGTAAAATCGTGAATAAAAACGATTACCGACTAAAACTGAAAGTATATAAAATATGTTAACCGTACTGCAATTCGTCAACGTTCGAACGTAAAAAAACGTTACTCTATACAACTGAAATTGCCGACAAAATCCACATCGTCCTAAGTATTTACTGTATTCCATTGTAGCATAAAATGGTAAATGCGGCGCTCAGATCAACAAGTTGCCACCCCTTCTTCACCATTCACATTCTCAATGTCGTCATCGAAATTATTGAACCGATTATCCCTATCAATAATGAAATCCATTTTCTAATCAACTTCATTAGACTTAAACCTACGATGTATTTACTTTTTGACAAAAATAGACAAGAGCTAAAGCAATGAAATCGATCTAATTCAGGTACTAACGACGTTAGACTGCCGATTTTGAGGGTCCAGCTAATACCGAGTACTAACTGATACTCGGTACCAAATTCAGCTTAGTACTTCGTGAATAAATGACTTGATACCTATTTGGGTATCAACTTTTAGTCTAATACCGGCACTAGCGCTAGTACTTTGTGAAGAAATCGGCTGTTAGTGTAGCTAAAACTGTAGCTCAAGGGAAAGAACAGTTAAGTATTAATTTTAGGGCACTTGGTACTAACCCTTATATTTTTTTTTGGAAGCTGAAGATAGATCAACTAAGTTGAGTTGTGTTCTACAATAGCGGCATTAGACTCCTCTGTCGAATTAAAAAATGTATTTACGTCTCTCTCCTTTTCTTCAACTCCTGAGCATGGCATATTTAATGTTGATTCCAGCCACTTATTAAACCTTTCCGTCGCTATTTGCGTGTCCCATCCTATTTTGCTTGCCAAGAGTTGCTGTGATATAATTTTGGCCGAAATGATTACAGGATTGAGCCACCTAAATGGGTCAAAGAGACGGGCAACAGAGGTTTGCTTCGTGTAACTACAAAAACGAAAGGAATTTTCGTTTGCGCGAAAGCAAAAAAACGAAAGCCATTTCGTATACGTTTTCGTTTGATTTTGCTTCATGTAACTCTAAGGCCTTCCGCACACGACTCGTATCGTCATCGTAGCGTATGCAGTGCGATGTACGAGAGGCAGACGATTTGTTGCCGCACACTTGTATTTAAATAGAAAACAGCACACGACTCGTACGCTACGCGTAATCGTCATGCGACATGACGACTATCGTCAAGCAGTGTCGGCCGTTTATCGTATTTGTACGAGTACACTTGGAGTTTGTTTACATTTTTCAATACCTACGTATTTTATTTAAAAACAAAATGTCAGGCGAGATTTTTGTGCTTTGCATTTTGACGATTGCGTCGTGTGCGATTTAATACGCGTATCGTTATCGTCGCTGCACGGCAAATTTATGATGTGACGATGACGATACGACCCGTGTGCGGAAGGAAAACTAGTCCAGTCATTTTAGCGATCAACCGCGGAATGAGAGATAATAAGCTGAATTTTTGTATATATGTACTTTAATTTTGGCGTTCTAAATGTTGTCCCAACAGTCTCATAAAATCTCGTGTCTGCGTCGTAAGTTATTCAAGGTCAAAAGTCAACAAAATCTGTTTTTCGCGATTATCTCAGTTTTTGTTCCTCCAATGATGTTAACATCTACTACAAAATTGTAGAGCAAAAAATTTGCAACACATTTTATTATAACCATTTTTTTCATGCGCTCAACCGCTTTCGAGATAGAGGGCGGTGAGCGCGCAACGCTCAGCCATGTGGGGTAGATTTTGTTTTATTGCCCATTCGAAAAAATTGAGGAGTTTTTTTTTATCTAATCCGAATAATTTTAATGCACTGAGCTCAAATCTGCAAAAAAAAATTGGCGCTCTCCTACCGTTTGGGTGTGGTACGCCCCTGAGATAATCGCAAATAACAGATTTTGTTGACCTTTGACCTTGAATAACTTACGACGCAGACACGAGATTTTATGAAACTTTTGAGAAAACATTTAGAACGGCAAAATTAAGGTGTATACAAAAATTCAGCTTATTATCTCTCATTCCGAGGTTAAACGCTAAAATGACTGGACTTGGACTACCTGGAGTGCTCCTTTTAAGATTGGTCAAATTTGGTCAAAGGAGAGCGGCACTTCAGACACAAAAAAAATATTCAAAATCTTATTCTCCTCTACAAAAAAATGTTTATGGGGTGAAACTCGATGACGTTATAAAGGGTTTTTCAATAAGAGAGCTACAAAAGTTTTTTTAAATAAAACAAAAACTGTTTTGGATATCAATGAAATTCTTTATTCCTGTGAAAGTACGTTCGATGCCATTATGTATGGAACTCGATTTCTTTTACATGGCCACCACGGGTACGCTTGCAGAAGTCCAGATCCTGAACACAATTTTCGACGGTTTTCAAGCATAAATCGGCCGATAATGCTGCAATTTCACTTTCGATATTCGTACGAAGTTCATTAATCGTCGCTGGCTTGTCTGCATACATAGACCATAGACTTGACGTAGGAAATAGTCTAACGGCGTCAAATCGCACGACCGAGGCGGCCAAGCGACTGGACCATTTCGTGAGATAACACGCTCTCCAAACTTCGTTTCCAATAAATTGATTGTGACATTCGCTGTGTGGCTTGTGGCGCCGTCCTGTTGGAACCATATGTCCTCCAAGTCCATATCATCCAATTGGGGCCAAAAATATTCGGTTATCATTGAACGGTAGCGATTCCCATTCACAGTAACGTGCCGGTCTTCATCATCACGGAAGAAGTACGGCACAATGACGCCGCCGGCCCATAAACCACACCAAACCGTAATTTTTTCGGGGTGCAATGATGACTCATGGAGTACGTGTGGATTGCTGCCTGACCAATACCGCATATTTTGTTTATTGACGAAGCCATTCAGCCAGAAATGAGCCTCATCGCTGAAGATGATTTTTCGATGAAAATCCGAATCATTTTCAAGTTGTTGCTCAGCCCAATTCACGAACATACGACGCTTCTGGTGGTCAAGCGGCTTCAGTTCTTGCATCAATTTAATCTTGTAAGGATGTAGGCCAAGGTCTTTTCGCAAAATTCGCCACAACGACGTCACAGAGATGCCCAACGCTTTAGAACGACGTGTGAGAGACACATTGGGGCTTTCTTCAACTGAAGCCTCAGCGGCAGCAATATTCTCGACACTACGGGCACTTCTTTGTCTCACTGGCACGGGAACATTTTGTACTGTGCTTGTGGATTCAAATTTTTCCACTAGACGCTCAATTGTTGATCTGCTAGGACGATTATGACGACCATAAATTGGACGTAGCGCTCTTAACGTTGAGGCCACTGACTCCGAATTTCGGTAGTAAATTTTAATAATTTCGACTCGTTGTTGGCTCGTATATCTTTCCATCATGAAATGGCAAACCTTACTGAAGAGAAATTTTAAAAGAGCGGCAAGAAATTCGACGTCGTTTGCTGTCCCTGTCGGTCTACTTTTGTAGCGTGCCTGTTGAAAATCCCTTTATCTCGATAACCGCTGTGCCGATTTTTATTATTCTTTTTTTGTTTTGTTCGTATTGCTGTATTTCAGGTTTATGCATTTAGGCATTATCATTCCTCGCATTTTACGAAAGAACGTTATTACCTAAGACCTAAGCAATACAATTCCTGTGCTCTGGCAAAGCCGGACTGGTACAGCTTCTTCGACAGTCTTGAAATTGGAAACCAACGTTTTTAAAATTTGTAGCATTGATATAAATAATGAAAGTCAATAATATTGTCTAGGCAATACGATTTCTGTAAAAACAAAAAATCTTGTTTACCACAGACCATTTGAATAATAACATAGTTTATCTATTTAACTATTTTGCACTACAAAGTATGCACGGGCTACGCTAGTATCTATATAGAATCAGAAAAGCAAAAGGCGCAAAAACATACATTTAGGTGCTGCTGTCAAAAATAAAAGTTTCTCAAACGGTAACAATGACCCTAAAAGTATGCAATTTTAACTACACTGAGTTACATGAAGCAAACTTCGCGTGATTTCTTTCGAATTTTGAAAAGCGAAAGTGTTTCTCGTTTCGTTTTTTATAGAATCCCAGCCCTGTGTTCCGGAGGTATTTCGTCCAATAGTAAATGACCCCCTACGTAGCATAGCTACGGATTGTTCCTGTTTTTCCAAAGCCATGTCAACGGTTTATGTACCAGATAAAAGTGCCTATTATCATAGACACATATTACTAGACGATGCATTTCATATAAAAGAAATGGTTATTCCCAAACACCCAAACACCCTTGGCTTTACGGTATCACAGAATTGCAAGACCCACTTTTTTGAGTTCCCCTATCATCGTAATACATATCAGAATTGATCAAAATCTCGAGTTCGAAATTTTGTACGAAAACAATATCTTTCTCTGACTACGAGAAAGTTAAAAATATTAATCATAATCCGTTTCTTTCATACACAGCATTAAACTTTGTGAGGCCTAGAGTCTCTTTCCGGATTTTTTCTCAAACGGTCCTAAAGTCGAGTAATTATCGTGACGTCAGAGTGACATGCGTATGTTTAGAAATTGTTCCATCTTCGTTCCAAAACGAAGAGAGAAGCAAACAACTTTGCTTGCAAATTTGCTCTTACATACAGCTGATAATTTTGAGGTAACTATAAGGTTGAGAGGTTGAGACTAAGTCATATGGGATCCGATTTAAGTGTATTTGTGTTCTAGTCGTCTTTCTGAAGAAGCCGCGCAATCCCCCAGACTGGTCAGAAATAGATTCATTCTTAACGAATCAGTACCGAATATTAGAGACCGTTTCCGATACAAAAATGTATTAATCAGTCGAACCCAAAAATCAATCCTTTCAACCTAAGAAACAACATCGCTCTTTCCACACCAAACAAATCATTCTAACTGCCAGTTATCCAAAGTTTCACATTCTCTTCACGCTTTGTAAACAAATGTATCATACGCATTTGCACCTCCCATACATCAATTCCAAGCAAATCATACTTTCCCTTCGTGCAGTTACAGTCTCTGGAGGGTTATTCTGAAATGCGCGGCGGACCGTACTGAAAGCGATACTTTGATTTCGACCGTCTTCGCTTTTGCTTATTCTCAAATGCGAACTGAGCTTTTCAGTTTTTTTCCAATTAGTCTTAAATTTTTTATTTCTTTTCCCAAAAGTTTGACAGCTTTTTCCCGTCACAAGAATTTAGTTTATTTTTTTATTTGCTCACCACACAATCCCTCTGATTTAGCCGTAACACCGATGGATCTAAATGTGCTCGTACACGGCATGTAGCAAGCCACATACGTATGTAATACGTAATAATCATTTTTACGTCAGCGAATGGTCCCAATGGGTACATGCCGTCATAAGCATTTATTTGTTTTTCGACCGATAACTCTATGGTTTTCAGCTTTGGCATCTACATTCTACATAGATGAACCAAGGTTTGAAATAACTTAAACCTCCAATACACAAAAAGATTTCATTTAACAGTAATTCAAAAAAAAAAATTCACGAACAAAGTTATCGAAGAAATCTCTATATACATTTTTTCTCGAAAGCTGCCTCTATTATATCTGTGGCAAAACACGGAGACCGCTATTGACGAAACTATTCGTTAAGTCGTTTTTATTTTACTTGATCTGGCCCCTGGACATCTTGGGTTTTTACCAAGATCTATGCCCTTGCGTGAATATTTGGTTCCAGGGACCTATTCATTCATTCATTCATTCATTTTCAATGGTCCGCTTGTCCATTAAGTGGGTCGCGGGTGTAGGTTGCTCAAGTGGACCCTCCATAGCTCTCGATCCTCCGCCATCGACTCTAAATCATCAAGGGCAATCCCCATACGGGTAGAGGAGAGATTATGAATTTGATCTAACCATCTCATCCTGGGTCTACCTAGGGGACGCCTGCCCGATGGTACGGATTCCATAGCACGTCGTGGAATCCTGGTCGGGGACATGCGTTTAACATGACCAAACCACCGAAACATGGATCGCTCCGTCCGGAGAAGTAGCTGCTCGACATTGAGTTCCTCACGTATTCTGGTATTTCTGATGCGATCTCTACGGGTCACACCAGCAATACTACGGAGAAATCTCATTTCGGCAGCTTGTATTCGCGATCTTATTCTTTCGGTCATTACCCAAACCTCATGACCATAGGTAAGAGTTGGAACAAACACCGAATTAAAGACTGACAACTTAGCTTTGACACCAAGTTCAGTCCTCCTGATAACAGAATGACCAAGCTGTCTCAAAATCGATCCAGCCTGACCAATCCTACAGGAAAACTCGGCATTGCTCCTTCCATCACTCGTGAATAAGACCCCGAGATACTTAAACTTCTCCACCTGTTTCAATGGGACTCCACTAACATGCAGAGTGCATTGAACAGGCGTTCTGGAGACGACCATCACTTCAGATTTGTTCACATTCACCCTCATCTCAGCTTCAACACAAACGGCTACAAACCGATCGAGTGCGCGCTGAAGTTCAGTCTGAGAGGACCCAAGGATGATCAAGTCATCAGCGAAGAGCAAATGACTTATCCTCAGATCTCCCAATTCGAAACGTTCTTCGCCAAGACTGCGCTGTAACATCCAGTCCATATAAGTAATGAAAAGGAGAGGCGACAAGACGCACCCCTGGCGAAATCCAACGCCCACGGTGAAAGGTATTGATTTAACGCCGTTTACCCGAACACAGCTTTTACAGTTTGTGTAAAGAGATTGAATGGCTCTCAAGAGAGAACCATCAATTCCATACTGCTGTAATACACTCCAGAGTTTTACTCGAGGGACTCGGTCATATGCTTTCTCCAAATCTACGAAGCAAGCGTAAACAGGTGTAGCATACTCCCAAGCCTTCTCAAGTACCATTCTAAGAGTGAATAACTGGTCGGTTGTGCTTCTGCCGGGACGAAAGCCGCACTGCTCATCTCCTAATCGTGCCTCGACCACAGCTCCGCAACGCGTTTCCAGCACCTTGGCAAAGACTTTTCCGGGGAGACTTAAAAGTGATATACCCCTGTAATTGGAGCAATCCCTTCTATCTCCCTTCTTGAAAAGGGGCACAATCACCCCAATCTGCCAATCGCTGGGAGTTTCGCCGCATTCCCAGGTCACTTTAATGACACGAGAGAGCCATTTGACTCCCTCTTCACCTAAGGCCTTTAGCATTTCTGGCCGGATTTCATCCACTCCGGCAGATTTGCCAGCTTTTAGCGATTTGATCGCAAAAGTGACTTCCTCTACCGTGGGACTATTTTCCGCCCTGCTTAAGGCGATGGATGTATCATCCTCAATGCCCTGGATTGGATTGAGCAATTCGGAAAAGTGCTCGCTCCATCTGCGCAAGATGTCCTCCTCATTAGAAAGAAGTGTACCATCTTTGGATTTGACTCCTTCGATAATGTTCCACTTCCTTCCTCTAAGACGGCGGATGGTCTGCCAGAACACCTTGCTTGCAGATCTGTGATCGCGGTCCAATTTTTCGCCGAACTCCTTCCAAGAATGTTCTTTGGCTGCTTTAACAGCCAATTTGCAAGTTCTTCGCGCCTCAATGTACCGGTTTCGAGAAGGAGAGTCCCCCAAGTGAATCCACACCTTGAAAGCCTTCTTCTTCTCTCTGATAGCTTCTTGAACTCCGGGCGTTTTAAACCACGCAGTTCTTTTCTCACCACCAGCCGCCACACCGAGCCGCTTCACTCCGCAAACATGTCCTGCAGAGGCAATAACTGCTGTTGAAAACAACTGCCATTCTTCCTCTACATTCAATGGAACATTTGGAATTTGTTCAAACCTTTCAGATACCTGCCGTGCAAATTCCTCCCGTATCTCATCGTTCTGTAGCCCCTCCCACCGTATGCGCGTAACCATTCTTGGTTTACGCTTTGGCAGGATAGGTATTTGATCGTTGAGATACAATTTGCACAACACCAGGTGGTGATCAGTTGACAGTTCAGCCCCTCTCAACACACGAACATCACAAACCATCCTTTTAATACACGATGGTACCACAAAGAAATCTATCAGCGATTTCTGCTGAAGACTTCGACGGTACCATGTGTATTTATGGATATCTTTGTGTGGAAAGAAAGTGTTCATAATGGACATTCCATTTGAACAACAAAAGTCCAACAACTTCTCTCCGTTCGCGTTCTGATCGGGGTCACCGTGTTTCCCAATCGCGCTGCCCCATGTCGAGAAATCCGCACCCACGTGAGCATTGAAATCACCCATCAGGATATAAAAATCCATATCTGCAACCTTTTCAAGGGCTTCTTCAACTTCATCTAAGAAAGCTGCGTACCCTGACTCCAGATTCGGTGCATACACCTGCACTAGAGCCAGAGTTGATCTTTCAAGCTTAAGCTTTAAGATCGCAACTCTCCCTCCTAACGGAATCTACTCCAATACTCTTCCTGACAGCCTGGGACTTGTGAGTATCCCCACTCCCGCCTGAGCAGACATTGAAGGTGCTACTCCCGACATGAAGAGTTTCCACCCATCTGCAAGGTCCACAGTTCTAGAACCCCTTTGCTTTGTTGAGGAAACACCAACTATATCTAGTCGATATTTAACAGCCTCCCCAACAAGCTCCAGGTCTTTTCCCGTGAGCGAAGAGATGTTCCACGTGCCTATCCTAAGTCGATGCCGTTGTCGAGTAACCGAAAGTCCACTTACGCCCCTATTGGTGCATAGCGCATCCACCCTCTGACCCCCATAATGGTTTGCGAGACCATTGACAGGAAGCTCGTAGCCGTTTCGGGTTAAACCCGGCCGACTGCCGAGCGTGACAAGCCGACCACCAGACGCTCGCAAACTGCCACCCTTCAGGCCTGGCTCCAAAGGGCGCCCTATTTTGACAGGCTTGGCAATATCCGAGGCTCGCTTTCGTCGCTTTGTCATCATTGGGTGTGTGCTTCGTTAGCCATGTCTAGGTGAACCTAGACATGTTGCCCGCCCCCCACCACGGGGAGGTCAGCTACATGAGGGGGCTCCAGGGACCTATTTCATACAAATTTACAATTGTGACAGGTGACAATTTGTAAACTGACAATTAGACAATTGTCAAATTACTGTTACAAAAATGTTAAGTTTTGATTTCACAGAAAATTGTGAGGAATTTTCTGACAACTTTGTACTGAAATTTTTTTTATGGGACAGATCAAATTTTAAAATTTACAATTTTGTCAGTATGTAATTGGCAATTCCGACAGGCGTTTGAGTTGCAGTCAAGTATTAATAGTGAAGTGGCAAAAACATATGCTTAAAAATGCTAAAAACATATTATTATTATTTCTTCAAGCTGAAGTGATGAAGAATCTTAAATCTAATTTCGCAGAGTATTTTTAAATTTAAGAAAAAATTCCAGTCAGGAAATTTTTCAAAATATGCCAATGACAAATTTGTCATTGTGTTTAACTGACAATTATGTCACCTGTCAATATTTTATAAAATGAAAATTTGTCAGAATTTGTAGAATTGTCACCTGTCAATGTTTATGAAATAGGGCTCAGGTGTTCACAAAGTAGGACAGACAAGATCTTGTATGCGATGTTAGGGAGACTTATGCCTCTATAGTTGTCGCAGTTTAGAGTGTCTCCTTTTTTGTGGACCCGACAAACAGTGTTGTTGTATGTTCATTAAATAACTCGTCTGGCAGGTCGTCTGGTCCAGCAGCCTTATTGGACTTGAGTTTTCATATTGCTTCATATTCACTTCATTCGTCATTTAACAGCCTACATTCATATAATCAACACTGACTGTGACTCTCCTACAAAGATTCCTTGCACATATCTACAGGTAATGTTGCCTTGACACGTTCTTTTTACCGTTTGGTAAAACTTCCGAACATTTCGCAACATGATAAATTTGGCTTGAGGAAACCGTGTGCTAGCTATAGTTACGTTACAAAGTAACCAAAGTCTTACCAAAAATGTCCGTGCTTATTTTGGCGTTCAAATCACCAAGGTCAATTTTAAATTAGCTATTATGGGCCACTATACTGGTCATTGCCAGATCTTGATAATTCTTTTAATTCTTAGTTGCAATCTACTTTTTTCAGCGAAATCTAATAAATCATAATAAGTAGTATATTAATAGCATATTTTTCGATATTTTTAGGGGTGCATGAAGTCGCCGCTAATACAACAGGAAATGTCTCAGAACTACCATCTGAAAAAGAAACAAATAAAGAAATTAAAACGGACACGGTAGATAAATGCAGCCCTATTGAAACTGTTGCTGCAAAGGAGTTAGAACCTGATGCGACCCCACCGAAACTGTCTCCGGAAAGGGAAGATTCTGTTTCGCTTAAAATGGAAGATATTAATCCGATTAAGTCCGAAGAGAGGGTAGAACGTCAAAGAAAGCCATCAGTCGAACCGATTTCTCCCAAACATCGTGTTGAAGTAGTAAGTCATAATAAGGGATTATTTTTTAAGTTTGTATATCAAATTTAGATTAACAAAAACTAAAAACGTGCAACGTTATTTAATAGAATTAGTGAGATAGCTTACAATAAAAATAAGTCTGGTATGTTAAAACAAATGTTGTATTTCATTTTTCTCCAACTTACCTATCTTTAAAGTATTTCTTTTATTTTTCTAATAATTAACAGTTAGTGATCCTAAATACGTCGATTGTTTATAGTTTTTGAAATACTTAGACGTACATATTAAATTAAATTAAATATGATATTGCGAAAATTATTCTTTATATACTGTATGTTGGTGCATTTGTTTTCAATTGTGAACGACTTGGCCGATTGACGTCATATTCACACAATATATAAATTAGTTTTGTCGGGACGATGCTAGGTTCCGATAGGTGGCGCTGTAGTCAAGTTATGACCTATGTACTTCTATAATTAAATACAAAAATGATAATATATTATTATATAAGTTTAGTGCTAGGTAATAAAATTGAAAATGAAAACGGAGTACATGCAGACTCAAATCAAACCGGATAATTTCTTATTGATTTAATCGCCTCAGTGAATTTCACTATCGAATCGGCTCTTTACCAATGCCTGATAATGACCCCAAATTCCTACAAATTTATTATATGGACGAAGGAAAATACAACATGTCTGCTCTGAATAGCTTTTACTGTACATTAATATTCGTGTTTTTGTTCATCCCCCAATTGTAGTAATCCATCAATCAAACGAATATCCACATTTTCTCAATCTTAACCAATTTATCTTGCCATCTGCCAGAAAGGGAAAAACATGGATTGGCGAGCCAAATAGTATTTTATTTACAATTATGTATTACATTTGAAAGATATTCCAAGCAGGCGGTGCCCGTCGCTGTCGGAATATCCGTTCGGAAGGAATATTCTTCAATTCGAAATATCCGTTTCGATTCACTTTAGGATTAGGAATAATGACCCGATCATATACAACGCACTGCCCCGCGTTACGTCATTAACTTTTGACAGCTGCACCTACCCCAAATCAACAGCTGCACGTACAAAAATCAAGTTTAGTAAGTCTGACAGCTCTCTTATTTGATGTCTATAAGTTTTCATTGGGCTGGACTGGTCACGTGAACAGTTTTTAAAGTTGACGTTTATACGTTTATGGAGGGGTAGACGACAATTCAAGTCGACTTACTGACTATGACTACTAGGTTGAGATTTTCCTTGGGTCTCAATTCAATTTGCCCTGATGTAGAGCACCACTCAAAACCCTGGAGTGCATTCCAAGTAGTTTATTGTTAACTAAAAGAACAGTAGATAATTTTTGATGAAGTTACTTTTGGATCTTGGAATACTTTAAGTTACTAAGGCCACTCTTTATAATGCCCTAATGTTGGGCGCTGTGACTTTCATTTTTTACTAGTAATGCTTGTTTACATTTGTTATAAATTCCAACTTGTGCCCAAGCGTATTTCATGGGTAGGGGTCATCTCGCGGATTATTTTTGGCAATTTATCATTTCGCAATTTGTTCTCTTGCTTTCTTTCACTTCGCTTTGTAATCGTATCGCAATAACATCATTTCGCATTTTTCATCTCGCAAATGCTTATCATGCGTTGTGATTTTATTTCGCATTGTATTATTTCGCGAAATGTTTTGTTTTACAATCTATTACATGATAAGAAATTTCGCGGCGAAATTTATTATGGAAATTTCGCGGCGTGATTTAGACCAAGACAGCAGAATAAGGAAAATTTTAGAAAAAAAAGATGAATATTCCGATCTTGGCACTTGCCACTAATATAAAACTATATTAATTTGTATTTATTATATATTTAATGTTCATATGGATATTCTTTATTTTTGTTAAAAGATTTTTGTTAATAAATTTGAATTGAACAAAAAGAGGAAGTACATATCAAGATCGGAATAGTCATCTTTTTTTCTAAAATATTCCTTATTCTGCTGTCTTGGTCTAAATCACGGGAATTAACATAATTCTTTCAAAACAACAACATGCTGTATAAGCGAAATGGAAAAGCGCGGGAAAAACATTGCAAAATAATTCAATGACGGGATGGGAATTTGCGAAACAAGTATTGCGAGATAAACTAAATGCGAATCGTTAATAGCGAAATAAAATTTGCGAAATGAATTTTGTCGAAAAGATCGGCACCCGTATTTCATGCTTGAATGCGATCAATTTTGTAAAAATGTCTATACTTACACAGAAATTTTATATAAAATCAATCACAGAAGAACCTAAACAAAATACAAATATGGCAGACAAAAAAATACATATTCTCTTAGCTTTTTAAATCAAAGCCATGTTCTCTAGTTAAAGCACTTACCCTTTCTACAGAAACAAACTCAGGCTGTTTTCGACCCCCTCTAACTGCGGCACCAATTGAACTTCAAACTTGAAGCATTTACCAAGCTCATTAAAAAGGTCCACCTCACCAAATGTTATCTCTATAGCATTAGTGGACATACAGGACTTTAAAAATCACAAACCCCGTAACTGACTCACTCACTCACTTAGATTATGATCATCAAAATTATGAAGCACTTCCTGCCATCCTAGAATCGTGAAATTTGGCAGAATACTGGATCCTGTGGTGCATACACTGAGAAAAGTCGAAAGCCGCAGATTTTCCATTCAGGAGGCGTGGTATACCCCCACTTTTGAAAATCGGTTGTTATTTATTTGGCTCACTTCCCATTGCCGTAGAATGTTGAAATTTGGTAAAGCGGTAGGACTTACAGTATTGTACACAGAAGGGAAAAACTGAAAAAAACTGTATTCTCCCTTCAGGAGGCGCGGTATCCGCCCACTTTTTAAAATGGTGCAGGGAAATAAGTCCACGGGAATCTGCTCCAGTGTGGAGTTGTTTCCCACACAAAGTGGGAAATAAATCCATTTTTTAGAGAGAAACAAGTCCACATTAAAAAAATTGAGTTCATTCTATGTACTTCGGTGGGACATAATTCCAAATATTGATTATGGACGGAAAACGTGTAGGGAGTTATGTCTCATCTAACAAGTTCTCGGGAACTTGTTTCTCTTCGAATATGAAAAAAATTAAATTCGGCTTTGTCACTTTCCACTGCATATCGGAATTAGCATTTTAAGATTTTTAAATAAATGTATTATTTGTTTTTTGCTGAATTGGGAATAAGTATATACATTTTGGAAACCCTCTTTAATTTGTCTACTGCATTAAAGATGTTGCATATCAGATATCATCCAAGACATAGCTAATAAACCGGTTATTATGGTGGGTTTCCTTCCATGCTTTAAATGCACTTCTTGCCCAGTTATCTGCAAGGTAAGCAGACTATTTCAAATTGTAGGTCCTGGCACACTGCATAATAGGAGCGAACAAGTTGGGCATGTAAATAAATCAAAGGCGTAGCAAAGAAAAGATGGGAAGGGGATAATCGATTTTCAATGAACGTAATTTCGTAGCCGAACAAAATTTCGAGCAAGGGAAAATCGATTTGGGGTGTGAAAATTTAAAATTCGCGCGAATAATTATTCCAAAACAAAAATGAAAAATGCCCCAATTTCGATCGATCCTCCTTTAGAAATATTTTCTTTTCTACGCCTTTGAGTTACATATTTACATGCACAAGTTGCACAATGCACGTCTTGTCCAGTTTAAAATATCTGCTAGGCAAGAAGACTATTGTTGTATCCCTACCATATGAGGGATAAACTTTTGCGTGGGAAGAATCTAAAGGCGTAGCCGAAAAAAAAATTTTGAGCAAGGAAAAATCGATTTGGGATGTGAAAATTCAAAATTCGCGCGAAAGTTCATTGTGCAACTTGTGCATTGAAATAACTCAAGGCGTAGAAAAGAAAATATTTCTAAAGGGAGGATCGATCGAAATTGGGGCATTTTTCATTTTTGTTTTGGAATACTTGTTCATTGGCTCTAAATAGAGAAAAAATAAAAAATATCTTGATGTTGTCATTCGTTAAATTTTGTATACCTACTTACTAGACATTTGTGCGAATTTTCGTTTTTAACAAAAAATAGAATAACTGCTAGGTTCCACATTTCACTTTCACTCGAAATGAAATCGGAAATGAATTTTTGTGTTCTACATTATTCACTGTATTCGATCTCGATTTTAAAATTTTCGGAATTGAGACAAAGTGAAATTGTGATTTCGAAAAAATTTCGAAGTTTCCGAATCGCTTGAAATGCAGAACACTGAAAACGAATTCACTCGATTTGCAATTTCGATTTCACTCGATTTCTGGAACCTAGCTGTAAATAAATAAACGTATAATTTTAACTTCAGTTCTTGATAAAATTCGTGCGAAATTTTTAACACGTAATTATCTGCCATCAGTGTGCGATTATTGATTTAAACGCTAAAAACAAGTTTTAGTCATTGAAGTATAAAAAACGCCTTTTTTCTTACGTTTTAAAAAAATTAGACTTATGTCGCTTTGGAAAGTCCACCAACATTTTAAGTGAAATTATTTTCCACATTGGGAGAGAAATAACTCCACACTGAAAAAGTGGACTTATTTCCCACTGTGGGTGGAACAAATTCCCATGTGGAGCAGATTCCCGTGGACTTATTTCCCTGTACCTTTTAAAATCGGTGATTATTTATTCACTGAGTAGGGAAGCGAGGAGAAACAACGATTCTCGCTAGTTGGAATTGACCCTGACAATTTCTGTTGGGAAATTTTGTCGAATTTCAATCTATGAATTATTGTTTGAGAGAATAACATTAGCAACAACATAGACATAGTCACTTTGATAGGAATGATAGCTATATCGAACTACTCTACTAATTAATTATTAGATTCCTTTTAAGTGATTGTTTGAATAGTTCGAATTCTGACAGTCCATTCTCCGTATATAATTCACTTGGGAAGACATTTCTGCTTTCTCTTGTCAGGAAATTAATTTGCGTTTCGATTTGTAAAGTGACTACCACTTGCGCCAACTGAGCCATGAGTACAAGTCCGCCAACTGGTGATTAGAACGGAGGAGAAGACCAACCTCTGTGCGTTGTTCTTGTTACAAGGTGTTTTTGTTTATTGTCGTTCTCTCAAAAAAATTGGTTGTTTTACTTGGCAAGTTTTTCGTCATAACTTCATTATACAATATTAAAGAATTTGAAAACTTGGAGAAAGCATACGACCGAGTCCCTCGAGGTAAACTCTGGAGTGTATTACAATCTCTTTCACAAACTGTAAAAGCTGCGTTCGGGTAAACTTTAGCGCGCACTCGACCAGTTTGTAACCGTTTGTGTTGAAGCTGAGATGAAAATAAACGTGAACAAATCTGAAATGATGGTCGTCTCCAGAATGCCTGTTCAATGCACTCTGCATGTCAGTGGAGTCCCATTGAAACGGGTGGAGAAGTTTTAGTATCTCGGGGTCTTATTCACGAGTGATGGAAGGAGCAATGCTGAGTTTGAGACAGGTCATTCTGTTATCAGGTGGAGGACTCAACTTGGTGTCAGTCTTTAACTCAGTGTTTGTTTCAACTCTTACCTATGGTCATGAACTCATGACTCGTGAGTCATGAGGTTTGGGTAATGACCGAAAGAATAAAATCGCAAATACAATCTGTCGAAATGGGATTCCTCCGCAGTATTGCTGGTGTGACCGTAGAGGTCGCATTAGAAATACCAGAATTCGTGAGGAGTAGCAGCTACTTCTCCGGACGGAGCGGTGGTTTGGTCATGTTAAACGCATGTCCCCAACCAGGATCCCACGACGTGCTATGGAATCCGTACCATCAGGCAGGCGTCCTCTAGGTAGATCCAGGATGAGATGGTTAGATCAAGTCCATAGTCTCTCCTGTACCCGTATGGGGATTGCCCTTGGTGATTTGGAGTCGATGACGGAGAATCGAGAACTATGGAGCAATCTACACCCTCGATCCACTTAATGGGTAAGCAGGCCGTTGAAAATGAATGAATGAATGAATTGAAAACTTTAAATTATCAAATTATTCTTTTCAAAATGACTTCAAGCATTCATACCACAATTAATAACTCTTATTCTACATGGCGTTTATATTAAACCACAGATGTAATTTTTTTAAATCGGTGTTACATGTGGTGTGTTTTAAGGCGTTTTATTTCGTTTAAGTACCTAGTTTTATTCCAATAACGACCCGTGAAAAGCCGATTATTGTCGATTACAAATTTACAAACGACACTCGACTCATAAAACGCGAGCTGTCGTTTAATGTAAACTCTACGTAAAATAAGAGGGTGAATACACTTTCAATAAAGATGAATGTATTTTCTTTAAGATTATACAAGTAATGGATAATCACGCTCACGCTTATTCTCAAATTCGATCGAATCGAGTATTCATCGATTTCGAAACTTTCACTCGAATGAACTGCTCGGGCTCGCATTCTAATGTCGTTTTCCATTGGGACCATCAGATTTTTATTTCAGATCTCAGATTTTCCGTGGCGAATGAAACACGATAGCAGATTGATCTGCTTTTGTGAATGTATTAGTGCGTTATTAGACAGTACATCAGCTGTGCAAATTTTTTTCGTTTGTCGATGAAAACATACGAATTTAATTTGGGAAATCATATCGACGAAGAATCGAAATCCACAGACCACAGATGACGAGGAAGAAAACGAAGATGATAGTAATTGCTCCAAAATTAAGTCCATGCCCATTATTTACGTTTTTGTTCTGAATAATTGCTTTTCACGAGGCTTTTCGTAATTTTGTTTTGAATACAAATTCCGAATGACGTAAAACAGCTGTGCAAGGTATATTGGTATTAGTGTGTGTGCAAATCTCGAAAATTATCGAGATCTGCAAAAAGTGATCCGGATCAAAAAAAAAGATTGATCTTATGTCCCAATGGAAAACCACATAAGTTTCGAAGGAAGGAAATTCATTATCGAATCATTTCATTGAAATCAGCTGTATAAATATTTAGCTGTCAGATTCTCAATTATTGTTGGTTTTAATTTAAGTAAATATGCCATTTATGTATTCCTGGAGGAAGAAACGATCAAATTGAACCGAAAAGTAATACGAGACAAATCTAATACACTTAATGTGCCCAGAGAAATATAGGTCTGCATTTAGTATTTCGCTTGTTGGAAATTTTCGGCTTAAAAAGCCAGCTTTTATATACGCATTGTGTCCATATTGATTGCGAGCTATTTACATTTTAATTTTTTTCATAAAACGAACAAATGTTGTTTCCTATTTCATTTTATATATTTTATGAGCATTTTGTAAGCAACATATCTTTGAAAAAAATTAGAATCTTCATCGAAATCTAAAGTTGAAATGTCAGTTGGGTGAAATCGAATCACTTTCGATTCAATTCGAATCTTAGTATTAGGGTGAATATCAGTGAACCGGTACAGACATGGGTCGAATATTGATTTTGTACCAGAGCAAATTATTTTGGATTTTTGTACAAAATCTTTTCAAATTTAGCTATTTAACTTTCGCAAACACTTAGGTTAGGTTACGTTAGTCATTTGACACCGAAGTTTTTCCGAGCTACTTTATTGCAATGAAATAAAATTTGGCAGGTAAAGGAATATTGCAATTCAAAACACAAACAAATGCTATGTTACCTAAAGCCGAAGCGGACCCGCGTTTTTGACGTACTCATTCTATCAACGAAAATATGAAATGAAGATTTGTATCGAAAGCGCAATGGGGCGGAAAATAACCTTCATGCACATGCGAGAATTATTTCTGAAAGTGGATTTTCGTTGCATTTTCTGTGCCATCTATCTCTTCTTTCTACTCACTCAAAATCTACTTGCGCTGGACACGACTTTCATGGGAAGGCACAAGTGCGCAGTGCAAAGTTCAGTATTCCTGTACCTTGTAAATTGATTTCAATGGAATGACGCCTTGTTTGTGTGTATCCAAATAGTTCAGGGGAATGAAAGTCATGCCTATGATCGTGTGTTCATGTACAAAGGAAATCATAAACATCGCGTTAGCATTTACGCAACCCTTATGTAGCTTTTCAGAAATTGTTATTTATAAACATGTTCCACTGTTTTTATGCTAAACGAAGTTGATATTGAAATGACAAAATAAAAAATTACGGCTCCTACTCCGTCACCCGACTTTCTATTTTCAATTTTAGTTTTCCCTGACTTCAAATAACCTAAAAACATAAATAAAATATTTGGTGGGCAGGTATTTTAGAAATTAAAATTGTTATGTTCGATTATTAAGCTCACTGGTCGATGGTTTCCACCACCATCAGCTGCAAGACTTTGGTTTATAGCATCAGCCTTACCCCATCCTTCAACTCATCTACTTTTTTTCGGTTATATCTCGCACCAAAAATTTGCTGTGGGATCTTGGTCTATTAGGAAAGTGGCAGAAAACGTGTCTTTAACAAGGAGATACTTTTAACAGCAGAGCTCAGGAACTCCGCTACTAAGGATATAGTAGCCTTCACAAGGGAGGTCACACGTCTCTTAGAGTAACCTTATCCCTTTCGATACAATATATCTCTTTGGGTCGCAGTGTCAGCCAATAGGGCAGGGAACTTTTAAAAATAAAATAACTAACCAATTTAACCGGTGCGTCTAATCAAGTGAACCAAAAAATGCATACGGTTTTGCATGGTATAGCAAAAAATTAGAAAAACTGCCGTTATGGGTCTATCATCAAGTTTGAAATTATGTCTGTTTTATAGTGTATGAATGTTCCTTTCTGCCAAGTAAGTAAAAAAGAAATAAAAAGTAACTCTTGTGCGCCTAAACAAGTGAACCGCACTGTAGAAAACGTATATTTACTGTACGAATGCGAGGCAATGTGTCGAATTCATAAGACAGAAGGATATTCTCACAAGCATAAGAGGTATGAACAAGGTTATGCTTTTAAGAAAAATGTAGGAGTGCAAGTACATACCAACATAACATTCTTTTCGAATTCATAATAATAACCTTATATTTCCAAAGATATCAGTAAAGGGTTAACTATCTGATTGGTATTCGTCATCTTCTTCTGGTGCCCTTTCAGCTACTTGGAAATCTGGATCGCCTAACGTTTTTACAATGTTATGGATCACAATACACAAGCCACGATTGTCTTTGGAACAATCAGTAAGTCAGTCTTACATATTGGAAACCGACATTTCATTTGGCCAAAGTAGCGTTAAATTATTACTCGCTTTTTTTTAAACTTTGTTACATTTTAACCCAGCAGACTTCAAACCGGTAAAAAAAATAAATAAATAAATAGGTGGCGCAACAGGCGGGTGACACCCAAGGCCTAGCTTCTCGCAACCAAGGGACCTACAATTTTATGCCTAGTCCGAACGGCTGAATTGAGAAACTCTCGGATGTTTGTCAGACGTTCGCGAGAGGTGGCGCAGTAGAAAAAACTTTAAGATGTAATTTGTGTTTTTCCGGGGATCGAACCTGGGATCCCTCGCACAGTAGTCTAGCACAAACCGGTATAATACTACTTAAAAATCACGAACAAGTGTAGACAAATGATTTTCTTTAAGCATGGACACATGGGCATGACTTTCATTCCCATTAACGATTTGGCTACACAAAACATTCATTCCATTGAAATAAAATTTGCCAGGTACAAGTAATAGCGAACTTTGCACTGTGCACTTGTGACTTCCCATTATCGTCGTGTGTAGCGAGGCAGGTAGATATTGAGAGAGTAGAAAGATCATGTAGATGGTACAGAAAATGAAATGAAATGAAAATCCACTTTCAGAAATAATTCTCGCATGGGTATGAAGGTTCTTTTCCACACCATTGCGCTGTCGATACAAATCATATTTGCGTTGATAAAGTAAGGAAGTCAAAAACGGGATTTCTATTTTCAATTTCAAATTTTATTTCATTGCAATAACGTCGCAAAAACATAAAACGAAATTTTATACGTCTGTGCTGTGTACCATATTTCAGTGTCACAAAGACAGCTAGTACACGGCGTATAAAATTTCGTTTGTTGTGTTGTAGCGTTCGGCAGATTTTTTTTTTATTTCAAAAAATTGTAAATTCCTCAAAAAAACTGTACAACCAAAAAACCGTAATCTTCAAAAACCAAAAGATTTTTGTAAAATTACGGTTTTTTTAATTTTATGGAACATGTCACCCAATATCTGTTTCAGAAGTTCATTTTAGAGCAGTAAAATGTTGCTGTGACGTAATGCGCGCCAGTCATCATCAACTTCCTGTAATTCTTCAATGTTTATTACATTTGTCAAACGGCTACTTAATTGTGCTAAAGATGGTTGATAATAAATTGTTTAAAACATTCCGTGGAGCGAACAGTTCCACAGCTGGAAAGAATTAAACTTTTATTGTAGTTAAAAAAAAAAAAAAAACAACAAAAAGCATTTTAATTTATTCTTTCAAATCTGAAATTAAAGAAAAAAAATGTAATTTCTACTAGAAGGTAATTTGAAAAACTGTAAGCTTGTCTAAAAAACACTGTAATTTACAGTTAAAACTGTGAATATGGCAACATTTTGTAGGCATAGGGACCATATGCTGACGTAAAAATGACGTCAGTTCTACATACGTATGTGACTTTCTACAAGCTCTTTGAAAGGCAAAGTTTTAGATAAGTCTTTTGCTAAATTCCGGGCCCTTATTAATTAAAGGCTTTGACCTAGCTTGATGAAATGTTTGTTATGGTCAAATCTTGCAAGCCAAATTTGAACCACTTCCGCTAAACTTAGAACTTTGAATATTTAGAAGGAATTTTTGGATTTTGACTTTTAAGAACTTACAGTTCTTCGCGGCAGCATTTTACAAGTTTCGATTTTATTTCTGGTGCAGTTAAGACTTTTATTGCTGCCTGGCTGTCGATAAAAAAGGTAATACCTTCAGTAGGGACCCACGCCACGGCCTTCTGTTTTCACTGCCAGGACATATGCTTGGGAAGACACTACTATGGTCGATCATAGGCATACCGATTTTGAAGAAGACCCAGTGTCCATTGTAGGTCCGTCTGTATGCACTGCGTGCTAGGTACGAGTCCATCTCTCTATTCTTTGCTGCTGGGATATGCGCTCGACAAAGATCTCGTAAACTCGTAAGTATGGTGTTTTGTAGTTCGTGATGATAGGTAATAAGGTAATGGTCTAAGTATTTTTTTAGTATCGTCAAACGACCCCTTTCGTTCAGTTTCCAGTTATCAGGCGCTAATGGCCGCTGATTGTATAAAGATGAGGCAGATTGCGGATAGCCTCAAATCCTGTGGTTGGAATTGTCCTCATCAGAGGGTGGTGCCGATGCACGCTTTATTAGTTGCCGGCTACCATACAAAACTGCCATAGGTCAAAATTTGAGAGATAGTCCCCAGGTTTTTCCAAAATGTCTGCTGCAGGAGTTAAAAATCAGTTAACAAACTGTGGTGTTTTTCTTGTATTCGTGAAAATTACCAGTTTGGTTATCTGCAGATTAACCGTTAGGCCGCAGTCTACTTAGAAAGAACACTACATTTAGAACAATGATCCACAGCAGTTGGGAGATAACCCCGCCCTTTTTTTTTAAATACTTTTCCCGGGAAAGCGAACCTATAACGCTTCATCAGCGCCCCGAGATGCTTGCAGATGTATGTTAGTTCTGCACTTAAATTGCTGCAAATTGTAGTCTTCTGGAAATATACCCCCGGAAGCGAGTTCCAAAGTTTGCATGTCCTGTAACAGAAGGGGTTTTGGAAAATTGATGTCCTCGCGGTTGTCAAGTGTACTATATGGTCAGGTCATGCATGAGCATTAGTTGCCTGTTTTGTGGGGCTCCCAAAAGTTGCATTTCGAGGGATAATGTCTTCGAGTTCATCGGAACATCTACCATGAAAGTACCTATAGAACGCAAAGGTCAGCGACTTGTCTTCTGTGCACCAACGTAACGGTTGTAGATTCGATGTAAGTGTAGGGTCTCCAATAAGTCGAACTGCTCGTATCTGTATGCTGTCAAGTATACTTACTTGGGGCTAAAGTACCTCCTTGATCTAAATAGGTAGCTCAACTTAGCGGACGCCGATCTTGCGATAAAGGATATGTGGTCCTGCCATGTGATTCCTGAATTGAAGAGTTACTAGGATAGAACCCCCGAGTTCGGCTATAATGTGTCTTTCTTCAATTATGCTAACTCTTACTTAGCGTTCTATGTACAGCATCAGTATTGACATTATTAAACGCTCCTTCAATGTCAAAGAATGCCGCTAAAGTTTTTATATTGTCAGCTTTTCGTATAAAAATGACCTTCACTTCTCTCCATGTTTTTGGTGTATACCATTGCGTCAGACTGCCAGTGTACAGTTTCTTTAGTATCGCATGACAGTGTTAGCACTTAGCAGGCTGGAATTTTAAGGGGGAGAAGGATTCGATAATAAATAATTTGGAAATTACTTAGGTAGCGCTACAGTACGGGGTTGACCTAGCGTTTGACGCAGATAAATGTGGCGATCACACCGTTCGGCCCACCAATGGCTTTTTATTGTACAATAATAGTTCGTTTAACAGTACTTAAGCAGAAGCGGAAAAGATAAATGTATACACTAGCCATAAGAAAATATATTCGACTTCGGCGGTTTTAACGTTCAGATCAAGCGAAAGATTACTCGATTACCAACGTTGTTTTTAGAAACTAAGAAGGAAATTTAGTAACAAAGTGCTCTCATGCGTAACTATGTAAACGTTGTGCAAGACCCTTATTATCCTGCTTCAAGGCGCAAAAGCATGCACCTTGTCAAAGGCGGATGAAAACGCACTCAATTGAGGGAATAATTATCCATGTGATATTCGGTCCATTCGATCACATTCGAAGAGTTTCAAAGAAGAATGCAGATATTTTTGGACGCATCGATGTCATCGCATCAATCTTCAACTCTATTCCAGAGGAACAACGCGATTGCACCCAGTTGGAAGCGGATCTGAACCAACTGGAGGCAGCTGACTGAAAAGGCAATATGGTTGAGACCTAGGTCCGCCCAGACTGTAGCGACATCAAAATTAAAAAGGTAAGTAACTCTCAGGGCAGAATAACTTGATGACAATTTACTCATTGTGATGGTGTCAGAAAATAACCCGAATATAATTCAATTAGTTAACGCCCTTCACGAATAGAACCTGAAAAGTCCGAACTAGCCCAAGTAACATTATTTCCCGAATTCGTCCGTCAGCATTGGTCCATTTTTGTACATGCAGAGCCATTCGTAGATGAGTGTCTGAAAAAAATTTTGCGAAAAACTAACAAAATATTAAGGTTTTAATTTGTCCATTTTACATTCTTTTGGGTTGCCATTTTAAAAACAGAATAGATTTTTCGACGAATTGTATTGTATGCCGAGAATATCATGAGACATGACCGTTCGATGTGTACCGAAACTAAGGTCATCGCGCACTAGTTATAAGACTTTATTTTAAAGATGTTGCCAAAATCATCCCCTTATTTACATAAGGGGTACATTATTTATATTATTGTTTCTAGGTCTTACTATGCTTTTTTACTTATATTACTAATAGGTTATGCCGCAACGCGATATATCGCACAATTTGGAGGCTCAAACACGATCAGAAGATACATTTAAGCAAATGAATTCATCCACATATTCTAATTACGGACCAACGGGTCCGGATTTGCAACACCGGCCAAATAACTCGGACTCCTATTCTGTTAGATCAGATTCGTTCATGCGACATACAAAACATGGTCAGAGCGTTGTTCAGCCACCTCATATGGGGTATTGTAACAACTACGGTAATCGTACCGAGCGGTAACACATTAATTGACTTTGCATTTATTCTATAATCAATCTAATATTTTCTACAGTTATTATTATCCAAGAGATTCATATAACGTTAATACGGCACCGTATCCATTCTTATCTAACACAAGATGTCGGCAAATAACTCCACATTCAAATATTCAACCCTATTATCAAGGAATGTCTGGGCCAATGGAAACTGGGTATGTATTTGTTTAATAAACATATTTATTCCCAGACATTTGCGACTTTAGTATGAAACGTTTAATGTGTGGTTTCCTGTATACGAAATAAGATAAAGATACTCACATGTCATAACTCATAATAGTGGGTCCCGCAATTCGGCCCATGTGCTGCCTCTTGCTGCAGGCTAATTGAATTGACGCATTTGATGAAACATTGTATTACTATTTTTTGGGCTTTATTTTGCGACCCAATATTACCAGTAGTGATTTCCATCCATTTCCCTAAATCGCTCGTGCATAATGGACATTATGGCACCTAGCACTGTCCTACCGAAACCACATGCCGTTCGCATCCATATCGGGACTATACAGTTTTATTTGGACGGACTTTCATAATTTGAGTTTACATGTACAGTACAGTCATAATTGAAAACAATGGCTTTTTATTGTTGCTAACGAAAATCATTTCGGTTACTTTAAATAAAGGTTTGAGTACCTTTATCAGCCAAAATCACAATTTTTATTTTTTGTACCTATGCATTATGTGAATCTCTTAAATTCAATACGGTAGATGGAGGATCATTGTAATAAAATAACCTTGAAATTCTGTCGTAGTTTGCTGGTGTAATCCACCTTTAATCATACGTTCCCATAGACGGGCAACAAATTAATGGAAGTACATGTATGACTCTTTTTTTTGTTATTTGCTTTGGAGAAGTTTATAAATACATCAGAAAAAAATGTGCACGACTGGGTCGCACGAAACTTTCTCGTTTATTGCGAATCTCGCAGAATATCATGAGGATTTGGGTAGTAATTTTTGAGAAATATTCATAAAACGGCACTATTCAAGTTTTCTGAGAAAAACTAAGTACGTGATCATGTTTAGAATGCTTATGTTGTCTTAAGTATGTATTTTGATCAAAATCGTTAGAGCGGTTTTTTGTAAAATTATGCTGACAAATGTTACAATTTGGATTCGAAAAGCACTGTTATTAAACTGTTTAACTGAAAACTGAGTACGGCCTATTCTTCAGAATATAAACATTACCTAGTTACATTTTTAACCAAATCGAAAATCTTGTTTTTGAGATATGTGTAGTTTCTAAATTACCGTTTATAGCGATTGGGGTGGAAATCGAAGGACGTATCCATACTTCAAAAAACACTGCTTTTCAACTGTATAGCTCAAAACTGAGCAAATGGTATTACTATTGATTTAAGCATTACCTGAAATTAACATTTTCATCATAATCGAAAATGGCGTTCTTGAGATATGATCAGTACTATTAATAGGGATTTGGGTGGATATCAAAGGACGCAGTCTTTTTAGAGAAAAACTGAGTTTACTATCAAGTTAAGAATGACAATATTTATTAGTTCAAAGCTTTATTTCAGAATAAATAAAATACAAAGGTAGATAAATGATATAAAATTTCATGTTAATGTGATTTCCAACACTCCTCCTCAAATTAACATCGACTACTTCTTAAGTCCCATAGCATCTCTATTTTCAGAGAATTTTACTCTGTCTAAAGATTTGGTAAATCCATCCGCAATTTGATGTTTAGTGTCTATATATGAAACACAGATCTTTCCTTGTTTCAACGTATCTTGGATAAAATGGTGCCGGATATCAATATGCTTGGATTTTGGATGCAATGCAGAATCTTTTGCTATTGCTATAGCGCTCTTATTGTCACATTTAATATTGATAACATTTAAATCGCCAAGTTGTTCTTTAATTCCTTGCCACCAAAGTGCTTCCTGTATTGTGGCTGACAGTGCCATGTACTCCGCTTCGCACGATGATAGAGTTACTGTCTGTTGCCGTCTTGATGCCCACGAAATGGCTCCTCCTTTCGACATGAATATGTAGCCTGTTGTAGACTTTCTTTCGTCTAAATCTGAGCCCCAATCTGAATCCGAGTAACCAATAATATCATCATTTCCACCTTTTCGATACTCAATTTTATAGCTTGATGTTTCCCGTAAATACCTGAATAAGTGTTTTACAGCATTCCAGTGCATAGGTCCAGGATTTGAATTGAATCTGCTAAGCATGTTAACGGTGAAACTTATGTCTGGTCTGGTACACGTTGCCAAGTACATTAAACACCCAACTGCTTCCTGACATGGAATATCACGCATTTTAGATAAATTTTCTTGATTCAAGTCAGTTTTGCATAATTTTTCACTGTGGTTCATAGGAGTAGAAACGCCTTTGCTATTACTCATACCAAACCTCTCAAGAATTTGTTCAACATATTGTTCTTGATCCAATGTAATGCAATCTTTGGAACGATTTACTCTTATTCCCAAGCAGTAGGTAATAGGTCCAAGGTCTTTCATTTTAAATCGGTTGTGCAATTTAGATTTAATGTCATTTGTCCATTCTTTCATATTGCTAAACAATAACAGATCATCCACATACACAGCTACGATTAGAATCTTGTCTCCCTTTTGAGTAAAATATATGCAAGAATCATGCTTCATTTGCGTAAGTCCAAAACTCTTTAATGCTTCATCCAGTTCATGATTCCAAACTCTGCTTGCCTGCTTTAAGCCATACAAAGCTTTTTGTAACCGGCAGTATTTCTTGGAATTATTTTTATCAATGAAGTGAGATGGTTGTTCCATATATATTTCTTCAGATAAGTTTCCTTGTAAGAATGCTGTTACTGCATCCATTTGTTCGATATGCAAGTCCATTTTTACAGCTAATGCAAAGAGATATCGGAGCGAATCGTGACGAACTACAGGTGAAAATGTTTCGTCATAATCTTCCCCCTTTCGCTGCGAGTATCCTTTGATAACTAATCTTGCTTTGTATCGACATATGGCCCCTGTGACATCCTTCTTGGTTTTGAAAACCCATTTGCATTTTATAGCTTTACGACCTGGAGGTAGATCAGTTAACTGCCAAGTATCATTTGCTAGTAAAGCCTGGTATTCTTCCTCCATTGCTAACTTCCAGTGATCAGCATCATGTCGGTTAAAAGCTTCGTTAACGCTCTTTGGATCTTCATGAATTGACTGCATGTCAAAAAACTTAACGTGATTACTAATTCCTAGGCGATCTGGTTTTGAACAAGTTCTATTACTTCTTCTGAGACCTTGAGTGGTATCTTCTTCTAATGGAATCGTTTCTGAGGCAGCTTCTTCTTGAATTATATTGAGAATTTCTGAATTTTCAATTTCGGCATCGTCAAATGCATCTTCATAATCAGAAATATCTTCAATTGACTCAGTTAATACTTCTGGTTCCAAAGGAAGTTGTATGAATTTAAATTCTTGAACTGCTTTAGGAACATAATCTTGGTCTTCGTTGATAAAAGATACATCACGACTTGTGGTGACAACAGACTTTTCTTTGTCATAAACGCGATATCCTTTAGTGCATCCATCGAAACCAAATAGAATACATTCCTTGGCTTTAACATCCCATTTCTTTCGGGTTTGTTTTGGTATATGTACCATAACAATGCATCCGAATGTTCTAATATGAGATAGATCTGGTATTTTACCTGTCCACATTTCTTCAGGTGTTTTGTTAGTAGCCTTAGAGGGAGATCTATTCAACAGATAAACGGAATAATTAATAGCCTCCGCCAAAAACTTTTTTCCTAAGTTAGCTCCAGCTAGCATACACCTTGCACGTTCCACTAAGGATCTGTTTGTACGTTCTGCCAGTCCATTTTGCTCGGGAGTGTAACTATTGGTGGTCTGGTGAATAATTCCATGTTTCGTTAGATTATCTTGAAACTGCTCACTCATGTATTTACTGCCTCTGTCAGTTCTAAACTTTCGAATCTTCTTTCCAGTTTGATTCTCAGCCATGAGTCGAAATTCTTCAAAGATCTTTGTAACTAGCCAACTTGCTTTGGTCCTTAGAAAATAAACAAAGATTTTTCTAGTTTTATCATCAATAAAAGTTATAAATGATACACTTTTTCCTAGAGATTTTATCTCCATTGGACCGCAAATGTCTGAGTGTATGACATCTAGAATTTCGTCAGCTTTAGATCCAGACTTGTTGAATGGCAGCCTTGTTTGTTTGGCTAAAGCGCATGTTTTGCAATCAGGAACAAACGCTTTACTTGAAAATTCAATTCCAGTAGCAAGTCCTCTTTCCAGCAATTTTAAACTATTAATGTTTAAGTGTCCCATGCGTTTGTGCCAAATTTCTGCGCTCGTCTTTTTACCAGCGCTAAATGCAAAGTTATTATTTTTCTGCACCAACTTAAAGAGATTGTTTTCATGTGATCCTGTTGCTATTGTTTTTTTTGTGTTGTCAATCACTTTACATCCTCGATTATTGAAAACGACAGTATGACCCTTTTTAACAATTTGGCTTACTGACAACAGATTTGTTGATAAGTCAGGAATGAGGTCAATATTTGTCACTTCTGAAATTGAACCATCAAGATGATGAATATTTGTAACACCAACCTCTTGAATTTTTAGCTCCTCTTTATTAGCTGCAATTACAGTTCCTTCCTTTTTCTTCGAGTGTGTCAGTAGGTTCTTATTTTTCGTCATGTGGCTAGTTGCACCTGAATCAAAATACCAATCCGTATTTGAACTGCAATTGATCGTTGATAATACGGTACACATGGCAGAATTCTGGCGGTTGGATTCCTTTTTCAATTTAAAGCGGCATTTGCTCTCCAAGTGTCCAAACTTGTTACAAAAATTGCACTTAACGATTTTTTTGTTTTTAGGTTTCGCTAAAAGGGCAGTGTTTGTAGTTATTTGGGAATCATCTTGCAGCAACTTGATTTTTATAGAATCACTAGTGATTTTCATTCCAGAGTTTTCAAGGGCCATGATCATCGGCTTGTATTCAGCCGGTAACCCTGAAAGCAATAGAGATCCTAGCCACTCGTCATCGACTGCAAAATTGATTTCTCTTAGGGCGTGTGCCGTTGACATCTTTGTTTTAACATAAGAATCCATACTTCCGCAACTTTCCAGCGTGGTTGACGTTAATTTGGTAAGCAAACCAATTCTCCTGGTTAATCCTGTATCTTCATAAGCATCAACTAATTTCTTCCACATTTCTTTAGCGTTGGAGCAATTTTGAATGTGGACGAAGCATGAAGGATCTAGTGACAGAGTTATTTTGCTTCTAGCCTTTCTGTCTTTATCTGCATTCACAGTAGAACCAGCTGCAACCGCAATTGTATCTTTCCAAAGATCATCAAGTTCTAGGAAAGCTTTAATTGCAACTTTCCACGTAGAGAAGTTTTCCCTTCCGAGTAAACGATCGATAGTCAGATGTCCAGACATTTCTTTTCTCGTAAAAGTTCAATTTAAGAAAAAATTTTTTATTTGATTCTGTTTTTTTTTTTTTGATTTATAAGCCCATAACCTATTAGTTCAAAGCTTTATTTCAGAATATATAAAATACAAAGGTAGATAAATGATATAAAATTTCATGTTAATGTGATTTCCAACAATATTACCTTAAAAATATTTTTTTTTTTTTAAATCGTTTTTACCGTTTTCGAGAAAAAGCCTATTTTCAAAACTGCCGTTGCTGGACTTTTTAGCGAAAAACTGGGTATGCAGTCATATTAAGCATGCCTACATTAACTCAACGATCAATTTTGGTTCAAATCGTTAGAGCAGTTTTCGAAAAAATCTAAATTTAGACGTATTTCGTAAAATTTTTATATGGGATGTACCGTTAATATTAGGGCTAGCAAAAAAAAAAAAAAAAAAAACCTCCCTAGCTTGAAGCCCACAAACTCTACACGAAGTTTGAAGCAAATCCGGTGTTCATATTTTATTTATTTATTTGTCTTTTTTTTTAGAACCATCGAGGATCCGCTTGAAGCATTTAACAGGATAATGAAGGAAAAGGAAAAAAGGAAGGAAATGAAGCGATTGGTTTCTGAGCGACATAGGTCAAGTGTCGTAAAAAGGGGTCCAAGAGATCCTTCGCCTATGGTAGAAAAGAGACGACATAGGTCCTCGCCGGTTAATGAGAGAAGAAATCGATCGCCGCTGCGACAAGAAAAAATGTCTAGCCATAGAATCATTGAAAGAGATAAGAATATTAGAAGCCACCGAAGTCATTATGCCAGCAATAAAAGGTAAATTTACATTTTCTAATAAAACTATAGTCGAACTTCGATAACTTGAACCATCATTTGGCACAAACAAAATTTGAGTTATCAACATTTTGAGTTATTAAGTAAAATACAAATTTGATATAAATATTGTATGTTCTTATTTGCGAACATATGTAGCACAAAAAAAAAGTACAGGAACATATTTAATTATTATTTAAAATAGGCTGTAACTAAAGAGTTTTTTATTTTGGTTTTAAAAAAAAATCTTCAATGGAATTTAAACCATTATACAGAATCGGTTGTTTTTTGATTAGTCTTTAAATATAAAGGCAAAATGTTTAACGAATTGGCAGCTAACTCGTTTGAAGGTAGTTGAATCAAATCATCCTCCAAATCTGTCTCCATTACATCACTGTCGCTATTATCGTTATCGTCAAGCCTACCATTTTTTTTTTTTTTTTTTTCAAAAATAAAAACTAAGCTTTGATGTTGTATCGACAATCGGCCAATATACCAACTAGTAATTTATGTTCTAATCCCTACTAACATCAAAATTTGACAATTCTTACTCACACATAACGAAATCATTATTTTCTACACGTACATATACTAGGTCATAAAACATACAAACACAGTGCCTCCGAAAGCCAATTTTTCTAGCAGCCTTAAGCCTGAACTACATCAAAACAAAAGTAAAAAAAGTACAAAAAAGTGAAAACATCGAAACTCATAGAAAACACACACATATTTACGTGACATCTATGAGTAAAATCTGAACTACTAAAGCTCTGAGCTTTTTATTGTTTATTGCATCGAAAACACATGACTATTGACAAAACATCTATGAGTAAAATCTGAACTAATAAATCTAAGAGCTTTTACTTTTGAGACTCATAGGAATTGGGCACATTCAAGTACCTAGTTGACTTAAGTCGACTAGATTTATCTGGACTAAGTGTAACCTGAACGCAAGAACTAACTTAATTGGTCGTGAACGTCAGATCTTGACGGGGGGAGCATCTAAAGTGTAGTCCACTCCACAAATCGTCACTTATATTATCATTTTTAGATTTTTTTGGTTTTGTTTGTTTTGGTTAGGTATATCCACTAGCTTTGTGATCTCACAAGGCAAATTTGAAATGTCAAATTCTCCGCCGATGACATATAGAAATGTCAACTTAGTACTCAGTCACGAAATTCGTGACTAGATTCGTCGGCTACCCCTCCATAAACGTCAACAGAGAAAGCTGCTCACGTGACGAATCTCAGCCAATAAGAACTCAGAAACATCAAGTCAGTCAGCTGTCAGACTTACTAAACTAGATACTTGAACGTCCCCATTATGTGATTTGAACGTGATCTGGCATCTGGCGGGAAGTTCGTAACGATTTTTTTGTGTGTATTGGTTATAGGAGCTTTGTGAAAATTGAAAGCTGGAACATGTTCAAGCTTTCAGCCACACACAAAATTTTAAATTGAGAGAAAATATACAGAGGTTACTATATGTTGAAGTAGGACAAATTATTTTGTTTACTTTTTTTGTACTTTTTTTCACTTTTGTTTGGATGTAGTTCAGGCTTTATTCATAACACTTAATTAAATCTGAATTAGGGTTAATTTTGGTTTAATTGCAGAAAACGTTATTCATAAACTGTTTTCAAAGTTAATTTCCACAGGGCTTTTAGCCTTAATTCATTGATTAGCTGGTAAACGAGCAAAAATTCCCTATGAATGTACATTTTTTAATCCTTAATTAAAATTACCGTTTCAAATTTGGCGTGAGTTAGCTGAGACACTGATAATTAACAGATTAAATGAATCTATTGAATAAGGCTGTAACAGCCTGTTAATTATTATCACTCAGTATCTCAGCTAACTCACGTCAAACTCGAAAATGTTATTTTAATTATTTTAATTAAGACTTAAAAAAAAATGTTCATTCAGCACTTTTGGTTCACGGCGAAGAGAAAAGAAAACACTTAAATGTCATCGAGCAATTCGTGCGATTTTGTTTGCGTGCTGAGTGTGCATCTGTTATAGAACATTCGAAATAATTTAAATAAGTCATTATTTTGTTGCAATGTTTTTACAATTGATGATACTGTGTTCTATGTACAAAAATAGCAATGGCGCTAAGAAGTTTCATACCTTCGCAGCACTGAACCAAAAGGG
Organism: Cheilosia soror; assembly: GCA_949372485.1. Lineage (NCBI taxonomy): Eukaryota > Metazoa > Arthropoda > Insecta > Diptera > Syrphidae > Cheilosia > Cheilosia soror. The sequence continues at coordinate 24,546,983 of OX443564.1, forward strand.
CTAGTGCTTATGTTTGCTTTATTTTTCCGCTCAGGTTTGTATGAAACTGACATTTCACTAGCAGTCCATGTATGGTATGTGAATGGATGCATTATAGCACGAACTTTTAAGAACACCCCTTCAGAATTCGACTTATTAAAGGCGACGCCAAATAACCTCATTCGAGTATTAGAATTTCTTAAATATTCGAGTTATCAAATAAAAATTACATGTAAATTTCTGTCTTGGCGATATTGCCAACCAATTTCATTTCAGTTATTAAATATTCGAGTTATCGAAGTTCGAAAATTTATTTAGGTATTTTGTATGGAACATTTTTTTTACCAAGCAGAACCCTTTTTTGGTGTAGTGGTGGAGATATTATTCGTTTCTCTTTATGGTCGGTGGCAGAGTTTTGCTTTCCTCCGCTCGGGTCACAAGCAATGACTCTAACCACTTAAACACCTCTGCTATATTTTGCAATACCATATATGTAATTTGTTTTGTGTTTTTTTGATCTCTGGATGAGCTAAATCAAATAAAATAGAATTTATTTTTCGTAACTCAATAAGTTTTGTTTTTATAATGGACACGCGCTAAAGAAATTATGACTACTCTTTTAATGTAGGGTGAACTACACATCGCGGACGTTAAGGAAATGAGGGTAGATAAGATAGGAGTAAAGCATTCCACATTCGAATACATGTGGTTTCCACATGTCGATTTGAAATTGACAATTGACTTGTTTTTATGCCAATAGCGAAAAATTACTTGTCAATGAATTGACAAACAGCGTTTGCCAATAAAGCTATGAGTACACGACATACGCATGCCACTCTGACGTCACGATAATTACTCGGCATATTGTAGAATATGTCACGTTTTATTATATTGTGTCATGTGCGAAAAGTATGCCGAGTACACGGCATGCACGTTTTGTCTCAAAGTTGGCATATTTGTATGTCAACGGTAACTGGCAAAAAATATACTCAATTGAAAAAAATCTTCATAGCAAACGATATTTTTTTGTATTCTCCGAAATTTACATGCCATTCTGAGTCGGACATATGGGTGACAGACGCATGCCCAACGTATATATCAACGTCAATAATATGCCGAGTACACGACATGCACCCTTTTGTGTCATATTGTGACGTCAAATTGTGTCATAGCTTAACTTACAAAGAATTTGAATGACAAGTGGAAATAGCTGAATTGACAAACACTTTGTCTATAATTGACAGTGAAAATTAATTGGCATCAAGTTATAAGTTTGTCAATAAAATGTGGTTTTCCATTTGGACAAAAACTATCTTTTTTTTGATTCGGATCACTTTTCATGTTCCATTAGGAAAAAAGGATCAATCTTTTTTTTGATTCGGATCACTTTTTGCAGATCTCGATAATTTCGAGATTTATGCATACTCTCACAATATATTTGATTTTGAATTTGAATTCAAAACGAAATTACTAAAACCCTCTTAAAAAGCAATTACCTATTCAGAACAAAAACGTAAATAATGGACAAGGACTAAATTTTGAAAATTCGCCATACGTGGATTTCGATTTTTCGTCGATATTATTATTTATATGAAGGTCGTATGTTTCCACCGACAAACAAAAACAATTTGCACAGCCGATGTACTGTCAAATACCCACTAATACATTCACAAAAGCAGATCAATCTGCTTTCATGTTCCATTCGCCATGAAAAATCTGAGATCTGAAATAAAAATCTGATATGCTCAAGCGAAAACGTCAGAATACACATTTTGATATATGTACATACAAGGAAGGCCAGTCTTTTTACAGGGCCCACCACTTTTCGCATGAATGTTTCTTTTTTTTATGAATGATGGTTTAACTCCTTCAACCAATTTAGTTGATTTTTTGTTTTAAATGTCGGTAATTACGGTGATCGGTCAATAGGCCAAACAAATTCAATATCGAACAAAGGGGCGTGGCACCGCCCATACAAAAAAAATAGGAACCTATTGTGAGTGTCGATAGTTGATCGTTGATCAACAACTGTCGATCGATCGACAACTGTGATTGTCGATTGCGATTGATATATTGATGTTTTCTCTTGGAAGTGAAAAGTATTTGTGCGTACGAATAGCTAAAGTCAATCGACGCAATCGACAATTGTCGTGACGATCGCTATTCGATAACCCTTTTCCCTTCTGCTGAAACCATTTCTTTTTTTTCCTTTCAGCAATATAAAAATATTCTCCTTTTGATCGGCTTTCTTTTTATAAATTTTCAAATCGAATGAATTTCAAAATTGAACAAGGCATATTTTTCAAACAAATAAAACAAACATAAAAACTAAATATTAACTAAAGTATAAAGTCGTTATTTTACACATTCCCCCCTTGATGAGACTGCAAGTGCAGATTCATCAAATTTATTCAAAGGTGTGAACCATGTCGTGAATTGATTTCTGCCGCCTGGGGTGTAGTGCTGATAACGATCGACAAACTAGCCAAACAGTTTGCACACTGCTTCAAATACGGAAAAATCTCAGTAAGTGTGGGTAACTTGTTAACATGGCGCCGCATTTCCCATTCACGCCCCCCTTCCGTGTCTAACAACTCCTCGATCTGATGCAGAAACTGATTGTCAACCAGCTGCTTTCTTGTATGTGCACTCGAATCTGATCATTATTATCGTACTGTTACCGCAAAGAATGCCAACATACTGGACCTTCCAAAGCAGCTAACAACTTTCGTAAACGTTGAGCATTGGTCAGTTTTGTGTTATTGTTGATTTCTTTAATAAGGGCATCACGAAATGATGCCCATTTCGCAAAATCTCCAGTAAATATTCGCAATAATTTATCTTGACTCGGCATGTCACTCCACTGAATTTTAAATACCTTATCCGACTGGTTGGTATGCTCTGCTGGTAGCGATGTCAATACTGCCAGACGTGACCTCAAAGTTGCCTTGGTAGCGCAATATATTTCCTCGCCTTGCTCCATGCTCATAACCTCACCCGGCCATAGTCAAACATTGAGGGCACGCGTTGCTTTATTCAACCCAAATGGTATCCAACATAAATTCAGCTTAATTTTAATAGCATGCTGATCAGCGTCAAAGAATTAAACCTAATTCATCCTCATTACACACCCCTGTCTGCTGCGGTGTTTTTTCTTTAATGGTACTGCAGTGGTTTTAGGATCATAACTAATCTATGCAGATTCATACGATGGAGCCAATCGTCCAGTGTACGACTGCGCCATGAATTCGATCTCTAAGTCCGAAGTAGATTGACTTCTGCTACTGCTTCATTTTGTTTGGCTTCTGTATCTGCACTCTTCTTTTATCCTTCTGTTAAAAAAAACTGCACTCGTTATGACCACGCATTTGTGGCCCATATCGCTTTCTGCTTTGTACTTGCGTACCTGTCTTTACAGCTTTAAATACATGCGACTCTGCTCTCGTTATGACCACGCATTTGTGGCCCATAAGCCCTTCTGCAAAATGGTTATGTGCATTGCATGCACATTGCATGCATTATGTGACTCATAGCCTTTTTACATAACTAGTTTGGTTATGGCCACGCATTATGTGACCCATAAGCCTTTCTGCTAACTGGTTATGGCCACGCTTATTGTGACCCAACCCATACGCCATTCGGCATTTATACTCAAGTACATACCTGCTTTTTTAACGTTTACTGCATTCGGACCCATTCCCGTCTGTGTGATAATACCATCAAACTCGTATTTGATCGATCGAAAACTGCGTCATCATCCAATTGCTTTCGTTCATTTCCGACATGCAAACGCATATTTCGGCCCCAAATCTTCGTGCTAAAAATTGAATGGATGTAAAACAAAAGCAACAGCTTATGAAAGTTTTCATATCAAAAGCGAAGTCCGCATTATCCATAGGTCGCTGGTTCAGATCCGGCTCGAAGGACCATATTCGATAACCCTTTCCCTTCTGCTGAAACCATTTCTTTTTTTTCCTTTCAGCAATATAAAAATATTCTCCTTTTGATCGGCTTTCTTTTTATAAATTTTCAAATCGAATGAATTTCAAAATTGAACAAGGCATATTTTTCAAACAAATAAAACAAACATAAAAACTAAATATTAACTAAAGTATAAAGTCGTTATTTTACACAATCGCTGATCGACAATCACAATCTCGAAAACCACCAATTGAGCTCAAACTTACAGGTAATCTAACATTCTTATACCTCCTATACAAAAAACATCTATGGGGTGAAACTCGATGACGTTATATCTCGATAACCGCTGGGCCGATTATCATGATTCTTTTTTTGTTTTGTATTGGTGTATTGTTATCGTATTGCTGTATTTAAGGTTTAGGCAGAAAGAAAGTTTCAGCAACTCGATTTATTCTCATTTCTCTCATTTTACGAAAGAATCTAAGACCTAAGCAATACAATTCCTGTACACGGGCAAAGCGGGGCGGGTACAGCTATCTTTTAGAGGCTATTGATAGGCAAAAAAAAAAAAAAAAAATAAAAATTAAAAAAAAAACAAAAAAGGCCCGGCGAAGCCCCCGGGGATTCAGCTGTGTACCTATAGATGTATTTGCTCACGCGACGCCCCAATTGACAAAGAGATGACAATTCCAAAAAAAAGCAGCGCAAGTGGAAATATCTTGCAGTGAATTGACAAACGATTTTTTACCAATAATTGGCATAAGTGGAAATGAACTGACGGTGGTGTCGTTCAATGACATAAACGAGAGCTGTCAAACTTTGTCAATCAACCGACATACATGTGGAAACGCGGCAGTCAACTGTGCTCGCTACGGTATAATATTATATACCATTGTACCACTACCGCGTACCTCTCTGATGTCTTCTTTTATGTTGAATTTGTGTGTATCCGCTCTACATGACCTTAGACGACTGATGAGCAATTTTTTCACCAGGTCGATGTCGTTGTACAACTCGTTTAATTCGTCTTAGAATCCCCTCCTCCAAAGCCAACGCAAACGCGACCGAACATTTTACGAAGAATTGTTCTCTCAATACGACCGAAAGATATAAAGTTTGGGCACGATTCTGTCCATCGGTCATTAGGGTCTTTAGGACAGCTTAAAGCGATGTGTCATTTAGCAAGGATTTTTCTGAGCCTAGCTCATTATCTAGAAGTCTCTCCTTCGTTGCAGTAGGCTTTGCAAATTTGCACGTTGTGTCTCTGCCTTGAATGCTCTTTGACTGGGGTTACAAATTTCCCAGTCACTATCTTTGAGCGTTTACCAGCATTGAAAACTTTTCTCGTTGCTTAGTTCTTTTGTCCACCATGGTGGAAGTTTTTTGCCCCTCCACACACCTCTTAAAGGACAAAAGCAAAAGCTTTCCCGAAAATTTGAGCAAAATCATCAGTTGCCTTGTACAAACTCTCAGGTGCAAGTATTGCATTGATTTGGAGTGTTCTTATCTTATCACAAACTAACCAGATCCCATTTTTTCGTTTTTTACACGTTTGACCAGTTGGTTAGTCAGACAGATGGCGGTCCTTCCGTTGCATCGTATTGCATGTAGCACGATGTTAGGATCAGCGTTGGGAGCCCATCTCTCCCGCTCCTGACTGTTGTGCGGTTTTTATCACTATAATTATATAGAAGAATGGGATTGAACTGTTTTTGGATAGGGATAAGAAGAGGGATTAATTGGTCGCCAATATCAGCCTAATATGCGCTCACGGCCCCACGGAAGATAAAGGCACTGCTACCAAAGAGTGTTTCTACGAGTTGACGAAATATGTGCTAGCCCACGGTTTTCGATATCCAAAAATCCATAAGTCCGACCTTTACACGAGTACAACATATAGGTAATAGTTATGATGATTTTTTTTTCAATAAATCCTTATACAATTTAAAAGATCTTAGTACATAAATATTTAGAAAATGAGAATCAGTTCAGATGACCTGTGCAGAGGAAGCGTTGATGAGGAGGTGTATGAGGATATCCTACACTTTCTTTGGCACTGCCCAGAGCTCTGCCACTTAAGAAATAGAATCCTTGGTAGTTACTTTTTGGAGGACATAGAAGAACTTTCCGACAGGTCTATAAATTACCTACTTAAATTTGTAAATACCTCGGCATGGTTTACCAATCCGTAGGTTTTTCCATAGGTTTCCAGAGTGTGGGAGTCATAAACCTCTAGGGCATCACAACGGTTCCTCCTGTCTTGTCAACCCACTAACCTAACTAAACATAAATGTTTCTTTAACTGTACTAACAGTTATAACAGAGACTGGTGTGAAAACGTCAATATATCAAGTGAAATGTTCATTTTTCAAGTTGATCTAGCTTTTACAGAAAGAAATTTGTGAATAAATTTCTTCATGGACATCAATTGTACCCCTTCCGTCCTTATTTTAAATTTTTATAATATCATGTACTAATCAGTTTCTTTTTTTGTCCATTCCATAGGTCGTTTTCTCGATCAAACTCTCCTCCTCAAAGAAGATATTCAAAATCCCCCAGGAGGCGTTCTAGAAGCAGATCTCATCCACGGTACTAATACTTGACTCAATTAACCATGAAGTATTATTATATAAATTTTTTTCAGATCCCATTCAAGAGAAATCGAATTACTACGGAATGATAATAGACCAACAAAACATATGTTACTACAAAGTCATAGAGCTGATTACGATAAGGATGTCGTTCGTTACAATAAAAAAACTTCTGGACGATTTAGTGAAACAAGAAGTGTTTCTGAATCAGGACCAAAAGAAATTAGACGACACAATTCTAAAATGAGGGAAAACGGTAATCAGAATTTTGATAACTATTCAGGCTCTCGAAAAACGTTCATTGAGACTGATAACGTTCAAGACAGTAGGGACTTCAAGTATGAATTCCGCGAGAAAAAAAATAAAACTCAATTGAATAAAAGTGAAGATTGTCTTAAAATCGAAAAGAAAAGTAGAGATAATGAAGATAGGCATATTGTACATCCTGAAGACGTACCTCCGAAACAAGAAAATGAAAAGAAAAGTAAAGAACGAAAAAAGAAGAAAGAAAAAGATGACAAGACAGAAAAAAAATCCAAAAAGGACAAAAAAGAAAAGAAGAAACGAGAACGACATAAGGATGAACAAAGAAAGCACTCCGAACACAAGAAGCCACGTAAAGAACCTGATTCGACATCAAACGCGAATCTTAAAGAAAGCGAGGAAAGCAGAAATGAAACTCACTCATGCAGGAAAGATAATTTCAAAAGTTCTAATGAAGAATCGTTAGATGATAGGAATGAAACATTTACACCTGATATAAATATTAATCGTAACTTAGAAATGGACCACATTATTGACGATATACAAACAGAAGGGATTCCTAGATTAAGCGAAGAGAATACCACTTTGAACGTTGAGAAATCAACAATTGTATTTACAAATGAGCGGTACAAACAAAATATAGATACCAATTGCTCTGAGTTAAACACGCCTACATCATTTGTTGACACGACCCCCGAAAATTATGCTGGTAAATGGGATAACTTTGACTTTTCAATGCCTAATAGTGAAGATATGAGAGGTGAAAATGGCCGCGACTCTGAATATGGTTCACATGAATTTCAAAATTGCTCTCCTTCTATGAGAAACGATCAATTTGGAAGCAGCAATAAAAAAAATGATTCTATTACCTGGCTACACCAATTTGAAGAGAGAAAGCCCAAAACTGAGAATGTGTGTGTCGAAAAGAGAAAAGATAAGAGGTCGGAATTGTCCACGAAAACAGCATGTAGGAAATCTTCGCCAACGCCGAGTGAAGCGGTATCTTCCTCTTCAAACACCTCGAATGTGGAAAAGTCATCACAAAGCAAGAAACGACGAAAGAAAAGCAAACATAAGAAAGATAAGCAGTACCATAAACGGTCGTCATCTGCAGAGTCGTCAAAAAATTCGAGGAAAAGTGCGAGCAATAAACACAAGAAAAGTAGATCAGAAAAAAAGAAAAAAACAAAGCGGAATGAGTCGCGCTAAGTTAATTTTATATTTGTCTAAAAATGATTTATGATTTTACATAAACTGCGTATTTAGTTTATGTATTTATATTATTAGCTTGCATAAAAAAACAATTACAAATAATAAAATCTGTCATAAATAAATCTGGAGCTAGTGACTTTTTAATTTAAGAATACACGTGCATATACTATACATAATATGATAAACATTTACTTTGAATATTGCTTTGTAATCCTTAATGAAAGTATGTATCACGAATGGGGCTTCACTAGTTTTCCAAATTTATCCCGTAATACCCTATTCACACCAAGCCGAAAACTGGGTTTTCGCGAAAACAGTCGAAAACAGATGTTTTCCCATACATATTGCAGTTTTCAAAACGAGTTGTTTGAGGTCGTTTTCCATGAAAACGCCACGAAAACAAGTACAATCTTTGGGTTGTTGAAGCAGACACACGTTTGCAGCGAGCTTAGCAAAACTGCTGACATGATTAATTATTTTATGCATTTAACCATAAGTTAACGATTATCAAGTAGATTTAATAATTTCGTTTGTATATCATGTCAATGCGAGCGAAGTTTAGTAACTAAAATAAAAGTCTAATCGCCACAAACATTTCATAGCTAGTTTCACAGCTAATTGAAACGACAAACGAAAACGAGTTGCTCTCGGAACAGGATAATTTGTTGACAGCAGAAAATTAATTTTCCACCACGATAGTGTCAGAAAATTATCCGAGGATAGTATATTTAAATTTAGCCCAATTGACACACAGCCTTAATATAAATACATCATATCGACAACGAATCGAAATCTACAGATGACGAGGAAGAAGAAGAAGATGCCGGATATTAAGGTTTTTGTTCATAATAATTGCTTTTTAGAAGATTTCGTAATTTTAAATTCACCTCAATTTGGCAAACTTAAGATTTTGGTATATGATGAAACCGGAGTTTTGGTTTAGCTTTGAGGAATTAGTAGAGTGCGATAATATCTCTAACATAATATGAAAAATTTGACTTTGCTATTATGACTTAAATTTTGCCTTTTTTTGCACTTTAAAACCGGTAAACTGATATCGCAATCGCATTTTCTGTCTACATCGGTGGTAAATTAACACATACCAAAATCTTAAGTCTGCTAAAATGAGGTACCTACATTTTTTGCCCTTTTGAGGTTATGACATTAATTATATATTAACCAATGCAGCGCTGCCAGAAATATATTTTCGTGTTCAGTAGTCACCCCGAACTAAGCTCACAAAGTTACAGCCTTGCTAAAATGACTTGAGAAAAAACGTTGCTAGTCTATAGTGATAATATGTGTAAATCTCGAAAAATATTGAGATGTGGAAAAAGTTAGCTGAATCAAATAGACTTCTTGCCCAAAGGAACATGAAAAGTTAAAACAAGTAAGCGTTATCATTGGCCTGGCCGATGCTTTGATACCCTCCACTGTATGCACTGGTACAGGTAAACGCATGTCTAATATTGGTTTTGTATGGGAGGTACCAGAACAACTTGACCGGCATAGACAATTTTTTTAATACCAACTTGACAACGGTAAAAACAAGTCCCCTCACAAAATTTCATTCACCTAAGTCGATTCGTTTGGACGCTAGATACAGTCAAAATCGGTTATAACGACCTTCAAGGGACTGACGGATTTGGTCGTTATAAGCGATAGGTCGCTGTAACCGATATCAAGGTGCATACATAAATTAATCTGTTTTAATTTTTTTATTTATTTTTATAGTTTTTATTTGTACCAGACAGATATATGTACATACATACGAGATAACTTTATGCAAACCGAATAAAATCAAAACTCTTCGACCACTCGTCACACAGAAAAATTTGCACTAATTAATTTCCCCACCTACTATTGAACAAACTCAAAACCAATACTAAGCGCAAAAATAAAGAATAATAATATCTCAACAAAAGGTGAGCTGTAACATGTTTAGACAGATACATCGCATGTACAGACCTATAAATAGTTTACCGTTTCAGAAAAAATGCAGTCGCACAAACAGCTGCGTCGATCTTAGTCGTTATAACCAATATTTTATTTCAAAACAAGGAAAAAATCGGTCGTTGTAAGCGATGTCGTTGTAAACGATTTGTTACTCAATGAGTTTATAATGGAGCTCAGCCGGGACCTAAGAATTTGGTCGTTATAACCGATACGTCGTTATAACCGATGTCGTTGTAAGCGATTTTGACTGTATATGGTTCAAATATTGGCTTTTGTATGGGAGGTAACCGAACTACTTGACCGACATGGATCATTTTTAATACAAACCTGAAGGCCATTAATATAAGACATCGCATAAAATTTCAGTTGCCTAAATCGATTCGTTCGGACGCTATCGTGGTTTTAACAGACAGAGAGAGACGTGGGAGGTACCAGCCCATTTTCAATACCAATCTGGCGACGGTAAAAAAAAGTCTCACAAAATATCATTCGCCTAGGTCAATTCGTTTGGACGCTATCGTGCTTTGAACAGACAGACGGACATGGCTAAATCGATTCAGAATGTGATTCTGATTCAGAATATCATATTTCGATAACTGTTTATTGACAGCTGGCTATTGTTTATTTGTGTTAAAATTAATTTTTAAAAAAATGAGTTCGATTAAATTGTGGTTTAGCGGTTAAGAAGCGGAAAATGGCAATGAGGTTCTAGAACTAGCCAGAAACAGAAACAATTAAGAAATGCGTCTAACCCTTTGGAATTGGAAGAACACGTGGGAGTAAAATTTATCAAGAAAAGTCATTTACCAAATATAGGGCTATCATTGTATCCGTTCCGAAATGAACACGTCAATTTCTCTCCGTGGTCTCTGTCTCTGACATCTGTTCGTCGCGGAAATATAATATTCAAGTGAACAAAATGGGTTGATGCACGAGCACGTTCTCCGACTGGATTTGCGTTGCGAAGAAAATTACTCTCCAAAAACTTGCTACCGCCTTGAGATTTTGCGCTCTGTACCTTTTTGCTGTTGTTTTTGCGCGATCGATAGATGACGCTCATCGATCAATTATTATCGGCACTCACAATAGGGGCCTATATTTAATCTATTAAAAACAAAAGAGCAATTTATTGAATTGAAAAGAAAAGATATAAAACCAATACATAACTTACCATTGCAATAAATAAAATCAATTCATGAAAACACGTCAAAATTCTTATTTAAATAGCTACTGTGGGATAAAATATAAATAAAATATAGCGACATCTTAACCTCATTTCTCTCAGAAGGAATCAAAGAACCAAACCTAAAGTTTAAAACCCCAAATAAAACGACATATTTGAAGTATCAAACCACCATAACAGACGCATGGTTGAAAAGAATATGCGAGAAATCCATCACCATATTCCATTCATGATCAGAGTGAGGAAAACTCCAATCTTAAAGGACGCGTGATCAATTTGATTGGCGGTTATAATATGATAACCGAGTTCCCCTCTCTGTAGATATAATTAAGGCGCATGATAATAAATCAACCCTATAACCGTTTCGATTGTCGCCGTAAATGACTAATATTTCAATTAATCGATACAAGCTATTTTAAATGACAGGAATATATACCTATGTACTTCGAAAATGAAATGAAATCGTTAACAAAAATTCGAAAAATCTGAATATCGGCTTCACAGCGACACGAGACCACAAACCACAGAGAACTAGACCGTCGACTCCTCCCACATAACGGAATTTGCCTACAGCCTACACTGCCTGCCTGCGGGCCTAGGATTTTTTATGTATTGTGCTGTACAAAATCAAAGGAGCGCCATTAACGCACGCATACTTGAAAAATCCTAGGCCCATGGTATAGCATGGAAAATCATAGCCGCTGTTGATTTTGACATATCACACGTATTCACAGACAGGGGAATCCGGGGAGAATCGGGTTGGTGCACGGAAGTCGGCGGTCTAGTTCTATGTGGCTTGTGCACGAGACATGAGTCTATACGACCAACACTAACGGGAATAAGGGTAAATTCGATTAGCCCGAGTCCGTTTCAGGATGTGTACACTTGTACACACAAACCACATAGAACTAGACCGCCGACTTCCGTGCAAGTCCGTTATGTGGGAACGGTCTAGTTCTATGTAGTTTGTGGTAGAAAGTGCATGGTCTTCGTCATTGCCGGCTGCCACTGTGCGATTCTCGACTGTGAGGTAGCTACCATCAGAAGGGTGTAGAACAACATTAGAAATTCTAGCACATCGCACATTCAACAAATCCATTGAAATGTTGCTAACAAAAATCCTTCTGCCAATCTTTTCCATCTATTAATAGTGGTCTAAGCCGTGTAGTTATAGCTATATAGTCCCATTCGCTCTTGGCGTCAACATTTAAGAATCGCATTATAAAGTCCCGTTACCAAGTGTTCTTTTTTATCAATTCCACCAAACTCTTAAATTGTTACTGGTTTGTTAATTTTAACCCTTAAAAATAATCTAATTTAACTTATTTATTTGAATAAATTAACAATTAAAGAAAAGTTATATTTTCAGTCGTTTTGCATTACTTGGCGTTCACTAATTTGTTAACGCCAAAAATCGTCTTTTTTTATTCTCGTTTTGTGGTGCCTTACAAAATGACATTGAAATTTCTCACATGCCGGTTGGCGTACACTAATAGGACCCACAACCACAACAACTACTGTCTGGCGTTCAACGACGAAAAAACGCCACACGTAATACTAAATTCAAATTGGCGCGTTTTAAATCGTCGTTAACGCCACTCGGAATAAGGGTGAATATTATGTTCGTGTCAAGATAAATTTAAGTCGAATACAGATCCGACATAAGGAACGCATTTAAAAATAAAACATGTTGCACGAAGGCAAACGATAACAATGCAGTTATTATTACTGAGTGAGTATTTCACCCATTTCACCCAGTTCAGTGTATCTACTCATATAGAATAGGTGCACTGCGCTGAGTGTGAGTACTACACCGAGTACAATGTATAATGTAATAAAGGGTATTTCATTAAGGAGTTGACAACTTCTTTTTTAAATAAAATATAAACTACGTCTTGTTGGAACCACATATTACATACTGATGTCCAATTCATGCAATTGCTTAAAAAAAATAACGTTCCAATATGTTTATGTAGTAAAAATAATATTTACCGTAACTTGACGGTCATTTTCATCGACGAAAAAAAACGGCCCAATGACGCCACCCGCATGAAAACCGCACCAAACAGTGACTTTTTGCGGATGAAGTGAGGTTTCATGAAGCCAGTAACAGTAACGCATATTTTGCTTATTGACGAAGAGACATCTATTGGGACGAGAATTACGGCCGAAACTTGGCGTAAACGCTCCTAAAGTTGCGACCACCAACTCGGAATTTCCGTAGTAAATTTTAATTATTTGTAAACGTTGTTCCTTTGTGTACTTCACCATGATGAAAATGTTGATTTTAATGAATATTTTGACATACAGTTTGGTGATCGGTTTAATGGTGCGCTCACACTAAAAGTTTGAAGTTGTCAAGTCGCTAATGAAATACCCGTTATATAGGTATTATGATAATGACACGACGTATATTTGGACATTTCAGTCTGACTTAATTTCTTGCCATTTATACATATGCAGCCAGAAACCCTGACTGAAGTGCAAATTGATTTCGTTTGTCGGTGGAAACATATATGAACTTCATAGGATAATCATATCGACGAAGAATCGAAATCCACAGATGACAAGGAAGAAGAATAATTATGATGACCAAGATGATAGCAATTGCAAGTCCATGTTAGCGTTGCCATCCGTCCGGGTTTTCCCGGACATGTACTCTTTTTCGCCTATGCGGGGAACGTCCGGGATATTTTTTTTCTCGTCCAGGATAATTTTTTCATTGTCAAGAAAAAAGGAAATTCGAAATTAACAGAGCTTGAAGCTGTCAATTTTATTCCCGGTTTTTGGTAGTGATTTTGAATCGTAACTTGTTGCTTCTGAATTCTGTAACATATTATTATAATACCAACTTTCGTAATCAACAAAAGAAAAGTTCGAAAACACTGCATGAAAAAATTACCTACCAGCTAGTGTTGTATGTACACCACAGTACTCAATATCTACTTATTAAAGCCGATCACTTTAAAAATATAAAACATTTTGCTGAATTGCTCGACAATGAATAATATAATATCAAACATTTGGAAACGTGGAACGACTTTGGCTTATGTTTGAAACCCTAAAATAATATTTCGAAGACGTCAAAAATCCTCGTTATTTAATGAGAAGGGTTTTTTTTCAATTAGAAAAACTTTTTCCAATATTCTGAAAATCCGTGGATGCCACAATTCACGTGATTTATAACACAATCTTTTTGTTTGTAAAATAGGAAATATATTTTGTCGCTAGAAACTCGGGTCCCAAGCAAAATTTCTAAAAAATGAAAGAAAATCAGCCGAGAATAACTATTCAGCGCAATTGACACACGGCCTTAAAACATGAAGTAGGTACGAGAGTAAGTACCTACTTACCTACCGCAATGAAATAATTTGTAACAAATAAGAGTACGTGCATTTTGGTCGTAGTTTTGTTCCATAGGCTGCTGTATATTCTATTAACCTGTCAGACGAATACGTTGCCGCAACGGACGCGACGGAATCTATGGCATGGGACCTTAAGGGCTCCAAAAAATCAAAACAATTTTTTTTCGGTTGCATTCTACTGATAGATGTAACCGACACCTATCATACTTAAGGCGATTTTTAAATACATACGTATCAGAAGAACCGCGTTTTTAAAAATCTCATCGTCTCCTAAAATCCCAGTTTCTTTTAAAAACTGCCTCTAAAAATCCCGATCTATTATTATAACTCTGGGCTTATAAGAAACGGAATTATAAAAAACATGATAGTAAAAAGCAGGATCTCAAAAAACAGTAGATATTACAAAAAAGCGACAAACGGTTTGCGGTCGTGTTTTCAAGAGGCATTAAGCTCCCATAGAAGGGTACCTAGTGGAATAAGGCTCTTATCCAATAACCCCTTCTAAACAGCAAGTGGAATCCACCCTCGAAGTTTCATGAGTACCTACCTACCTATACGATTAGGGTTTGGGTTGTGTTAGAACAAACTACACACATTTATATATAATTTAGGTATAAAGATTGTTTGGTAAGAAAATATACCATTCGATCGCTTACATTTTTGCATAGTCAAATCTTAAATGTCTGCATCCCAAAATCGAAAATGAATTAAACTAATATTGTAGCTTTGTTTGGCAAAATGAAGCTTTTGCTTGAGCTTCATTTGTATCTTGCGCTATCAATGGTAAAGTGTACCGAAGTCACGACTATTTCATTCGTGTTCCAAATCGCAAAAGTGTGTACACAACATTCAAACCAGTTGGTGTTAAATATCTAAAAGATGCATGCGCAGTCTGCTTGGTCAATTCGTGCTGGATTTGATTGTGTTACGTGCGATTATTAAAAGTGCCTTTTGAAACAGTTAATTTTGTTTTAATTATTATGTACATAATTTCTTGTGTATTGTTTATTATGTGAGCGGTGAAAACTTTAGAACTTCAAACCAATCGTGTGATAATTTTGTATACCTACTTCTACTTGTAATAAATAGGTACACATGAAATAGTATTGTATTGCCTAACCAGTTCAACTTTCACAAAGTGCCTTTCGGGATAAATTATTATTAAACGTGAAAATAGTTCCTACGTTTATCAACAAAGAGTATAAACGAAAATACGCATTAGAATACTTTGGAGCATGAATTATGGTGTAAAATTCTTACGGATAAACAATATACATTCACATAGCTGAATGAGACAGGTTAATTATTTACTTACCATTTCGTATGTTGTAAATTGCAAATGTTGTCTCGATCAGTTGTCTGCTAATTATACTTAAAGATCGGATACCTTACCTATACATTCATACTAGCTTTAGTAAGTAATAACAGTAAAATAAAATAAAGCTTTTAACATCAGATAAGTATTTAGTTAATATTACTATTTCAGTTTTTATATTGAATTACACCCCCTTACATTGTTCACTAACATGCAGTTGCTTCAGAAGCATATTTTGCATAATAAGCAGATACACTTTTTACATACCTACATTACATACATTATGTACGTACATAGTCGAAGAGACATTATTGAGATCGTTTGTGATTGTGACTGAGATCGTATGGATTTACAATCCAATATTGTGAATATTTATCTAGTATTACGAGTAGGGATCTTTGCATAAGCACAAGCATTATAGACAGTTATTTTCTTGCATTGCACTATTGCAACTGTTATCCTTCTTACTGACTTTCCTTGAATAGAAAGAATTACATTGGATCAAATAGTATTGGAAATTGCTTTAATTGGATGTGTATTGTGTAACTGAAACTGACTGTTATTTCTTGTGGATGTAGATATTAAAGAGTAGATTATTATCCATGCAATAAAATAATTTATAATTCAAGAAAGAGTTTTTCTTTGTTTGTAAAAAAGGGAGGAGAGTCTTTCATATAAAAGTATTCTAGTCCTTATAAAACATATAAAACATAGGTACCTACCTACAATTTTACCAATAATTAAATATTATAGGTAAATCAGGCTCTTAGGCCGTATGTCAATTGCGCTAAATAATTGCCCTGGGCTAATTTTCTGACACATGAAAGTATTGAAAAGAGAGAAGTAGGTACACCAGCCCTAATCTTAAAACTGTGGTTTCTCTAATTTCAGTGTTTTCCAAGCAAAATGTCACAAAATTAACCTAAGGATAATTTATAATTTGCTCCCGGAGTGGGATAATTTGTTGTCCTTTGCATTTAAGGACATTGTGTCAATTAGGCTAAATAATAATACATACCCGGAAAAATTTCTTACACTATCGTGGTGAAAACGAATATTTAGCTGTTAGAGCGAAACAATAAACTATTCTATTAGCTAATTTTTTGACATTTTCTTTTGTTTCGGATTTGCTGGAGTTTTTAGGAGGAGGGACTTCTAACCACTCACATAAATTTCAAAAAATTAGTCAAATATAAGTAATATTATTTAGCGCAATTGACATTGACACACACCTAAGAATGAAGTGAACCAAATATGTATAATAAGTAACTTCCAAACTTTGCGAGATTTGATCGTGTGGCAGTGAGTACTTATGTCAGTAGGTAAGGATAGATATATCGCGCCCTAACCGCCAAATTATCGTAAGCGACATTTTAAGCAAAAATGAGTTAATGATGCAGTTCGATAGTTTATTCGATTGCGCATCATTGGTTTTTTAACTCCAGTTAAATTACGGAGAAAAAACAAAATTTATCGTAAGCGACATTTACATTTTTTCCTAACAGCAAAATATCGTAAGCGACATGCATACTACAGTCATAAATTTGACTGTTTTTATGGGAATTTCCACAACTGTAGTATGCATGTCGCTTACGATATTTTGCTGTTAGGAAAAAATGTAAATGTCGCTTACGATAAATTTTGTTTTTTGTTTTATCTCCGTAATTTAACTGGAATTAAAAAACCAATGATGCGCAATCGCAATCGAACTGCATCATTAACTCATTTTTGCTTAAAATGTCGCTTACGATAATTTGGTGTTTTTTACCTGCATTGGTCTGAATTTTTTTATAAGAACTGGTACGAAATAAATTGTTGCATCTTTTTCATTGTTTTAAACATAAATTTTCCGTTCGAAATCAAAGATGTCACCAGGAAGAATTTTGAAAGCGGAAAAAGGGGCAAAAATTACTTCATTCGAAGAATGTGGCATTTCTGATTGTGAAATTTCCAGAAAAATTGGCGGATAAACATTTATACACAACTTTTTAACATTAGGTGAAAATTATAAAAAGTTGTTAACCATGCGCATAATAAAAAAGACTTACAAATCGCTAGGTGCGATTGATATCCGATGAAGGATGCAGAAATAAACTGTTTGCTTCCCAAATAAAGGCCAAACTTAACTTGTCTGTTTCAAGCAACAATCTTAAAAGCTAACCCTAACGTTGTGTACAAAAAAAGATGCAAGAAGCCACCGTTAAATGCAGAAAATAACGCAGCAAGACTGAATTTAGGCGAAAGCCAGATTAAATGTATTGTATTGTATTTTTTTATTTAGCACGATAAATACTATTTACAACTATAATGGACAGGCCAATGGAAAAAAGTGTTCTTTAGTGATGGAAAAAAAAATAATTTTATGGTTCGAATCGATTTCATTCATACTGGCATGACAAACGACTTCAATAATAAGTGAGAATGAGTCGCAATTTGAGTATAGCCATCGCCATCTTAATAATTCGCCTGACCGCCTAACGTTACTTTCAACAAAATTCAGTATTGCTGCCTGTGTTATATTCTGCATTAAACGGTGGCTTCTTGCATTTTTTTTGTACACAACGTTAGGGTTCCGTAGTTCCTCAAAGATACCATAACGAGTACCTATCCATGAGTTTTGATAATGCGATTAGAGATTCATTAAATGGAACAGACGAGGAAGATATATTATAATTCCACTTTTTGCTGCGTATGATTAGGTGGATAGAATATTTTTGTTGTTTTCTTATTTTCCCAAATAATAAACAATAAATAAAGTAACATTTTTATTTAAGTATAGTTTCTTAATATTTTCATTTCATCGTAAACGCCAAAATTTGATTTCGGACGGGGAAACAATGACCGCCAAAATATCAAAAAACAAAAAAAAAGGCTCTTCTGTAAAATTTTCAATTTGTCGCTTACGATAATTTGACGGTTAGGGCACGATTTTATTCCCTTTTGGGAAAACATTTTATTGTCTTTTTTTTTTCCTGTCAGAATGTGAACATGCACTGCACTTCGATACACGAGTAGATACAACAGAATGTTGAAAACTGTAATTCATAGATGTGTTCATCAGAATCAAAACCAACATTATTCCACTTTTGAGATATTCGAAAAAAAAAAAAAAAAACGTTTCTTAAGACCTAGCCTTTAAAATAATAACAACTATTTTATTTTTATATATTTTTAAACTTTACTAAATGTAATTTATTGTGAAACCTCAAAAGGTATTGGAAATATTAGCAATGCATTTTGGAACAGAGTTGTTTTGAAAACGAAGGTTCCGGAATACATGCGTTTTGAAATCTTCTGGTGATTTTCTCTCCGGAATAGATCGTTCAAGAAAATAAAACTTTTTTTATGTTTTTATTTTTTCAAGTCGTCGTTTAACAAAAACTCATAAACAAATAAACTACAAACTCCAACAAAGAAAAGAAACAAAATAAAAATTTTGACAGATTTTTGTACTTTCCCGCCTTTTTTTGAAATACATACCTACATTTATTTTGATTCTTACAGTAAAAAAAATTGGGGAGTACGATAACTACGCCACCAGAAATTGATAACGGTATTTTGTAGAGGGGTTAAATACAAGCACTTTTTTCTTTGGGAGGGGGGTCTATCTTACTCCGTTTAGGCGGGAGGGGTAATTTAAAAAAATGCTACTTTAATTTTTAAAAAAATACATTAAAAAACAATTATAACACTTATAATAAAATAATTATCATTTTTGTAAAAAAAACAACAAGACAAAAATTGGGAGTACGATAATTTTTGCGAAGAAATCTAACGACGGATTTATGTAGAGGGCTTAAATACAAGCATTTTTTACTATGTGAGTTGGAGTCTATCTCTTGGAAATAATTATAAAAAAATACAATTGGTTATTTATTATAAAACATATATACGAGTGCAAGATATACAAGAGTATTAAATTAACTGACAAAATTACATTTATATTATTCCTTCACTTCCCTCCTGTCAGGATATTATTTTATTCGTGTAGTCATTCATTTTTCATTCATTCATTTTCAATGGTCCGCTTGTCCATTAAGTGGGTCGCGGGTGTAGGTTGCTCAAGTGGACCCTCCATAGCTCTCGATCCTCCGCCATCGACTCTAAATCATCAAGGGCAATCCCCATACGGGTAGAGGAGAGATTATGAATTTGATCTAACCATCTCATCCTGGGTCTACCTAGGGGACGCCTGCCCGATGGTAGGGATTCCATAGCACGTCGTGGAATCCTGGTCGGGGACATGCGTTTAACATGACCAAACCACCGAAGCATGGATCGCTCCGTCCGGAGAAGTAGCTGCTCGACATTGAGTTCCTCACGTATTCTGGTATTTCTGATGCGATCTCTACGGGTCACACCAGCAATACTACGGAGAAATCTCATTTCGGCAGCTTGTATTCGCGATCTTATTCTTTCGGTCATTACCCAACCTCATGACCATAGGTAAGAGTTGGAACAAACACCGAATTAAAGACTGACAACTTAGCTTTGACACCAAGTTCAGTCCTCCTGATAACAGAATGACCAAGCTGTCTCAAAATCGATCCAGCCTGACCAATCCTACAGGAAAACTCGGCATTGCTCCTTCCATCACTCGTGAATAAGACCCCGAGATACTTAAACTTCTCCACCTGTTTCAATGGGACTCCACTAACATGCAGAGTGCATTGAACAGGCGTTCGGGAGACGACCATCACTTCAGATTTGTTCACATTTATGTACTTTCATCTCAGCTTCAACACAAACGACTACAAACCGATCGAGTGCGCGCTGAAGTTCAGTCTGAGAGGACCCAAGGATGACCAAGTCATCAGCGAAGAGCAAATGACTTATCCTCAGATCTCCCAATTCGAAACGTTCTTCGCCAAGACTGCGCTGTAACATCCAGTCCATATAAGTAATGAAAAGGAGAGGCGACAAGACGCACCCCTGGCGAAGTCCAACGCCCACGGTGAAAGGTATTGATTTAACGCCGTTTACCCGAACACAGCTTTTACAGTTTGTGTAAAGAGATTGAATGGCTCTCAAGAGAGAACCATCAATTCCATACTGCTGTAATACACTCCAGAGTTTCCCTCGAGGGACTCGGTCATATGCTTTCTCCAAATCTACGAAGCAAGCGTAAACAGGTGTAGCATACTCCCAAGCCTTCTCAAGTACCATTCTGAGAGTGAATAACTGGTCGGTTGTGCTTCTGCCGGGACGAAAGCCGCACTGCTCATCTCCTAATCGTGCCTCGACCACAGCTCTGCAACGCGTTTCCAGCACCTTGGCAAAGACTTTTCCGGGGAGACTTAAAAGTGATATACCCCTGTAATTGGAGCAATCCCTCTTATCCCCTTTCTTGAAAAGGGGCACAATCACCCCAATCTGCCAATCGCTGGGTGTTTCGCCGCATTCCCAGGCCACTTTAATGACACGAGAGAGCCATTTGACTCCCTCTTCACCTAAGGCCTTTAGCATTTCTGGCCGGATTTCATCCACTCCGGCAGATTTGCCAGCTTTTAGCGATTTGATCGCAAAAGTGACTTCCTCTACCGTGGGACTATTTTCCGCCCTGCTTAAGGCGTGTAGTCTTTAACTACAAATAAAAGAAACTGCTTCTGTGTAGGTAGTCCAGCCGGAGCCATAAATGATATTGGTTTTTGAGGAATTTCTGAAAATCATTTCGTCAGAGATATCAATAACTCATTGGACAAGGCCGTTTCATAGTTTTTGCGATCTATGTTGGACGAACATTTCTTTAAGTGTTTAAAAATAAGAATGTCTGGCCCTGTTGTTGGTCCTAGTCATGTCATGAGCACTGCTTCCAACATAATTTCGTAGATGTGGTGACGGCATGTCAACAGCATGTCTTTGTCCATTTTCTGTGCTAGAAAAATGCATGTCCCATTTCTTCTGCCCGTATTCACTGATATAGTGTCAAATCCTAGACACTTCACTTTATCGCAGATTCCCCATTCAACAGCTGCCTCATAAACTGCGGTTGCAGCAGCCTCTCCTGTGCCAGAACTTAACTTCGGGACTCCTAGAAGTTAATCTATTCCTCTTCCAGAAACTAAAATAGCAAGGCGATCAGCAATGTCACTTTCAACTATATCCTCCAGTAGCTTACCGTCCCAGTGAATTGTCAATGGAATTTGTGGGGTAAATTCCACTTTTAAGTTCGCAGCCATCCTTAGACGGTTCTTCGCACGCTCTCTGCGAATAGAATTTGAATTCACATTGTAATTTTACTCTGCTGGATCATGTCTGAGAAGTTTAAGTACACGAGTCAAAACCAATGCTGCATTCCGATGACTTAGTTTAGCAAGCCGCCAAGTTTTGATCTAATATTTTCTTTCGTCCCCTCTTTGGAGGCGGTACTCCAGGTGACGACAGAACTGGTCGTTAGAACTAAATCAACATAACCCATCTTTCCGCGACGTCCCTTTTCTCGTTGAACAATTAGGAATTTCTTGTCCTCTTCTACGTATATCGATCACTTCTAATGCGGTTGCATGGGCAATATCGAATAGATTATCTAGTTATTTCTTCTGAACGCTCCGACTTGTTTTCTTTATTTTTTTTTAATTTCTCCTATTCTCTGAAAATACCTTCCACCTTTTCAGCAATATAATAATTCCGTTTTGTTGGAATACGGGCTTTATTGCAAATGTCTATAACATTTTTCGCAGAAGAACGAGATGCTTCTTTAATACTTTGTTTTAAAATTTGTTTGTAATGGAAGACCAAAGCTAATACCAACCGCCATATCGCAGTAGGCTTTGAAATTATATTCAATACTGTTACCAATCAGCCTACAGAACGTAATAAAACATGTCTGTCTAGTCGTTTACACCAGAGCTGTAAAAGAATGCAATCATTTTGGATTGCATTCATTGAAGTCACACGAAAAACTTCTTAATATTGACTTAAATAATATGATTTTATCGATCTCTGAAGTATTCTTTTGATTTTTTTTCTCTTCTTATCGTAGCCGTAATTTTTTACAGTCTTACAGTCACGACTAGAATTGTAAAATATTTTTTTATAGCTACCTAATAATATTTTAACATTTTGAAATTTTTGTTAAAAACAAAATTGTAGGTTAAAATCTTACTTTACTGCCCATTTGAGAAAAAAACAGTGTTTTTTCACAGTTGATTGATTTTAGTGCCCTGAGAACAAATCTGAAAATAAAATTTGGCGCTCTCTTACCGTTTGGACATGCCAATCCCCCAAAGTTTCAAAAATTTATATTTATTTTTATTTTTTTATAATATACAAATGAAGATTCCGACTGACAGATGATCAACGCCCAGCCTAAACCATTTGCTCTAGAAAGCTTAAATTTTGCACAGAGGTTTTTTTATGATGTATACAAGCACTAAGGAAGGATTTTTTGAAATTCGAACCCTAAAGGGGTAAAAAGGGGGTCAATGTTTGTATGGGAAGATTTTTATTTTTCATCTGATTGACTTCAAACTCGGTTTGTATATTCTCTACGAGAAATAAAGAAACTGTTTTCTTCGATTTTGGAAATTCTACCCTTAAAGTGGTAAGAGGGGGGACAACGTTTATTTTTCATCCGATCGACTTCAAACTTAGTTTGTAGCCCTTTTCTAAGTCACTAACCGTTCGTCGTATCAATTTTAAACTTTGTAATGCGTCCCAAAATCTTTCGCTTCATCTAGCTTCAGCGTACTTACTCCAAAGATATTCAAGCGGAATTCTGTATGAATGGGGTCATAGGAGGTGTGGAATATAATTAAGGGGTAAAAGCTCCCCCTATTCTAAAGATGGTGCTTATCATATCGCCAGCAAAGAAATATGTTTTGTCCCATAGATTGTGACTCAATCTGCTATAGTATGATCTGTGTTGAGATGCCAGCGCTTCACTAACAAAAATATTGATTATATAATCTTTGAACTGTTTTCTCCAATAGGGCATTAAACACATTTTTCAGAGATATGTACTAACTTCTCCTTAGGTACTTTCTTAGGTAGGTTTTTTGGGCGATATAAAAATACAAAAGAGGGAACTAACTGACTGTGAAGGAATATCTGTGTACCAAATCCTGAGGACTGCGCGAGCGAAGCCGCGGGCAAAAGCTAGTACTATATAAAATGGTACCAACATTTCAGGAATGGAGTGTCCAATTATATATAACTTGCAGCTGCGCTAATATTCCGGGGTCCATCACGGCCTAAACCAACAAGCCCCTCCGGCTAGTTCGGTCCTTATCTAGCTATAGCTGCCTCCAGTTACGCACACCAGATTTTTTGAGATAGCTCTCCAATTCTGCATTCCACTCTAGGGTGGACTTAAAAACTCGATGGCTAGAGCGCTGTTGTCCCTACGTTCAACATATCACAGCCGTTGTGTTCTATATGAGAGCAATTTACTTTTGTGCCTTCTTAGCACAAAGAAAAACCAATTCACAAGAGTGATTCTTTGCTTAATCTCTGAGCCCCGATGTCGTTTTGCGAGGTCGTTGCAAAACCTAGATAGACAAAGATTTAAATTATTTTAAAGTTGCATCTGTCCATTGTGACATTTTTTCCGGATAGTCGATATTGAGATGCCTTACTCAATATCAGCATAATATCTTCTTTTGCCTTATTTAACAGTCAGCCCCATCTTCAGCGCTTCCGTTTTAATACTTCCAAACGCTCCATTGACAGCTGGTTGGGTTCTCCTGATACAGTACATAATGTCAGCATATGCAAGTAGTTGAACGGACTTTAAAAATATTGTACCTCTGTTTGGCAGGAACCGTACGTCTTCTGTGGTCGTACAACGCTTCTTTGGCTGAGTCATCCTTTCCCTCTGAAGGCGTAATGTTTTTAAATTTGGTCCTGATGCAGATTGTGACCAGCCGAGGGCTTATAAATTATGAAAGCCCAAGCCTTCTTGCCTAAGTCTTCCTCTAATGTCTAATCACAAATGTGCGTCCAAACAGATACTGAACATGTTTATCCAACATTTACCTTTCTTGAGATGGCTAAGGGACGTAAGTCTACGGAACATAAGTCAATTATGATTGAAACATTTAAGTGGCCTCAACTCCAAATGCCTTTCGACCTGATATGGTGGCTGGGCTCATTAGCAGACGAACCACCACATCTGCCTAGACTGGCCTAGACGCACTGTTTACTCGATGTTTACCGAGTCTATATGGAATCACAAACACAAAGTGACAAGTCGTAGTTTTTACCAAAAATTTTTCAAGTTGAGCTTACTCCACTAACTTTATTCATTTCTTGAATTTATTCTTGATTTGAAAACATTTTGGTATAAGTCCGTTATGGATTTATGGATATATTTGAAGCAGGTAAAATAACGACAAAATATAACAGTTAAGAGTTTTTATAAAAATGTCTCAATATCACATATTATGTTATTAATAAATAGTTGAATAAATAAATTGAATACCTATGTAAATGGATAGGTAATAAATAAATAAGTATATGTATAATACATAAATAAACGAGCTGACAAAATTTACATTTTTAAATAGAGCTTTCGACCACAAATCGAAATGGATATCTAATCGAAACTGAGAATGTTTGGCGAAATGAATAAAATACGAATCTCCATATCGAAATCGAAAGTTGGCATGTCAGTTGGCTTTTGGCTAAAATCAAATAAATCGATTCGATTCGAATACATATCAGAATTAGAGTGATATGAACTCGAGATTTGAATCAATTCTGATATGTATTACGATGATAGGGGAACTCAAAAAAGTCTGTCTGTCCCATAGGCCTGCAGCCTAATTGCCTGGACGAATTTGTTACAAACTAACTTCGTATTTAGAGTTTGGGGCTCACCGCTAGGAGGCGTTTTTTTTTTTGTGCCGAAATATAAAACAATTTAGAAAACGGCTCTAACGATTTAAGCCAAAATTGACAGTTAAGTTCATCTAGGCATACTTAACATGACTGCATACCCACTTTTTAGCTGAAAAGTCCAACAATGTTTTGAAAATTGGCTCTTTCTCGAAAACGGTATTTACGATTTGACCAACAATTTATTTTTAAGGTATACAGACACATAAATCTATGTAGGTCATTTCAAGAAATGCTTTTAATTGTTAGATATAATAAATTGAAGATAGATCTTATTTGGCCAAGTGCGAAACATTTTTGTTGTTTTCTCGGTTGCAGTTGTGCTTAGGGGTAGTTTTATATTGCGTTCTAAAAATAGAATGATTACTCGCACGAGGGAATGGGCCATAATTCTGGATTTCAAAATACTGTATCGACAAAATTCTGTATTTTTTTTTTTTTTTTTTGAAACTACTGTATGAACAAAATTCTGTATTTCAGAATTCTGTATTTCAAAATGCTGTATGTCCAAAATGCTGTGTATCCAAAATGCTGTATATCCAAAATGCTGTATATTCAAAATACTGTATGTGCAAAATTCTGTTTTCCGAATAGCTGCTTATACCCAATTCTATTTTTTGAAAAAGTGTTTGCATAAGAAAAAGCAAGCTGTAATATAACTTTTTAAATTTATTGGAAAAAAAACAAAAATTGGAAATCATTTAGGAACATAATTTAACAAAAACATAACAGTAAACTTAATACTTCAAAGAAATTTAATAAACAATAAACATAAAAATAACAAATTTAGCATAACAGAATTATTTAAAACAAAAGCAAACTTTTTGCTATTCGCCTTAAATAAGCAACGTTGCTTAAATCGGAATTCTCTTGTTTTTTTTGTTTTTTTTAATGTGCTCCCCATTCCTAACCCTTTCCACCTGTGCTTTAGTAAAAATTAGCTCCTTTTTCAGGTCGCTGATAAGTTTATACAGGCCCGACTTTTTCCTCCCAACCAAGACTTTTAATCGGCGATGCCATGCCTCAACGCTTTTTTGGGTCCTCGAAAACACTTCTGTTCTTGTTTTTGAACTTTCAAAAACAGACCAAAACATCGGTTTATGTTTTATAAATCTATGAAGATATGCAAGGAGACAGTAAAATATAAAAATAAAAGAAGTGGTATGTTAGAATTCTGTATTTAAAAAAAAAAATGGTTTTGATAATGTAAAAAAGTGCGCACTTTTTTACATTATCAAAACCATTTTTTGTAAATACAGAACTTTGATATACAGAATTTTGAAATACAGAGTTTTGTTCATACAGAATTTTGTTCATACAGAATTTTGAAATACAGTATTTTGAAATACAGTATTTTGAAAACAGAATTTTGACCATACAGTATTTCAACCCCAACCCCTCGCACGACGGGCATTTAGAATGCACATTGTAAATGCTCATGAACGGCGTAGTTGAACTGTATGTAGGGAATAACAAACTGTGTCCATACATATATACGTACATATAAGTATGTACATAGTTTGTGATGAGTAAGTGGTATGCACAATCGTACATGAATATATTTGAGACCTACAGCTATAGAAAGTGTACCTAACGATATGATCACGTTGTATAAAATAATCAAGTCATACCTGTTACGAGTTTTTATTCATGTAAAATATTATGTCCATTGACTTAGGACTTTCGGATCAGTACAGGTTACTTAAGGTGCTAGTACACGATATGTAGCGCGCCTCATATATATGTGGCTCTGACGTAATTTTGACGTCAGCGTATGGAGGCAATGTCTACGTACAGTGATGAAAATCGACTTTTCTCAATTGTACTGAAAACTGAAACAAAATTGTACTGAATAGTACTCAAATTTCTTAAATGTTTAAAACCCAACGAAAACATAAAAAATAAATATTTTTTTTTTTATAACCTCTCCAGCATTTAAGTCTTGCAAAATGTTAAGCATTTATGTGAGTTCGTAAGTATACACAAGTACGTGGCTCTTATAATGGTTTTGTGCGTGCAGGGAGGTACCGGAATAAAGAAGTCCTTTCACAAAATTTCATTCTCCTAGGTCGATTCGTTTGGCTGGACTCTGTTGTGTTTTTTAAAGACAGATAGACCGACGGACGGATAGACGTGCATGGCTAAATCGTTTCAGAATTGCATCCTGATTCAGAATATTTATGGCTTATGGGGTATAGGGTGACTTCTTCTTGGCGTTAGAAATGTAAGCGAATAATTATACCTTCCAGTGGATGGTGTTATAAAGGCGCATTTAATTGAATCTAAAGCTTAGTCCGCAGTTCGAGCGAATCTAAATTTTATCTGCTCTCCAAATTTTTTCTCCAAACATTAACTAAAATTCTAGCTAAATTTTGACATAGAGTGCGCTGTAAATATAAGTGGCACAAAAAACAGCTGTTCGTTGAAAATAACTTCCTTCAAAAATTCATCGACTCGAAAATGTTTTATTTTTTCGTTGCGCTTTCTTTTTTGCTATTCAAATTGATCTCAAATTTATCACTTTGAAAGGATTCCTTATTTACTTTTCCGCAACACAAAAGAACAGTAGAAAAAAAAACATTATCTGTAAAAATTTAGCTAGAAAAAATGTGACGAACTATTAATGGTTTATTTTGTAAATATCTGTTTTATTTATAGAGCTGTGGCAGCCTTAATTTTTAATAAGATGTTTAGGTTCTAATAGTGCAGACATTACGCCTGCATTTGATTCTTTAGCCTTGTTGTTTTTGTGTTTTCGGAGTAGGATTTGGAAATATGAACTCGTTGCATTCATTTTACACAAGGCCTATTTCAGCCCAAAACTCAGAAATAGAAGTATGTACCTATTTCTATCATAGTCAGATAGAGCTCTATATTCATGTCATGGATGATGAATCATAATTGATAATTTCAATACTTTTTTGTTCACCAGGAAAAAAACCTTAAGACAAATTGGACGATTGAATTTTCTTGATCGTCCAAATGGCAGTTTGAGAACAATTTTGTAATGAGTTCAAAAAAATGTCTCCGAAATCAAATCGTTTTTCCACATCTTCAAATTAAAAAGTTTTTTTTAACGAAGTACGATGAGTAATGAATGCATTCAGAATTTTAAAACAAAGGAGTGCGTTCAGCTTATTTTTGTTTAATCCTTATATATGTCTGATTTGAAAGATATAAAAATATACTTTCAAAAATTAAAAATAGTACAAATAGTACCGAAAATTGAAAAGTGGTACTTGCGTACTCGGGAAAGTCAAATTGTACTGAATTCAGTACAATAGTAAGCCTTTTTGCAACTATGCTACGTACCGTGTACTAGCCATCTTTGTGCCACTCACATAAGGTACTCATACGTATGAGGCACGATATGAGGCACTCGTGTGTGGCTTTTCGGTATTCCGTGTACTACCCTAGCACACACGATTTGTGTCAGTGCGCTACATAATGTCGAGTGGTTACCTGCACGGTTCGTGTGTATTTTTGAATGTAATTTCAGCATTTCAGTTTGTGTCAGTGTGTTTTGTACGAGCAGCATGGTATTTAGTTTTTTGTGAGTCATAAAAGTAGCGAACGCGACGCGATACACCCAAAGCAATAAAACAGAACAATAGAACAAAAAGAACCTACAGTTCTAGTGCAAGACTGCACACAGGGCAATAAAACTGCGGATAGCATCATCATAAACGAATAGCCAACAGCCAACCGATATGTGCGCGCTGTGCTACATTCCGTGTACTAGCACAATTTTATGTAGCCACTGCGCTACATAAGAAACACGAAATGTGTGCTATATGTGTAGACTATCCGGTGACGTCAGAGCCACATATATATGAGGCGTGCTACATATCGTGTACTAGCACCTTTATAAGGACTAAGTTCGTGACGGGGGAGGATTAAAGGGGTGGTAGGGATTAACTCTGGAACTATTTGGCCGATTTTAAAAATTCTTTTAACATTGTACGGGCTACATCTTCCGGATCAGTATAGGTTAGTAAGTTAGGGTGCGGATGGGATACATGTACAGGGTTTTTCAACAGGGACGCTACGAGCGACATGGACAGCAAACGACGCCGAATTTCTTGCCGCTCTATTGACATTTCTCTTCAGTAAAGTTTGCCATTTCATGATGGAAAGATATACGAGCCAACAACGAGTCGAAATTATTAAAATTTACTACCGAAATTCGGAGTCAGTGGCCTCAACGTTAAGAGCGCTACGTCCAATTTATGGTCGTCATAATCGTCCTAGCAGATCAACAATTGAGCGTCTAGTGGAAAAATTTGAATCCACAGGCACAGTACAAAATGTTCCCGTGCCAGTGAGAAAAAGAAGTGCCCGTAATGTCAAGAATATTGCTGCCGCTGAGGCTTCAGTTGAAGAAAGCCCAAATGTGTCTCTCACACGTCGTTCTCAAGCGTTGGGCATCTCTGTGACGTCGTTGTGGCGAATTTTGCGAAAAGATCTTGGCCTACATCCTTACAAGATTAAATTGACGCAAAAACTGAAGCCGCTTGACCACCAGAAGCGTCGTATGTTCGTGAATTGGCTCTTCAGCGATGAGGCTCATTTCTGGCTGAATGGCTTCGCCTCGGTCGTGTGATTTGACGCCGTTAGACTATTTCCTGTGGGGCTACGTCAAGTCTATGGTCTATGCCAACAAGCCAGCAACGATTGATGAACTTCGTACGAATATCGAAAGTGAAATTGCAGTAGTATCGGCCGATTTATGCTTGAAAACCGTCGAAAATTGGGTTCAGCGTCTGGACTTCTGCAAGCGTACCCGTGTGCCATGCAAAAGAAATCGAGTTCCATACATAATGGCATCGAACGTACTTTTTACAACTTTAGAAAAACTGACAGAGTCAGACGAAAGCTTAAACTCAAGTACAGATGCAGAAACTTTGCTGATAGCAAAGTGTGTTTGTTATGGACCTTTGAAAATCTGCTTTGGATTAAGTCAATGATGCCTCGATTTATTTATTTGGCAAACGTAAGAATTCAAGCTGCATCACTGTGCTCGTTGAATTCCCATAAGTTTTCAGTTCAGTTGTCAGTTTTAGTAAAAATAATCTTCTAACCTTCGGCTTATCACGAGTAAATTGAAAGCTCAACTGAATACTAGACTGATGTCTAAATGCACTGTAGAATATCAGTTCAACTCAAAGCTTAACTGATAGTGATAGATCAACTGAAACTGAAACTGAAATGACCGTCTTAATGGGGCTTTAGAGAGAAAGGAGAGGAATTGGTGGACGGCCGGCGCTTTAGCTTATGGTAAAAACTAAGAACGACATTTGTTTCTTCCTGTGGTAGGGTCAATGTCCAAACTACTGTATGTTAAAATGGATTGCAATTTATAACTCGAAGCCCACTAGAACTATTAAAGTCTATTGTGCAATAAATTGCCATAAGCAATGAAAGCTGTGAGAGAAACTTCTAAATTGCAGCTTATTAAAAATAATATTTCATAATGATTATGAACGCGCCTAGATAAACTTGTCTCGCTTTCATATCTATTGAGTAATTGCGTTTTCCATCCCAAATATGTTTCATTGGCTGTTTATGACCATGTTTCGAGGACCAGATATCCTATATCGCAAGATCGGCGTCCGCTAAGCTGAGCTCCCTATTTAGATCCAAGAGGTACTTTAGCTCCAAGCAACTTCTCCTTCTCTACAAAGCACGCAGGTTAGACCAGGCTCGGAATATTGTTCCCATATATGGAGCTCGGCCCCAATTTCACTTAACCTACTTGACAGCATACAGAGACGAGCAGTTCGACTCATTGGAGACCCTACACTCACATCGAATCTACAACCGTTGGTGCACAGAAGACACGTCGCTGCCCTATGCTTGTTCTATAGGTACTTTCATGGTAGATGTTCCGAGGAACTCAAAGACATTATCCCTGGAAATGCATGTTTTGGGCTGGCAAGGTGTTCTAACAAACCATCCGCAGTCTTAGAGGAAGGAAGTCGAACATTATTGAAGGAGTCAAATCCAAAGATGGTACACTTCTTTCTAATGAGGGGGACATCTTGCGCAGATGGAGCGAGCACTTTTCTAAATTGCTCAATCCAATCCAGGGCGGTGAGCATGACAGATCTATTGCCTGGAGCAGGGCGGAAAATAGTCACACGGTAGAGGAAGTCACTTTTACGATCAAATCGCTAAAAGCTGGCAAATCTACCGGAGTGGATGAAATCCGGCCAGAAATGCTCAAGGCCTTATGTGAAGAGGGAGCCAAATGGCTCTCTCGTGTCATTAAAGTGGCCTGGGAATGCGGCGAAACACCTAGCGATTGGCAGATTGGGGTGATTGTGCCCCTTTTCAAGAAAGGGGATAAAAAGGATTGCTTCAATTACAGGGGTATATCACTTTTAAATCTCCCCGGAAAAATTTTTGCCAAGGTGCTGGAAACGCGTTGCAGTGCTGTGGTCGAGGCACGATTAGGAGATGAGCAGATCGGCTTTCGTCCCCGAAGAAGCACAACCGACCAGTTATTCACTCTCAGAATGGTACTCGAGAAGGCTTGGGAGTATGCTACACCTGTTTGCGCATGCTTCGTAGATTTGGAGAAAGTCCCTCGAGGTAAACTCTGGAGTGTATTGCAGGAGTATGGAGTTGACGGTTCTCTCTTGAGAGCGATTCAATCTCTTTACACAAACTTTAAAGCTGTGTTCGGTTAAACGGCGTTAAATCTATACCTTTCACCGTGGGCGTTGGACTTTGTCAGGGGTGCGTCTTGTCTCCTCTCCTTTTCATTACTTATATGGACTGGATGTTACAGCGCAGTCTTGGCGAGGAACGTTTCGAATTGGGAGATCTGAGAATAAGTCATTTGCTCTTCGCTGATGACTTGGTCATCCTTGGATCCTCTCAGACTGAACTTCAGCGCACACTCGATCGGTTTGTAACCGCTTGTGTTGAAGCTGAAACAGGTGGAGAAGTTTAAGTATCTCGGGGTCTTATTCACGAGTGATGGAAGGAGCAATGCCGAGTTTTCCTGTAGGTCAGGTCAGGCTGGGTCAATTTTGAGACAGGTTGGTCATTCTGTTATTAGGAGGACTGAACTTGGTGTCAAAGCTAAGTTGTCAGTCTTTAATTCGGTGTTTGTTCAAACTTTTACCTATGGTCATGAGGTTGGGTAATGACCGAAATAATAAGATCGTGGATACAAGCTGCCGAAATGAGATTTCTCCGTAGTATTGCTGGTGTGACCCGTAGATATCGCATCAGAAATACCAAATACCAGGGGGGTTATTCCCATATGTCTTCGCTTTTGCTTATTCTCAAATGCGAACTGTGCTTTCCAGTTTTTTCCAATTAGACTTCCAATTTTCCATTTATTTTCCGAAAGTTTGACAGCTTTTCTCGTCACAAGAATTTAGTTTATTTTTTATCCGAAAAAAATCCGCCAGCAACCCGTCACCTAAATAGCTATCGCTTTTGAATTGATCGAATTCGAATCGCATTTGGAAATACAAAAATACCAATCCGCCAAGAAAAGCGATCCGACGCGCATTTGGGAATAAGCCCCCAGAATACGTGAGGAACTCAATGTCGAGCAGTCAAGTCCATAATATCTCCTATACCCTTATGGGGATTGCCCTTGATGATTTGGAGTCGATGGCGGAGGATCGAGAGCTATGGAGGGTCCACTTGAGCAACCTACACCCGCGACCCACTTAATGGACAAGCGGACCATTGAAAATGATGATGATGACTATGACTATAACATACATCTGCAAGCATCTCGGGGCGCTAATAAAGCGTTATAGGGCCTTTCCCGCGAAAAGTATTTAAAAAAAAAATTTCGAAATGTTGGAAAATATTTGGCGAAATGATGAACATTTGGCCTGAAATGATGAATTTAGCCGAAATGTTGAATTTAGGGGCGGTGTAAACGTACTATGTATAAGGATGGATATCAGTTACTTTGCGGTGTTGTGTGCAGTGTGCCACAGTCATGGTCCAGGCAAAAATGTCATTCATAACAATGTCCATAAATTAGGTATATCAGCTATTTAATTTTGTTGGCCACTAATTGGTTTTATGTACATAGGTATACGGCTTTATGTACTTAGGTAGCGATCTATTTTATCCTTTATAAATAAAACAGTTAGAAATAGGTTGATATGTTTTAGCTATGGCTATGTAAAAAAACATTTCGCTTTTTCCGAAAGCAATTTATTGCAATTGCAAAAGCTGAACGTTTTCATTATGTGATAGCTAAAGTCATGTACAACTACAAGTACAAAACAATACTACATTATGTCTGTATCTGACTGTATGTATCTACCTACCCAAGCTTATTATTGCTTCCAAACGAAAAAATCATTTCTTTTTCCATCGTCCCATCGACGATCCGCAAACGCTCCATTGCATTGCTTTTGCTTTGCGAGAAGAAAGATGTTAAATTCCAAGGTCAGACTTCAGAGTTACATACATGCATACTTACGTTCATTATATAGATTAGGTAGGTGCCTATATTCAATTGCCTTTACGAAAGTAAATAAATCATATA
This sequence comes from Cheilosia soror, assembly GCA_949372485.1. Lineage (NCBI taxonomy): Eukaryota > Metazoa > Arthropoda > Insecta > Diptera > Syrphidae > Cheilosia > Cheilosia soror. Next base: position 24,581,136 of record OX443564.1, read on the forward strand.
CCTATCTACATTAGGTAGTAATAACTTATACCGAACATCAGTGCTTTCCTTTTCTTTTTCGACCTTCACATTCCATTATGAGGTATGCAACAACTAGGCAATGTTCAATGTATCAATCGTTTTTCGATATTACTAAAAATTATAATTTAACCGTGATATTCTTTGGCATAAAATAAGAAGCTCTTCGTGATTCTCTGGAAAACAGAGACAGTGGGATTGCATATTTAACTCTTCTTCACATGCTTTCAACACATCTCAGTTTATTAAATACATACGTACCTACCTAAGTTAACTATGAACCCAAATGGTGGCAACCAAAGAAGACTCAATACAAAGCATAGCTAATTTTCTATTAAAACGAGTTTTTTTTCTTACGCTTGCCCAACATACTTGGCCTAGTATTAAAGTTATGCAATTACTCCACTACCCTTCCAATGCAGTACGAGTATTTATTTGTCTTTTTCTCACTCTTTCCTATCTTTATTGTGTTCCTTTCTCATATTACGAAATGTAAACAAACGCAAACAAGTTTTATTTTCAGACAACTCACTTTTACTTTTAAAAGCAGCTAAAGAAAAATATTTATGTGGTGTAGTAGGTAGGTAGATATCGGTTGCTTTGTAAATTATGTGTTGAAACCGGGAGAAAGCTTTTATGTGAGGAAACTCTAATGTAGGTATGTATGTACCTAACCTACCTACCTATGGTTGTGTATAATCGCCGCATTTATTATAAATCTGTAGGTATATATACCTATATTTAGCTTGGCTGTTGTATGGAATGGATCGAATTGTATTATTGCAATTCAGAGAACAGAGCACGCTAAAATGAATGCAATCGTATGTATGTAGGTACCTACCTAACCTACCTATCAATTTCTTTGTTTGTATAACATTTCACGAAGAAAGAATTAAAAGCAAGAATGATGCTTCATAAATATCAATCTTAGAATAGGTACCGTTATTACATAAGAGTTTTCACTGTTTTGACGCGAGTATAATCTGAAACGTCACATGAGAAATTCGATGAGTTGTGCAATGTGTAACACTCAACGACTTTATGAAAGTATCTATGTACCTATAGGTGTATTTTTTTGAGAATCTATAGCTAGCTTACTTTTACTTTTACATGCAAAATTGTTATACTCACTTTTCGTTTTGTTATACTCACTTCCCAAAAAAATACGCCATACCTATAATGGCGTTTTATAATATACCTATACCTAACACAAAATTCGTACAAAACCCATTTATTTATTTAAATGTCTAGTCTAGGTATGTAGAACAAACGATTATCAAATTATTTTGTAAATGAAAATGTTTTTTTCTAAAAGATATAGGTAGGTACCTACCTACCTAATCACAAAATATGTATGTAGGTACTCATGGGGCGCTATTGTATAGTAGTCCATAGTGTACCTAGGGCATAACTTCGGACAAATATACGGAAAGATTGGAACGGATCACCATTGAGACAAAGTCTTTAATACTTCGTCATACATTATTCGGTTTAAAAACTTTATTTATGAATAACAAAAGAAAAATATTTTGCAAAACCAATTCATAATTTAGTACACCTCGAAATGTAGGTACGGCACGAGTACGATAACTTAGGCGCCAAAAATTGATAACGGTTTGTTGTAGAAGGGTTAAATACAAGCAATTTTTTTAGTATATCTATCTGGCTTCGTTTAAGCGGGAGGGGTAATTTAAAAATAATAACACTTAAATTAAAAAAAAAATATTGGAAAACAATAGCAACACCTACAATAAAGGACTTTTTTTGGAAACCAGGAATATGTTCTTTTATATTATTAATTTTAAATGAAGTTAAATCTGTTAATAGCCGGGCTCTGCTCTAGATGCTCTGCTTCTACCATCTCAGGCGGGGTGCTTTTGGTATAATTTCGATGACCTTGCGCGACACCGTCTGATGCAACGACACCGGAACTTAGGCTGATGTGCAAATTTAGAGTCGACTTTCCTTGCGTTCAGGACTGGCTTCAGCCAGTGTCTGAGAATGGTTTGAGATGTAGTCGTATTTTCATGGATGGCTCCAAAAATAATCAAGGGTCCGGTGCTGGTGTCTTCGTGGAAATCGACAATATTAGACTTCACTACTCGTTAGGCAAGCATGTTTTTCCAGCGGAGATCTATGCTATCCTGATGGCTGCCGAATATATTGTTAAAAATAGGTGGCGGGATCAGAGTATCTGTGTCTGTAGCGACAGCCAAGGTTGGCTTAAGGTCTTGCTTAATCCTGTAATCCGTTGCAAAATAGTTTGGGAACGCAAGAACTCTTTAAACTCGGTCGCAAGGCTAAACTCTTTGACTCTTGTCTGGGTCCCGAGTCACACTGGGATTGTTGGAAATGATATATCCGATGAAATTGCTAAGCAATGCTCAGGCTTCCTGCGTCCTTAGTCAGGGCTTCCATTGACGATTGGGTCTCAAACGAACACAATTGTGTATGGCAAGGCTCTACAGGAAGCGGGCCAACTAAACGCATGCTAGTGTGCTAGGCTTAAGTGATACCACTGTTGCGACGCTTGTCCAGAGTGCGACGATACTTCGGATCATTTCCTTTGTTATTGTCCTGCCGTTGCTGGGTGATTGCTGATACTGTAAGCTCCTCATCGCTAAAGTACATTCTCCGAAAGTCGAAGAAATTCCAGTAAAATGGGTAATACTGGATTTGCTTCCTGGTAGTACAATGGACCAGTTGTGCCTGGGTGCTACAGTGAAGTGTTTCCTAAACCGACCAAAAAAAAGTTAATAGTTTTTGAAAAAGATGCTTTAAAACTTGGAATTTAAGGAAAAAGATTAAAAAAATGTGTATGCTGGTTTTTTCAATACATATATGTATTTAATTTATTTATAGTTTTTACTGCCCAAATCAATTCTTAATCGAACACAGAAAACCAGATTGATCTATGTCTTCTAGTTTTTGAGAAAATGGAAAATTATTTTTTTATGTTGCTCCGCTTGGAGTAAAAATTTCTTAGAAAACCGCGCGCAAATTGCTACCCTTGTACTTTAAAATGTGTATGCGGGGGCATGCATCAACCCCACTGCTGCAACACTGTCAAATTATGTGATGGGTGCAAGAGGTTGAGTATGTATATGCAAAATTTCTTTAAATTATATTAGTTTACCCAATGCCAACAACATTCTTCAGCAGCGGTCTCTGGGTTAAAATTGCACTTTATAAACAAAATATAGCTGGTTTGCATTGCAGACAATTTAGAAAAGATTCCTAGCTTTAAAAAGTGCTATAGTACTAGTACCTTGTTCTAAGTGTTACCATTGTTTTTTAAATATTTTATTTTCATTTTAAGTAAAATTTTTTTTAAATTACCCCTCCCGTCTAAAAAAGCCAAAAAGGCCCTCTACAAAAAGCCGTTATCCATTTTTGGCGCCTAAGTTATCGTACTTTCCCCAAAAACAACATAAGTCCGTGTGCTAAATTAGCTTTCTCATCTACTTTTTGAACAACCTCAGGCTACCATACCATTCATAAGTTGCTGCGTTCACAACTGCAGCAGCTATAAAAATAGTAAACAAACGAAATTTTGCGCAGGAAGTACACAAACATAGGTTGTTTGTGGTATCGTATATGGCCACTACTTCCGATCGATGGCGCTCGGATCGGAGTTAAAAACACGGATTTCCGAATTGTTTAATCACCTCCGTTTTCATGTCATGTCAACGTTCCCAGCGCCAGCATTTTTGATAAATGCTATTTGAACAGGGATGTTCAGCAAAATAAAGATTTCCAAGAGATATCGCTTGAGAGGGCAATTACCGACTTCCGATGAAAGTTCCTGGTGCATAGTTATTGCGATCTATGGCTGAAATTTCGTTGGGTCTCTTTACGTTCTCATCAGGTTTTTAAGGATTTTTGCACTCTCGAGATAGTTGGCGACTTCAGTTGTGGACAGGCCGCCAGCCATAGACCCATAGACTATGAGGCCTTTAGGCATGCTCGCATGCATAGTTTTTTAGAAAGCAGAAAAAATAAAATTGTTTTTGTGAGTTTTTATTTATGGGACAAATCAAATGGACCTACAATTTTATGCTGTATCCGAACGCCTACATTAAGAAGAGCTCAGGTTGGTATGTATGGCAATTATTTGGTGTTTGTCAAAACGATGTAGATATACATTATGTATATTTAGTTCTGTTGAAAAGTCAACCGATCCCACTCTACACTCCATTTTTCTGTGACCAGCACGATTTTCTTAAAGGTAGATCAACGACCACTAACCTCATCCAATTCATATCCTCTGCGCTCTCTGCATTGGAAAGCGGAAAAGAAGTCGACGTTATTACAAACTGATTTCAGTAAGGTTTTTATAAGATTTCCCATAAATTAATTACATATTTTCGAATAATCTGTCCTTGGAAGACGGTTTTTATAGGGTTTGCTTCAGGTCCGTTCTCGCGGCTCCTTTTGGCCTACTTAGGTGTTCCTTAAGATAGTAACATAGGTTCCCTGCTTCTCTTCATCCTTACAATTAAGGATCTTGAAAAGATTATTTAACACTCAGCGCATTACCAAATTTTTCAAACAAATTCTCCCAACGTGATTCCAGTCACATTCAAAAAGATATATTTAATTTTTCCACCTGATGGTGCCTTAAAAACTGTTTAAAACTCCAAATGTCAATCTATCACCTTCTCACGTAAAAGAAACCAGGCTCCTACTCGAATTTACCTTCTCCACGGCCAATCTATATATCTCTCGTGCAAATCCATTCGTGAACTTGGCATATTATACGACAGGGAGCTGAATTTCCGTTCGCATATTAATGAGATAATTACGAAAGCAAACTTATCACTTCGCTTCGACCAATTATGTCACCAGATCTTTATACATCACGTTTGTTCTCTCCCTCCTTGAGTGCACAGCCAAGCGTGTTGACCCTTTCAAGTTCATATTTTCAGAATTGAGAGCATCCAACTTCGTCCACTTTCGTCAACTTTGTCCTAAATACCCACAGACATTCTTTTAATTCACCGACTCCACTCAGGCTCCGTCGATTGCACTTCTCTTTACAACTCTATCTGCTTTAACAATAACCCACGTAATCTTCGTTGCCCCCATCTCTTCCAGCACCACCTCCCTAAAAACCGATTTGGATTCTTTCAATCTCACTGTAATTCATAATAAAAAAGTTGTTATATGCAGCCACTGGTAGAATATTAGGAATCACGTTAAGCGCTTCAGTCGGACTTCACCATAAAGCTCCATAGTTTCAATTACAGCTGTTCTTTATACTTAAGACAACCACCATACCACGATGCATAAGAACTGCAGCAGTGTACACCCAAAGAACCATTTTTGGTTAAAGTCCCCACTTTTTGGAAAAATGTTTGTTGGCTTTCCGCTTTGCTTCCAGTTTTGCTTGGATTAAGACCTTACCTAGTATCCCCGGCGCTAATCTTACACAAGGCAGACACATTAGATCGATTGGTAACGTTTTGACTATACTTGTATCTTAGGTGTTCTTTTAGATTTTTTGTGGAACTTTAGGCAGTCCTTGAATTGTTTGCCAGAATTTATACCTGTAGCACTTATTTAATATTCTCTAGCCAAACTCCACCACGACGATACCTTTTAACCTGTGTCGATAGCCGTTTAAAGATGTTATTACTGCCAGTTCTTCACCTAAGTCCATTTTTTAAAAGCTTTTACTTAACTTCGTGAAAAATTTGTTGTGTCAAAATCTTGCAAGTCAAATTTGAACCACTTTCTCTAAACTTAGAACTTTGAAATTTTCCTTGCTGGTTGGGTTATGAAGACAATGCAATATTTAGAAAGACTTTTTGGATTTTGACTTCCCCTGCCCCTTTAAGGGGGGCTTTTTCATAACGCATGATCCATTAGCCGTACTAACTTGAAACTTTATATGTCAATAGATAAGTCAAAACTATTACATACCTAATTGATACTTTGTACCGATTCGTTCTATAAGGGTTGAAAAAAGGGGGTGCAAACTTTTCTATTTTTACCTTACTACGCTCAACTTGCCATTATACTCATAAATATATGCAGGTCAACTCAAGAAATCTTTTAATTGTTAAGCAATACTTCACCGAGTATTTTAAGCTAACATTCACCTTTCTAGTCCATCCAGAGGGCTAGATATAATAAATTGAAAATAGATCTTATTCGGCCAAATGCGAAAAAAATTGCTATCTCGATTGCAGTTGTGCTTAGGAAGGGTAATTTCATTTGCGTTCTAAAAATAGAATTGTCACTGCGGCGGGCATTGAGAATGTATGCTTATATGTATGGCGTAGTTGAATTTGATGTAGGGAATGGATTTGGATAAAACAAACTACATATATATATACATATGTACGCACATATGAGTTTGTGATGCGTAAATAGGTAGGTATGCACAATCGTACATAGCTACTTATATTTGAGATCTGCAGCTATAGAAAGTGTATAGGTAGGTACCTACGCGTAGTAAAATCAATCAAACCATACCTGTCGCGAATTTTTATTTATGTGAAATACATACCTATTATGTCCATTGACATATAGGACTTTGAAGTTTTCATGCTGATGTTTCAGTTTTGATGACAATACAATAAACTAATAGTAAAAAAAGCTTGTTTAAGTTTGTAGGTAGAGGTAGATATTAAACTGCACTAAAAAACAAAAAATAAAATAAATAGTTTAAAAAACTAAAAAAACGCTTTTATAAGTAGGTACTGCATTAAAAGCAAAAAAATAAAAATTAACCAATCTATTTTTAAGGTTTATCCTGGAAGGAGCTTAGTGTAAGCCATGTTTGTAGTTCTGTATTGTATTATTTGAGTGTAAACTACACAAACATGGCTTACACTAAGCCCCTTCCAGGATAAACCTTAAAAATAGATTGGTTAATTTTTATTTTTTTGCTTTTAATGCAGTACCTACTTATAAAAGCGTTTTTTTAGTTTTTTAAACTATTTATTTTTTAGATTTGGTGTTTTGAAAAGTTAATAGTTTAAGACTTTCTTTTAGGGGTTGTCTATCTACATTGAACTGATATATAGATTGAAGGGGGTCAACTCGTGATCTGAGAAACACTTTAAGTTGTAGACTTACCACTTCTCAACCCTAAAGCTGTCGTTATTTGATTTAAGTCTTATGTGTTACTTCTTCGCAGTCATTGTGTGGCACTAATAATCATCTTAGTTTTTTTTTTCGAATTTTCTATATAAATTATCTGAGAGGACTCATCTTGGGACCTGTTCCTTTTCATGCCCTCTTTCATTATATTGGTGCTTGACTTAGGTCGAAAGTTCGAGCGGCGAGGTAGAAAAAACGTTAAGGTTAATATTATGTATTTTTTCGAAGACTGAGCCTGATACCCCTCGCTCAGTTGTTCTAGATGTTGAACCTAAAAGAATTTACGAACAGTCTTAACATTTGCCATATCCCTGATTTTAGTTATTCTGCAGATTTTTTTCTTTTTCGCCAGCTGTTAAGGTACCTAATGAAGTGTTTTCTCTGTATTTTTCCCCCTAAGGTATTGGACTAATAGCTCGATTTGAAAATTCTTTACTGCGATAAACACCTAGTTTGCGCTTTTGTTTGTGAAACATTTTTTTTTTTTAGAAAAATAGACAACAAAAAACAAGACAGCAAAAAGAAATATATAGCTCTTACTTACTTACATACTTTGATGGTGGACCTGGGCCTCAACTAAAACGCCTCTCCAGTTAGGCCGATCTTTGGCTAACCGCCTCCAGTTGCGCACTCCAAGTTGGTTGAGGTTCCCTTCCAGTTGTGCGCTCCAACCTCCGGGTTGGAATCGAAGACTCTTCGGGCGGGAGCGGCGTTGGTTCGAATTTGTTCATTCGAATTTTCACCTTATCCAATCTAAAGAGCTGAATAAAACGTACATCAGGAAGATCATAAGGATTTAGGTACTATTTATAACCGATTTGATAAAAGATTTTTGCACGCAGAATACCAATTTTGGAGATCGTAAAAGATTGTTTGACAGTTCGAACTTTTGTATAGAAATTCATAACAGGAAAAATGGATAAAAGATTTTGCGAATAGGGCTGATTATTTTTTCCCATGGGCCATGACTGTCGAAAAATAACGTTTGAAATTTATTTTTATGTTATGAAAGGCGTCACGCCCTTTGTCTAATCCCGCCAGGTTTTGTAAAATGCCTCATTCAGGCAATGTTTAGATATAGTGTTTTAAATAACGTTGTTGTAAGGGTGGTGTCATGGCCTGTTTTCCAATTCCATTCACACTTCGCGCGGTTGTTTGTATGAACAACGCACATCATTCTCAAAAATTTTACAACTTTAGCTTTCGAGAGTGTCGATAAATAGCATTTAAAATTTACTTTTTCTTATACGGTAGGTGCCACGCCCCTTTTTTAAATGTTGACTAAACTTCACAGGAACAGTCCAATACCTATGATTGCCTGAAAATTTGAGCTCAATCGGTTTGGTGGTTTTCGAGATATACCTAAGATTTTAAAGGTTTTTTATAATGGAGGTTCCACACCCCTTTGCCCAAACTTTTAAAGAAACACGTTTGGGTCAATAACAAATATTTTCTTAAAATTTGAGTTCAATCAGTTCGGTGGTTTTCTAGCTGGTCGGCCCTATCAAGGTATCCGTTCCGAAAGAAAAATTCTCCGATTTTGTACGAATCGGAGAATTTTGCTTCATGGTAATCGTTCCGATAAGCTGTTCGGAATATTTCTCCGACAATATGTAACGCACACCGGCAGTCTACGTTTCATTGCGATTGGTTGCGTTTTTTGCACCTGGTTTTGACAGCCACTCGTCAATTTCTCTCCGATGGTCTCCGACATCTGTACATCGTGGGAAGATTTTAGTGAACAAAATGCGTTGATGCACATTCGGAAAACGGATACTTTGAACGTAAATTTAGTATCCGACTGGATTTGCGTTGCAGAGAAAAGTACTCTCCGAACGGATACCATGATAGGCCGAAGTATAACATTTTTTAGGCTTTTTTTTTAATGGGAGGTGCATGCCCTTTTGTTCAATTTTTATCAAATGTGAATCTAAACCATTCCAGTCTTGAAATGACCCATTCCATAATCGATTACATAAGTAGTTCATGGTAACGGCAAGTAGTTATCGTCTCGATTCTAGCACGTGTCTAGAAGTCATTACTTTTACACGCTCATGTCATAGGGGGGAGGCGATCGCTCCTGCATTATCTGTAAGCGGGACCTCCATATCCCGCAGTTAGTGATATTTTTATAACCTCTATCCTTTATTACCTAGGAAGTAGAAAATTCATGAGTTACCGAGTTTAAATTTCGGGTTACCACAACAAAAAAAAATATTTATTTTTACTTAGAAGAACACTTTAATACCGAGGGCAAAGCTAAACTGAACGAAAAATTATGTTTTGCCCGTACGTTCAGATCACGCTATCTTAATATGCTCTAATATACTCGATTTTCTTCTGCATTACTAGACATGACATTTGTAATGCAGTTGCATTGTATAATACGTTTAAGAAAAAGGAACGCCTGTTGGAAGACCTTACCGAGAATGAGGAAGTCTTATTAGTTGTAATGAAGCTTCCTAAGGTAATGACTTGCCAATTTCGCGAATGGGATCCTTGGACCCACTCAAACACACACACAAAATTTCATCAAAACCGATCCAGCCATTTAGGAATTCATTTAGAGAAGAATTATATATATTTTTAAAGATTTGCATGTATTCTTGACTTAATCTGAAATCAGTTTTCAAATTCTAGTTTACTCCTTTCATTAATTTACAATTTTTTTTTATGTAATATTTGTCTAAACCTCGTACCGCTTTATCATTACAGGAACCTAGGATGTTGATGCTGCAATATAGTAAACATGGAGAGTGCATTCTCAAAGAAATTAAAGCGGCTTTCCGAGGTGAACACCCCGCCGATTTGTTAATAGTCTGCGAAAATAAGGTTACTCTACATGCTCACAAACTGGTACTTGCTGCTGCCAGTCCTTTGATTAGGTAATAAAATTGTTAAAACTGATACATAGACCCACATAATGGTTACATCTTATTTTAGGATGCTACTTGAGGAAACTCAGTTCTTAGACTGTACTACTACAGTGTACTTCCCTGACGTTAATGCGAACTATTTCCGGTCACTTCTGGATTTTCTCTATTCTGGACAAACTTGTATTCCTTCAAATGACATAAACTATTTGCATGATCTCCTACTTTTATTACAAATTAAGTCCGATTATTTAAAAACATATGATTCTCAATATTTTAATGCAGCAAAACATGAAAATGATATGGAACTATATAGCTCCTCATACGGAAGTAAGGATGTTAGACGGAAAAAAAGATTATCTAAAACAGAATTAACGACCTCCCAAAACCCGGTTAAATGGGAAAATTTAAGTGATGAATGTAAAAAGGAGGGCAAAAAATTAAGCACATCTAAAGACCACGCCAGTGACAAGACGACAAGCAAATCCTTAGGATCTGATGATAAGAAAAGCGATGAACCACTGTACGATAAATCCGAAGGGCGAACTGACATCACCGAAAATAGAATTTTAAATGAGCGAAGAATGTCATCAGACCCAGTAAACTTATCTCTCGGTACACGAATAATAGATGATCAATTAAATTCCCATGCTCAGCAGAATGATGAAAAATTGGACCTAGCATGTAGGAGGCAAGAAAAAAAAAAGGGCTTAACACTTTTACCTGATAACGAAGTTCTTAAACAACTACCAGATCACCAATTACTCCAAGACTCTCCTGAAGATTATGTTGTTACACCGCATAGAAAACGTAGACCTGGTTTTCATAATTCACCTAGTCAAAACCAGCCTTTTCTACCGTACCATCCTATGATAATGGATGAATTGAGTTCACAAAAATCGTCTTCGACGTATACTTCAGAAAGAAATATGCTGAACTCAACATCGAGAAGTCTAATAAACACCGACGACCTATTTGTATATAACCATAAAAATGTTGGGACTAACAGGGAAAAGCTTAGTAGTCCTGATCAGCATTTACAAATTAATTCTCCATTCATTTATCAGTGGCAATCTTCACACAACTCTGCTGCATCCTCTCAATTAGATATCTCGCCGAATATGAATATTTCAACATTGGGCTGCAAAATAGATCCAGTTGAAGCTGAAGTTCCAAATGCAAGCTTAAGAAATAGTGTAACGGTCAATCAGATGTTTAACAATAGTGCAGGTAGCAGCACCGTTCGCGAATATCGATGTGAATATTGCGGAAAACAATTTGGCATGTCATGGAATTTAAAGACACACTTAAGGGTTCATACGGGTGAAAAACCATTTGCATGTCGACTCTGCGTAGCTATGTTCAAACAAAAAGCCCATCTTCTTAAACATTTGTGTTCTGTCCATCGTAATATAATAAGCTCAACAAATGATTCCGAAACAGTAAAGGCATACAGCTGCTGTTTCTGTTCAATGGGATTCGAATCAGTGCAAGAGCTTATAAGACACCTTTCAGGCCACCACAATAATCTCCTTTTGACTAAAAATTTAAGAGATTAATTTAGCAGGTACTACCGTTATAGAAAATAATATCAATTCACAAGAACAAGTATTGGAAAATTTGCAACTTGATTTTTTTGATGTGATACAATTAGACTGGAAGATATCATATTTATTGAACAGAAATTAAACTGAGAAGTTCTCCAGTCTACTAGTGCATACCTGCACACTATCGTCAAACATTTCGGGTTTCAAACATGTACTACAAAATTGTAAATGCTTAGGTAGGTATAACTTTACTTATAAGTATTGTTTTTTTTTTTTTTTTTTTTTTCATTAAAATATGTTGCGATGTAATTAAGATATTAAAGTAAATATATCTTATATCAATCATTCTATTAAAAAATCAAAATACGAATTCCATAGATTATTAAGAACACAATTGACTAATAAAAAAAATCCACTGAACGTAAAAAAAATGTTTATTTATTTCTTAAGTATTATAACCCTGCTCTCGTTTTGGTTTAAACCTTCGTTCAACAAATTTTCGGTTTCACTGTTTTCGTTTAAACCCAAAGCGGAGTTCAACTCTCGGTTTAAGTTAAACACCCGGGCTGCATTCCAGATTCGACTATTTTAACTAAATTAACAACGATTGTTAATTTAGTTACTTTTTGGAATCTGGGACAGCTATTATTACTAATGACATGTAGTATAAACGAAATGAACCACACTTTTGCCTCTGATGGTTAATTTAGTTAACTTCCCCTCCTTCGAACTGTCACAGCTTGTCAACGCTGTAGTTAAAATAGTCAAACCTGGAATGCAGCCCCGCATTCTGCCGTTTAAACTTTGGTTTCGCATTTTGAGGTTTATTTTGACAGCTGCTATTTCATACACGGGAGATAGAGAGAGAGAGAATAAAAAGATAAATTGTTTGGGTGCTGCACTTCTTGAATTTATATGAGTGAAAAGTAGAGCTATGATTAGTTTCAGCATTACTGCGGTAAACCCAATGTTAAAAAATGTCATCAGAAAATTTCAATAGATTTTCAACCAATATTATGTTTTTTTCAAGGAAAACGCCTTTTTTCAAGTGAACATCAGGTAGATTTTAGCCCAAACATAATGTAGACAAGCGTAAATTGCAAGCGTAAATTGTATTGAGGTTTTTTCAATACAAATTAATTATTTTTGTGTGTGGAAATGACGAAACAAAAGTACGAAAAAGTTCAAAAAATTGTTTGTGGTATTAGAACATATTTCATCATATAGGTACTCTGATGTGGCTGAAAGTTTAAGCTGTTCCAGCTTTCAATTTTCAAATATCAGCAGCCAGCTTTCTCCATAAAGTCATCCAATACAGGGATGCCTAAACTAGGTATGGCTCAGTATAGCTCGGAAACGAGAATTCTCCGCAATGCATACTCCGTCGGAGGCTCAAATTACATTTTCGGAATTACGTTTGAGCTCGCTTCCACTACTAGAGCTACTGCAACGACGGCAGCTAAGAACATGGTTACCAAACCTGACCCTGACGTCACCGATAGTCGCAGAGAGCGCTGTACGCAACAACCAGGGGGTGCATGTCGTAGTGCTTCGAGCTCGCCTCGCGGCAAGCAAGCCTTTCCACTAGGCAATACAGAAAGCGACGTACCGCGTTCGGACTTTTGGAGTGCTTTAAAGACGTCCCCCTAGACCAGCTCTCTGAAAAGAGAAAAACTCTATTTCATGAACAACGAATCTGCTGAATCGAGAAGATTTTCGCAAGTTTGTTAGACGTTCGTGGGTAGTGGCGCTGTGAAAAACTTTATTGTTTCGCTACGATGTCTGTCCGAACCCACTAAGCCAATTTTGTACCCAGGTATATCTCAAAAACTAATTGACGTATAGGGGTGAAATTTGCACACATTAGGTATTACACCTAGGTTAACGATAAATACCAGTGAAACTTGCACTTGACCGGTTTTTTTTTTTTGATAATCTTCATTTTCTCAAAAACTTACTTACTTATCGGGCTCTCGACCCGTGAAGAGTCTCTGCCTGAGACACTGCAGCCTTCCATCCTCTACGATCCCGTGCACGCTGCTTCCAATTGTCCAGACCAAGCGCTCTGGCATCCGCGATGGCTTGGTCTTTGAAACGGAGGTTCGGTCTTCCTTGTCTTCTCGAACCTGGGGGCTGGGATTCGAAGATCCTCTTGGCTGGAGCATTATTGTCCATTCGCTCGATGTGGCCGAGCCAATGTAGTCGACTTGTTTTGGCTTTTTGGACTACATCCACATCTTGGTACAGCTCATAGGGTTCGCGGTTGTATATTCTCCTCCATTCGCTTTCCTCGCACACAGGACCAAAAATCCGCCGAAGTATTTTTCTTTCGAAGGAGCCCAGTATCAGCTCTCCCTTCTTGCTTATCGTCCAGCACTCGGCGCCATAAAGCAGAACTGGCAGGATAAGGGTTTTGTAGAGCAAACATTTCGTCCTCCGATTTAGGAGTTTTGAACCCAATTGTGTTGCCAAACCAAAGTAGCAACGGTTTCCTAGGGAAATTCTTTGCCGGATCTCCACTATGGTGTCATTCGTGGAGTTTACGTTTACTCCGAGGTAGGTGAACTCCTTAACTACCTCGAAATTGTTGCTATCAATAGTGACGTTTTGTCCTAGGCGGTGGACAGATGCTTGTTTGTTTGTTGATAGCATGTACTTAGTTTTGTCCTCATTTACTTCAAGCCCAACGGATTTCGCCTGTTCTTCAATCGCCGTGAACGCTTCTATTACGGCACGCTGGGAGCGACCGATGATATCAATATCGTCCGCATAGCCAAGCAGCGGGATGGACCTGTTGAAGATAGTGCCTTTCGTGTTGACACCTACCCTGCGCACTATCTGCTCCAGTACGAGATTGAAGAAGTCGCATGATAGAGCGTCTCCTTGCCGAAATCCGGTGCATGTTTGAAATAGTTCGGAAGAGCTGCTTCCAAACTGCAACGTTGCAGCGCGTGTTTTCCAGCGTCGCGCGACACAGCTGAATCAGTTTTGCCGGGATTCCGAATTCGGCCATCGCCATATAGAGCTCCTGACGATGTATGCTATCATACGCGGCTTTGAAGTCGATGAATATGTGGTGAGTTTCGACTTGAAATTCGTTGGTCTTTTCCAAGATTTGCCTCAGTGTGAAAATTGAACGGTTTTAGACGTTCACACAGTACGTTGGATAGGATCTTGTATGCGACATTTAGCAGGGATATGCCTCGATAGTTCTTGCAAGACATAGGATCGCCTTTTTTGTAGATGGGGCATATGGAGCTGATAGTCCAGTCATCGGGCATGTTTTCTTCCACCCATACTTGGTTGATGATTCGGTGCATGCTCCCTACCAAAACATCACCACCGTATTTAAAGAGCTCCGCTGGTAGGCCATCAGAGCCTGGGGCCTTGTTGTTCTTAAGCTTTTTTATAGCTAAGCCAACTTGTTCTATACTAGGTGGTGGAACTAGTTCTTCATTGACTGGACGTGGGTTCTCTTCTTGCCCTATCACTCTCTCTTCATGATGCCCATTAAGCAGAAAATGCTGCTTAAACACATCTACTATTCCCTGCGCTTTGGTGACTAAGTTTTCTTCGCTATCTCGAAGAGCCTGCGTTCCGGTTTTGTAGCCAGCAGCCAGTTGCTTAGATTTTTTATAAAACCTCCGGATGTTATTACGATCGCGCGACTCTTCGATCTCCTTGAGCTGGGAAGCTGCGTACGCCCTCTTCTTTCTACGCAGGATCTTCTTTTCCTCCCTTCTCCTGGCTCGATACTCTTCTCTCGCTGCCCTTGTTTTGCGCTGCAGCGCTTTTTTGTGTGCATCTTCTGTCAACGTTTTCCTGTACACGCATTCATCATCATACCACGGGCTCTTTCTCTGGGGTGGCTGGTACCCTACGGTGGTTTCGGCTACCTCCTTGATGATGTCGCGATACTGGCACCACTGATTGTTGGCGTTTGTGGTAGGTGAGTGCACAGAGGAGAGTTTCATACTCAGGCGCTCGCTGTAGGCTCTGGCTACTCCAGGTGTGCTAAGGCGTCCAACGTCGAATTTGTTCTTCTGGGCGGTTCGCAGCTTCTTCTCGTTGGACAGTCGAGCTCTGAATTTAGCCGCGACAAGAAAATGATCAGAGTCGACGTCTGCCCCACGGAATGTGTGCACGTCGAGGATGTTGGACGCGTGCCTCGCATTGTTTAGCACGGTCGATTTGGATTTCGGTTCGACCATCTGGAGAGCGCCAGGTTGCTGTGTGGATCCTTAGCCTTGGAAACCTAGTGCTACTTATCACCGTATTACGAGCTGCTGGAAAATCGATTAGTCGGTAGCCGTTGTCTGTTGTCGTTTTGTGGATTCTGTGCTTACCGACTAACCCACCAAAGACGTTTTTCTTTCCGACTTTAGCGTTGAAATCACCGAGTACAACTTTTACATCATACTCCGGACAGGCTCCGTAGGCTCCATCTAGGAGGTCATAAAACTCCTCCTTGATGGGATCTTTAGCCTCGTCGGTAGGGGCGTGTGCACATATTAGGCTTATGTTTTGGAAAGTAGCTTTGATGCGGATCACAGAAAGGCGATCACTTATCGGCTTGAAGTCAATAACTTTTGTCCTAAGCCGATTTTCCACGACGAATCCGCATCCTAATACATGCAGCCTTTTGTTGCAGCTGTAATAAATGTCGCAATCTTTTCTTTTCATCATACCTGATCCTATCCATCGTATCTCCTGGATCGCGGTTATATCTGCCTTGTACCGCGTGAGGACAGACTCAAATTTTTGAGTAGCACCTGGGGTGTAGAGCGTTCGTACATTTCAGGTACATACTCTTAGATCGTAGTCCATTGACGTTCCGGGTCTGGTTGCCATTTGAGGAGTTCCAATATCCGAGGCTGGTTGTGTCTCTCTCATAACTAGTGGTTTTTTCCATGGTCGGGAAGTTACACCGACGGCACAACCGCAACCTGGAGGACCAGGCCCTTGTTTTGACCCTAGGACAGCGGGCCGGAAAACCCGATGTTAGTAACCCATTTTGGGATATGAGCGCTGCCGTTGACTCATTGAGGGCTCCTCCGCCACCAACTCTTTTCCAACACCCTGGCTCAGTATTGGAAGTCCCTATAGACCTGGTGTTCAAAAATGTCAAAGCAGCTCATATATGGTTCCATCTAGAGAATTCCTCCACTGCCGCCTAAAGGTGCCAGTACACGATATGTAGCACGCCTCATATAAATGTGGCTCTAAAGTAATTTTGACGTCAGCGTATGGAGGCAATGTCTACATACCGTGTACTAGTCATCTTTGTGCAACTCACATAAGGTACTCATACGTATGAGGCACGATATGAGGCACTCGTGTGTGGCTTTTCGGTATTCCGTGTACTAACCTAGCACATACGATTTGTGCCAATACGCTACATAATGTCGAGTGTTTCCTGCACGGTTTGTATGTATTTTTGAATGTAATTTCAGCATTTCAGTTTGTGTCAGTGTGTTTTGTACGAGCAGCATGGTATTTAGTTTTTTGTGGGTCATAAAAGTAGCGAACGCGACTGGATACACCCAAAGCAATAAAACAGAACAATAGAACAAAAATAACCTACAGTTCTAGTGCAAGACTGCACACAGGGCAATAACTGCGGATAGCATCATCATCATTATTTGAGCACTGTGCTACATTCCGTGTACTAGCACAATTATATGTAGCCACTGCGCTACATAAGAAACACGAAATGTGTGCTATATGTGTAGACTATGCGGTGACGTTAGAGCCACATATATATGAGGCGTGCTACATATCGTAGCCTTAAGAGTAAGTGCCTTAGTGAGAGGACACTTCTCCCCCCTCTCTCGATCGCTGCCACCAACGACCTTCCACAGGGGTTGGTTACCCCATCTCCAGCCGAGGTACTAGGCATAGGCACCCACCAGTCACCAACGTGGAGGTGAGAGTAGGAGTTGGTAGTGAGAGGCTAGAGTGAAAACGCTGGTATTCTCATGTGATCGCATCACTACCCTTAAACCAGCTTTCTCAAAATCTAGAGGACATAAAACCATTTAGTTTTCACGCAATTTCAAAAAAGTCGATATAATTTTTTTTATTTAAAATTTTGAGCTATTTTTTTAAAAATTATTTAAAGAAATAAGATAATTTAAAAATAATATGAAGAATTTTTGTCTTTCAAAACTTGTGAAATATGTACTTTGTTGCCGCTGTTTTTATACCCTCCACAGGAAGGTACCTACATTATATTCACTTTGTCATTACTTTTGTAACGCCAAGAAGGATTCACCGGAGACCCTATAAAGTAGGTATATATATTTTGAATCAGGATCACATTCTGAATCGATTTAGGATTTAGCCATGTCCGTCTGTCTGTCTGTTGAAGCAAGACTGCGAATGAAATTTTTACCGTCAATACCGTTAGTATTGAAAATGGGTTATGTCGGTCAAGTAATTTTGGTACCTCCCATACAAAACCACTATTAGACCCATGTCTCTCTGTCTGTTGAAATCACGATAGCGTCCAAACGACTTTTATGCAGTGAAGGGTATCAAAGCAAACTAACAACTCAGAGACAATCACCGCCATCTTGTGTTTTGACAGACAACTTTCCTATTAAGGTTTCCTATTACCGAATTTTGAATTACAACCAAGAGACAACTCACCTGCACTTGTAGTTGTCTTAATGTGCTAGTACACGATATGTAGCACGCCTCATATATATGTAGCACTGACGTCATTTTGACGTCAGCGAATGGTTCCAATGGGGTACATGCCGTGTACAAGCTCTCTTTGTGCACCCTCTGTTGACGTCAGAGCCACATATATATGAGGCGTGCTACATATCGTGTACTGGCACCTTTACACAATAGGGGCATAAATTGCAGAACCAAAGTTATAGTGGGTGCTGGGCTCTGCTACACATTTTCAATTTAAATAAACGTACCTAAAAAAAAAATAGGTGGCGTAACAGGCAGGTAGACACCCTAGGACAAGCTTCTTGCAACCATTCGTTTGTGTGAGTTTATATTTTTGGGACGAATGGAAGGGAACTACATCATACTCTCGGACAGACGTTCGCGAAAGGTGACGCAGTAGAAAAAACCTTAAGATGTAATTTGTGTTTTTCCGGGGATCGAACCTGGGATTCCTCGCACAGTAGTCCAGCACACTAACCACTGTGACTGTGATACTGCGCCTACAAGTAAACGTACCTACATTAAGGGTGGGTCTCCCTCAGCTACGAACTCTGTACTCAAGTAAACATGTTTGCATGTATTAGTGCACAGAATTTAAAATAGCCGAGCACACCCTCCCTTACCAAGATCACAATCGTGACTGCAGAGTGCAGACTCGCTCAGCTCAATTAATAAAAATAATACAAAATTGTCTGCACAACAAAATAAATCAAAATAACCAAAGGGAAGGGAAAGAGACAAGCTGTGCTTGCTGTTGCTTTTGCTCCTGTTGCTGCAAACGTTGTTTATCTAATACACTGAAACCAAAAGTGTGTGTGATATAGAATTTCCTAACGCACACTTATGAATATCGCCTTCGTACAATCGCAATCGTAAGCACAAATCAAATCGAAATATGTATTTTAATAATAATATCCAAAATCCATAATATGTATACAAATTTTCATTCCTGAACTTAGCTTTTATTTTTTGGCATTTTATGCTGGCTGTTTATAAAAACCTGTTATGGCTAGTTTGTTATTATTGCTTTGTTTTGTGGGTTTGGGTTCCTTTTTAGTACACATATTAGGTATATATATTTATATAGGATATAAATCCTATCCAAAAACAAACGGCTGCAGCCCTGCTCGTACCATTTATGGATGTAGGTATGGATTATCTAATTTAATAAAAAGTTTGTCCTGACTGATTGGGGACGCCTAGCCCAAATGGTAAGAGCCAAACTCAAGTTTCATCAAAGTTTATATAGGAAAATTCATATTTTCCATCCGATTGATGGATGGATATATGTACATATGTATGTCCTATATGTACATACATATATTGTACTACTCCCAAATAGTGTTTAAAAAAAAACTAATAATAGTTTTTGGCTTTTTTGGCATTTTTTATTAATTATCCCCCTCCACCCTTTTGAAGAGAAAAATTACTTATTGTAATTATCTTCACTCTACAGAGATATGACCGAGGATATGACTATAATGAGATCAATTTTGTAGATATACGGCAGCATCATGCGGAAAAAAAACAAGTAAAAGTGTTATCATCGGCCTGGCCGATGCTTTGATACCCTCCACTGTAGGTACACGCATGTGTCTAATATTGGTTTTGTATGGGAGGTACCAGAACTACTTGACCCACATGGACCATTTTTAATAGTAAACTGAAATAAATATAAGACCTTTCATAAAATTTCAGTTACCTAAGTCGATTCGTTCGGACGCTATCGTGATTTCAATAGACAGAGAGAGACTTTGGTCTAATAGTGGTTTTGTATGGGAGGTAGCAGAACTATTTTACCGACATAGACAATTTTCAATACCAACCTGACGACGGTTATAAAAAAGTCCTCTCATAAAATTTCATTCCCCTAAGTCGATTCGTTTGGACGCTATCGTGCTTTCAATAGACAGAGATATATGGGTAAACTATTGGCTTTGTATGGGAGGTACCAGAACTACTTGACCGACATAGCCCATTTTCAATACCAACCTAACGACAGTAAAAAGAAGTCTTCTCACAAAATTTCATTCGCCTATGTCGATTCGTTTGGACGCTATTGTGTTTTCAGCAGACAGACAGACGGACATGGCTAAATCGATTCAGAATGTGATCCTGATTCAGAATATATATACTTTATAGGGTCTCCGGTGAATCCTTCTCGGCGTTACAAATGTAATGACAAAGTGATATGTACCTTCCTGTGGAGGGTATAAAAATAACATGAACGAAGCCGGATGTGACTGCCATGCTAGTACGTAGATAGATATTGAGTATGTATTAATAACTAAATTTAATGTGCACTGCTCGAACTCGCCAAGCGCCCTTGCAATCATATACGAACAGCGATCTTAACACAATACGTCTGACTCACTTGACGAGCTGCAATGTGCAGACCTACACTAATCCTATGACACCTTTGAGCAGGACGGATTTCCCTGCTCAATGAAGCTATACCTGGTTTGCATGTTAACAGTATGTATTATCATTTTAAGTATTTTAAACACTGTAAAGTCGGTAGGCATTGAAAAGGTTGGGTTACCCCTAATAATATTTTTTAGAGGAGCTTTGAAAGCTGCACCTAATCTAGGGCCGCCTTACAAACCAACCACATGCGGCATGAAATATAAAATCCTGTAGAACACTGTTTTATATCGTGAATGAGTTACCTGGACAACGTTTAAAGTGCAACAAAACATTACCCAGTTCTATATACTAATTTGCCTTCAAATTTTGTAATAACAAACAATGAGTTTGCCCACAGGAACACATTTTATTGTTGTCTCTAGAATTTTTAACCTCAACACAAATTAACAATTCTTCTCCAGACTGGTCATGACCAATCATTATGATTTATGAATAGATGACCATTTCAATATCACCAATAAAAGCGGATGTTGTGTACTTATACTACACACAATAATTTTCAAAATATTAAAACACACAACCACTAATCTATTTTGAAAAGTTCGGCCGAAAATAGGGAACAGCAAAGCAACAGCAATTTTATTTACGATGACCCAAAATTGCATTTAGGTAGTTTGATTTGAACTCAACTAATGAGAATAAAAAAATCATTATTCACCTCCCAGCTCCCACTCCCATACATATTCTCAAATCTTCTCAAGCCCTCAATCCCTATCAATCATCATTCATCATCCCTTAAAAATATTCCGCTCTCAATATAATTTTTCATTTTGATTTGATTTCCCTATCATATTCATAATTATGTTACGTACGTGTACCGTTTTGTAGGTAACGTCTACGATGATATTTATCCAATCTGCCTCTATGCCTCACAATGCTCGATTGACTTCAAACAACAACAATAATATTATTAAGTAATTAGTATGTATCTATCAGAAAACCAAAAAAAGGACCCAAACTTGTTTTCTCCATATCCCAGTGGCAACGAATGCGGCAAAACAACAATCTGCAAATTACAGACTCTCGCGAGAGAGCAAAATTATAGAGAAAACGATTAGCGCTGTGTCGGATATTTTGTGAACTACATTGCATATGTGAGCGTGAGTTCTGAAACAAAAATGAAACTGCTGTTAAATTGTTAACTTTTCAAAATGCAATTTTAACTATTTTATAAACTAAATTTTTAATTTGTATTCAATGAACGGATACATAAATGTTTGAATGTTATTCTGTTTTGAAAAGCTGACAAAAATAAGTTCTGGTTGCTCTACAAACACTGTTTCCTTTTGGTCACCTTAATTTGCAGATTATAATAGTTAAACTCAAAAAATCAAAATTCGAAGACGGTCACTAACTAATTTAACCCATTAACTATAAAATAAAATCATAAAAAAAATAAAAAAGTTCCATTTAGATATTGCCCCACCGGGGCGAAAAAAAAAACACCCAAAAAATGACGTTTTTGGGACTTTATGGTACATAAAAGTCAAAAAATTAAAATTCTAAGACGGTCACTAACAGCGTCTATTTATTTACTGTCGAAGGCCGTTTACTGCAATCAATTATCTCTTAAGCCCTGCAAGCCCCATCGGGGCGAAAAATCATATACCCTCGAACACCCAGCCTTAAATAAAAATGTTACACGTTGCATTCAACACTTTTTTTTTATTTTCTTGTACAACTTTTTGTTTTAACCGACTTTTGAGTTAGGGGTGAGGTGGCATCCTTTCCATAACGAGCCAAAATTTCCTTTTTAAATAGCTCAAATCTTTTACGATTGACATTATTTTGCTTTTCTCTCCAGGCTGGTTTCATTTTTTTCATTTGTAAACCCCAGTGACATGTGAAGATTGGGGATAAAACGTGAAAAGTATATCCCGCTATAAACATTTCGTAGACCTTAAAAGAAAAAAAAAACATTTAATTTGTAATATAAAAACAGAACTATATAATGGTTGCACTATTGGGGATAAAACTTTAATTAATTAAAATTAAAGATCTACAGAAAATTATGCTTATATCTGCGGAAACAAGAAAACAACTAAATACATATACATATACGAAAAAAAAATAGGTACTAATTTATATGGTATTCGATTGGGATCCTGAGTCGCTCTCCGATTTTGATTTCTTGCGTTCACAATTGAACGTTAAACCCCAAATTGTTTTCATTCACCCCTATCATGGAATTGTTCACGGAAAAGAATATTTTGGTATCGTCGAATCCGAAAAGTTAACAGAAATCTGAAAAAAACCACACCCTACCAATAGTATGTGTTAATATTATGTCTATATGACATAATAACTGTTTAATTTGCGGATTCGACGATACCAAAATATTCTTTTTTCTTCGTGCTTCGAGAAATTGTAAAAGCACCGTGGTATATTAGAAACGACGATATCCACAGGGGTCTCGGAATACCTACAATTGAAGCTGAAACTAGAAGCTTTGCGCGAAAGTATAGAAACGGACTATTCGGACACACCAACAATACAGTCCTACAAATTTTGGATGAGAGCAATTTATTGCGCCGACTACAAAGAACAAAACCTTTCGACTTGGCGATCTAGAGATTAACCGCGTCTAAATTGCGGAACATGCAGGATCTTTCATTGGAGAGTAACCTGTCAAAAGTTTTCATTTCGTGATAGAAAAATTGCTTGATAAGTTATATCTTAGTTGAAGTATCTACAATTTATATCGAAGGGTGGTGTTTTTATACCCTCCACAGGAAGGTATATTCACTTTGTCATTACGTTTGTAACGCCAAGAAGGATTCACCGCAGACCCTATAAAGTATATATATTCTGAATCAGGATCACATTCTGAATCGATTTAGCCATATCCGTCTGTCTGTCTGTCCGTCTGTCTGTCTGTTGAAAACACGATAGCGTCCAAACGAATCGACTTCGGCGAATGAAATTTTGTGAGAGGACTTGTTTTAAAAATTGTCTATGTCGGTCAAGTAGTTCGGGTACCTTCCATACAAAACCAATATTAGACACATGCGTGTACCTATACAGTACATACAGTGGAGGGTATCAAAGCATCGATGATAACACTTTTACTTGTTAGTCAGTAAGAATCTGACACTACTATGAGCACGCGTTGTTCTCATAAGTGTCTATGCAAGATTTTCGCCTACCCTCGAAAAAAAAAAAAACAAAAAAAAATTTTGAATTTTTACAAGACAACAGCCTGTTTTTAAGATTACAGAAGAATTTATCGTTAGTAATATTTAAAAAAAAAAAAAAATAAATAGGTGGCGCAACAGGCGGGTGACACCCAAGGCCTAGCTTCTCGCAAACATTCGTTTTGTGTGAGTTTCTATTTTTGGGACGAATGGAAGGGACCTACAATTTTATGCCGAGTCCGAACGGCTGAATTGAGAAGCTTTTTCATGACAGTCATACTCTCGGATGTTTGTCAGACGATCGCGAGAGGTGGCGCAGTAGAAAAAACTTTAAGATGTAATTTGTGTTTTTCCGGGGATCGAACCTGGGATCCCTCGCACAGTAGTCCAGCACACTAACCACTGCGCTACTGCGCCCCCAGGAAGGTATATTCACTTTGTCATTACGTTTGTAACGCCAAGAAGGATTTACCGCAGACCATATAAAGTATAATTCGGAATCAGGATCACATTCTGAATCGATTTAGCCATGTCCGTCTGTCTGAAAACACGATAGCGTCCAAACGAATTGACCTAGGCGAATGAGATCTTTTTTGTATGGTCGTCAGGTTGGTACTAAAAATGGTCCATGTCGGTCAAGTAGTTCTGTTACCTCCCATACAAAGACAATATTCGATCCATGTATCTCTCTGTCTGTTGAAAACACGATAGCGTCCAAACAAATCGACTTAGGTGAATGAAATTTTGTGAGAGGACTTATTTTTACCGTTGTCACATTGATATTAAAAATTGTCTAATGTCTATGTCGGTCAAGTAGTTTTGGTACCTCCCATACAAAACCAATATGAGACACATGCGTGTACCTGTAAGTACAGTAGGTACATAAAATAGTGGAGGGTATCAAAGCATCGGTCAGGCCGATGATAACACTTTTACTTGTTTAAATTGACATGGTAATAGTTTTTAAGTAAAAATTGAGGTCATTTGATTAGTATGTGACATTCTGGCAAAGTGAAACATCGGCTCAGGGAACAATTTTATTGGTAGCATAAATGCGTGCCGTAAAATAAGGCAACATTTTAAAATTTGGCTTCGAGACGCTTTGGAAACTAAAAACCAAATTCCAGCATTTCGCAAGGCGACATAAAGCCAAATTATTTTGAGACATAAGTCTAAATGTTTTTTTTTTTACATAACAATATCTTGTCTATACCGTTTGAATTAATGATAATCGGCCACTGATTGCAATTTCGTGTTAAAAATTTCGGATGGACTGAAAATTTGATATTTGTGTTTACTTTATTTTAAAAAATGTGCGCGAATTTCTATGAGAAATGTAATGTAGGTACACAAACCTAATGTAGTTTTCGGTTGGTCGTCCAGAACCGTCCGGAAGAACTCTCCGCGATTCTGAATTGAAATCCAAAACCAAATTTCTCTTCTTTTCAGGAGAAGAACTGTCAGTTGAGTGCCAATCGAACGCTTTCAGAAGCGTTCGGATTGCTTTCGGACGGTTCTGAACGACCAATCGAAAACGACATGAACTATTGAAAACATCAAGCTAATTTTTTGCTGAATTGGGAATATTTAAATTTTGGGAACCGTTTTTAATTTTCCTAATTCATTCAAGATGATGCATATCACCCAAGACATCATAAAGAAACTGTTATAACGGTGGCGTTCCTCCAAGGCAAGGTAGGTGTGCTAATGGCACACACCAGCATAATGAGGGATAAACTAAAGGCGTAGCCAAGAAAAAAATTTAAGCAAGGGAGGATCGATTTGGGGTGTGAAAATTAATTAATTAGGTTTATTAAAAATGCATACTCCCCTTCGCAATCGTTTCCTGGCTGGCTAGTTTTCGGCTTGGTGTGAATAGGGTATTAGCAATAAACGCATTTTAACAGGTGTAAACGGCTGAGTTGCCCTCAAGTTGCGCAGTACTCAATATACTTTTCCGACGAGTGTATTAATATGGTTGTCCCAAGTTAGATGCCGGGTAAAAGTCGTCCCAAGATTTTTTAAGCTTTCAACAAATTCAATTGGAGAGTTGATAAACATTATGCAAGGAATAATGCATACATATGAGATGAGCAATTCTTGATTATAGATGGAAGTTCATTAACATACATAGAGAACAAGAGAGGACCAAGTATGAAACCTTGAGGAACGCCGGTTATATTCTGGAGAAAATCTGACAAGTTGTCACCAACTTGAACTGCTTACCTTCTATTAGTTAGGTAGGAATAAAAAAGTTTGGCAGCACAAGCCGAAAAGTTATATTGCTTCATAAGGTTTTTAAATATGTTTAAATGATTCACTGTGTCGAAAGCCTTCGAGAAGTCAAGCAATACCAAAAAGGTTACTTCATCCCTATCCAATGCTTGCCTTAACCAGCAAAGTCGTCAAAACTAATGTGGTTTTCCATTGGGACATTAAATTAATCTTTTTTTTCTTCGGATCACTTTTTGCAGATCTCGATAATTTTCGAGATTTATGCGAGAAACAGATTGGCACAGCAACAGCAACAGCAACTTTGACAGCCACAGCGCACTTTTTAGAGCCCCTGCTTTTAAATGGCTGAAGTTACATTACCACAGCAACATCGACATCGACATCGACGTTAGAGCTAAGTCCTAAATTCAATGTTGCTGTGCAACGGCTACCAACACCACGGTGACTTTTTCAGTTCTCTCAACTTTCGAATGCTGACATACTGAAGGTGCAGGATCATTACCAGATATAGACAAAAAAAGTTTCAGCAGTCTACAAATTATTCTTATCTTATTTTATTCTTATAAATGAATTCTTTTTTGTGATCTGCAGGCGTCAAATTATTTACTGTCGGTGGGACGTGATTTTGAATTCTAGTTTTGCAATGTGGAAACGAGTTATCTACTAATTCAATCGTCGTGAGTTGTGTTAAAATTAATGTTTGACAAGCTATTAAAAGAAAAGTACATACGAATTTTGATTTGATGTTTGATTGGGCAGCAAACATCTGAAAAACACTGTCGAAAATGACATCAGATATGTTTTTCCAATTTTATACTTTAGCTACCACCAAGTATCTATACTGGTATTTACCTGCTAGTACTAAGTACGTGATTTGCTCTAACATTTTACAGGACGTCATGTACCTAACTAATATCATTTTTTCGCTTTTACCATTTATTTTTGAAGATATAAAAGGTAATCTGGTAATGCTGCGTTGCAATCAACTCACAACAAATTTTGTTTTCCTCCCTTGACAAAGTTGCTGTCGATGTTTCCAATGTGTTTCATGCGACTTCTGCTGTTGAAGTTGCTGCTGCTGTCAAAGTTGCTGTTGCTGGTGCTGTGGTAATCTGTTTCTCGCATTACACATACTCTCACTAATACCATTGTATATAGACACTATAGTACTATCACTTCGCATTTATGCACTAGCGCCACCAACCACCTCTGAGACCAACTACTCACATCGTACATGGTAGTTGTATTGGATTATTTGAAACGAAATTAAAAGATGCCTTCTTCTTTTCTTATTCGTCTCATTGACAACATGCAGATGAAAGAGAAAGAACAATTAGTATTTTTTTGTCTTTTATTCTCCAGCGATTGCATTGTAAGGAGTGGAAGAGGGTACTTTTCGCATATACGATATACCTATAGTCGTAGGTAGTTAGTGGTGGTGGTGTGTAGGTTAGGCGAAGTGTACTTTTAGCATTTATGAGAATAACAATATGAAAAGAAGGAATATGAAATGTAAGATCGCATCGATTTTTACTTTTCGCATATAGTGGTGGTGTGTGGGGAGAGTACTTTTAGCATGATGATGAGTGTGATGCTGATGATGACGATTGGAATTGATATTTAAGAGGATAACAATGTGGAAAGGAGAAATATGAAATCATAGATCGGATTTTTAACAATATGTATTTTGTATTTCTTGGATTTATGGGTAGCATTGGTGTCATGATCGTGGCAATTGAACTTAGGTGTCAAGGGTAGGTTATGATGATTTGAAAATTATTATGGGGTGGGTGAGCATGTGAGGTGCACTAGTTTTGGTTGGATCTTAGCAAATAAAATCACGTACCCAGATCGATCTAAATTTTCAATTTTCTCATAGAATGATATTGTTTTAAGTCCAAATTTTTAGATCAATTAATTATGATGATGATAGTAGGTAAAGCTCAAAAACTGAGTCTCGCAATTATGTCTGTCTGTTTGTCTGCGTGGTGGTAGGTAGCTGTATTCTTAACGACAGGACGGATTCGTTTGTACCTCTAGTAGTTTGTTTCAAACTGTGCATAAGTATAAATGCTGACATATTGTAGGCTGACAGTTTGAGTTCATTTGTTTATTTTAATTTTAAACCCAAAATTAACTTTTTGTATTTAGATACAATTATTTTAGGAGCAGCTATACGCAGGTCGCAGTGGTACGCTGAATGCTATTGCAGCAATCATTCAACTCATCCCTAATACATACATTTAAAATATGGATTATTGTAGTTTGTAGAAATTGATGAATATGTATTTAGAAACTTGCAGTTCAGATTAGATTCTTGCTATGAAATTAAGTAAGCTATTGTTTGTTTTAAATAACTAAGTCATCAACGCACAGCCCAAAACGGATAATCTAAGCCCGTTTTCTAACCATTGATCAACGATCACACGAAAGTGAGGAAAAATGAAATTCAAAAAGACACATAGACGCACTAAACTAATCAGTTGGTAACGAACGAATAGCTCACAATTATCTCCAGACCAGAAATGACAGCATCAGGCGGCTAACCCCAAATAACACAAGCAAGACCATCACGGGACTGCTAGTAATCTATTTTTGATATTTCGTTTATAACTCGAGTTTGGCTACACCGAATTTGATGATTCTTTTTTTTCTATAAAGGAATTCTTCTGTAGCAGGTTTGTATGTAAAAAAAATTGGACAAATGGGTGTGGCACCGTCCATACAAAAATCGTGGTATATGGTATATCTCGAAAACAACAAAACCGACTGAACTCACATTTTGATAAAATCTTTGTTTTTGGTACGAAGGCTATTCTGTGAAGTTTGGTCAAAATTGGACTAAGGGATGTAAGGCTATTCTTCGACAATCACGGGAGCCAAAGTTTGTAAAATTTGTAACATTGGTATGCATTGTCCTGATAGACAAGAATCTATGCAATACGATTCATGGAAAACCCAAAAATGTGTACCATGGAGCATTACAATAAAAGCTGTTTATCACTTATTTAACTGAATTTGAAACTGATATTTTTATTTTTCTATTGTGCACTACGAAGTGCATGATAATCGAACTTAGAACTTCTTCTAAATACATAGTATAGGTAGTGCCTACATTGTTAGAAAAACATATCTACTTTTATTTAAATAGTTCCGCATAAATCCCCTGAACATGTACCTATGTACATAATATGTATCTACTCTTTAGATTTAATTCCCTGTATTTGTTTTATCGAAATGATTATGTAATATGTATTAGTGGTTATGGGAAAGGAACAATAATTGCACTACATTACATATAAAGATAACCGGCTTTGCACGTGCCTAGGAATTGTATCTATACTATTGCACAGACATATTTTTGTCCATCAGCACAATGCATATTAATGTTCCAAATTTTAAAAACTGTTGAAGAATAGCGTTTGAAATTTTTTGTTTGTATTGTCTAATTTTCCACACTTCACAGAAATACCTACCTTTGGATTTGGTTCGGTGGTTTTTGAGTTTTGCGATCATTAGTGGTGTACTTATACCTATTCCCATAAAAAAATGGAAATTCAGGTTTATTGCAAATTTTCGGCTTTTCATTTGGGGGTTTCCGAATTTTTTTTTGCCAAACCCTGATTCAAGACGAACAAAACAAAAAAAAAGGATCATCCAAATCGGTCTAGCATCCATCCTTTCTCGAGTTTTGCAAACAATTGATTTTTATATAGAGAGAGATGTAGACTCCTATAATAGTTAGCTGCTCGTTTTACCGACATAAAATGCTTCTACATTATAAACCTCATAAAGTATACACATGCCTATAATATTTTAGAATCAATTAAAAAAAGAATCCCTTAAATCGATGCATATTTGACAAAAATATAGTCAAAATAGTGAGAGTCTAGCATACATTATTTTATGCCCAATCCTCAAATCTTCTGCAACGACAGAAAGGAAGCCAAATTCAGTTTTTATTCAATTTGTCTTTCCCAACTGATCACCCCTTGCATCGTGCACCCCTCTCCAAACACACAAATCCTCCACCACCACCATCCTATCCTACACCACCATGCTGTTGAATTATATTTGCTCTTGCTCATAATATTGCACCTCCTTTCCTCTATTCTCCTCTCCTATCACTAAGAAAAACCAAACCAGTTCTCTACCCTACCCTGTTACATCACATCAGAAATAATTTTATACCTACTGATGGATGGAAATGGCGATATGAATGAAGAAAGAGAAGAGGCATACCAGTTTGACTTTGTTTTTCTCTATACACATTTCCCCCAATGCTCGGAGTTGGATGGCAGTGTACAAACTAAATCAACTGAAGCGCCACCTGGATCGTCGAAGACGCGTAATTCAATGCGATGGGATGAGAGTACTATAGTGTGTATATACAATGCTAATACCAATATACCTTGCACAGCTGTTTTACGTCATTCAGAATTTGTTTTCGAAACAAAATTACGAAAAGCCTCGTGAAAAGCAATTATTCAGAACAAAAACGTAAATAATGGACATGGACTTAATTTTGGAGCAATTACTATCATCTGCGTCTTCTTCCTAGTCATCTGTGGTCTGTGGATTTCGATTCTTCGTCGATATGATTACCCACATTAAATTCGTATGTTTTCATCGACAAACGAAAAATTTACCGTATTTATCGTGTTCCATTCGCCACGAAAAATCTGAGATCTGAAATAAAAATCTGGTGGTCCCAATGGACCATCTAAATATATCGACGACTACATGGAAAAACGTTCTTTATGCATACAACAGTTAAATCCACGACACGATTCTATGATTAGAAGTGAAGAGCCTGACCGATCATGGCAAATTGTTGGCGTGGACCTGTTTTAGTAGTCAGCGAAGTTACAGTTACAGGAGATCGTTTTCAGAAAGATGTTGAGAAAGATAAAAAGCTTAAGGGAGATCAATTTATCGATTAGAAAGACATGGCGAGGACTTTAAACCTGGTGACGTAGTTTGTATAAGAGACATTTGACTATGATATGAATAAATACGGCTGACACTCCACGGCCGTACTTCATTGAAACAAAGCGGAGGATTTTTCGCAGGAACTTCCACCATTTAGCTCATGAAAGATGTAACGAGGTACCATACGTGCCTGGTGAAAAAATAGTAACAGAAATAGTTACCGATAAAAAGACATCAACAGACAATTTATTCACGGCCAAGTCCCGTTTCAAATCAAACTCGAACCAACTGAGGGGAATATAGCGAAGTCTATTTATATTACTACCAGAAGTGAAGAACACTTGGGAGCGACGAAAAGGTCCGGACGTATTGTTACGAAGCCTGATCTATATATCGGTGGTAAGTAAGAAAGCATGTAAAAATAGCTACTTAATTTATATTCAAAATTGCATTTGAAATTTTTCCTTTCATAAATTTATTTTTAAAATTTTTAATCTACTACCTACTTGAATTAGAATAGGTATGACTTATTTTTGAATTTGGAAAAAAACTTGAAGGGGGATGCTGTTGTTGTATGGGGATTATGGACATTATGGTATTTGTATTGCGTAAATACATATGTACACGTAATGAATAGAGACCATCTGCATTTATATTATACTCTCGACTCGAGCGGTACGTTTCATTTAAAATTGGATTTCTATTCACAACATACTCCTTTGCGTCTAGTATGTGTATAGATTATGATGCCCTTTATAGAAATCAGTTTTTAGCTATGGTACATTTTATAGGAAATGGATGTTACATTCGTGTTTAGCATACCTGAGAATTTCTTGTAAATCCATAGCCAAGAAATCGTTCATCGTGAGAAGGAGAATCATCCGAAGCAACATAAAAGGGCTCATATAAAAATTCGAAATTAGTTACGTTGTGGCTTATAAACGTATCGACATCAGATCTTGAATCCATCTGCCATCTAGGTAGTACATAACACAATAAGAGTTAGTTTCGCGTAAGGTAGAAAGACTAGTTAATATGTACCTACCTGGAAAAGTTTGTAGCATACTGATTATAAATAAAAACGTTTTCGTGGAAAGGTCGAGCCAAGTTTTTTTTAATAAGACGAAGTAGCTCAATTTTGTTTGCAGGAAATTTGGCTCGATTGTCAATTTCGTAAGTAGGAATCACAAAAGCACACATCTTCTTGCAATCTGTTCGCCTTAGAAACACACTTAACTGTTCAAAAATATGCTCGCTTGGTATAATATCTACATCAGTAAGGAACACATATTTTGTCTGGCATCCTTTCCTAGCCAAGTTTCTTAAGTGGTTTTGCGGATATACATTTCTAAGTCTCCATTTTAGGCTCTCCACGCTCCTCGACTTCAACATTTTACTTAAGGTAACTTTCGGTGAATGACAATCAAAACTTGCGGTATATGTAGAATGTTTTTGTGTATTATTCAAAGGAGTTGTTGATTTTGGAACCAGTATATGAAAACTAATGTTTTCGCTGATAAAATTAAAGCACAATCGCAAATAGGTAACATAATTTTGCAAAATATAAAATTCTTCACTATCAGCCACGAAAACCGCCAGAGAAATAGGTCCCATCCAGTGTTTACTCACTTGTACAATTGAATACAATCTTTCTATTGAGCTTTGGGTGGCTAAACAAACGTTGCTTTGAGTGGAAAGTTTTCCAAAATTGTTTCCAACCAGTGCGAAATCGAATATTTTGTAGAGCCTTTGATTATCCCATCTCCCGATGTTTGGATTGATGCCTGTAAAGGCTAAGTTATAAGGATAAAAAATCGACAGTTTATTTGTTCTTGGCAAAGGCAATTCATTTGTTTTGGTATCCAAATGCTTCGGTACAAAGGACGTGTTATTGTATGTTTTGTTAAAGTAGTTTTTGCTATTAAGAATATGAAGTGTCCACAAAAAATTACAAAGAACAAACACCGAAACTATCCCAAAGAATGTCGATTTAAACTGTAACAAATAGCAAGTTAATCGAAATATCCTGTATGCTTAATTTTCGTAAGCTTACCATATTCCTTTCCATTCAACTCCTGCACTTTATTCAAGTTACCAATTTATACATAAAGGACGAAAAATATTGGGGTGGTACAGCAATAATAATGCAGATTCAACGCATGTGTAGAATATTGTTTAGGAATTGTTGCTTTTTACTACTCGATTTCGAAAACATTTTTGTAAGGATATTTTGACTTTTGCTTGATATTTTGAGCTGTTTATTACAAAATCAAGTGATAGTAATTACCACGGTTTGTACTAAACAAATACATGTCATGTGTTGGTGTTTAAGAATAGGTTCAGTGATGCCATTTAAAAAATTGTTTTTTTTTTTTATTAACTGCTTTTGCATTTACTACTAAACACTCAATTGCACCTTACAGCCACAGATTATTAACGATAGATTCCAGAATGAAATCGCATTTTTCTCGAGTGTGACCCGATTTATACGTTGCGTGCTTTGTCGTCCGACACTTCATAATTCTCTTTTGTGCACTTATGGTGCATTATGGGCGAAAAGAGAATACAAGAATCGGATGGGAATTCGCGGCCCATCCGTGTTCGGCTACCCCCTGCACTTTTCATCCTCTTTACCAACACATTCTCGACACTAAAGTGAAAAATCGGTGCGTGTAAAACGGGTCTGTTTTTGTTTGCTCTTTTACATTATCATTGACATAATAGGGGTATTCATGCAACGTCGTAAACTCGTCGTAAACGTCGTAAACGTCGTAAGTTTACGACGTGGTAAATGAACTGTCAAAATTTGTATGGAAAATCATTTACGACGAGATGGTAAACTTACTACGCGAATTGGTGTGGAAAACCGAGATGGTAAACTTACGACGAGGTCAATGTGACCTTTTATACTTGAAATAAAGGCGCGAAATCAGGAAAAAATTACTTTGCATGCATTTATAATACTTTTGATGCATTTATAAATAGAAATTGCACATTTTACTATTCCAAGTGTAGGATAATTAATTAATACATCAAGTTGTATTGAAAGCAAGTTTTAAAATAGTTTCATTAACGAAATTTTCAATTCCAAACAAAGGATGTTCTCGTTCGCGGCAAAAAGTTTGGAATTGGAAATTTCGTTATTTAAACCCTTTCAAAACTTGTTTTCTTCATACAATTTGTTAGACTAACTAATTATTCTACACTAGGAATGGTAAAATGTGCAATTATATCTTTATAATTGCATCAGAAGTGATTTGTTCGTATTTTATCAATTCAGTCGTTCCCTCTCATGTGAAACAGCTGACTGGTTTACCATCATTTACGAAGGCAGCTATTTGGGGCCTTCATGAAACGTGCGTCGTAAACTTACCATTTTACGCGAATGGTAAACTTACGACGTTGCATGAATACCCTTAATGTCAATGCTTATTCTATCTATTCTATCGTTTGATGTTTCCTTACATTGGACTTAAGCGACTATTTATTTTTATTTTTATTTTTTTCCTGTTGGGAGGATAGGATTAATGCTTTATACCCTATTCACACCAAGCCGAAAACCGAGTTTTCGCCAAACAAGTTTAGAAAACTCGTAGATGCATTCACACCGAACACCAACTCTTTTTCGTTTGACGTTTCAATTAGCTGT
Organism: Cheilosia soror; assembly: GCA_949372485.1. Classification (NCBI taxonomy): domain Eukaryota; kingdom Metazoa; phylum Arthropoda; class Insecta; order Diptera; family Syrphidae; genus Cheilosia; species Cheilosia soror. The sequence goes on from OX443564.1 coordinate 24,615,745, forward strand.
GAAACTAGCTATGAAATGTTTGTGGCGACTAGAATTTTATTTTAGTTACTAAACTTCGCTTGTATTGACATAATATAAGAACAGAATTATTTAAGATACTTGATAATCGTTAACTTATGGTTAAATGCATCAAATAATTAACATAAGCAACATTCAAAATCAAAACATCTGAAAATACCATTTCGTTGTGGCAGGTAGTTTGCTCTTTACACCGCGTCTCCGCGAGCAATATTTCATAGCTTGCCATCTGTCATTTCTCATAGAAAGAAATAACGATAGTATGCAATAAAATGTAGGGTGGGCATTTCATATCTTACTATTTCCATAGCCATCACACGAAAACACATGAGTCACAACAAAAAAGTACACCCCATAGAATACTATCGATAGCAAGCTATGAGCAGAGCAATAGATGGAATACCATTTTTCATAGAATACTATTTGTGGTCTCCACGAGCAATTTTCATAGCATACTATATGGCAAGCTATGAAATATTGCTCGTGGAGACGCGGTGTTATGGTGCAAACAAATAGCAAAGATAACAAAAAAACTCTCACTCTCACTCTCACTCAGTCTCTCACATCCTGTCAGCAGTTTTGCTGAGCTCGCTGAATGTTGCAAAAGGTGTGTCTGCTTCAACAACCCAACGATCGTACTCGTTTTCATGGCGTTTTCATGGAAAACGACCTCAAACAACTCGTTTTGAAAACTGCAATATGTATGGGAAAACTTCTGTTTTTGAGGAAGTTTTCGGCTGTTTTCGCTAAAACCCAGTTTTCGGCTTGGTGTGAATAGGGTATAACGCACCATAAGGAGGGCTGTTTTCGTTGACCATCCCCGTGCGTCCGACTATCTCCGTCGGTTCCCATCTTCTGCAGGCAAAAAAACGTGTGATGATGTGCACAAACCAGAGAGATGTGATGTGATGGTGATGTGCGTTGTCTGTTCGGGAGTCGCCGTACTGGCAGGCCGGGCTGCTAGAGCTAGCCACGCGTAGAGCTCCACGTTTTTGCACTGTCGCTATCTGCTTCCGGTACTTTTCTTGTCGAAGCCCGTCTGCCCAAATCTCACTTCCATATAGGAGAATGACATTCGTTGTCGACATTAATAACCTGCGCTTGCTGGGCTTTGGACCACCTATGTTCGCCATTAATCTGCTGAGTGATGTTGTAACTCTAGAGGCTCGTTCCTCTACGAACTTTATCTGTTGCCAGAAAGTTAGTTTTGTGTTGAGCCTCAATCCCAGATACCTCACCGCATCCTTGCTCTTAATGGCTTCAAAGTCAATTTGGAAGCCGATTTGCGTGGGGATTCTCTTCTTCGTTAGAAGGACTATCTCAGATTTTTCTGTTGCCGAACTAAAACCGTGCTGTGCTCATCCATCCAAAAGGTTGTTCGTCGCTTGACTTGGTTCAACTTTCTTTACGCGTTTTAGGTTATCTTGCCGTTATCACTGTCGCGATGTCGACTACGTACCCAACGAGGAAGGTGTCTTCGGGCATCTCCGCAGTATGTCGTCATAGGACATATTCCAGAAGGTCTGGTTCTAAAATTGATCCCTGTGCTGCTCCAGATGTTACTTCCTCCCTTTGTGGGCCTTCTGTGGTCTCCTAAATCAGCTTCTGATCCCTGAGATAGTCTTCTTCTTTGTCGGAGGTTGTTACTATCCGATGGAGCACTCAGACACAACTACTGGTCCATTGTACTGCCAAACAGACACCTTACATTGCTGTACTTAGTTTTCCCGTCTTTCGAAGAAAGACGAAAAGGAGCTTCAGTGATGAAGAGCTTAGATGTTCGGCACTCACCACGTCAGCCCCAAAGATCCGCCACCTGATGCGAGCAAAGGCAGGACAACTACAGAGGAAGTGCTCCGCTGTATCGTCATCCTCTCCACAAGCAGGACAGATGGTGGTGTTCCTCAAGTCCAACACATTTAAGTGTTTGGCAAAAGCTTGGTGGCCCGAAAGGACGCCCACAAGAAGTCTGCAGTCGATTCTCCTGAGAGACAGAAGGAAAGACGAGGACCTCTTGCAGATGTCCGGACGCAGTCGTTTGGTCTGTCACGCCAACGACACTCGTGCGAGAAACCCAAGTATCAATGGATGACCTAACCACAGATGCAGGCAAACCCAACGCAGGTTCAGGTCCTAAGAAATCTTCTTCTGAACCCACCCTGGCAAGCTCATCAGTGATCTCGTTTCCCTGGATACCAGTGTGACCTGGGACCCAAACAAGTTTGACCGTGTTTAGCCTACCGACCAAGTTCAGAGAAAGCTTGAGTTCGAGCACTAACTTGGACGAGGTAAGAGGGTTGAGCAGCGCTTTTAATGCAGCTTGGCTATCACTGCAAACGCATATGCTTCTAGCCCTCCACCTGTTTGTCAATATAGCGCATAGCCATAAGGATAGCGAAAATCTCCGCCTGGAAGACAGTCGCATGGTTACCCAAGGGATAGTGTAGTCTAATGTTCTCGCTTTCCACGAAGACTCCAGAACCAGACCCCTGTCCGGTTTTAGAGCCATCCGTGAATACACGATGCCATTCCTTCCCTGGCTCTGAGTCTGGCCGAAGCCACTCTGTTGCCTGAGGAAAGTTGAAGTGGTAGTTTTGTCGCAGTAGGATTTCTGGTGTCATTGCGTCAGACGGCATATCCATAAGACCGGGGTCAAAGGATAATTCTCGCACAAGTTCTTCAAAATTCCAATGCGCGTGGTACCAAAAGCCACCTCTCTTTAACCGAGAGATGGTTTTCAGCGTACACCCCATGATAAAAATATCAAGGGGGGAGGTTCATCAAAGCATCTAGAGCGGAGCCCGGAGTACTGGGGAAGGCCCCTGTGCAGCCAAGGCAAACCGTTCTTTGGAGTTTGGCGAAAGAGGCCATAACACGTTTCCGCGAAAGCCAGTTCCACCACACAACCGATGCATATGAGAGAAGTGGTCTTACCATTGCCGTATAGATCCATAGGACCCTTTTAGGAGATAAGGCCCATGTCTTCCCAAAAGCGCCTTTGCACTGCCAGAAAGTCAGCGCTTTATCGGTTTTTGATTCAACATGCTTGGACCAAAGAAGTTTTCTATCGAGGATTACTTCCAGATATTTGACTTCATCAGAGATCGGAATAGTGACACCATTTAGCACTAGTTGAGACAGACCAGTGATATTCCTCCTTCTCGTGAAGAGAACAACCGTAGTTTTAAGAGGGTTCACTGAAAGCCCATTCCTTGTGCACCAATCATCGATCAAACCCAAGGATCTCTGCGCCAGAGAGCAGACAGTCCCAAGGTCTGAACCGACAGACAGAACGGCGACATCGTCCGCGTAGGCTTGTGTATAGGTTCCAGGAAGATTGAGAGTCGTCAGCAGAGAGTCTACTACCATGCACCATAAGAGGGTAGACAAAACACCACCTTGAGGGCAGCCTCTGTTTACCCCTGTCATGACGCATTTGCCACAATCCGCTTCGGCAATCAACGTTCTGTACATTAGCATTGCTTTAATCCACAACACCAACGTTTCATCTATACCGTGATGTCTGGCTGTATTACACATGCTATCAAAGGTCGCATTATCAAAAGCACTCTCAATATCGACGAAAATACCCAACGCGTACTCCTTCCGATCAAGAGCACTTTCGATCCTACCAATGAGGTTCTGAAGCGCAGTTTCACAGGATTTTCCGCGCTGATAAGCATGTTGCATCTCAGAAAGAGGATGTAATCGAACATTGCGCATGTGCAGCTCAACCAGTCTCTCCAAGCTTTTCAGCAGGAAGGAAGACAGGCTTATGGGTCTGAAACTTTTGGCGAGAGTATAGTCAGTCTTACCGATTCTTGGTATGAACACGACTTTAACCATACGCCAAAGGGAAGGTATGTAGGCCAAGGCCAAGCTAGCGGTGAAAATTCTTTTCAACGTCGGCATCAGCTGACTAAAACCTTGTTTCAGCATAGCCGGGTAAACTCCATCCGGACCAGGTGACTTGAAGCTGTTAAATGATGCAATTACATATTTGATAGCGTCATCCGTCACCACTCTGGATGCAATATACCAGCTACGCCGCGTGGAGTTTGTCAGTTCCGTAGTGGCCACCGTTGCCGGTACCACTGAAGAATGCGTAGTGATCTGATTTCCCGGGAAGTGAGTCTCCAGCAGAAGACTAAAAGTCTCCGCCTTTGTCTCAGTGTAGGTGCCATCAGATTTTTGGAGCGATTCCAGTTTACTTGGTGATTCGACCTCCTCACAAAATTTCCTATAAGAGTCATTTTTCGATTTTCGAATTAGTCTCTTAAATTCTTTTTGTTTCGATCGATAGAGATTCCAGTCTTCCTCCAAGTTGGTTTTTAAAGACCGATTTAGAAGCTTCCTGGTTTCTCTACGAGATACCTGAGATAGTCTTTCACCATATGAAATAGATAAGCTGGGATGTTGAATCTATTTTCTAGTGCATTTAGAATATCGCTCCACCTAGCTGAATTGAATGCATTTCTTACGTCCAGGGTTGCCAGCAAAACGATATTCTAGGATCGCTTACCTGTTGGGCGGTTTAGACAGCCTTGACCACTTCTTTAATAGCTCCGACCGGGGAGCGTCATTTTCTGAACCCATACTGCCTTCCTGCCAAGTCTCCTGTTCTTTGTACTGCATCTGTGAGTCGTTATTTCAGCAACTTTTCCATTAGCTTCCCCGCAGTGTCCAGCATACATAAGGGCATGTACGCAGATGGGGAGTCTGGGTCTCCTTTTCCTTTGCTGATCAGTACCAATCTTTGTTTTTTTCAGTTCTTTGGGAAGCTGTTATACATGTTGAGCAGCAGGTTAGGGCATGTTTGGGCAGTCAATTTTATTACTGGAATTCCATCTGGGCCTGGTGCTATTCTGTTTTGTATTATCTGCATGGCTAATCCCAGCTCTTCTTCACTAAAACCTGGAGTTTTCTGTCGTGGGGTTGGTGGGTTGGTGGGTTGTCGGGAGGCCTGACCGGATGAGTTCGAAAAAGGGTGTTTACAATGCGCTCCATGTTATCTCCGATTAGAGTAGGCGGATTCGATTGGGCTCCCAGTTTCCGCATTACTACCTTATTGTAGCCTAGCCCTTAGGGGTAGCTGTTTATGTATCGGCGGAGATCCTCCCACTACCGTTTTTTGATCAATTTGATGACCTTCTTTATCTCGGATCTTTTGATTTTGAACTCCGCTAGAGCTTCCTCAATATTTTCGGCGTGTCTTTTCCTTCCCCTGGTGACTATGCGCCGAAGTTGTAGAAGAATTTTTTGTATGTAGACATGCAGCAGAGCTCAACTACCTCGTCTTACCACCCACCAGTACACTGGATTTCTGGTTCTGTTGTTGCAGCTTTTCCTGGGCATTGAAGCATCACATGCGAGCCGTATCAGTTGTATCGTGGCTTCAGTTTTTACTTCCGCGGGTCCTTGTACTTGGAGCACAGCACTTTTTCCTTCTTAAATAACGGATTTGAAAAGCCTAGTGTACGGTTCCAGATAGGAGTTCGCTGGTTTTCTTCTAAATCAAAAACAATGTATTGATGATCACTGCCCATGTAAACCTCGATTACCCGCCAGTTTTTTTATTCTAGCGTATGTGGATTCCGTAGCGAAGGTTACGTTCAATATGGTGCCTCTTTGCCCTGGGCTGCTGAAGGTCGGGGTGTTTCCTACATTTGCTACGTTTAGGCCTTGTCTCGCAGCCGTCTCAAGTATTTGCCTTCCTCGAGAGTCTGTAGTTGGCATTTCCCACTCTTGTGCTCTGGCGTTAAAGTCACCAGCAGCCAGGATCACGCCTGTCCTTTCAATTAAGAAGTCCTCCAGGTCATCCAATTTTTGGCGGAAATCATCGATCCTGTCGTTTGGGCTGAGATAGATGCTTATAACCGTGAGTCCAGCGGTCTTGACCCACGCGAAACCTCTTTGTGTACCTTGGCTATTCAGGGAGAATTTCCTTGTGTCCGGAATCCAAATTGCAGCAGGTTCCTAACGTGTCCACTATCCAGTTTGTCTCTTTGTCTACATACTATTCGCTGATGATGACGACATCAATCTGTAATTCACTCACTGTGGATATTTCCTTGTAAGATTCTGGTCATTGTAAAGCGTCTCGGAAAACTTGACACTTACCGGACCCAGGCATATGATCTAAGGGACATGCTGGAGTTTGCAGATCTGCACATAGACTGCACTTTGGTGGTTTTCTGTAGTCGCTCTCATTGTGGCCCTCTTCTCCACAGTTGAAACACAGCCCCTGTCGTTTTCTGTCCTTGCCCTTACAGGTTTTCTGATGGTTAAGCGACTATCAAAAATGGAGTCAGTTTTTGACATGCTGACGTCAAACAAATGTGGCTTATGAGAACGTCATGCCATTCGTTAGCTTATCAACCCCAACTGACAGCCGATCACACAATGAAAATCTTCCGGTCATGCGGGTGACATTTTTTCGAGTGACCGGCGAATGAAAGGCGATACTCAGCGCGACAAGGTGACATGATTAATACGATTGACAATGATATGAGTTGCGCGGAAGTGATAACTTTTTTCTGCCTTTTCTGTCAGCTGAAAAATTAAGTTCACTGCGTAAAAAAATAGGAATGTAGCGCCATCTAAGTAAGTAAGAATATTTGATGCATTTTTGTGCCATCTACCAGTTTTATACACTACGATTTTTTACGTATGACACTTCTGACAGGAATCGTATGGGAATTCGCGGACCATTCGTGTTCAGCTATGGGGCCAGTTATAGCTATCATTGAAATGCATCATTGGAACAAATCAGTGTTTTCACAAGTCTGTTATAGCAATCATTGAAAAATGCATGTCAGTATAAGAACCTGTCAGTGTCTTTTCAACAAACGAGTCTAGGTTTTGAGGTTACAGTTGATCACTGAAAGCAAAACTGACAGCTGAGAACAGGAAGAGAATCGAACACCTCAGTGAAACGATTGGGTTCCAAATTAGAGAAACGAAAATCAGCTGTTCATTGAAATCGATTTCAATCCGTGAAATAATAAAATTGAATTTAATGAAAAGTTTTAATCAGAAATAAGTAATTTCTTTTGGAAAAAATTTCCATAATTGTTTAGCTTTTGGCTTTTAAAGCCAATTTTGTTTGGTCAATCGTCTTAAAATCGGAAATCAAAATTTTCAATGATGCATTTCAATGATTGCTATTCCCCTGCAGTGTTCATCCCCTTTACAAACACATTCACGAGTAGTACGACGAAAATAGTAGCGTATAAATTGAGTTTTTCTTCGTTCTACTCACTCTATATTATTTACCTTTCTCCCTGAACACGACTTTCGCTGGAAGGCAAAGCGTGTTTGGCCATAGAAAACCGCACTGAATTCATTCTTTTTGCTAGTACATATTTTTTGGGTTGGGTTCCGTGGAAAAGTCAGGGTTTGTGGTTTGGTTGAAGTCACGTAGTACTGTCACTTTTGTCAAATTCATATAGAATAAAAAGTCCCAGTTTTTGGCACAAACCAGTAAGAATAGACCGCCGACTTCCCGTACACCTACCCGATTCCCCCCGGAAAGAATTTCCCTGTCTGTGAATGCGTGTAAATGTCAAAATTAATGGCGGCAATGTTTTTCTATGCAATACCATGCGACCAGGATTTTTCAAGTGTGCGTGCGTTAATGGCGCCCCTTTGATTTTGTACAGCACCAATCCATGAAAAATCCTGGTCTCGCCGACAGCTTGTAGGCAAAGTCCGTTATGTGGGAGGAGTCGACGGTCTATTCTTACTGGTTTGTGGTTTTTGGCTTGAGTCAGCCAGTGAGGAAAGAGTAAGCAAACATTTGAGCAGAACAAATAATAGGTAATACTAATACTTATCTTATCTCTATCATTTATTAAATAAATTCTGAAGCATATCAAAATAAAGACACATAATTTCAGAATCGTGTTGACTGACCAGAGTCCGCGAAATATAGGCAAATAAAACAAAAACAATTACCATAAAATGACTGAGCGATATACCTTTGGGGGTTCTTTAAATGCTATTACTTGTCATGCTTGGAATAAGGACCGATCTCGTAAGTATTCGGTGTGGTTTATGCTGATTATTATTATTAATAAATGTATTCTAGAAATTGCTCTTTCGCCAAATAATAATGAAATTCAAATATATTCCCGGGAATCAAATTGGAAGTTGCTAGATATTCTCAACCAACATGATTTACGTGTAATGGATATTGATTGGGCGAGAAACACAAACCGAATAGTTAGCTGTGCTGCTGATAGAAACGCGTATGTGTGGTCGCAGGGCGAAGACGGTAAATGGAAGCCAACATTGGTATTGCTACGCATAAATAGAGCAGCAACATGTGTAAAGTGGTCTCCAATTGAAAACAAGTTTGCTGTTGGGTCTGGTGCTCGTCTAATTTCCGTATGTTATTTTGAATCGGAAAACGACTGGTGGGTTTCAAAACATATTAAAAAACCCATAAGATCAACAATAACATCGCTGGATTGGCATCCAAATAATGCACTTTTGGTTGCAGGCTCAACGGACTATAAGGTATGTACATGTGTAATGTGGATGACTGAGTGCTTTTATATTTTATTTCCAGTTCAGTATTTAAATATGGTTTAAATGGTATTTTGCGATTTATGATTTATGAATCATACAATATTTTGTATACTCCCCTATTCAAGTTTTCATTTGTTATAACATGTAGGTACGTTTGTTATAACAGGTATATGACTCATGTGTCGTGTGATTTCGTTTTGTTGGGTTCGCAGTCGTTTCAAATTTTTGTTCAAAAAGTTTTTGAGAAGTATCTACTCGTAACTTAATTTGCAGGTCACAATAACTGATAAAGCGTACTGTTTTTTTTTATTGCTGATAAAACTTATGTTTACTTCAGATACTTGAATGACAAATTTTCTTCCGATTTTATTTCTATCCCAGAAATTGTTTTTTTTTCCACTTGTCTTTTAATAAAAAAATGTATATCAGCTTGTGATAGTAGCATCATAGCGACCTTTAGTTGTTCATACTGCCACAACTTCAGCTTGGAAAGTGTTGACTTCGTAAGAAGTCGAGCGCTTTCGTATTGTCGTTGTCCTCTAGGTGATGCCTCGTCTGGTGTTGTTTGATCGTCATTTTGCAGTTGATCTAGTTAAGTAAATCTGACAGCCCTCTATCTTCATGTTGCTGAGTTTTCATTTGGCTAGACTGGTCAAGTGCACAGTTTTCTCAGTTTCTTTATGTCGGTCGGCATCTCCCAATTCTGAGCATTGGGGAAATGTCTTCATTCATTATCTTATATGACGTAACAGGATTTCTTTTTTAAAGTTCCCTATTGGCTGACACTGCGACCTATAGAGATCTATTGTATGGAAAGGGATAAGGTTACTACTCTAAGAGACGTGTGACCTCCCTAGTGAAGGCCACTATATCCTTAGTAGCGGAGTTCCCGAGCTCTGCTAGTAAAAGTATTTCCTTGTTAAAGACACGTTTTCTTAACCAATGAAGTGCCGGGCAATCACAGAGAATGTGCTCGGGGGGATTCTGCATTCTCAAGACAGAACCTACATTCTGTCTCCGGACACAATTTCCTGTGAGAAAGCCCACCAGCCTTTTGATACTGTCCTTATTTAGGTTGAGGATTTCCTTGTAGGAGTAGGGTTTAATTAAGTGTTTGGATTGTCTTAAACCAGGGATTGGTACAGACGAAGTTCCTGTTCCCAATTGTTTATTAGACCTAAAGCATAGTCCAGTTGACTCTGCAATAAGGTTCCGGTCCACAGAACGCGGATTCAGATCCGGCCCTAGCTAGTTGGTCCGCCGATTCGTTGCCCGCAATACCTTGATGGCCAGGTACCAAACCAAGTTTGACCTTGTTGTGTTTGGCTAGGACTTGCAGGGCATCGTAGCAGCACTTTACTGGTTTTGAGTCCATTGTGTTGGACGATAGAGCTTGTAAGGCCCCTTGACTGTCTGAGAAGATTTGTATTTTGGCGCCTTTAATTCCCTTATTGGAGGGAAATCGGAAATTGGCACCCCAATTTTTAAGCACATCAAAATTAATTTGTCGCTGATCGACAATCACAATAAGGGCCATAGCCTTCAAACTTAAATAAAATCTGTTTGCGTGTTCGATTGGCATCCCGAACCAATCGAAACAGCATAAGTACAATGCTATAGCCCGCCCCAAAGCAAAAGAAAGATCCCAAAATGCGCAGTAGCACTTTATTTAAGGTACATTTTTTTCATTTTTGATCGCATGAAATTTTTAATGCTTTTCTCTACTTTATCACAAAGTATACCGAAAATTCCATTTCAACCCTTTTTAATACATAGTGGGTTTCACGCTGTTATAATAAAGTTACTCAGAAATCTGGCTTTCATACTAAACACACATAGCTATTTGAGAAGTGGAACACCCCTCTTCTTTGGGTTGGGTAAATGTATATCTTTTGCATAAGCCAACGACGGGGCTGTGCTGCTGCTGTGTGGACAATCAGTCATGACTCGATGGTTGGAGAAGTTGTTTTGTTGTCGCTAAGAGAATAAAATCCCTGATGTGAAGAGACCTGTCGGTCCAGGTGAAAATTTCCGACAGTGGTTTCTTCTGAATTTTGCTGAACACGTAAAGAAGAAATAAAATAAAATGGTTGATATTATTTAACATTATGGACGTTAAGTAAAATGTATTTTTTGCAAATACTAATTTGTAAATTCAGTATGCACATTCTGTTTTGGGAATGAGTGTCCGATTATATACATATACTCAAACGAATGGTTGTGACAAACTGAGCCTATAGTAGTTTTATATAAACCTTTTATTTTTCTGTTTCTAAAATAGCTTTCGTAAATAAAATTGTATAATGTACTATATTTGATTTCCATTTCAGGTTCGAGTTTTTTCGGCTTATATAAAAGATATAGAAGATCAACCCAATCCGACCCCATGGGGAAATCGCATGACATTAGGACACCTAATGGCCGAATTTAAAAATGCAGCAAATACTGGAGGTGGATGGATTCACAGCGTTAGTTTTTCTGGGGATGGTAATCGTATATGTTGGGTCGGTCATGACAGCTGCATAAACATTGCAGACTCTACAAATGGGAACGTCATACGGTGCAAAACTGAACATCTTCCATTTCTTAGCTGCGTTTGGATTAGTTTAAACTCAGTTATAGTTGCAGGGCATAGCTGTGTTCCGCTTATCTTCACATTGGATGAAAACAAGATATATCTTTCTGCTAAGCTGGATACTTCGCAGAAAAAAGAATCGAGTGGAATATCTGCAATGCGCATTTTCCAGTCCTTGGATCGTAATTCAAGATCCGAAAATTCTGACACGTTTGTAGAATCAATTCATCAAAATGCAATATCTTGTGTTAGAATTTATTCGGGTGATAAATTACTGTGTAAAAAAATAAGTACTTCAGGCACTGATGGTCAACTTGTAATTTGGGATCTAGATGCTAAGTTACTAAATGCATTTAAAGATTTAAATATTGAAGGCAAGTAACGTACGCCACAAAATTAACCCATAAAAAATGCAATTGAATTATGAATGTTTTTTTTACAATAAAATTGGGTTAAATATATATACATATACATATTACATACATTTTCATGAATAAAGAAAATTGTACTTTTAAAACACTTAAGCAAAAAGTATCTTGCTTGCTTGTTTCTTGTTTGTAGAGCTGAGCAATAATGTTACAAAAGACATTCGCAGCACGTCCCAGTATTTTCCGTCCTCTTGTTTATCGTCGTTGATTAGGACTACTAACAGGCTCATCTTTTTGCACAATGTAAGTGTAGTATATTTCTTATTTATAAAATTTTAAAGGGAATTCAATCATCAATTGAAGCATTTTTTTTAATGATTAGGCAAGCGCTTAATAGCGCACTCAGCGTGGGCATTATAACAGGAAAAATAGGAGATTCCGATGCAAATTGGTTTTAAATGTCTGTAAATTTTACTTTATTCTTATCATTATTTTTTTTATTGTTTTTACATAACTACATATCTTTTTGTTCTCTATTTCCATTTTAGTTAAGTTTTGTACCTACGTCTATCTCAAGAACTGATAGACGTAGAAGGCTGATAGACACACAACATCAGGTATAACCTCTAGTTAAACGACAAATACCAATGATAGCGACATATTGATTAGTTTTGGAGTAATAAGTAATTTAGCGAAAAAAATATTTTCAGTTGCACAAAAAACAGTTTGTAGATCATATTCGTAGCTATATATGGGCTGAAGACTGTTTTGCCGAAAAGTTAATATTTTACGAGATATTTACAAAAATATGTCTAATATGTCATTCATAAGCGTGTTATCTTAAACGTTTCCTTTCAAATTGGAATTGGAACTCCAAGAAATACTCATTTTCATACACACACATACATAATATATTTACCCCTATTCCCGTTGGCGTTTGTCGTATACGACTCATGTTTCGTGTCGTTGTAAAACGATGTTCAGATTTTTGTTTTAACTTTTGTTTACAGTTTTGTTTCGTTGTCTATATGTTTACCATTATTTCAATTCATTTGTTTAAAAAATGTTACAAAAAACGACTAAAAAACGAAGTGAAATACGAGTCGTTTACGACAAACGCCAACGGGAATAGGGGTGATTGTTTCTTCTTTCGCTCTCGCGTCTCGGCCTTGGCTCACTCGGTGTGTGTCGGTCGGGGGAGGGGCGTCGGCATGGCATGGCATCGCCGCATCATCGGCACTTCGGCTGTTCTCTTAAATTTATCCTTTCCAATTGGAATTGGAACTTCGATAGATACTCATTCTCTTGTACACATAACATACTCACTTTTGTTTCTTCTCTCGCGCTCGCCCATCTCCATTCATTTATGCGGTTTTTTTTTATTTCGCTACTGTTTATTTCTTGATTTACAAGGAATGCATATACTAATTTTATGTAGATCATGTTCGTAGTTTTTTCTCATTAATGGGTGCTCTTTGTATTTGTATTATTGTTATTGGTAGTTGAGTTGAGCCGAGTCGGTGGATTTAACTGACGAGCGACGAACTATGCATGTACACTGTACACTGTACAGTACTATACGTATGTATATATATGAACTAAAAGATTATGTAAATGTAATTCAATAGTACTATAGTACGTACGGAACCTTCGGTGCGCGCGAGTGACTCGCACTTGGCCGGTTTTTTTGTTTTCTATTCAATATTATTATTATTGCTCACAGAACAGCAAACGTACATTAATTCAATAACTGTTGACTATAGGTCGAAATACCCCATCGCAGCCCGAATAGTATTGGACGATGTCTATGTTGATGACATCATCATGACCGGGGCAAATTCTATTGAAGATCTTCCAAAAATGCTGTCAAAACTTGTTGAACTTTTATCGGTTGCCAACATTGAGATAAGAAAATGGAGTTCTAATTGCTGGGTTCTTTTCGCTAGCCTATCGCTCGAAGATTGCGGGTATTCGCTGATGGAATCTGAAAGTTCATCTCCACTTATCAAGGTCTTGTGATGTACTTTCCATTCGTTTAAATCAACTCGAGCTTAAGAACCCGCTATCCAGACGAATATTCGACCCTTTAGGACTTTTGGCTTGGTCTGGGGGCTTATTCCCAAATGCGCGGCGGATTGATATTTTTGTATTTGCTACTTGCAAATTTGGGTGTTCTACCTCGTTTTGATTGTGGCTGAGGCAATCAAATCTTATATGAGTGCACCTGGTTGCGGCTTAGTCTTCGATCAGGGTAAAGGGTGACCGTAACAGGCTGCCCCCTGCCTATTGTCTCTGACAGACCATCACTAAGAAGGGAGACTTGTGCGTGGCAGAAGTGGGTGATTGAACCAGTCTGCTTTGCTGCTTGACCAAAAGTCGGCGGATGGATTGTATGTTGAAAAAGGATGGGGATAACCGTAGCAGTCCACATGACAGAGACTGGTGCTGAGCAGAAAAGCTTGGTTGAAGCACTCCGTCCTATTGCTTGGTACCGAAAAGAGAGGTCTGCTACAGGAGAGAACGACGACATGTGAATGTGAAATTTACTGACGTAGTCAGCTCTTCCCATTGGCGGTTAGTCTTCAGAAACAGACAAAGGGTGACCGCCTGTAGCTTCAGACCGTTCGCCGTTTCAAGAAAGTGTGTGTTAAAGTACGGAACGGAGACAAAAACAGATTTTGATGACCTTTAACCTTGAATAACTTACGACGCAGACACGAGATTTTTTTGAGACAACTTTTAGAACGCCAAAATTAGCTTATTATCTCTCATTCCGAGGTTGACCCCTTTTTATGCTAACATGACTGGACTATGAGTGACTTGGTACATAAAGGCTTTTCTATGTGCTGCTTGGCGGAGCACGTCGGAGTCCGACGGGAAAAATCACTATCGACTCGTAGGGCTGGTGAGGTTTGTGGGTTAATTGATAATAGGCATGTTTTATTGCACATATATCTCAGTGAAGTAAAGTAAAGTAGAATCTTTAGCATGCAATTACAACAACTATATAGTCTCGAAAATGTTAAGCAGTGTGTAGTTGTTGTACGCGTCTTCTACGGTCGGTGAAGCAGGTGTTGTACAACATCCTTCCATGCAACAAAGTCAGCGACGAAACCCTACGAAGTGCGCTGACCGAAGTTAAGAATACCATCAATTTTAGGCCTGCCACATTTATGTCCTTGGTAGCTGCCCATGATGAAGCTCTGACGACCAATCACATCCTCCTCGGAGCTTCTAATGGAACCAAACCGAATCGTGAGAATAGCGACTGTACCAGGCATATGGAATCTTTCTGGCCACTTAACCCCCAATGGACAAATTCAAATTTACTTATTTCCGATTCTTCCGCCATTTTTGTTAATACCCTCTGGCTCCATACAGAAACCAGATGTAAATAAAAGTAGCTCATATGGAAATGGGTCTAAATAGTTCGACCATACTAAATGTTTTGGATGGCCAATCTTCAGTTGACTAGGCACACAACGACCTTCGAAGTACAAGTGAGAGTAGGAGTTGGAGTAACGTAGGAATATTTGCGATCTCTCTTCATAATCTGTATATGCACCACAATTGTTTAGAGACGTATAAATATTTTTTTGACGGTACAAGCGAAAATAAACCACCAATTCGGTATTAGTGGACTTTACACTCTTTTGAGCATGGACCAACCCGATCTGCGATGTAAATTTAAGAAAGAATCAACGCCTTAAGTATTCACGTTGGCGTTTGTCGTAAACGCCTAATATTTCATTTCGGTTTTAAGTCCGTGTTTGTAACTTTTTACAAACAAACGATTTGAAATTACAGTGAACACAGAAAAAGAAACAAAATCGTTAACAAAAGTTCGAAAAAAACCTGAATATCTTTTTTACAAAGACACGACACATGAATCGTATACGACAAACGCCAACGGGAATAAGGGGGAATATTCTTACATATTTTCCAAAGTCGTTTCTGTAAAATCAGTTCTACATTAAATAACGTTTGCACTTCATTTTATTGATAAATTTTATAAAACCCTTTACATTTGAGGCAATTGCATTGTAAATAAGAAAAAACTAAAGAATTATATGCCAACAAATACTTTATGAATACAATTTATAAAACTTTTCTATTGAAGTAACATTATAAGGAAAGATTTTAATCACCGAAATCGTTCACTGTTTCCGAAAATTGTTTTACATAAGCTTCATGGATCTTCCTTACGAATTCAGAATCATTTTTTATTAAATAACAAATGGTCTTGACAAGTTGCGATTGGGTTAATGGTTTGACTGAGTTAGAAACAATGTTTTGTGAATCAGTATTCGCAACGGTTTTATCCAGCTTTAGAGATTTTTCAAACATACTTGGAAGCATCAAAGCAGGTTTTGGAGCAAGTTGCTGTTCTACTTGGTGGCATACATCTTTTTGCTGTTCACATTCGTTTTTTAAGGACGCTGGTTTCAAAATATTTTGAATATTAAGGAACTTTGCAAGGGGGGACATTTCAAAATCACATTTAGTTTGCTCCGATTTGTTCTCCAAATTTATTTTAGCGTTTTCTGGTTCCACTTTTGACAGTTGTACGGCTTCATTCAATGGAGTCTTAACTTGTTGCTTTTCTAACTGCTCAACAGACAATGTATTCGACAGTAAGCGTCTAAAGAGTGGCAATTCGGATGATGGCGTAGGCTTAGCAGCTGCAAAGAAATTCATGACGTTACGCGAACCAAGATCAGGTTGTTTGCCCACTGTACTCAAACCACTCTGAAAATCTTGCTGTGCTCTGCTAAGCATATTAAAGATGTTTACGTTTTGGGTGCTTGCGGTCCCAGACGTTTTTTGCTTCACAACACAATCTTGAATTAGGCTACGCACAAGGTCACCAATGCGATCGCACTCCAAACTATTATAAAACCAGAATCCTCTGATCCTTGACCTCTCATTGCGATAGAGGAGGAATGGCGGTTGCGACTGTATTTCCAGTTGACCGGTTATTGGTTCCACAAACGATGTTGTATTTAGTCGGTTATTTATAAAAATACTATGAAATGGTTCAGCATTCCGGCTGTATATAAAAAACGCTCCTTCGACGTCAGTCTTTTCCCATTCGTTCTCGTCAGAGTTGAATGTATAGAATGCCACATGTGCCGTCGAGTCAACAATATCCTTTGCATACGGGTCCACTCTTTTTATAGCAGCCAAATTCATGCGATTTTTACTTAAATCAGCCATTATTATACTTCAAATGCTTAGAATAAATTAATTCACGGACATAGTCGATATTCGTTTACAATTATTATTATTTGACAACACCTAGTTCAGTCAGGAAAACTAAAGGGTGTGTTCAGAAGCCGAATGTATGAAACCACTGGGCACCGTTCCAAATTGTTCATTATTAATAGTACAATTAGATGGGCCGTGTTCTTAATGGGAATGGGACTCGGTAAATTGATTTCCAAGGCATCATCAGGGGTCAGATCACGTAAAATAAAAACGATTGAACGATATCGTTTTCAAGCATGCTGTCTCTGATATATCTGTGCTTTTGTCGAAATGATGTCGTTCGATCGTTTTCATTTTACGTGATCTGGCCCCAGATTTTTCATGTCTACCCGAATCCCTGAATGAAGTTTCCTGCAGTTTCCACGAATCAGTGGAATGGTGGTTTAATTTTGTTTGACAAGTCTGTTATAGCAATCATTGAAAAATTCCTGTCAGTATAAAAACCTGTCAGTGACTTTTCAACAAACGAGTCTAGGTTTTGAGGTTAGAGTTAATCATTGAAAGAAAAACTGACAGCTGAGAACAGGAAGAGAATCGAACACATCAGTGAAACGATTGGGTTCCAAATTGGAGAAACGAGAATCAGCTGTTCATTGAAATCGATTTCGATCAGTTCATTCATGCATTTTCAATGGTCCGCTTGTCCATTAAGTGGGTCGCGGGTGTAGGTTGCTCAAGTGGACCCTCCACAGCTCTCGATCCTCCGCCATCGACTCTAAATCATCAAGGGCAATCCCCATACGGGTAGAGGAGAGATTATGTATTTGATCTAACCATCTCATCCTGGGTCTACCTAGGGGACGCCTACCCGATGGTACGGATTCCATAGCACGTCGTGGAATCCTGCTCGGGGACATGCGTTTAACATGACCAAACCACCGAAGCATGGATCGCTCCGTCCGGAGAAGTAGCTGCTCGACATTGAGTTCCTCACGTATTCTGGTATTTCTGATGCGATCTCTACGGGTAACACCAGCAATACTACGGAGAAATCTCATTTCGGCAGCTTGTATTCGCGATCTTATTCTTTCGGTCATTACCCAAACCTCATGACCATAGGTAAGAGTTGGAACAAACACCGAATTAAAGACTGACAACTTAGCTTTGACACCAAGTTCAGTCCTTCTGATAACAGAATGACCAAGCTGTCTCAAAATCCATCCAGCCTGACCAATCCTACAGGAAAACTCGGCATTGCTCCTTCCATCACTCGTGAATAAGACCCCGAGATACTTAAACTTCTCCACCTGTTTCAATGGGACTCCACTAACATGCAGAGTGCATTGAACAGGCGTTCTGGAGACGACCATCACTTCAGATTTGTTCGCATTTACCTTCATCTCAGCTTCAACACAAACGGCTACAAACCGATCGAGTGCGCGCTGAAGTTCAGTCTGAGAGGACCCAAGGATGACCAAGTCATCAGCGAAGAGCAAATGACTTATCCTCAGATCTCCCAATTCGAAACGTTCTTCGCCAAGACTGCGCTGTAACATCCAGTCCATATAAGTAATGAAAAGGAGAGGCGACAAGACGCACCCCTGGCGAAGTCCAACGCCCACGGTGAAAGGTATTGATTTAACGCCGTTTACCCGAACACAGCTTTTACAGTTTGTGTAAAGAGATTGAATGGCTCTCAAGAGAGAACCATCAATTCCATACTGCTATAATACACTCCAGAGTTTCCCTCGAGGGACTCGGTCGTATGCTTTCTCCAAATCTACGAAACAAGCGTAAACAGGTGTAGCATACTCCCATGCCTTCTCAAGTAGCATTCTGAGAGTGAATAACTGGTCGGTTGTGCTTCTGCCGGGACGAAAGCCGCATTGCTCATCTCCTAATCGTGCCTCGACCACAGCTCTGCAACGCGTTTCCAGCACCTTGGCAAAGACTTTTCCGGGGAGACTTAAAAGTGATATACCCCTGTAATTGGAGCAATCCCTTTTATCCCCTTTCTTGAAAAGGGGCACAATCACCCCAATCTGCCAATCGCTGGGAGTTTCGCCGCATTCCCAGGCCACTTTAATGACACGAGAGAGCCATTTGACTCCCTCTTCACCTAAAGCCTTTAGCATTTCTGGCCGGATTTCATCCACTCCGGCAGATTTGCCAGCTTTTAGCGAATTGATCGCAAAAGTGACTTCCTCTACCGTGGGACTATTTTCCGCCCTGCTTAAGGCGATAGATGTGTCATCCTCAATGCCCTGGATTGGATTGAGCATTTCGGAAAAGTGCTCGCTCCATCTGCGCAAGATGTCCTCCTCATTAGAAAGAAGTGTACCATCTTTGGATTTGACTCCTTCGATAATGTTCCACTTCCTTCCTCTAAGACGGCGGATGGTCACCGCAGTTCTTTTCTCACCACCAGCCGCCAAACCGAGCCGCTTCACTCCGCAAACATGTCCTGCAGAGGTAATAACTGCTGTTGAAAACAACTGCCATTCTTCCTCTACATTCAATGGAACATTTGGAATTTGTTCAAACCTTTCGGATACCTGCCGTGCAAATTCCTCCCGTATCTCATCGTTCTGCAGCCCCTCCCACCGTATGCGCGTAACCATCCTTGGTTTACGCTTTGGCAGGATAGGTATTTTATCGATTTCGATCAGTGAAATAATAAAATTGAATTTAAAAAAAAGTTTTAATCAGAATTACATACCTATATAGTTTCTTTTGTAAGAAATCCCATATTTGATTAACTTTATTTTGATACCAATTAAAGCTAATATATTTTCATTAATCGTCTTAAAATCGGAAATCAAAATTTTCAATGATTGAAATCGATTTCAGTGAACAGCTAATTTTCGTTTCTCTTCCAGAATTATCAAAACTACGTTCGGAAATATGCTTGTAGAAGATGAGTAAACATGAAAGGTAGTAGGCTTAATGCTTATCTTTCCCAATATGGCAAATTGGTTGCCATAACTTGGTGGAGTGGTACCCATATCGAATGAAATTAGGAGCAATAATGTTTTCTGTGAACTCCCAATTTTGGATACCGCGTTCTGACTTGATTTAGTATGAATTTTACAGCCTTCTTTAAGTAAAAAAAGTTGTTTAGCCGCCGTAATTTTTCTTGGGTTATTACACTAACAGGTTTGTTAAAATGCCTTGAGGATATAATAGGGTCTTGCTATTCGGACGCTGTACTTGTAATTGAGAAAATTTAAATTACAATTACATGTAATTGTAATTATCGGTAGATAATTGGTGATTGATTTAATCTTGCTTAAATATTTTGACTTCATACTGAAGCATGATGATAGAAATCAATGGGAAAAAAGTTGAAAATACAATTTTTGTCTTTTAGTTTTGTTAAATTCTGTTAAGTAATTTGTTTGAAGTTGTATATTTTTGCGTTTTACAATGATTTTTATCTTTTAGAAAAAAACTTTAGTTAAGTTTAACTTTTTACTTTCTTAAAAAACTTCGATCGCTTTCGCTACTAAAGCAAGAATCTTTTCGCAACGCACATTTTCATACGATTTGACATAACTATAATGGCACGACTTATACTGCGATTAGGGTACCGCCAAAATCCGCTAGGCGCGTGATGACCGCGTGTTGTTAAAGAGATAGGGTCAGACCTCCCCATATAAACGTCGCGTGCAATGTACTAGAATATTTTCTAGTCCAATACGGAATGGATTCTACTACACAACGCATACATATGTCAAATTGTCAGATTAATATCAAGCATAAAAAATATATTGGGTACAGAAAAAGTTGAATGTACGTCGTTTGTTAATAGTTACTTCATATCAAATTGTTTGCGTTTTTCACCATTTGATAACGTGTTAAGTGAAAATATGGACCTGCCATCACAATAGCCATACGTAAAATCATTCAAATCATATATAAAACATTATACTTTACGGCAGTCGATAGAATTGCACGAAAATGGCGGATCTCGAGGCTGTTTTGGCCGATGTCAGTTATTTAATGGCAATGGAAAAATCAAAATGCACCCCTGCAGCAAGAGCAAGCAAAAAATTAATATTACCAGATCCGAGGTAGGTTGTTTATACTAGCATAATCCGTGTACACTGCAAACATAATCACACCTTTTTCAAATATGAACATAAAACAAATGTAATTCTCGTAGCTAGTATAGTTGAGAACAAATACCTACTCAAATCCTTTTGTGTACAAAATGTCATACCTACCAGAGAAGATACCTATAGTATTTTCATATCTTTCTCTACTTCAAATAAGAAATTTTAATTGAATAAAAAGAAACATCCATGAATACTTTATCTGCGTTTTTTTTCAATTATTAACAAGAAATCTATTCAAGACTTAATTGTGTAACGTGTATCCAATATGTGTAATTAGATAGACTAAAAAAATTAACACATGTATGGTTGTGCAATTATTTTTTGTTTATTTAAACATGATTTAATTATAGTAACAAATAAACAAAGCTATATAAGATTTTCAGCAGACTTGCGTTGTCTACGACTGTTTTGTTTAACCCGATCGATTTGCTATGATTAATAAATGGCAGGAATTATTTTTTGATACAATAACACAAAAGGGGTTGGTTGTTGCATGGGTAGGACAAACTCTAGTTAACATCAACCTTTTATGACCAGTGTTCTATTCATATACACATCAAATGTGCTTACTTTACCTCATCGTGATAACCTACCCGGAGGTCTTAATCGATTTGGACGCGATTTCCCGAAATAATAAATTTGAGAGTCGAACGAGATACCTACCGGAGGTCTTAATCCATTTGGACTCGATTTACCGAAATAATAAATTTGAGAGTCGAACAAGAAGAAGAAGTCAGCGCCATCCAAATATCAAGATTCCTTGACTAGAAATCTTGATATTTGGATGGCGCTGACTGTCTGCTAGCGTCATGCTAAAGAAGTAGCATTTTCTTAAGGTAATACTATAATGCGTATAATGCGTTGATATGTCTAAAGGTAAAGCGAATAAATCGTCCAATGTTTGATTATGATTATTATCAAATGATAATTTCTAACAAAACATTTAAGGGTATTATACTCATTAAGAATTAGTTCTCATAATAAAAGTGCTTTGAATCACGGAAACTCCTCAGTGACTGGCAGTACGGTTTTCGTGGCAAAAGATTCACTGGTGTATTGATGACTTATCTCACCGAGAAGTGGAACAAATCTCTCCATAACTTCGGTGAATCGAAGATTGTTACGCTTGATATTTCAAAGACAGCTCTTTTGTCGTAAATGCGTGCTTATCAATCGATGCGTCTCTTAATCAATGGATTAGAAAAAAAAGTTCAAAACTCACTACATACATAAGTGCTGGTACTCCCCAAGGCTCCGTTTTGTCTCCGACTCTTTCTCATTTTTATAAATGATCTCTTGTCTGCAACTTCTAATCCAATCCATTCCTTCGCTGATGACAGCACTCTTACCTTCTCACATTCTCTCTAGGACTCACGGCCCTGCTCTTCGGCCGTAGAACTGGAACGGGAACGTATGTTAAGCTCATTCAATTCCGACCTTGACAGCATTTGAAAATGGGGTTCAGCCAATAGAGTGGAGTTTAATGCTTAAAAAACACAACACTTTTTGCTGTCTTTAAAGCGAAAGACTTTCCATTCTCGGTATGTGCGTTCATGGCAACCTTCGTTGGAATGACCATATACACGAAGTTGCCAAGAATGGTACAAAATGTCTAGGTTTTCTAAAACAGTGCACAAAATATTTACCCCTTCTGGTCTGGTTACAATGTATAAGGCGTTCATTTGCCCCAAACTTGAGTACAATTCTCACATCTGGTCTGGTGCATTTCTCCACTAAGGTCAGTTTTCTATCGCCCTCTGGTCCCTAACCAAGCATGCTAGAGATTTAATTGTATTTTTTTTTAAGTATTTTTTTTTTAAGTATCAACAAAAAATCATGAACTAAAAACCGGCAAAATGTGGGCCCTTGGGCCACTTCAATAGAGCACTTAAATGAAAAAAACATTTTAGAGAATTCTGCTTCTTTTAAACACAAACTTTACCTCAATTTAAGGTAATTGGAGTATTTTAGATTTAAAAAAATTGTTCAATTGTGCATCCGGTTTGGAAAGCCAAATAATTTTGAGAAATCGAACTCCAAGCTAATTGAATAAACTTGAAGTGTCAACCATCGCCAAACATTTTCGATGATATTCGAACCCGTTGTGTAGGCCGGTCAGCTTAATAGCACATTTTGGCTCCATATATACGTCTTAACAATTCGGGCTGTATGGCAATCCGGGCCTTCCAAATTAATTTTTTTTTGTCTGGGAAGACCACACAGCCACAACGAAGTCCAGGTCCCATGTGCGCGACAAAAACGGAGCTTTGCGCTTTGCGCTTTTCGAACCGGGTTAAGGAGTGACTTCTTTTTAATTTTTAGTCTTTTTATATGTTTAGCATTCGATATAATACGACAAATAATTGTGAGACTTGCTTTGATACCACATTTTTTCCCGATTTTCGGAAAAGAGTTATGAGAATTTGACACTTTTTTTTTAATGTAGTTATACTCATTACTTAAAAATATGGATATAACGTGTCGGCTCCTCTCGAATTTCCTAGCTAATTGCCCACTAAATAGGCGAGCGTCTTTTAAACTTTGATTTGTCCTTTTTCCGCCTCTTTCTCCATCCATTTTATTTTTTTATACCCGGTACCACACTGTGGCGAGGGTATATTCACTTTGACATTCCATTTGTAACGCACATAAGGAGGCGTTGTAGGTATGACAAACTATATATATTATGTCCGTCTGTCTGTCCGTCCGCACGATTACGGCCGTAATTTAAGAGCTATCGACTTGAAATTTGGTACGGAAGCTTTTATCCACCAAACAGAGGCTAAGTTCGAAGATGAGCAAGATCGGATGAAAACTACTACTACCTCCCATACAAAAATATCGGATTTATATAGCTTTTTGATGTTAAAATTAAATTTAAATAGCTACATTAAAGATAGCAAGTTTAAACTTTGCACATATTGTTTTAATAATATTTAAAATTTTTTGACAAAAAATGAGCTTGGTCGAATACAAATATATAATTTTTTAATACTTAAATATTTTTTTTATTTTTACAATAATATAGTACCGGGTATTTGAGCTTCGGCATAGTCGAAGATAATTGTCTTACTGGTTTTTAAATTAAATAGTCGAAACAAAAAAAATCTATCATTCATGGATGCAAATTAAAGCAATGGTATTGACGTTTCTTTTAACTCGTCGAAACCTAAAGATCACGACATTGTACTGCCGACGTATGATCGTTTTTCAAGGTTTGAACTTTCCAAATTATAACGATCCAGCCAAATTATTTTAGCATTTATCCGACAGATTTGACTGGATACAAATTCACCATTCGACCACCAAAGTGATTCACCCTTATTCTACGAGACGTTTATATTAAATGACAGTCACCGCCTCCACTATTTATGTCGTTTTGCATCTGTTGCACTTGAGGATTCACTCATTCTGATTCTGGCCGACTACACTCATATATTGGTGAAACGTCAAAAATTGTTGTATCTTGTATGGCTGCTGCGGCTGCCAATACTGGCTTCTCATTGTAAATGCCTGTTAAATTTATATGTTAAGAAATTACTTATTCAAAAGTTAAATTGTTGTTTTGCGGTACAGGCCCCTGGTCATCAAGGTATTGCGGGCAACGAATCGGCGGACCAACTAGCTAGGCCTGGATCTAAATCCGCGTTCTATGGACCAGAACCTTATTGCAGAGTCTGTTGGGCTACTGCTTTAGGTCTAATTAACGATTGGGAACAACAACTTCGTCTAAACCACTGGAAAAATGTTCCGGGTTTAAGACAATCCAAAATATAATTAAACCTTACTCCTACAAGGAAATCCTCAACCTAAATAAGGAAAGCATTAGAAAGCTGGTGGGCTTTCTCACATGCCATGAACGACTTGACCAATTGAGGTCATTTTCATACAATATATTTCTGTGGTGTTTGGGGAAATCTGATAACTCCAAAAATGTATTTTTTTTGTTACGACTACTGTTTTGAACCTTTTGGGCTATATTTTCATTTACGTTATTATGATGGCTGTAGCACAGCTAGAAATAGATGTAATCATTTGGTTCAAAGATGATAAGTGTCTGTGCTTTATTTTCAATTTGGTACTAAACTGTTAAGTGAACTTATCATGTTTGTATCAAACAATAAAAGAAATGAGCGTTAGGAAAATGCTGATAAGTGCCATGTATTAAGTTGATACCAAGCTACTGACCCTAAAAATAATAATTGTGTTGTGCTACTTCCTTGTAGCGTTCGTATCGGACAATTTAAGAACTAATCACCCCAATCATGGAGTCCGCCGGAGGGAATTGTTCGCAGAAAAGAATATTTTGGTATCGTCGAATCCGCAAATTGAACGGTTATTATGTCATATAGGTAGGTATATACATAATATTAACACATACTATTGGTAGGGTGTGGTTTTTTTTCCAGATTTCTGTTCACTTTTCGGATTCGACGATACCAAAATATTCTTTTCCGCGAACAATTCCCTCCGGCGGATTCCATGATTGGGGTGAATAACATGTAAGGCGAAAGTATTGCACAGTGAGGAGCTGATGAGATTTATTCTTGCTTGTTCAAATTTATCATGATAGTGTACAAAAGTTCATACTATAATCTGATACGCATGTGGAATGCTCTGGACAAAATCGAAATACATAATAATATTACAATTACAAGTTATGTTTTAGCTGGCACTGCATCGGAAAATTAGTTTGAAAGAGCTCCACGCTCCACCACAAGTCTCTCGTTCCTAGACACACCCACTTAGAAAGTGATAACGATCATGCTTTAATATTTAGAATGATTTCCTAAATAACCCAAAGCACTATAGTGACATGTCGTAAGAAGAAATGGCGCATTTCAATTTTAGTAGTTTTGAGATAAATGCATTTAACTGTTTTGTTTTCGCGCCTTTAGATTAAAAGGTTTTGAACATTTTAACGATTTTTAAATAATTTATTTTATCGTGCGCATAAGTTTTAGTAAGTTTGGTTATTACTTTGAGTAAATGGACTTGCTATTTTTTTTCTTAGTATAGGCACCAAAAAAATAGGTTGAGACTTTAATAAACTTTTAAAATTGTTGAAATACGTTGACGAGCTTTTTTAATGTTTTACAAAAAATAAGAATACAAATTTATTTAATTGAGTTAGGTTAGGTGGCTGTCAAAAAATGATAGATTAGATACACTTAGATCATATTAATAGGTCTATTGTAATACCCATGAAAGGTGGGATGGAGAAGGGGAAAGTCTATATTGGTAGCTGCGGATTTCTTTTGAGAGAGAGAAAGAGATCTGTGTATCTTACCTTGTCCTTGTGGTGACTAAAGCAGTTAAATTAGTTAAAATTAGTAAAGTTAACACTCCTGGTGACGGTTTGTCTTCAGAGAGGGACGTAGGATGACCGCGGCGTAATTGAAGCAATTCATCGTACTGCTTAGTACCGAAAGGGTGGTCGCAGTTTGCCTTCGGGGAAAAAGACGAAGGTTAACCGAAACAGCCGCTTATTGTTATTGCTCCTGAATGAATGTTCGCACGTATTAATCTAAAGCGTCCCTTCGTTCCCTTTATTTAAAACTAGGGCTCTTACCATCCACTTCAAAGATTTCGTGAAACTAAAAATTTTACGCACAAGTGCAATCTAAAATCTCTTCAAACCGTGTACCTCTTCGTACACAGCTTTTCCACATGATACCTATAGCTAAGTGGCGAAAAAGGCGAATTAACAAAAAATAAAAGACAAAATCATGACACTAAGCAAAAAAGTCCCATAAGCAGACAATTTAGGCAAATGGGCCTTTTTGACATAGTAAATGACAGATAAGCTTTTATTACTTAGCAATAGAGCTAAGCATGGTAGATGTGCCCATTTGCATTATCTACTGATTTTTAGCCATTTGCGGTTGAAAAAAATGGTAAGTACGAAATTTGATGTAAAGTTAATGGCACGAGAGGACTTCATTGGACCCTCTAAACTCTTGACCACGCATTTCACAAAGAAAAACATTGGGGGATTCTCTTCAAATAAAATTTTTTGAGTTATGTTCACAATATTTAGTGACATTCAAGTATTCATTGGAAATAGCTGAGCCATTCAGATTTGTTTCTATATACAGAAGAGGCCGACCCTTTTCTTTGGATAAAATTCACCTGTCACTGGCCTATTGTGAAGCATTGCATATAAACATAAAAAAAATATAAAGACATTCAGAATCTGCTGCCATTTATTGACCCAACTTATTATTATAACTTTTGTAAAAAAGTAAAACATTCTAAGAAACAGCTGATAGTGACGACAATTACGACGAAAAAACTTGATTTTAACAGTTTACCTATGACATTTGAATTAGCTCCCATTCATTTATTCATAGGGTTTTTTTAATTTGTATTGTATTTATATACTAATAATTGACGGTTCATACAATAATAGATAACTCCCATTTTTGTTAATTTTTGTTTGATATAAATATGATATCTGCCACAAACTCAAAAAAGCTTAATTTTTAGAAGAATTGTGATCATTACATTTGAAGTTGATTGAATAATATACACAAATTTAAATAAATCATTGTTTTATTTCTACAATCTTTTTTATCCCGTATTAAACAACTTTAAAATGCCTGTGCTACACATCATTACTTTTGGAGTTATCAGATTTCTCCCAAACACCACAGATTTGTTTTATCGAAACGGTGGTCCGTATTAATGTCAAGATCTGATAGGTGGCGCTGAAGTCAAGTTATTAAGAAATTCTTTACTCATGGATCAAACTAACTCATATTAATAATATGTGTTGACTATCTCTTATTCATAATATGTGTTGGTTTAGTGTTAAAAATGAAGATTATAAAATTTGTACCCGATAGGGGGTTCGAGTAATTAATAATAAACTATTAACACAGCCATATCTTTCAGGTGAACTGCAATCCAACGATCATAATTATACTGGTGTAATGCAAATATTATTAATATAACTAGGTACTTACCTATATTCATTTACTTCGCCTCGAATTGAGTTCAATTTGATTGAGTGGGGTGGATTTCTTAAGTTTGTCTTTGAGTGCTTCTATTAGTTCTCACTCATCTTTCCCGATGTGGTAATGGTAGCGACATCTAATTTCATATATTTCATAATTTCTAACCTCATAATTTCCTCTTTCGAGGCGTTGGTGTTCGTGGGCTTTTTTGCATAGACCTTTGATTTCAAAAAACCCCAAAGAAAAAAGTCCAATGTCGTTAAATCGCAAGATCTGGATGGCCAATTCTGATCGCAAAAACGGACGATTACACGAATAGGAAATGACTCATGCAGCAATTGAATAGTTTCTCTGGCTGTATGGGAAGTGGCACCGTCTTGTTGAAACCACATGTTAGTTACATCCATATCTTGTACTTTAGGAACTAAAAACTGGGTTATCATGTCGCGATAACGAACACCATTAATTGTTACTGCCGCCTGACCAGCCGCATTTTCGAAGAAGAATGGTCCGATAATGCCTCCAGCCCAAAAAAAAAAAAACTGCCCATGTGGCATCTAGTAGTTAAGCGAAAATGAAAGAGACGGCCATACGATAAAGCCTCCAATATAAACAAACGTCAAATGTAAGAATAGAATAATGTCGTTTTCCAATGGGCAAAAAGAAGCGTCCGGGAGCGTCCGGAATCAAGAAAATCACTTCTGAAACAGTTCCATTGGCGCAAAAAATACGCTTCTGCTGATTCTGAGGAGAGAATTTCGCTTCTCGATTTCAGGTCAGAATCCACCCAAGAAGCACTTACACAAGTGCATTTTATGTATTTTACACAAGCCAGCTGGCAGCAGCTATACAATATATTTTGACGTTTCACCAATACGTGAGTGTAGTCGCCCAGAAGCGACTTTCTTGTTCCATTGGATTTTATAATGAGTTTACTTACCCCGAACTGGCAGCTGTCACATTGCTATCATTTTTTCCGTTGGCATCACTGTACTATTAATGGCGTAAAATTCAAAATTTGCGTGAATTATGGTACACCCTTTATTATGACTATTGGACAACCAACCAATGATACAACCGACGAAAATCTTCACTAACTTGACTCCTTCTCTTTTTATAAATTCGATTTAAAACAAAAATTAGCCGAAAATCGGCCATCTTGATTGTATTATATGAACCATGCCTAACTATTTATGAATTTTTGAGATCGATTTCATGAAATCAGTCGTTTTCTCATTGTGGGCGCGTGATGTTAGCCCTTTTGAGATGGCTTAGAAAATCTCTAACAGGAAAAAAAACTTGGGTTGCTAAGATTAACTTTATTTCTTACAGAGTAGGGGTTACTTATTTGAAGGTTATTTCAAAAAGAAGGAAGTTAAGAACAAATGTAGAAATCATTGTTATAATTATATAAGGCGAATTCAGTACAGCGACATCTTACTTTTCATAAAGGTATCAGTAATTGTGAAACTTAACGATTACTAGGATACGCTCTGTTCAATGCAACTAACATTTCTTGCATGAACACTCATTTTTGTGCATGTCAAAACGAGTTCAGTCTAAACTGAGTAAACAGTTTGAACTTATTTTTTTGAATACAACCCATTTTATTTTTTGTAATTTTAATCTAGATATTTTAAAATATGAGTAACACTATGTATACATTTTTCTTTCTCTTACAGTGTTCGGAGTGTAATGTACAAATATATGGAAAAGGAGAATGAACTAAACTTCCATACAATTTTCAATCAAGTTTTTGGTAATTATGATACACTTTATGTTTCATAAGACTATTGACATATTTATAGCAGTTAAAATAATTAATACAATATAAGATAGACATATTTGAGATTGTAAAAAGGGTGCAATTATATATCTAAGAATTTACTAGCCATCTCAGGAGATTCAACATGCGAAATCTACTACAGACTACAGACGACATAGAACTACCAAAACAAAACTCGGAGACTATACTCTGGTCATTTTAAATTTTCAGTACAGGCCTTATGGCAAGCTCTTTTTTTCTACCAATGGTGCCTTTAGAGTAGATACTCTCACGGCACTCAATCACAATTGCAACTAAATAAAATAAAAATCAAGCCACTGACTTACCAAGGAATTGTTGTTATCATTTTCGAAAAACCCACCATGTATGAAGGATTAAAAGGGGGTGAGATTTTTTCCTTGTGGTGAATTGTTTAATACACTGAATTTACATCCAAAACAAAATCAAACGAAAAAATGTGTTGAAGAGTTCTAATGGTCGCGAAATTACAACAGTTTAAAACACGAAGACGAGCACCTTATTGACCATTAAAGAAATTGATTTTGTAATTTTCCTCAAATGCGCATACACCCACCCTGACCAGTCCAGTCTGCCACACAACTGCTGGCAGTATGAGGAATGAGGTTGGCGGACGATTAGGGTGATCTTCTCGTGTGCGGTTGCTATTTTATCACAGAAAATAAACATGTGTGGTGTTGGTGTGCGTTTTAAGCACTTCAGAAGAGTGCAAAAATATCATTACGGGTTTTTCTATGGATTTTGACAAAGAACTTTTGGGTTATGTTGCTTTTTAAAGCTTTTGAGAGCAAATAAATGAATTTGATTATGTGGGATGTTGCCATACATTTATTAGGCACTAGCTGGACCCATGCTCGCCTTGCCCGCTCGCACAAAATTATATTTGGTTCATTTAAAATTACACTTTTGAGTGTTTCATTGAAATCTGTCCAGTAGTTTTCGCGCTTTTAGGAGAAAAAGAAATTTCCTCCCTCTCCTAGATCTTGGTACTTATTTGTAATACTGAATTTCCTTTCGTTTGTTTCCCACTTCCTATATGGAATCCAAGGAACTACCTACCCCAAACCTACCCTGTTACCATACCACATATCGAATGAAATTCTGAAATAAAACCTGTTTTGTATTATACGTCTCTCTTCTTATGAAGATTATTAATATACCCCATGCCATACTGTATCAGGCACCCCATCCCCATCCGGCATCGGGCATACGACCATAATATACATATGTACCTACATATACAACTGATCATAGCACTTACTGCGAAAACAAATCAACCCTCGAATGTATATATTTTCACTTCAAAAAATACATTTTGGCTAAAAACTCTTCCTAAGAACATGGCTATAAACGACATAGCCTATAGCAGTCTCACAGTCCTAAGGAACATTAAAAAAAAAAAGTTTCATCGAAATCTGTCCAGTAGTTTTCGAGTTTTTAACGGCCAAAGAAAATTCCTACAGTTTTATTATATGTATAGATATAGATTTCACAAACTGGCTGGACAGAAGTAAGTCACTCATACACAGTACCTATCTGTTCAAGAAAAATTGCTTTCGATGTGCGACAACAGCCCCAAAGTACAACTATGGAATCCAAACAACTACCCCAATCCTACCCTGTTACGTCATATCAGAATAAAATTCCTACTGCGTTGCGTGGCGATATGCGATAATGGATGTAATGCATTGGATATATAATGTGCACCCTCTGCATCGCCCTCCCTCTCATTGATCTTGCTACTTGTTTAATATACTGCATTTCCTTTCCTTTCCTTTGCTTCCCTCTTCCTATAGAATCCAAACAACTACCTACCCCAACCCAACACAATTACCATACCACATATCGAATGAAATTCTGAAATGAAACCTGTTTTGTATTTTACGTCTCTTCTCTTATGAAGATTATTAATATACCCCATGCCATTCTGCAGCACGCACGACTCACCCCATCCCCATCCTTCATCGGACATACAATCATAATATACATACCCTGCAAACCAAAAGTCAGTACCTACATAATATACAAATACAACTGACCATAGCACTCACTGCGAAAACAAATCAACCCTTATCGAATGTGTAGTATACGTATGCTAGTCTTGTTTTGTTTTTGTTTGATGATCGCAAAAGTACAAACATCCATTCGTAGCAAGGTATATGTGTATGTATATATTTTCACTTCAAAAAATGCATACGTCATATCAGAATGAAATTCCTACTGCGTTGTGTGGCGATATCGATAATGGATGTAATGTATTGGATATATGCACCCTCTGCATCGCCCTCCCTCGCCATACTCTTGCTACTTGTTTGTAATACTGCATTTTCTTTCATATGGAATTCAAACAACTACCCTAACCCTACCCTGTTACGGCAAAACAACCAAAAAAAATTCATTCACCTAAACTAATAACAATATACATACATATTTGAATACATTTATGTGTCTCACTTGTTTTGTTTTGTTCACACACAAACAATATAATCAAAATCAGTCCAAACGTTTAGATGAAAAAAAATAGTAAACTTCCTGGAACCCAATTGCAGCGCCACCTATCGGGTCCAATTGTGAATCTAAACCATCCAGGGACCCACTCAAACACAACAAAATTTCAGCAAAATCGGTTTTTTTATCTCGCGAAGGAATAGTCTGAACTAATTTTTTTTTTTAAATCAGAGCTTAATTTTTTCGGACTTACCTTGCTGATGAACTTTAAATTCAGAAATCAATAGGTATCTATGTATTCAATTTCACTTCTAAAATCAATAACAATTCAAGTATGTATCTAACAATCGGCTTTCGTCTTTACTATGATAATATATGTATATTTCACAAACTGGCTGGACAGAAGTAAGTCACTCATACACAGTACCTATCTGTTCAAGAAAAATTGCTTTCGATGTGCGACAACAACCCCAAAGTAGAACTACGGAATCCAAACAACTACCCCAACCCTACCCTGTTACGTCATATCAGAATAAAATTCCTACTGCGTTGCGTGGCGATATGCGATAATGGATGTAATGCATTGGATATTATAATGTGCACCCTCTGCATCGCCCTCCCTCTCATTGATCTTGCTACTTGTTTAATATACTGCATTTCCTTTCCTTTCCTTTGCTTCCCTCTTCCTATAGAATCCAAACAACTAACTACCCCAACCCAACACAATTACCATACCACATATCGAATGAAATTCTGAAATGAAACCTGTTTTGTATTATACGTCTCTTCTCTTATTATTAATATACCCCATGCCATTCTGCAGCACGCACGACTCACCCCATCCCCATCCTTAATCGGACATACAATCATAATATACATATACCTACATAATATACAACTGACCATAGCACTCACTGCGAAAACAAATCAACCCTTATCGAATGTGTTTGTTTGACGATCGCAAAAGTATAAACATCCATTCGTAGCAAGGTATATGTGTATGTATATATTTTCACTTCAAAAAATACATTTTGGCTAAAAACTGTTCCTAAGGACGTGGCTATAAACGACATAGCCTATAGCAGTCTCACAGTCTTAAGGAACATTTAAAAAAAGTTTCATCGAAATCTGTCCAGTAGTTTTCGAGTTTTTAGCTGACAAAGAAAATGCCTACAGTTTTATTATATGTAAGGATTCCTTTAATTATTTTGTATTTCTGAAGGACCTGTTAATAAACCATTTTTTCGATTTTGTCTTTTAGATATGAGGTTTATTCGTGAGATGTTTTAATGCATTCAATTTCTTATCAGTGCAACAAGTGATCATAAGTCTGATATTGTGAAATATTAATAATGATTACATACCAACAAAAATGTGTTTTACACAAAACTAAGCAATTTGAGACCTATTCGTTAGAGTATATTTGTGCATATTTAGGTAGATATAAATGCATATTTTCTGTGATTTATTTTTACGCTAAAAGATAACTTTTTCTTCTGGGGAACTCTTTGAATAACGCGCCTACTATCTTACCCCTTGGTAATGTGGAAAAGGATAAATTTAATTTAATTTAGATTTAGTTTAATTTTTTTAGATTTAGTTTACGGTCTACATGTTTCTGTTTATGAAATCTTAATAAACAATTGGTAACCCTACCGATATTTGTGAGAGAATCATGCCAATTTATAATGCTCACTATGGCAACCATGTGAAGGCTTTAAATGGAGACAGCTTATTGAAATCCATAAAAGTAAGGATGAAAGGCAAATATCCTATCTTCCCTGTACTGAAAATATAAAATGAACAGAGTATAATGCCGAGCGAAAACACTCGAAAACTTCATTGAAAACAAGTTTTCAAAACGAGTTGTTTCAATTCGTTACCCATGACAACAGCACGAAAACGTGTGAATGGGATATATACATGTCGAATCTTCATTCTTGTTTACGCAAAGATCTCATAGCGGCAGATGCGGGTCGACGTCTCCTTCTTGCTGTTTTATAAGAATTTTCAAATTACTTCCTTTTTATTTTTTTTTGTTAATTTTATTTTTTTATTATTCCCCTCGAATAATCGTATCGCCTCCTCTGATTTAATTTAGGTAACTGATAATACAGTAAGTCTAACGTTTGAATGTACAGTAGAATGCTGTACTACCCACACGCATACCCAGTAGATGCATTGAACCATGCTTCGACATATATGTATATATAAAGCGGCCCATATACACTACACTTGTGTCTGCACCGGTGTCGGTGTACGGAAATGTGTGCTGTGTGTGGGCTGGTGCGCACACCGATTTTGGTGTCAGACACGGAGCGAGTAAAATCAAAAGTTTTTGATTTTTGGTGTCGGTGGCTCGATCGGTGTTATGTGTATGGCGGAATGCCCCACCGGTGTCAGAACACCGGTGCAGACACAAGTGTTTTGTCTATGGGCCGCTTTATAGTCTAAAGTCA
The DNA here is from genome assembly GCA_949372485.1 of Cheilosia soror. NCBI lineage: Eukaryota > Metazoa > Arthropoda > Insecta > Diptera > Syrphidae > Cheilosia > Cheilosia soror. Next base: position 24,650,234 of record OX443564.1, read on the forward strand.
CGTAAAGAAGAATAAGCGGCTAAGCGATTGGCTCGTCGCCTGTGACATCTATTTCGGTGATTGCTATAGAAATCTGAAACACCACTAATTACCGAAGGCAATGACAATGCCCCAAAAACAATTTCAATGAGATCCTAGACAAAACTTACAACCATTGTCCCGAATATGACGTTTAAACCGTATTGTGTGATAATAGATATGAGAGTTATGGCAACGCAGTCCCTAAGCGGCAGAGCAGCGTCGCTCAGCAAAAACTAAAATCGTCATTTTAATTTCAAAAGTACCAAGTCTTTCTACATTATACCAGGATAGGCTTACTGATTTAAAAAATGTAAACGTTAAGTACGAACTTTTTAAAAAATACTTTGAAGTAGAATTTCCCTCAAGACTAGACTGGCAGGACGGACGGGTGAACAGGGACTCGATTTTAACAATCTACACTGACGGTTCAAAGATGGACTGTGGGGTAGGTGCGGGTGTATTTTCGGAGTCCCTGAGCATCACAAAATCCTTCAGGCTCCCGGACACAGCCAGTGTGTTTCAGGCGGAAATACTTGCTATCCGTGAAGCCTGTCGCCTAATCAAAATACACAAGGGCATAGTTCCGAGGCAAAAGATAGATATATTCATTGACAGCCAGGCTGCGATCAAGGCCATCGCCTCAGCCAATATAAACTCAAAATTAGTATTAGAATGCCGAGAGGAGTTGGCCTCGCTTGATCAGTTCCGGATTACCCTGATCTGGGTTCCAGGCCACACCAACGTTTATGGAAACGAACAGGCTGACGAGCTGGCCAGGCGAGGTTCAAGCCTTCACGGCTCACTTGCGGAATCGATCCAAATTCCAATAAGAACAGTCAAGGCAAACATTTCCGAAGAATACCTATCGAAAGCCAATCTCAGATGGAGGAGGCTAACAAATTGCGCCATATCCAGAAGTATGTGGCCAAATTACAGCAGGGACAAAACATCCCACCTCTTGAGTAAAACACGTAAAGATATAGCCAGAATAACAGCGATTACCACGGGCCACTGGCCTATAGGGGACCATGCGGTCAGATTAGGCATCCCACATAATACACACTGTCGCAGTTGTAACGACGCAACCGAAAAAGAAACCCTCATGCACTACCTATGCACTTGTCCGGCACTAGCTAGAACTAGACAAAGAACTCTGGGTAAACCCTTCTTCACATCCCTCGAGGAAGTCGCAAAGAATACCATCAAAGAACTCATAACCTTTTTGAATTCCACAGGCTGGATCTAATCTACCCTTCGACATACCTACAACAACCAGGTCAAATGAGTATGTGGTAACAAAACGGCACTCTGTGCCACTTGGGTTTTTACCAAAACCGCCACTACTACCTACCTACCTACCTAAGTACGAACTGTGGAGAAGTGGGAGGAAAATGTAATTGTCGTCATCTTGTCGAAGACCATTAGACAGGTGGTGAAACTTTACATAACCTGATATTTTTCGGTTAATTGGATAAACACCAGATCTTCTTTTTTTTTAAACTTAAAATATCTCTGTAAGTTTCTTATAAAACCTTCCGCCGAATAGCACTCGATAACGATTTTTTCATAACTAATCGCTCAACAATTGCCGCTCAGCCGCTTGCCGAACAGTCCGTGATGGCCCGTACAAGTGAAGTGAAAGAGGACCATAGAATATATAAGAGACTGTAGAGTTTGTCACTGAAGACAGTAAGCTAAGGACCGGGCGAACTGCAGAGCCTTGTTATTGAATTATCAATATATAATTGGATATGAGTGTACGAATGTAACAGCTAGTGTAGCACTATGCAATTTTTAATAATTGTATGATAAAATGCACTTAGAGATGTAATAATATTATGATTAATATAATACATATAACTACAATGTAATTTGTGAAATCTTTCGATATTAAATTTAAGTACATATATTTGAAGACAATAATATATCCTCAATTAATTTATAAATATTCTATTATTTATTTTAGGTTATCTTCTATTCAAAGAGTTTTGTGAAAATGACTTCGAAGAACCAATCCAACACCTTAAATTTTATGAACAAGTACAGTTTCCCACAGTACATAGAAAATAAAATCTGATCATTTTATTTTGTAGATAAAATCGTTTGAAAAAACCGAATGTTGTGACGATCGGAAAAATTTGGCACGCGAAATCTATGATAATTTTATAATGAAGGAAATGCTCTCTCACACGCATGTAAGTATATTAGACTGTTAAACGTTTGTATTTAAAGGATGATTTCTCACATTACATATTTCTTTGAAAAAAGGGAACGTTTGAATACACGACTTTTGAAGATCCTCGCCTTCCGCGATAAACTCTCTTAATAACTTATTCGATCATATTTAGTTTATCTTTTGGTCTGTCCCTGTGTTATTTTACACCTGAAACCTAGTACGTTGCTGTTGTGAAACGAAATATTCCGGTGGTCTCCAATTGCACACCGAAACGTCTACGGAAAGCCAGCGGAAGATTTACACAAGTGACATTTGAAAACAGCCAGAATTTGTATTTTGTATTTGCTAATGGTGGTTCGTCATCTTCCTGATATTTCTGTTCCAATTCTTCGCAATATAAAAATGTAATATCGTGGACAACCGCGAATCAAAAAAGGAAGTTAAATTTTCGCAAAAGAGAGTGGAGAATTGTACCTACCAAGCAATCATTTTTGCAACTAACAGCTTACTGCAAAACGAAAAGGAGGGCGACATTTTTAACTTTTGTATGGGATTTTTCAACAACAGCAGCCTACCAGGCTTAAGCGCTGCTGACATGGCTTTATCAGTTTTGTACATACATATTTTGTCTTGACCATAGCAAATGTTTTACTTTTATTAAAAAAAAAATAATTATATGTTAATAATTGTTTATTCTAATAATTCTAGTATAATGCTTTCATACAATATTTTCCAGGAATATTCCAAAGAGGCAGTCGCTAATGTCCAAAAATATTTATTAAAAAATGAAGTTCCAATTAATTTATTTGAGGTAACTAAATAATTTGTTTAACTAATAATTTGTTTTAATGTTTGTTTTGTATATTTAGCCTTATATCGAAGAAATTTTTAGTCACCTCAAATCGAAGCCTTTCAAAAAATTTGTGGAAAGGTAAGTATTTATAACAAATCCATACTTCCATACTACTATAACACAAATAGCATTTTTCTACTGCGCCACCTCTAGCGAACGTCTGACAAATGTCCGAGAGTATAACTGTCCCGAAAAAGCTTCTCAATTTAGCCATTCGGATTCGGCATAAAATTGTAGGTCCCTTCCATTCGTCCCAAAAATAAAAACACACAAAACGAATGGTTGTGAGAAGCTAGGCCTAGGGTGTCTACACCTGTTGCGCCACTATTTATTATTTTTTTTTGTATGCATAAAGCAAACTGTGTACATATTATGTACGTACATATAAGGAGTTTGTGATGCGTAACACCGCGTCTCCACGAGCAATATTTCATAGCTTGCCATATAGTATGCTATGAAAATTGCTCGTGGAGACCACAAATAGTATTCTATGAAAAATGGTATTCCATCTATTGCTCAGCTCATAGCTTGCTATCGATAGTATTCTATGGGGTGTACTTTTTTGTTGTGACGCATGTGTTTTCGTGTGATGGCTATGAAAATAGTAAGATATAAAGTGCCCACCCTACATTTTATTGCATACTATCGTTATTTCTTTCTATGAGAAATGACAGATGGCAAGCTATGAAATATTGCTCGTGGAGACGCGGTGTAAGTAGATATACACAATCGCACATACATATATTTCAGATCTGCTGCTATGGAAAGTGTATCGACGATCGCGTAGTATGAATAATCAAATTATACCTTTGAAGAGTTTTTGTGAAATATTAGCCGTATTTTATTATGCCCGTGATTTGAACCAGATCACAAATTAACACTAATACGCAACAACAACACGTGAACCAACTTTCTATTTGGATCATTTTTCATGATCCAGATATATAGTATGATAGTATACTTCTAGGCGAATAATTTTATTCGTGTATGTCGGTAGTTCTATGAACAAAATACAAATAAAGTGGCTTACAAAATTTGGACAACACAATAACCAATCAAACCACTCCATTTCTCGCATAAAATTTGTAAGCCACTGTCAAATGTGAAACAAATTATTGAAGTAAACAAACCGAAGAGAACGCGCACTTGTGAAAGGGTTAACTTCGCGAAATACGCCACAGAAAAAGGCAAATTTAATTTTCAAATAAAAATATATTTAAACAACAATTATATTACAATTGCCAACCGAAGTATTTTTACTTTTCAGCTTGAGGTTTTTTTTTACCACATTTCGGTTTTGTTTACATTAGAAACGTCAAGTTCTTTCAGTAATGCCACACGTCAAGAGAAAAATTACAATTGATCCTGGTTTGTTTTATTATGCTGATCTGATCCGGTTCAGATCATGGGCATAATAAAACACGGCTATTATGTCCATTGACTTAGGACTTTCAGATCAGTACAGAATACGTAAGGATTAAGTTGGGGACGGGGGAGGATCAGTATAGGTAACTTATTATCGACAGCCATGGTTTTCACATGGGCAGCTGCATGTTGCGTGTGAGCTGCAGTCGTAATTTGTTTATACATACTTGCAATAACATGTAGGTACATTTTACCAAAAGCCATTCGATTAAAATATTGTGTAAGCTTAAAAAAGATGAAAAAATATAAACAAACAAATTGTTTTATGAAATTTTGTGTTTGTCTTTGCACATGTTTTCTATTTTTATTTTGTATTGTTCAACATGGAGTAAAGAAGGGACACTGTTATAGCCATTTTGTTGTATCTTCTAAACGAAAGATGTCTTTAAAAAAGCACCTTTGTTCTATTTTCTCACAACTTTACTTATCGCAGGCTGCTTAGAGTTGGACAGACCGACCGCTCGTTAATAGAGATCAAACACGGAAACCCATTAAACATTTCTGCGTCCCCCAAAGCCTTGGGTAACAACAGCGTTCATATGGGGAACTAGAATTTATCCGCGGCTTCGCTCCGTCACCTACTGTGCTTTGCTACGCGTTCGAGAGGATGCAAAAAAATTGCCTATCCTATACAAACCTACTTTTCATTTATTTATTTATTTATTTGCTTTTCAACAAAATACATAGATTTTCTTAGACATTAGATTTTAGCAATACCTACTTGGTTTACAAAAATATTATTAAGATAAAGAAAATAAATAGAGCAAACGATTATGACTGAACACCATCTAGTAATTTTCTTTTAATAGTAGCAATCGATGAATTAAAATCTATTAAATCGGTGTTATCATTGTAGCTTATCAATAAGCCGTTAATAGATGATGATCTGCCGTAATTAGTACGCGAATGTGCAATATTAAAAAAACGGTTAATTCGTAAATTTGGCCGAGGGACATTTAAATTAAGAAGTTGTAAGATCTCCTGAGAGTCAATTTCTCCAATAAGAATCCTATGTACACAAATTACTCTAGCTACTATTCTCCGTTTTTCAAGCGATTCTAGGCTAATCAATTGTAGGCTTGATTGATAGGAGGGTAAGTTACTAACGTCAGCCCAAGGAAGCCCTCTCAAGGCGAACCTGAGAAATCTTTTTTGGATAGATTCAAGTCTTAAAATATGAACATTATAAAAGGGACACCAAACAATGGAAGCATATTCTAAAACAGATCTAACAAATGAAAGATAGAGAACTTTGATAACATATGGGTCAGAAAAATCATTTGCATAGCGCCTTAGTAGTCCCCATGCTTTATTTGCCCTATTTGTGACATAATCAATGTGATGTATGAAAGATAGTTTAGTATCTAAAAGCACACCCAAGTCTTTTATTAAGGAGACACGCGGAATAGCAATACCATTAAAAAAGTAGTTATACATGGTGGGCGATTTCCGACGTGAATATGTTATAACAGAGCATTTACTTACATTCAGGGACAGATAGTTTTTTGAGCACCACAAATAGAAACGTTGAAGACAATTATTTAGATGTAGGAAACAATCATCGTGTTTACCTGACAGATACAACTTAAAGTCGTCCGCATACAAAAGCATACGACACTCAGGAATAAAATTCACAACATCATTTACAAACAAAACAAATAAAAGAGGACCTATGTGGCTTCCTTGAGGAACACCTGACGTCGCACAATTTTTTTTGGAAAAGTGATTACGAAACTTGACAAATTGACATCTTTCGTAAAGAAATGATGAGAGCCATTTAAAGAAAGTGTGTGGAAATCCTAATTTATCAAGCTTATATAGCAATATTTTGTGGTCCACGCGGTCAAAGGCTTTGCTAAAATCTGTATAAATTGCATCCACTTGGTTTCCTATACCGATTTCAGAAATTACAAAATTTGTAAACAAGAGAAGGTTTGTAACAGTCGATCGCTTCTTTACAAAACCATGTTGTTCATTGTAGATTAAAGATTTGCAAAGAAAATTCAATTTGTCGGTAACCAACATATCAAATACTTTTGGGATAGTGGACTGTTTACAAATGCCTCTGTAGTTCTCTATTTTATTTTTTCTTCCCGATTTAAAAATAGGGACAATAAACTAGTTCTTCCAGATAGATGGATGGAAATGTACTTGTTCTTAAAGATAAGTTAAATATATGGCATACTATTTTATGTAGAGGAACAGCACATTTTTTGAGAAAAACGGAAGGCAGGCCATCGGGGCCAGAAGAAAAGCTAGGTTCAATTGCAAATAAATTAGCTAACACGTCTTCTTCAGAAATTTCAACATTATTAAAAAAAATAGGAGTGGACGATTCACCAAAGTAGCAAAAGAATTCTTTATCTATAATTGGATCAATATCTGAATAAACAGATTGAAAAAATGATGCAAAATTTTCCCAGATAGCAGGCGAGGAATCCAATGTCTGTCCGTTGAAACAGAATGTAGTGGGATAACCATCACTCTTATTTTTTGAGTTTATGAAATTCCAAAATTTATTAGGCCTGGATTTGATGCTATTTTGTATATCATTTACGTAAAGAAGTATGCATGGTAAAGAGAAGTTTTGAATTCAGATTTTAATGTTCTATACAGCAAAAAGTCCTCATTCAACAAGCTACTCCTCCATTTCCTATAAGCTCTATTTTTTTGTATTTTTAGGATACGAGTGACTTCATTATCCCAGGGACAAAAATCCATCATGGTATCATTTACACGAATTACTGGAACAAATTTAAAAATTACATTATTAATAACCCGATAGAATGTAAGGCATAAATCGTTAATATCAAGTGAAAGATGGGGGCACCAGTCATAATTGCTAAGCTCTTAACAAATATCATTATAATTAGCATTTTTTAAATCGAATCTAAAAGACTCATAACTACAGACATTATTAACATCCCGTCTCTAATAATTCGGGCCGCAAGAAAAATTTCGGAGAAACAGATTTCCTTTATTTCTTACATAGACTACTCAAACCGAGATTGAAATCGATCGGAATAAAATTAAGAATGATCCCATATAAACTTTGATCCGACTTTTCTCCTTTTATGAATATTAAGATCCTTTAATACTATTGACGTCCCATGGAGATTTCAACGCACTCGATTACAGGTGGAGACATGATGCAATCTGGAATATTAGCGCTGGCAACGAATTTCGCAACAAGTAGATTGCTTTGTTTTCTCGAAATGGGTATTGCTATACAGCCTTTTTTGAGAGCTGGTTCTCTGGTGCATTACTACGATTTACTACAATTACTACGATTGTCAGTACAATTCCTAAAGTTGAATTAAATAAATTATCAAACCTTTTAAAAGTACTTATATGAGCTGAGCAGTCAATGCTTGGGCCTCTACAAATAAAACTATAACAGGCAAATCTATGATAGGCATCCTATAGGCAGGCGCAGAGTGAGATAGTTAGATCCAGTCCGAAAACACGCCCTTTTGGGTATTGCTCTTGATGATGACAACATTTGTTCTAGTTTTGACAGTCTGAGTTTTAGGGGATTATTATTATTACGTTTGGTATTTTTTGGTAATCAGTGGCTCCGATGGCAATGATATGCTATTCTTATTTCTAAGTACATATTTGTATTATTTTCTTTATGAGTTTATGACTAACCATAATATTCAATTTTCATTTACAGCGACAAATTTACTCGATTCTGTCAATGGAAAAATTTAGAACTTAATATGCAAGTAAGTAAATATACATTGGTTTTGCCAAAAAAATACATATTTCTTAAGCTTTTAACTTAATGTAAATTAGCCGACAACTTTCAAAGCAAAGTAATGAAGGGAAATGCGCATTTGCTTAAGCTTAGTACGCTGCTTAAGCGAAACTAAATTTAAGCTGCTCTCCAATTTTTCTCTCCAAACATTAGCCAAAATCCTAGCTAAATTCTGACATAGATTGCGCTGAATTGTGACAGTACAGTCTGAAATGAAAATTTGATTTTTTAGCTGAAGCAGCGCTCGGCTAAATTAATGGATCCGCCTAAATTAAACTCAGCTAAATATTGGAGGAAATGTATGGGATCTAAAGCTCGAGCAGCGTACTAAGCTTTAATTCGTAATTCAAATAATTAATAATGAACAAGAGAGCAGTTGTTATTTTCCTCCTTCTCTTCACTACCGATTTCGTTACTAAACCGATCCTATAACACCGTTACTCATGTGTTTTGAGTTGGAGTTTCGGAATTCCACGTATGTCTTGTGCCGCAGAGGTAATTTGCAAGCCAGCGTTTGATGGAGTTTGGTAGTGTTGTCTCAAGGATAGACCTAGGGCTACTGCTATGGTCCTGTGACAAGGTCTTGGCTTATTTAACCCATCGCTGATTTGACTGGTGATTTCATTTAAGGCGCTGTGTAGTTTGCGGAATTCATGTTGGTGGTTGGCAAGATGCAATTGGTCGATATAAGTTGCTTTGATCTGCTGGTTTTCCCGGTTTGAGCAGTGGTATTACTCTTAAGCTGCTAGTACACGATATGTAGCACGCCACATATATATGTGGCTCTGACGTAATTTTGACGTCAGCGTATGGAGCCAATGGCTACATGCCGTGTACTAGCCCTCTTTGTGCCACTCACATAAGGTACTCATACGTATGAGGCACGATTTGAGGCACTCGTGTGTGGCTTTTCGGCATTCCGTGTACTAACCTAGCACATACGATTTGTACCAATACGCTACATAATGTCGAGTGTTACCTGCACGGTTTGTATGTATTTTTGAATGTAATTTCAGCATTTCAGTTTGTGTCAGTGTGTTTTGTACGAGCAGCATGGTATTTAGTTTTTTGTGGGTCATAAAAGTAGCGAACGCGACGCGATACACCCAAAGCAATAAAACAGAACAATGGAACAAAAAAAAAAGAACTTACAGTTATAGTGCGAGACTGTGCGAAATGCGGATAACATCATCATAAACGAATAACCAACAGCCAATCGATATGTGCGCGCTGTGCTACATTCCGTGCACTAGCACAATTTCATGTAGCCACTGCGCTACATACGAAAAACGAAATGTGTGCCATATGTGTGGACTATCTGGTGACGTCAGAGCCACATATATATGAGGCGTGCTACATATCGTGTACTAGCACCTTTAGTTTGAGCTTAGGACGTAACTGATAATAGTGGTTGATTGGGTCACTTGTTGTTGTTGTTGTAGCGTCTCCGCAGATGATTCTTCTGACTTACGGAAATGTCGAGTAGCCAAATTGTTGTTGTTGGTGCTCGATGTTTAGCGACTGACTGCAACATTCAATGATTTCGGTGTGGCGGTAAATTGGGAGGTGGACTGTTGCTGGTCCATGCGTCTTCAATTGGATGGGGTATTTGACGCTGAGCTGCTATTCCTCGTGTACTTCGTTGGATGCTGATTCAACGCTAGATATGTATATTAATAGCTTGAACTATTGGATGTTTCGATGATGGTCAGATGAAGATTCTGGCGATGGCGTAGCACACAGGAAAGGCATTTGAAGAATTCTCACACTTACGAGTAGGTTCAACTTGAGGTGGCTTTATATTTCGCACTTTTGTTCGTTTTCTCACAAGGAAAATCTACTGACTTTTAGTAAACTGTCTTCGTTTCTTCCTGTTAATTGTGGCGTTCCCCAAGGATCTATTCTTGGTCCATTATTGTTCTTTCTCTTAATTAACGACCTACCTTCCGTTTTATTGCATTGTAGAATTATCATATATACGCTGACGATGTTCGATTGTACATTAGCTTCCCTATAGACATGCACATGCTTGAAGATGCAGTTAAAAAATTAATGGCGATCTTAGTTCCATACGCAATTGTCTAAAGTTTAAATCTTGTAATTATCTTTAAAAATAAGCTAACATGGGATGCTCACATAAATTCAATAATAAATAAAATATATGCATCGCTACGTGGATTATCTATTACACAATTTAACTTACTCAAGTCAAACTCAATTGCCTTTCAACTCAATTGCCCGGTATGATTTCAATCTTCGTAGATTTGATCATAAGCTCGTCAACTTCTTGGATGTAACTTGGAGACTTTTTCAAATGTCTTTGCTGTGCTTTGCTCTTCAAAACTATTCACGTGAAAGAACCTATTTACTTGTTTGATAAAATTGATTTCTATTTATCAAATCGCTACATAGTCTTGCGTCCTGTTACATTCATCTGCTTGACATAACACAGGTCATTTTTCATTTATGCTGTCAAACTCTGGAATAGTCTACCCATTCCTGTGAAGTCTTTAATCGAACGCCGTAAATTCATAATAGTTTGTTTCGAATACCTCTCCAGTTTAAACTGATTTAACTTTCTTGTTTTAATAAGTCTTTTTTCTCTATTTTCCTTGGTTGCGCTGTACAGTTCCCTGGGATGTCGTAGTGACCAGGAACCCAGCAGAGATTGACTCTGTACTGTTCAGCTATTTCGTTAAGTGATACGCTGCAATCTTCCGCTTTAGATCTTATTTTGGCTTTTTTGGTCATAAACGGGTGAATGAAATTAGTAATTTATTTCCTTTGATTTCCCGACGTTTTGGCTGCCTCTTTAACATTGATTATTTGTAACATAAATATGGAATTTTAACAAAATTAGTTAACTGATGTAAAATGACAGAGCAAAATTGTTTGTGAACTTTGACAAAAAAAAAAAACCAACAAAGTTAGAAACAAAACTGGGATATCTACTTTGTTTGAAATTTAGTCTATTACTTATTTTTTTCGATCACTAATAGCCGGTTTTACAGTGCAAGTTTAAACTCCGTTTAGCCAAATATCAGGTTTAAACCGACGTTTAATACGAAAAGGTGTATTACAGTACTAGTTTAAACTTAATCGAGAGTTTAAACCGAGTTTAACTTAACCGGCCATGGATGAGGGTTTAAAATGAGTTTATTTTCCGGAATTGCGTAGTACGATCTCCCTCCCGGTTTATGACGGCGCTCCAGAGTCGAAACAGCCACAGGCAGAGCTACTGGAAGCTGCAAATTAAAATAGAAGTGCACATACACACAACACAAAGCATTTTCGACTTAGTTCTTTCATTCATTCATTCATTTTCAATGGTCCGCTTGTCCATTAAGTGGGTCGCGGGTGTAGGTTGCTCAAGTGGACCCTCCATAGCTCTCGATCCTCCGCCATCGACTCTAAATCATCAAGGGCAATCCCCATACGGGTATAGGAGAGATTATGGACTTGATCTAACCATCTCATCCTTGGTCTACCTAGAGGACGCCTACCCGATGGTACGGATTCCATAGCACGTCGTGGAATCCTGGTCGGGGACATGCGTTTAACATGACCAAACCACCGAAGCATGGATCGCTCCGTCCGGAGAAGTAGCTGCTCGACATTGAGTTCCTCCCGTATTCTGGTATTTCTGATGCGATCCCTACGGGTCACACCAGCAATACTACGGAGAAATCTCATTTCGGCAGCTTGTATCCGCGATCTTATTCTTTCGGTCATTACCCAAACCTCATGACGATAGGTGAGAGTTGGAACAAACACCGAATTAAAGACTGACAACTTAGCTTTGACACCAAGTTCAGTCCTCCTAATAACAGAATGACCAAGCTGTCTCAAAATTGACCCAGCCTGACCAATCCTACAGGAAAACTCGGCATTGCTCCTTCCATCACTCGTGAATAAGACCCCGAGATACTTAAACTTCTCCACCTGTTTCAATGGGACTCCACTAACATGCAGAGTGCATTGAACAGGCGTTCTGGAGACGACCATCACTTCAGATTTGTTCACGTTTACCTTCATCTCAGCTTCAACACAAACGGTTACGAACCGATCGAGTGCGCGCTGAAGTTCAGTCTGAGAGGATCCAAGGATGACCAAGTCATCAGCGAAAAGCAAATGACTTATCCTCAGATCTCCCAATTCGAAACGTTCCTCGCCAAGACTGCGCTGTAACATCCAGTCCATATAAGTAATGAAAAGGAGAGGAGACAAGACGCACCCCTGACGAAGTCCAACGCCCACGGTGAAAGGTATTGATTTAACGCCGTTTACCCGAACACAGCTTTTACAGTTTGTGTAAAGAGATTGAATGGCTCTCAAGAGAGAACCATCAATTCCATACTCCTGTAATACACTCCAGAGTTTCCCTCGAGGGACTCGGTCATATGCTTTCTCCAAATCTACGAAGCAAGCGTAAACAGGTGTAGCATACTCCCAAGCCTTTTCAAGTACCATTCTGAGAGTGAATAACTGGTCGGTTGTGCTTCTGCCGGGACGAAAGCCGCACTGCTCATCTCCTAATCGTGCCTCGACCACAGCTCTGCAACGCGTTTCCAGCACCTTGGCAAAGACTTTTCCGGGGAGACTTAAAAGTGATATACCCCTGTAATTGGAGCAATCCCTTTTATCCCCTTTCTTGAAAAGAGGCACAATCACCCCAATCTGTCAATCGCTGGGAGTTTCGCCGCATTCCCAGGCCACTTTAATGACACGAGAGAGCCATTTGACTCCCTCTTCACCTAAGGCCTTTAGCATTTCTGGCCGGATTTCATCCACTCCGGCAGATTTGCCAGCTTTTAGCGATTTGATCGCAAAAGTGACTTCCTCTACCGTGGGACTATTTTCCGCCCTGCTTAAGGCGATGGATGTGTCATCCTCAATGCCCTGGATTGGATTGGGCAATTCGGAAAAGTGCTCGCTCCATCTGCGCAAGATGTCCTCCTCATTAGAAAGAAGTGTACCATCTTTGGATTTGACTCCTTCGATAATGTTCCACTTCCTTCCTCTAAGACGGCCGATGGTCTGCCAGAACACCTTGCTTGCAGATCTGTGATCACGGTCCAATTTTTCGCCGAACTCCTTCCAAGACTGTTCTTTGGCTGCTTTAACAGCCAATTTGCAAGTTCTTCGCGCCTCAATGTACCGGTTTCGAGAAGGAGAGTCCCCCAAGTGAATCCACACCTTGAAAGCCTTCTTCTTCTCTCTGATAGCTTCTTGAACTCCGGGCGTTTTAAACCACGCAGTTCTTTTCTCACCACCAGCCGCCACACCGAGCCGCTTCACTCCGCAAACATGTCCTGCAGAGGCAATAACTGCTGTTGAAAACAGCTGCCATTTTTCCTCTACATTCAATGGAACATTTGGAATTTGTTCAAACCTTGCAGATACCTGCCGTGCAAATTCCTCCCGTATCTCATCGTTCTGTAGTCCCTCCCACCGTATGCGCGTAACCATTCTTGGTTTACGCTTTGGCAGGATGACTTAGTTCTTGTTCTTCATTTATACAAAAAAATACAAATCTAGCTTAAATCAACGGTTTAACAAATATTTTAATATATAATTCATCGTTGTATACAAAACATTGAACGATATATTGTGATGACTGATGAGCTATATCCCGGCTAAGTTGATCGGCCTTTGGCATAACTCCCAGTCAGGCGTGTCAGTTTGGCTTGAATTGGTCCTATGTTGCTATAAGCGAGTTATACATACATATATAGCAGATATATTTTGGGGGTTGTCACATAGGTTGAGAAATTCTGGTTAACCTTATATTAAGTATTACTTTACATTGTATGTGTTACATAGTCTTGACATATTCTTTAGTGGTATTCATATTCTTTCCTGATCCAAATAAATGCTTCCAGCAGTCTTTGCTCAAACGTTGTGTCGTCTACTGCTTGACATGGTGTCAGAAGTGGGATCGATACATATCCGAATTTTATTTTTCTTTCTTACCACTACCATAGGAGAAACAGCTGGTGGGAATCCTTCAGTTTTAACGAGTACGCCTAGTTTGAGCATGCTGTCGATTTCTTTTTTTACGTCGTTTTGAATAGCGTATCTTTCTCGGTGCGTAATGTTCGAACTTGGGGCTTTCAATAAGATCGATGTCATAGACGAAATCTTTTACCCTACCTAGTCCTTGTAATATTTCATTATCTAACTTTATTTCTTGCACTCTCATCGCTAAAGAACATTTTTCACAATCATCTTTACCAAGTATTGGTTCGCAGAATCCTTCTACTATTAGGAACTTAATTTTGCGTGTAGTGATCCGGATAACACAATGGAGTTTTATTTCACCGCGCACATCGACCTTGGTACCTCCAAACGCGACAAGTTTTTGTTTTACGGGATTAAGTTCTTTTTTCTTGTCTATTTTCAACCCGTTAAGGAAGATTGCTGGAAGCACATTGCATTGCGCAGCGGTGTCGAACTTAAATTTTATTTTATTTTTTTTCCATTTACCTCTATCTTCTCATACCAATTGGATTTATTGTCTTTGTTGCTGTCTGACTTATTGAGAGAGACCACTTGAATTGTCACTCACACTATCACTTTCATATGCATTTTCCGTATTTTCCTGTAGTGTATATACCCTTTTGCTTTTGTCTGTCCTATTTCTTCGGAAGCAAAGTTCCGTAAAATGACCAGACCTTTTACAATAACGGCATTTTTTCTTATATGCTGGGCACTTATATTTTTCGTGTTCTGTACCACACCGGTTACATTTATATACCTGTTCGGGTCTGTTTTTGTCAGTTTTTTTGTTGTTGTAGTGTGGTGAATATTTTTTATGGCGTCAACTGTCACACCATCTGGCTTATGTAATTCTCGCAATTGCTTTGATGCTATTTCGCTAGCTTTACATAATTTTATGGCTTGCTCGAGCTTAATGTCGTCTTCTGCCAATAATATTTCTCTCACGCTATCACTTTTTATTCCTGTTACAATTTTATCCCTTAACAGGGATTCCTCTAGATCTTCAAAAGCACACTTTTTTGATTGGTTTTTAATTTTTGTGAAAAATTCCTCAAAGCTTTCACCTTCATTTTGTGTGAGGGTATTGAAAGTGTATCTTTCGAATGTCAGGCTTACCTTAGGCGAGAAATACTCATCAAATTTTCCTTGTATGACTGTGATTTTCCTCTGTTCCGCTGCAGTTAAGGAGAATGAATTATAAATATTTGCAGCATCGGCTCAAATGCATGACATAAACGTTGCGACTTGTATTTCCTGGGATTTTCTATTTAATTGGGCTGCTATTTCGAATTATTTGTAGAGCTGGAGCCAGTTTTTCCAAGACGATGATATATTGCCACCCGATATCTGAAGTGGTTGGTGCGTTGTCAAAGTCTGGACTGCGTTGTCAAAGTCTGGACTGTGGTTCGCTTCGATGGGATGGTTTGCGAGTGCCATTTTCCATGGTTTTTTTGATTTGATGTCCGATCGATGGTTCAATGCATTAGTGCTTGCCAATTCTGGGCTTTTTGTTTGGAGAACTATGATACCAATAAAACACGGATTTAAGAACATCCTTGGAACTGCCTTTGATGATGTGTTTAAAGCCGGAGAGTTTGGGAACATAGACCGCACTTCTATAAACACGCAATGTTTCTTTTGATGATCCCTCTTTTAGGAGAATCTTTGAGGATTTGTGCTATCTTATGTTCATTGGCAGGATAGAACTTTTTATCATTCAATGCAAAGACCTTATAACAGTGTGCTTGGCTTGGCGATGATGTGCTTGGCTTGGTTTTAACGGAAGTTAATGGGCGCAGTAGCGCAGTGGTTAGTGTGCTGAACTACTGTGCGAGGGATCCTAGGTTCGATCCCCGGAAAAAACACAAATTACGTCTTAAAGTTTTTTCTACTGCGCCACCTCTCGCGAACGTCTGACAAACATCCGAGTTTATAACTGTCCTGAAAAAGCTTCTCAATTCAGCCGTTCGGACTCGTCATAAAATTGTAGGTCCCTTCCATTCGTCCCAAAAAATAGAAACTCACACAAACAAATGGTTGCGAGAAGCTAGGCCTAGGGTCTACCCGCCTGTTGCGCCACATATTTATTTATTTTTAATGACTTCCACTCACTCTATTTTTCTCCATCTCCAATGTGAATTGGACTTCTTCGTCCAATCAATTAAGGCATCCCAGCATATATTCAATAATCCGTTTTCAATAACTACGAATAATGTCGTCAACATATTTTGGTTTAACTTTCAATTTTGATCATTAAGATGAAATGGGATTTAATAAGAGTACCTTAATACGAACCTTAACCAAAAACAAAGTTTCTTTGAATTCGGGAACCCTTCCTAATACTTAAGGTGGCGCTACAGTCCCGGGTGGACCTGGGCCTCAACCAACAATCGTCTCCAGCATACCTTTTTCCTAAATCCCTTTTGGAAAAATGCTTTCGTGTCGGGAAAATGTATTTTAAAGCTATTTTTAGATTTCCAGAACCACGACGAAGACAGTGTAGTTTTGGTGGTAAAATTAAGCAAATATAACATAATATAAACTTTGCATATACCTACCCAACCTTGCACCTACTCCAAATCCTACAGTGACTCCAAGCAGGGGGGTTGTAGGAAGGCAGCGTGCCCCCCATACGTTGACAAATCCACATTTCCAAAAAGGTATTGTGCGAAAGGTATTTTGCCAAAAAGGTAATTTAGGAAAAGTTATTTTGCACAAAGTATTTTGAAAAGAGGTATTTCATCACTAACTCTTTGAATTCCTTGTAAATAATCAATGTTTCCCAATAAAGAACTCCTGAAGCAACCCCTGCCGAAATGTCGGGAAATCATATGAAATAAACAAGTTTCAATCGCAGGCTTCTGACCAAAAAGCCGATGGATACATTTTCCAAACAAACCATAAAAAGAGGAACTGCCTTTCAGGAACTCCAGTTGGGGAAAGTTGCCGATCAAATTGTAGCCGCATTGAGGCAGCTGAAAGCTTTAGCTATTAGGAGGAAAAAATATAATGTATTTATGGACATATATACAAACTTATTTAAAATTCAGACATTTGTTCCAGTCAAACTTGCAATTAACAAAAAAGTTTCGTGCACAGTTTTCATTTTTAAAAAGGCGTATATATGGGAACCAATGTTTTACCTCACAGTAAACTTTTTTAAAATACATATTCAGAAACTTTATTTTATAATAGATACCTATAATAGAATAAGTATTTCATATATATCAATTTCCTTTGTTCCTTTCAGCTTACGATGAATGATTTTAGTGTTCACAGAATAATCGGTCGAGGAGGGTTCGGCGAAGTTTACGGTTGTAGAAAAGCTGATACGGGCAAAATGTATGCCATGAAGTGTTTGGATAAAAAAAGGATAAAAATGAAACAGGGTGAAACTTTAGCTCTAAACGAAAGGACAATGTTATCTGCTGTAAGCACTGGAGTAAGTATCAACAACAATTAGTTAAATTCCAACAACAATTATCCAAAACCCCATTTTTCGTTCAACTTTTAAAATATGCTGTCATGAATAAATAATTTTAGTAAAAAATTGCTTGTCTCAGAGGAGGCGAACTTATAATGCTTGATCAATACGACTCGACTACGGTATATGCTTGTCGATTGATCATGAAATCCGAGTCACAATACATGTCGGCAATAATTTGAGCATCTAATTAGGTATACTAAAGACCCAAGAGGCAACAAACACGCTTAACATGTCATTGCCTAAATTCCAGATTCCATTTTGTTGATAATTGAACATAAATAGATTTTCATACTTCAGAATTTGGTTTTCTAGTTGTGATAAGTATGGTTTAACAGATTTTATGAAAATTGGGGAAACTCTGTTGACAATTAGACTTAGAGCTTGCTACTGGTACTTAACACATTTATTGAAACATAATTTTACTATTATTTCTTAACAGGCAGACTGTCCCTTCATAGTTTGTATGACCTACGCATTTCATACTCCAGACAAACTTTGTTTTATCCTTGATTTGATGAACGGCGGAGACCTGCACTATCACTTGTCTCAGCATGGAGTTTTCAATGAGGCTCAAATGAAATTTTATGCTGCAGAGGTAAGCTTGTAATAACATTAACCCTTTGCAATAAAATAATTTAGAGATGATTCGTCTTTAAATAACTAGATTCCAATCACATAAATATCTACTAAAGTGAAATATTTTTTA
The DNA here is from genome assembly GCA_949372485.1 of Cheilosia soror. Taxonomy (NCBI): domain Eukaryota; kingdom Metazoa; phylum Arthropoda; class Insecta; order Diptera; family Syrphidae; genus Cheilosia; species Cheilosia soror. The sequence continues at coordinate 24,668,662 of OX443564.1, forward strand.
TTTAAAAAAATTTCCGACGATTCGTTAAATTCAAGTTCCTAATGGTGAAATTATTTAAAATACAAAATAAAAGTTGAATGTGTTACACATTTTGAATGCCCGCCGCAGTGACAAAGCAGGAAGATAAGTTTGAATCCCATTTTTTTAACCCTTATAGGACGAATCGGTACAAAGTATTGATTAGGTTTGTAATAATTTTAATTTATCTATTGACATACAAAGTTTCAAGTTTATACGGCTAATGGTTCATGCATTGTCTTCACAACCCAACCAGCATGGTTAATTTCAAAGTTCTAAGCTTAGAGGAAGAGGTTTGAATTTGGCTTGCAAAATTTGAGCATAACTAATTTTTCACGAAGTTAAGTAAAATCCTAAACTTGCATGAACGCATTAAGAAGGCCGCTACTGCACTTTACTCCTGCAAAAGGACCTTGGGTCGCAGATGGGGCATCAGCCCGAAAATAAGGCACTGGCTGTAGTCAGACCGATACTCATGTACGGAATCATCGTCTGGTGGCCAGCCCCAGCACTAGATAACTCTATCTCTCTCTCTCTCTCTACTTAATATAATCCAATGAGTGGCAAGTGGGGTGACCAGTGCCCTGCGGACAACTCAAACCGCAGCATTGGAAACCATGCTTCACATTCTGCTCTTGGACATACACGGTAAAGAGATGGCGGCAGAATTGGCATTGGGTCTGATAGAATCACTGCAATGGAGAAGCAGTGACACAGGGCATGCCAATATTCTAAAAACTTATAATGTTAAAGCAGAAGTTACAGAAGTTATGTGCACGTCCTGGGTCCCTGGTCATAGAGATATACCAGGTAACTGTAAAGCAGACAAACTATCAAGGAATGGCACGAAAATGGAACTCTCTACTCTTAAGGGAGAGCCCCAGGTGCCAATTGAAACGGTAAGATACAACATCTCCATACTAGCACTGCAATAGGCTAACGAGAGATGGCGGGATCTTAACACCTGTAACCATGCAAAACAGACCTGGCCACAAAGGTCCTGTTAAACACATCGGAACTCTTGTCGGAGTACTAACAGGCCACTGTGTACTAGGAAGACATGCCGCACGGCTTGGACTTCTGTCGCAGTTGCATGGATGAGGAGGAGGAGGAAACTCCGTTCCATAGTTACATGTTACATAGTAACTGTCCGGCGCTAACCTCGATTAGAAAGCAAACTCTAGGAGAGTACTTTTTAGGGGAGCTGGCTGATATTGCAGAAACGGATATCGGCAAAATACGGAGATTTTTCCAAAATTCGAAATGGTTCCAAGAGTAGCGGAAATAACCGACTCTGTTTGTGGTATCACAATGGACCTTATCTGGTCTAAGTGAATTACTCCGTATTAATGGATAATTGCCACCTAACCTAAGTAAAAACCTTTAAAAACAGGTCAAGTTTTAATTGCGACTTGCGTAAGTAACTTACGCTTACGAACGTTTACCCTACAGATACTTAAAGAAAAACTTACTGAAGTTGAACAACTAATGAGAACTCGTCATACTCCATCCTTTCATTTCATCGCACTTCGGAATTACCATCCAACGACCCATAAAAGTATTCACCTCAAACAATACGTCTCTCTAGGTAGCCCCATATTTGGCTAACCGACTTCAGTTGCGCACTTCAAGTTGGTTGAGGTCCCCTTCCACTTATGCGCGCCACCTAAGACAGGGTCTTCCTCTACTGGTTAGAATCGAAGACTCTTCGGGCCGTTTTATTCACTATTGTTCAACTTGCCGAAAACTCCAAAGTTGGCCAACTTCAAAGTTGATCTTAAATTGAGAATTGAACGGCAAGTTGATTTTATTCACTACATTATTTTGCAACTCCGAGGTTGAAATCCTAAAGTTAGCCTACCTGCAGTTTGTAAAATATCTCTGGGATATTTCTCGCAAATGACACATAATACGTCAGTTCAACCTTAGATTTGCATTTCGCGTGTAATTTCATCTGTGCATTTCAATGTGAAATTAATAAAAGCAGATTGATATGCTTTTGTAAATACATAGCTATATTAGTAATTAGTGCGTTATTAGATAGTACATAATCTGTGCAAATTGTTTTCGTTTGTCAATGAAACGATAACCCTAGGACAGCGGGTCGGATACTCCGTTGTCAGTAACCCACTTCGGGGATATGAGTGCTGCCGTTGGCCCATAAAGGGTTCATCCGCCACCATCTCTATTTCAGCACCCTGACTAGTGCTGAAAATCCTTACAGACCTTTGCTCCAAATATGTCAGAGAAGCTCACGCAAGGTATCTGCCATCTCGACTGTTGACAACACCGTTGATTCAATCTTGTGTATTCATCCGCTGTATGTCCTCTTTCTGAGGGGCTCATGTAAGACCTCTGAGACTCGTTCAGTCAGTCATTCCGACAGAGCATTATAGTGTTGCTATTTTCTTCGTGTTCAACACTCGCGCTTATAAGTTTAGCAAGCCAAGCCCGGTTGAGCGAGACCAGTACCCGGTGGTTACCACGCGGAGGTAAAATAAGCACAATTGATGTGTATGAAAAAGTTACAACAGCTGGGCACCGCCAAGTTGATGCCAATCAGCGCCTACCCGATTCATACACACCCAACCACCAATAAGGATTATCATATCGACGAAAAATCGAGTTTCATAGATTAAGAAGATGAAGATGACGAAGATGATAGTAATTGCTCCAAAATTAAGTCCATGTCTATTATTTACATTTTTGTTCTGATTCTTTTTAATTGCTTTCACGAGGCTTTTGTTGAAATGAGATTGAGCTGCGCTGGACAAACAACGTTCGGTCATTGAATTGCAGCGGCAATTACATCCAACACCAGCAGCAAAAAAATTATATTTGTTTGATAAAGTTTATGTTTCCACATATTTAATAAACATCTAGCATAACCTAACAATACAAATTTGTCTGTTTAATTTTTTTCTCATTCACTCCTCTATTACATTCAATGAACTGTTTTCAGCAGCATCTAAAATTGACCGAAAGTAAGTGCGAACCAATCGATAGCAGACGTGGTCACTGACCAGTGAATGTGGATGGTACTTGCAAAGGTGTAGCCGACGGAACATTATGTGGCCGCCATCATATCAGTGAATCCTAGTATGTACCGAGTGCATAGTACCTACCGCAATACGAAAAAAAAGCACATCACTCAATCCTTCAATCGATTCGGACTAATTCGCACAATACCTTCTCTCATCACACGACAACGAATTTCTTATTATCTGGAGCACCATCATTGACTCTTTTAGATACGAAAACCATAGTTAAAATCACGGCCATCCCATTTTTTCAGTCCAAACGTGGTAGCATCTTGTATTGCCGCCTCTCCGTATCAAATTATCTATCTCCTCAGTCCTCGTCATCTTCGCTGCTCGAAGACGATGGCCAATTCTCCCTGAAATAGTTTGCACGATAATTTATTTTATTCAATTTTAAAAATGAATTATTAATTATTTTCGTCACTTAAGAACTGAACTGCCAAACACAGAAATAAAAAATAAAAAAATTCTGACGTTTGACGTAAAACCCCAAGTTTGCTTCATAACTTCTACTTTTTCGGTGAGTTGAGCGAATCCAAAGTTAATCAACTCTTGGTTTTCTCAATTTCGGAATATTCAAAGTTGAGCGAGTCAACTACGAGTGAATAAAAGCAATTTCTCAAGTTGAGAATAAAAATCTCCAAGTTGTGTTCAACTTTAAGTGAATAAAATGGCTCTTAGCCATCTAGGTCGATGTCACTGTACAGCTCGTAAACTTCGCTGTTAAATCTCCTTGATTCGATTCGTCGATGTTGTATGTCCCTTCTTGTTGACAACATGTGTTTTGTTTTGCCCTCATTTACCGCTAAACTCATTTTCCCCGCTTCTGTGTTTATACTTGCAAGCGCACTATTGAAAGCTTGCTGCGTTCTGCCAATAAGGTCAATGTCATCAGCGTATTTCTCAGGATTTGGTACACAGAGATTTCTTTACAGTCAGTTAGTTTCCTCTTTTATATTTATATATCGCGCATTAAACATACCTGAGAAAGTACCTAAGGAGTAGTTAGTATCTCTGGAAAATATCTTTAACACCATATTGGAAAAAAAGGTCAAAGATTATATGATCAATTTGTGAGTAAAGTGCTGGCATCTCAGCAAAGATTTTACTATAGAAGACTGACCTATTATCTACGGGACAAAACAAATTTCTTAGCTAGCAAATCCTTTATTATAATCCACACCGGCCAGATCTTCCTATCAGTGGCGTGGCGTTAATTTTTTGAAACCATACAATCGAAAACTCTAGGAAGAAATTAAATTAATGAAGATATTTTTTCATCTTGATTCAATAGTGCAAAACTTTCATACATATTTCGATTTGTTCAATAAATCAAAAAAACTAATTGGGTGAACGATTGATATCTTGTCCTATAATATTTTCCTTTATTTTTACATGAAGGTGTTCTTGAAATGAGTATTTAAATCAAAATCCTGAAAATCATCTACCTATTCTTAAAAAAATGTTGTCAAACTTATTTAGTTATGCATGCATACCATAGCCAAGACTCAAAACACTTGATTTATCACTTTATAAACACATCAGTTTGTTTATTTGTATACCCTCCACAGGAATGTATATTCACTTTGTCATTACGTTTGTAACGCCAAGAAGGATTCACCGGAGACCCTATAAAGTATATATATTCTGAATCAGGATCACATTCTGAATCGATTTAGCCATGTCCGTCTGTCTGTCTGTTGAAAGCACGATAGCGTACAAACGAATTGACTTAGGCAACTGAAATTTTATGAGAGGTCTTATATTTATGGCGTTCAGGTTTGTGTTAAAAATGGCCCATGTCGGTTAAGTAGTTCTGTTATCTCCCATACAAAGCCAATATTTGGCCCATATATCTCTGTCTGTTGAAACCACGATAGCGTCCAAACGAATCGACTTAGGTGAATGCAATTTTGTGAGAAGACCTTTTTTAACCGTCGCGTCGTCAGGTTGGTATTGAAAATTGTCTATGTCGGTAAAGTAGTTCTGCTACTTACCATACGAAACTAATATTAGACACATACTAACTCGCATGGCAAACATTTTGCATGACTTTTAAGCAGTGGAGGGTATCAAAGCATCGGCCAGGCCGATGATAACACTTTTACTTGTTTACAAGATACAAAATATCCCCAATAAGTCGAAGAAAAGCGTGCTATTTTATTGCAAGAAAGCGGCCTTTGAATTTGAACAGAGAATACTCCCCTCAAAAAAAGTCAGAAAATCGGGTGAAGGGAACTGGCGGACCTAATACATTCTACATCACAGCACAGCGCAGCGATGGGAGATACACACACAATTCAAATTCACCAAATATGTAGGAGAAAAGCGTGTTATTTAACAGAAATAGGTACTCAATTACATCACAGCGCCAGCGCTGCGATAAATGATACACACAAATCCCATCAAATAACCCGAAGAAAAGCGGGTTATTTTTTTTGCATAAGAAAGCGGGCGTTGAACAGAGAGGACCAAACTCAGAAAATCGCAAGTGTGCAAAAGAGAAAGGAGACAAATTTGTTCTATCCAGCGAGACATTTTATAACCCGACTTATTTCGGGTTATTTTAGCTTTGGTTATGCTCAGAGAGTGTTGGCAGTTCTAACACTAATAATGCAGAAGGTGTGAGCTTTAAAATAAAGTTGGTGGGGTCGGGGTGTGTAGCTTGCGCTACATGTATCTATTAAGAATAGATACATATTAAGTTTATTCCGTGGGGTTTATGTTGCTCGTTTTTAAGTAAACATTGTTGTGTAGCTGAAACTTTTAAAAGGTAACTCGGTAGGAATCGGGTTATATGGACGCCACGCCACTGCTTCTTACAGAATTCGCTTGAATACCTTTGGAGTACTTCCGCTGGAGTTATATGAAGCGATAAGCATATTGATCGGCGTCAGAGGTTGGGACGCATTACAAACTTTCAAATTTCAAATACGACGACCGGTTTGTGAATTAAGAAAAGAGCACCCTTAAAACGAGTCATCGCCAATAGCTCCGGCCCCAACAAAAATTTTCAAAATCGGAATTCGATCGGATAAAAAATACAAATTTTCGCATACAAATTTTGACCCTCCTTTTACCCCTTTAAGGGTTGAACTTCCGAAATCGGAGAAATTAGTTTTCTTTATTTCTAAAGAGAGTACACAGACGCAAGTTTGAAGTCAATCGGATGAAAAATAAAAATGGTCCCATGCAAACTTTGACCCCCCCCTTCCTTTTTCCATCATAAAGAAAACTTATCTGCTAAAGCAAAGTGTTTGGGCTAGAATACAGAAGCTGTATATATTTATATTACCTATTTATGTTTAGTAAACACGAATGAATTAACGTGCTATTTGTTTATTCTTTTATTCAACACTTTAAAAAAAAATTCTTTCTGTTTAGGTAATCCTTGGATTGGAACATATGCACAAACGATTCATCGTATATAGAGACTTGAAACCTGCAAATATTCTTTTAGATGAAAATGGACATGTTCGGATATCGGACTTAGGCCTTGCTTGTGATTTCTCAAGAAAAAAACCACATGCGTCAGTGGGAACACACGGCTATATGGCTCCCGAGGTTCTTTCGAAAGGGACTCCTTACGATTCGAGTGCTGATTGGTTCAGCTTTGGATGTATGTTATATAAACTTTTAAAAGGTCATTCTCCTTTCCGGCAGCATAAAACAAAGGACAAACATGAAATCGACCGCATGACATTAACGATGGTAAGAAAAGTATTTAGCTTCAAATAATGTAGCAATTTTTTCCTCAATCACAAGCGATTACTTAAGCAATTATTATATAGTAGATCTAAGCCTCTCCCTCTCTTTGATTTAAAAAAATTTAAATTCAGTACCTACATATAAGAAGAAAGATATGAAATGTACTCAATCAATCTTAAACAGTTCCGTAGGTATACATACTTTTTTTTTACGTCACTGTCGTACAGCGTTAGTTTGTGAACTGAAAATTCAAAACTAAAATGGGGGAGGTCAGTTTGCTTCATTCTATTTTGGTAGTGGTAAGTATTTGTTTGTATATTCCTTGGAATGAATCATATTTATTCAACTGAATTTTACGCAATTTTATAGTCTGTATTCGAGTCAAAAGTGAAACAAATAAAATCAGGCAAGGTCACTGTTTTCCTCCAGATGTGCTCACATAAGACTTGTCACCGCAAAATAGTGGGTTTTTCCTGTTGTCAAGTCACCTTTTAGTACCAAGCAATTTTACTTTTGTCTATTCAGACTCGCAGTTCTCTGGGACATCCGACTGACTGTTGAAGGAATGCAGCAAAGCGTTACTTATGCTTGTTGGCTGATCTCGTTTGTTTAAGGGAGTTATGCCAACAGAAATAAAGCGTGTTAAATTCTCACAGGAGGCAAAAAATACTACAATGTCCCAAGGGTGGTCAACACTTTTGGTAATTTGTAAAAAATATTAAGAATTCTGCCTCACCAATAAAGGCAAATATTCGTCTCCCTCTAATTACCGATTCATAGCACTTACCTACGTTCATTCTTTCTAAGGTAATGGAAACGCTGATAAATCGTCATTATCTTGAATCACGAAAACTCCTCAATGACCGGCAGTACGGTTTTCGTGGCAACAGATCCACTGATGATTTGGTCGCCTATTTCACCGAGAAGTGGTACCAATCTCGGGTGTAACGAATATAGTTGAGCTTAATATTTGCATTCGACAGAGTTTGACATTAAGCTCTTTCTTCGAAAATGCGTGCTTATGGGATCGATGTGTCTCTTATTCAATGGATTAGAAACTACGTTTCTGGCCTTTCAATTTAAGTAGTTTTGGATTGCTTCAAATCTGAAACTCAAATTTGGTGTTCTGGTGTCCCCCAAAGCTTCATTCTGTCTCCGACCATCTTTCTCATTTTCATAGATAATCTCTTGTCTGACAACATGGTGTTTAGCCCAATAAAGTGGAATTTAGTGCTTTCAAAGCATAATGCTGTCTGCTGTCTCTAAAGCGAGATAAAAACCTTCAGCCATTATCCATCAATGGCACTGGCATCACTGAAACCGAAAGACATTCTATTCTCGGTATGTGCGTCCATGATATGTAACTTCCTTTGGAATGATCATAACAGATTCTGTTAGAATTCTGTCAGAATATGTCCAATAGTTGTGTGCAATCTTATGTCATTTTGACGTCAGCATGTCGAAAATTGACTCGATTTTGGACATGCGTAATTAATAGTAGCTTCATATCGTCTGTTGCGCTGATTGGATAGGATCCAAAATCGTGCACCTGTCGCCATCTATTATTTATGTCGTTTACTTCTTCACCCAAAATACACGCAAAACGTCTTTTATCACAATGAATTTCACAATTATCCGAAATTTTCCAAGCTTCACAACGAATTATCCACCTTTACATCATTCAAAATCATCAAATCATGCGATAAAATTCAAAATTTCATCGGAAAAATAAATAATTTTTTCGCGCTTTTCCGGAATTTTCTATTTTTCCATTCGAAAAGCCATTCCGGAACAACTGCACACAACATTCCATACAAAAAATCAATTTTCGATTTTTCCTATTTCCCTACTTTTCCGGAGGGTTTTCCCAAAGTTTTCTTTTAGAATAACCTTCTATGTAATTCCGAACAACTGAAAAAAATGTTAGCCAAATCGGTTCAGCCGTTATCAATTGATGAATTACTATACATTTTTTTTACACCATTTTTATATACAGGGTGTCTCAGTTAAGAAGTATAATCCTTTAAGGGATGATTCCTGAAGTTCTACCGAACAAAAAATTGTATGGCAGGGGGGTGGGGGGTCTATTTTCATCGCATTTCCCGTTATAGCTCATCAAAGTAGGGGACCTCTAATTTGGAGGTGTTACCACTTAAAACGCTATAACTTCTAAACTATTATAGGCACGAAAATTGTTTTCTATTTAGTAGCGCATAAAAGTCTTAAGCACTTCGGGTACATCTGTGCAGCAACAAAAAAGTAATGGCTCTTTAAACTCAAAATTTTGAAAATTTGTTGTTACATTTTTTTTATTTAAAATGCTTTTTTCTCAAAATTTTTAATTAATAATTTTTAATTTTTTTTATGATATTTTTATCCTTGAGAAATTTCCTAAAAAATTATGTTAAGCAACGTTTTTACGTACAATCAACAGAAGTTGTAGTAAAGCCGTTTTTTGTCAGACAAAAAAGGTGAACAAAAACTCGATTTTTCTCAAAAATAAATAAGAAACGCGCAATTGTAACTACTAATTAAATTAGTAACATTACATAGAATTAATACGTTAATTACACAAAATAAATGTTAGGCATTGGTATGTTTCATTAAAAATGCACTTGTTAGCTTTTGACAATATTCAAATCACCTGTCCTCATTGAACCATAGTTCTACTTGTCTTCATTCATCGCGACAATTGTCGAAGTGTTCACGGACTTGTCGTCTTGTGTTACACAATTTTTGACAAGTTGTCGAAATTCACTTGTCCTACAACTACTTGTCGCGTTGTGTTACAGGCCCCTGGGTGGCCAAGGATTGGGACCAAATCGACCAGTTCACCTTTTCATCAAAAGTATGGTTAAGGAATGGATTTACCCCGCTGCTACTGCCACAAGGTGCTCCATCTTGTTGAAAGAACATCGCCCTTCACTGAACAAGAAGAACAGCTTCAAGGAGCTCTAAGAAATTCCAGGTACTAATGAGAATTAACTGTTTGTGTAAGAACGCGCGGGCCTACTAAAGTGTTTTCAAACATTTACACTAAACCTTTGAAATAAGCACACATTTTGAAGAAGTTGTTCACAATAATAAAATTCTTAACTTTGAAAGGATGTTGTGCTTATTAAATGGGGATTGGGGTCTGGTCGCTGACCAATGGTGCAAACTGTGGAGGTTTGTAACCCCATCTCTTCTGAATTGCCTTCGTCAGTCCACACATTGTTCTTGAGCAAGTGCCCGTCTTCTCTCTGTAAATCCACATCCAAATAGACCTGTAGAGCTGACCTTGCTCCATGTAGCAATCTCCGCTGTAGGTCACACCGTTTTCAACCTTTCTTGGGCTTTCCCTATCCGGTTTCACTTCCTGAATGGCTGTAATATTGGCTTTGTACTTGCCTAGGGTCTCTACTAATTGCTCGGCTGCACGTGACCTGTTTAAGGTTCGGACATTCCAGGTGCAGATCCGAAGCTCGTTGTCCTTAATTTGTTTGCTATGGTGTCAACATTTGGATCATCCATATTCGAGGCTTGTTGTCGCATCGTAACACGAGTTGTTTTCCGTGGTAGGGAAGTTACTCAGACGCACAACACCGTTGATTCAGTCGATTCTATTCATCCACCATACGTCTTTGTTCTGAGGGGCTGCTCATGCTAAGACTTCTGAGACTCGATCAGTCAGTCTTTCCGACAGAGCGTTATAGTGTTGCTATTTCCTATGTTTTAAACAGTCGCGCTTATAAGTTTAGCAAGTCACGCCCGGATGGACAGACCAGTACCTACCCGGTGGTTACCACGGGGAGGTAAAATTAGCTCAATTGATGTGTATGAAGTAGTTACAACAAGCTGGGCACCGCCAATTTGATGGCAATCAGAGTCTACCCTCTTCATACAACACCCGACCACCACCATTTATCTGAAATATTAAATTTAATTCCTTGAATTTCGATCGAGTTTCACCCCATAGCCATAGAAGATGTTTTCTGTAGAAGGTATAAGATTTTTTTTTTTTTTCGCATGGAAGGTGCCACGCCTCTTTGTCCTTTTGACCATTCATCACAGGAGCACCCCAGGGCCAGTAAGTAAGACTATCTGTAAGTTTGAGCTCAATCGATTGGGTGGTTTTCGAGATACGATTTTTAATGTTTTTTTGTATGGGCGGTGCCACAGCCCTTTGTCCAATTTTTTTACATCCAAACTGCTACAAAAGAATACATTTCCAGGAAAAAAAATGAATCATCAAATTCGTTGTAGCCAAACTGGAGATATAAACGGACAATCATATTTTAAACTCATTTAAATATGTTTATATAGATTCCAATAGAATACAAATGAAAATAGAATTAAGTATAATGCCGTTCTTAGGGAAATTAGTAACTTTTAATGAATATCTAACGAGTTTTTAGTCAGAGATTATATTTTTGTAATAATATTATCGCAATTTACTATATTTAATAAGGCCATATAAATTTATTAATTTCAGAATATCGAATTTCCGGACTCTTTCAGTGAGGAGTTAAAAAATCTTTTGGAATGTCTTTTGCAGAGAGATACTGAAAAACGTTTGGGTTGTATGGGCAAAGGGTATGAAAAATATATGCATTAAATTAATAACTATGGGTATTTTCTTAAGGCTTTTTACGCAATAATTTTTAATTTTTAAATTTTTTTTCTCCTTTATTACTTTCAATAATATCCATTGTTGGCTTTGGCTCTTGGTCAAGTTATTGGCTATATGGGCAGTATAATATTTATGTATGCTGTATGTTTCAAGTACCTACCTACCGAAATCTGACCCAAAAAGTAGTGTTTCCCATATAAATGTTTATACCTTTTTAGGTGTTTCCCCCTTAATTGAGCTAAAATTACAATTTTCTAAAACATGGGTGTCACCCGCCTGTTGCGCCACCTATTTATTATTTATTTATTATTTATTATAATATCCTTGTAATAAGCGGTTAGGAAGTTATAGTCCTTAAGAAAAATACAAAACTTAAGAGGAAAAAATATTACAAACAGATGTCTAATATGAAGTTTCTACTGCAAAGTTCCCAATTATCACGACTCACGGTTTGTGACTTATCATGTCATTATCATTAAAAATTATGATAAAGCTGCGTTTAAGAGGACACAGGGACATATCCAAAACACCATCAACTCTTTTCTCGGCACGTTTTGGGTAGCTTAATACAGCAGGGCTTGAATAATTTTTAAAATCCATGAAAATACACGTTTTAGTTCTCCCTTTTGGGGAAAACTTTGTAGATACCCACAATTTGAAATCGATCGAAATAAATTTATTCCTAACACAAACCTTTTGTTTTTGTAAAATATGACACATATGTACATATTTAGTTACCAATAACTGATTACACAAACCGAGTTTGAAGTTGATCGGACAAAAACGTCAGGACAACCTATTTCAAATATGAGATAAAATGCTTATTCCTTCATACTTGCTAAGCGAAGTCCTGTCACATCTTTGTTAACTTCTATTCGGAGACTCATGTTTATGAAGATAGACAAATAGATACACAAAGCAGGGTTCTGGTCAAAAATAACAGATGGTTTTATATCAAGGTCTATGGCTTAATTTTATGTGATGCGTGACGTTTCGAGCCTGCTTTACATATACGAATATGTATCTATCATCCTGAAGGTCACATATAATTCCTACTAGGAAATTCTCAGCGATCAAAACTTTACCACATTCTTCGACTCGATTAATAAAGGCATATTAACTTTGCCCTTATAAATAACATAACCTAAATGCATGTTTGTTATGTGAAGTAAATTATGATTTGAAATGCTTTGCATCACATAACCAAGAACGCAAACTCATGTAATCCCAGCTATGTACTTACAAATATGCATTAAAATCACCACACAATTCAGTGATTGATTAATTTGACAATGACGAGAATAATAAACACATGCACTTACATAATTTGGTTCAGGTTTTTTAAAAATCGAATGTAAATTTTTGACTACGATCTATACAAATCGTTTATTCATTCATTCATTAATTTTCAATGGCCCGCTTATCCATTAAGTGGGTCCCGATTCTCCGCCATCGAGTCTAAATCATCAGGGGCAATCCCCATACGGGTAGAGGAGAAATTGTGAACTTGATCTAACCATCTCATCCTGGGTCTACCTAGAGGAACCCTGAACGTCTGATGGTACGGATTCCATAGCACGCCGTGGAATCCTGCTCGGGGACATGCGTTCAACATGACCAAACCAAGAAGCATGGACCGCTCCGTCCGGTGAAGTAGCTGCTCGACATTCAGTTTCTTACGCATTCTGGTATTTCTAATGCGATCTCTACGGGTCACACCAGTAATACAACGCAGAAATCTCACTTCGGTAGCTTGTATCCGCGATCTTATACTTTCGGTCATTACCTAAACCTCATGACCATAGGTAAGAGTTGAAACAAACACCAAATTAAAGACTGACAACTTAGCTTCAGTCCTCCTAATAACAGAATGACCAAGTTGTCTCAAAATTTATCCAGTCTGACCAATCCCACAGGAAAACTCAGCATTGCTACGATCGTTTAGAATGTGATATTTTTAATAAAACATACGATACAATAAATAAATGTTTATTATTGATTTGACCCCACTCCCAAGCCAACAATATTCTGCTGACTGTTTGCACGATAAACAGAATACGTGTTAATATTTATAGCACATGTTGTGTAACGTCACGTGAATAGTGATTTTTTTGTATCTTTCAATACAAATAATAGTGATTTGACAGTTGAATACTGCAGTCGATAACGAAATGAATACCGCAAGTTTTTAGTCGATTCGAATAATTTTAGGTACACTTCTGAATTATCACTGATTATCACATTAAATGTGAAGAAAGCTTCCTGAGCTTCGCATAAAATTTTAAACCTAGTCAAATAAATGAAAAGAAAACGACAACCAATGATATCCTATTCACACCAAGCCGAAAACAGTCGAAAACTTCATCGAAAAAAGGGGGCTTATTCCCATATGCGCGGCGGATCGCTTTTCATGGCGGATTATATATTTTTGTATTTCCAGAATCTGTCAAAAGCGATACTATTCAGGTGACGGATTGCTGGCGGATTTATTGCCAGCAATACTCACAATAGCTATCGGTTTTGAATGGATCGAATCGCTTTTGGAAATATAAAAATACCAATCCGCCATAAAAAGCGATCCGCCGCGCATTTGGGAATAAGCCCCCAGAAGTTTTCCCATACATATTGCAGTTTTCAAAACGAGAGGTTTGAGGTCGTTTTCCATGAAAACGCCACGAAAACAAGTACAATCTTTGGGTTGTTGAAGCAGACACACCTTTTCAGCGAGCTTAGCAAAACTGCTGACAGGATTAATTATTTTATGCATTTAACAATAAGTTAACGATTATCAAGTAGCTTTAATAATTTTGTTTGTATATCATGTCAATACGAGCGAACAGTTTAGTAACTAAAATAAAAGTCGAGTCGCCACAAACATTTCATAGCTGGTTTCACAGCTAATTTAAACGTCAAACGAAAACGAGTTGGTGTTCGGTGTGAATGCATTCACGAGTTTTCTAAACTTTTTTTGACAAAAACTCGGTTTTCGGCTTGGTGTGAATAGGGTATCAGGTTAGTGTCGGCAATATCGAAAAGACATATCTAAAGAGAAGACGAAAGAAAACCACATTTATGTAATTAATAAAGAAATTCAAATAGTCTCTTTTTTTAATTTAAATATCTCCCTTATACCTTTGTATTTTCTTAAAATGAACATGTATTTATAATAATCGATTTATTATCAGTTTATCACAATGATTATATGAAGCTAAAAAGCTTTTTGATTTTTTTTTAGTTTTTACTTTTGACGTATTAATCAATTTGGCTTTCGCAAATCGACATTTACTTTCGTTTTTATTACTGTTTAAAAAATGTATTACTATTATTTTTGTTTTGTTATTTTTTCGTCAGAGCGGAAGAAATAAAACAACATCCATTCTTCTGTGGAATCGACTGGAATCAGGTTTATATCCAAAAATACACGCCACCACTAATACCACCGCGAGGAGAAGTAAATGCTGCTGATGCTTTTGATATAGGATCATTTGACGAAGAGGATACAAAAGGAATAAAATTGACGGAATCAGACCAAGAACTATACAGATATTTTCCACTAACGATATCCGAAAGGTATGTAGAAAATATCACTAATATGTACTAATTATATTTGGGTATTTATTTATGAAATATCTCCATTTATAATAATTGCTCATAAAAATTTCAAAACTATGAGTGATTCATAATTTGTTAGATTTTTGTACTGTATTGCTTTGTATTGCTTTAGATTCAAAAATGCAGTACCTATGCAAAATATATGCATTGTAGATTGACCATTTTTTATCAGTTTATACAAATTTTGCCTAGACAATGACGCCAACATAACTAGCGCTCTTGTTTCTGAGTCAAAAATAAGGAAACAAAATGACAACCATCTTGGATTTCACCGTAGAATGCTAGAGACACCTATTGGGTGTGAGTGAATTTACCAGGTAAAACGGTTAAAATTCAAATTGCTGCGTCATTGTTAACAATACATAGATTCACTTCAAAAAAGTGCGAGTTTCCAATTTATTCCGCGCCGAGCCAACAGAGCTAGTGGGTATGTTGGAAGCAACGCAAAGTCCATAAATATTGTGTCAATGCCAAGTACACTCCGTCTCTGGTATCATTACGAACAGGAATTTGTTGGTTTTAATTTTACGATCTTTTTCAAATCCTTCGGAAATCCGGGATAAAACCAATTGCACAAGGAATGAAAGATATTATGATTTTGGTTCCGAATCCAGGTTTTCGTTGTCCGTGCGGTATGTATCGGTGCATTATGCTATCTTCATTTTTTCATGGCCAATATAAGGCGCGTTTTTTTTTTGCAATCCTATATGGGTTTCGCAAGTTTTCCATACAAATCGTTAGCCCGGATAATCATCGGGGCTTATGACTTAGCCCAGATAAAAACTGTGCTGCCAATCTACGAGTGCTTTAAATGTTATCGAAAGTGCTATCGATTATGTCATAAATGACATATGACAACCAAAATTAAATGAAAAAAAAAAAACCCAAACGTAAACAATTCAAAATAAAATAATAAGAAAAAAGAAAAACGCAAAATTTGGACTCGGGAGGAGATACTGGGGCTGGGGAAATGAATTTTATTTGATTTTGCAGGGCCTCTGGCAGACTGAATGGTTTCGCAGCGATTCTCATGTCTGTTGGCTCAAAGAAGACCGGCCTGCGGTGCTTTTGAGCGATCTGTAGAACAGTTTCCATGGATTTAAGCGGAAGATTTGCGTCCATAACGATTAGAGGAGCCAGCGCTAACGCGTCCTGGTAGTGTGCAATGAGATCCGGACTGATGGATCGATTAACTTCCATGTTTCCAAGAACCAGCTGGCAGTCTCCGCGTCGAAGATTACCGAGCAGAGGGATGTCGACTGTCGGGGGTCTCGGTGTATCCGTTGTAGATCGGAGAAAGTCGCACCTCCTGCCGGATGACTACGAGGAACCTGCCAAACGTTCTATTCGATTAAGTAACAAAACTAGTCAACGTCTCTGGAGCTGGTGATAGCTTCTCTAGTGGATTCATTGCAAGCATGTTGAAGGGCAAAGCTGAAGAAGAATGCATTGCTCTAGGGCTTTTTGCTGCCAACAAGGCTCTGCAGACAGACGGTGCCGTTCCGAGGGAGTACTTTGACAAGGAGCCTTCACTAGACACCCCCAAATGGGAAGAACTATAGGTTAAAATTGGTGTAAATTGCTTTATTTAGACGTAAATAAAAAGGTTTAATTTTCTAAAAAAAGAAAACCTGATGGCTTTTGCTTTCTCCATCTTAGTACTGCCACCTGGAAAGCAAACTCGTAATAGTAAATTGTGAGATCAAGAAGATGTGTGTACACTTACACTTTAACGACCTTGTCCTTTCCTCCGGAAGCAACTCTAGCCCCATCTGGTGCCCAGTCGACGCCAAAAACTTCGTCAGCGTGACCGGGAAGCTCTTGCGCCATTTTCTTGGTCTGCACACTCCAAACTAATAAGAAAAAACAGTAATTAGTTTTAATAATTTGCCCGACCAGTAACAATTTACCTTTCAGCGTTGAGTCTTTGCTTCCGCTCACAATAAGCCGTGAATCAGAAGACCAGACTAAAGTGTACACCGCCTGAACATGTCCACGGAATGTTGTAATGAATGTTCCATTGGGCGCGCCACAGACGCACTGATTTGTCGAACGATGCCGAAGCAATAAATTTTACATCTGGGGAGTACTTGACGTCGTTGACGACATTCTGATGGCCAGTCATTCGTTCGATACACTTGCTCTGATTCGATTTCCAGAGGTGGAGCGTGAAGGCATCTGAGCACGAGACAAATGACTTGACGCCATCGGGACAGATTTTGTCGTAGCGCTGTTGAGCTATATCCTTCAATTCTTTCTCTAAAACGGGAAATGGTTCAGCGCATGTTTGCAAGGATAATGAGTGGAAAATTACTTGGAATTTCTGCATACGTCTTTTTCTTGTCCATGACTGGATGAAATGGGCCCGTGCGGAGAACATAATCTGTATTTAACGTAATGTAATTTACCCAGTGAGCATGCCCGGTAAAGGTTCTGCAAAGAACACCATCTTCGGCACGCCACATTTTTACAGTACGATCCTTTGACGAAGAGTATATCAACCAGCAACCACCCCATCGCACTGAGCTTACCGACATTCCGTGTCCTATAAAAGGAAAAATGTTGGTTTATTTCACATGTCAAAATAAAAATAAAGACAACTTACCAGTTATAACTAAAAGACAATGCCCAAGAACAGTATCCCAAATCCTAACATCTCCATCCGAACCAGCGCTGGCCAGCTTACGACAATCGGGATTCTGATGGTATGGCTCCCAACACAAGCCGTTTATCCATTTCTTGAAACACACAAGACCCATTGCTTGTGACCAGAACATGTGAAATGTGGTGTCTCTGTACTTAGATCCCACAATCGCACCATTGTGTCACCAGAACCAGTAGCCAAATGCGGACCGTCTGGACTAAAACTGATCGAAACTACTGCTTCTGCATGCCCGGGCATAGAACTCGTACATCTAGTAACCGGGCGCACCTTAAACACTGCTTGTGGTTGGTAAACTATGTCGATGACATTTTCTGTGTCGATTGTTCCACACAAGTTCCAGAGTATTGACTGGATATCCGACTTGTTAGGTATATTGCAATTTGTGTAGTTCTTCTCAAAACTCCTGAGGCTGCACAATTCATTCACTGATACACTTTACTTTCAAAATATTTTAATGTGCCTACCCGTGTGTTCTCGCTATTTATCATTTTATTAGCACAAATTAAACAAACAATGAAAAATAAAATCAGATAATAAATTTTCCGTACGGCAAATTTGTCAAGACAGAAAAAAAACAGCTGAAATGTCAATTGTCAATTAGGATAGTGCTGCCAAGTCACAGTACAATCGAACAGTTATCGAAATTTATCTAAGCCTATATAGGATTGCAAAAAAAAACGCGCCTATAGCTGGCCTTCTGTATCACGCGGTGAACAGTCGATCTGCTAGCTGAACTCCAGTTTCTTTACTTACGGAGAGCCTTGAATTTGAAGAATCTTTCTGTATCGTCCGCCTTTCCTGACATGTTGTTGCTTTGCTGACTCTTCCTTTACGGTTTTTTCCATACTTCTCCAGGTCTTTAATAAAGCTGTGTACAACAGGGGCGCCTATTCCAATCTTGCTGGTTATAAAACGGATAGATTTTAATTGGTCCCGGTAAGCTCGAATTTGGCCTTTTCCTCCCTGATTAATGTGTTTCCTTTACCTATAGTTGCGGATTGTATGAAGTTATTTCTTGAACTAAGCTCCCTAATGGGCGCAGTATCGCAGTGGTTAGTGTGCTGGACTGCGAGGGATCCCAGGTTCGATCCTCGGAAAAACACAATTTACATCTTCTTAAGGTTTTTTCTACTGCGCCACCTCTCGCGAACGTCTGACAAACATCCGAGAGTATGACTGTCATGAAAAAGCTTCTCAATTCAGCCGTTCGGACTCGGCATAAAATTGTAGGTCCCTTACACTCGTCCAAAAAAATATAGCTTACACAAACGAATGGTTGCGAGAAGCTATGCCTAGGGTGTCTACCGCCTGTTGCGCCACCTATTTATTTATTTTTTTTTATCTTCCTAATACTTAAAGTATCCTTTTATTTGATTTAAAACATGGTAACAGGTAGATTAAGCCACTGTTCGTAATCAAAAATAACAGGTAAATTTTATGGCCTTTTTGGGAACTTCATTTTTTTCTACAATATGAACATTATATATCCTTCATTCCTTGTGCAATTGGTTTATTCCGGATTAGCGAAGGATTTGAAAAATATCGTTAAATTAAAACAACAAAATTTCTGTTCGTAATTAAGTGAGACGGAGTGTATGTATTCTATATTGCCTCGTGTTGAAGGTCTTATTCAAATCCGAGGGAGTTTGCAGAGATTGAAGGACGATTTTCGATGAAAAACCCTCTTCGCAGTTTTAAATAAACTAATTATGAATTAACTTTCTGATTGCCTTAGGCTTAGATCAAGCAACAAGAACAAATTATCTATATATATAAAAATTAAGATTCCGACTGACAGATGATCAAAGCCCAGCCTAAACCATTTGCTCTATAAAGCTGAAATTTTGCACAGAGGTTTTCTTTATGATGTATCGTATTTATCGTATTTTGTAAAAATGTGTATAAGTTAGTATAGGGTAGGGTACCTACTTATACCTAAGGGTACTTAGAAAAATGTACAATTCTAATGAATATTATAAGCGGACACATGCAATTGCTATGTATGCCCCGGGGCTGGCTCTGAGTATACCTTACCTACCCTTTTTGCAGAAGTCCAGGAGCAAGCAGTATAAACACCTATACTTTTCAGTGGCAGCACAATGGGCCTATGCTTGTTTAAAATGCACCTCGTCGATTACTTAAAATAACCACAGCTTTTAGTACCTACCTAAAAACTTGGTTGTCATTATTAGGGTGCGAACATTTTTAAGTATACATTATACTTATAAATTTCAAGAGTAGTGGTACTGAGGCAACTATACTTGCCCTAAATGTTCAAACTTAGTCCCATATTGCGAAATCGATATTTGTTTGATATCGAATTCGAATAAGTCATCAGCGTTCTTGGACTCGATACGCAAACGACCAGCAATGTAAAAACTGGGTTAATCCCACTTCCCCAATTCAAGGCGGTTATGTTCAGCAGGCATGTTTTTTGGGGAATCTCTAGAACAATTTAATATCGTAATAACTTCTTCGAGAGTGCGCCTACGAGCACATTTAACGGTAGGCGAAACTTCAGGACTTTGAGACTTAATAATAATCATTTTAAACTCTCATTAAATATTCTGCAATTCTCAAGATAATATTATATTGGAAATTTCGCAATTTTGAGTTCGTAAAATGTAATATGGACATTAAAAATATTATTAGTACTATACCCCACCGCTACGCTTCGCTACTAAAAAAAACACAATCCGTCTTATTTTGGTTAACAGTTTAAGATGTGTCTAAACTGTTGTGTACTGCGTTTTCTCAATGCCTTGGAAGCGGTAATCAATAGTCGTATCTGCGACACAAAATACAAATACTGCACGATGGTTAATCGCACTTATAAACATAAAAAACGATTGTAAATTGGCCAATTGGTAATGCATTATAGGTATGCTGCCTTTTTCGATTAAAAATAACGGAGAACGCACCGTTTTCCGTAAAATTGTAAATATAGCTACTCTTTGAATAGAGTCTTCTTAGAGAATAGATTTTCGAATAAAATTGTGTAAAGTAGTGAAAACGCTAAAAGATAAAGAAGTAGAACACCAATTGCAGCAACTTGCAACATAACGATCAATAACCTGAAGCAGTTTTTATTATAGAGAAGTTCGCTTCACTATGACGTTTGGAGTCGGAAGGCTTAAAATGTAGTCCAACGTATGTTGTGTATATGTACATTTTGATACTGTTATAAATTTGGAAACAGAAGACATACCCAAACAAATGCAGAAAACCAAAACAAAATATGAGCAATATCGAAAGTCAGTTCCTTATAGCGACAGTAAGTTGATTAAGAATAATTAATTAAAAAAGGGATTCCAATTCCTGGAGCGGTAACACTCAAATTCCATTCCATTATCCTATAAAGCAGAAACCAGTTTTTTTGTTGGTAGAATGGTAAAAATGCCAACTAAAATTGAACAGAACTTTAAAAAAAATGTAATCAATCTCATAACAGTTATCTATAATAACAAATAACTCAGCAATTAATGGTAGATATAATATATGTATATACATATTTTTAGCAGGGAATTTTTTTTTAAGATAATAATCTACCACGGGAGCCGGCCAAAGTAGGGACCATTGGGACCTAATTCAAGCCTTTAACTTAGTTATTCCTCGACATGCACTTCTCCTGAAACCTTGACAAGCGCGAGGAAAGCATAAAACAAGCAAACTTTGTAACTAGCATCCTAAAAATATATTTCCAGAGGACTACAACTTACAACATATTAAGTGCAAAACTAATGCTTATCAGATTCTATTCGCCTTTCCTGTTTCGAATTTTTCTTGATTTGCACATTTCATTTGGTCTTAAAGTTGTTTGATTTGCTTGTAGGTAGTTTCAAAATTCGGTAGGAAGTAGTTGTTCTTACACCAAGGTTTGTAATTTGTAATTTTGTAGAAGTCGTATTTGACTGCTTCTAAAATCGTAAATATCGGAACTAAAAATCAGCAAATCGTAGAAATCAGGCCAAATCAATCAAAAATCGGAGCGTCGTATTTGCTTTCCAAAATCGTCACAAATACGATATTTACGACCGTATAACAACGCTGCCCGCAGACGTTGTCTTGCCCATGATGAAATAATATAAGGTGGTCTCGTCGGCTGCCGAATCGTTCGTTTTTTGGTCCCTTAACGTTCAGGTTCAGTCAGTGAGCGTTTGCTTATTGAAGCGAAAGGTTGTGTGCGGACGAATTTGTTTGCAAAACGTCAACCCTTGTGCAAAAAAAATTTTTTTTTTTATTATAATAGGCAACTTCAAACCAATTCCACTCCACTTAAAAGTTAATCAACAATCAACATACTCATGAACAGAATACTCTCTCTGCACACTCTATTGTCGTTTCACTTACACTTACTACGCTGAACCCTTTCACACGCACTTATTACTAGTATAGTTAAGGGACTACTTTTTGCCGACGAGACCACCTTATACTTATTCTATCATGGTCTTGCCCGAACGTTGGGTTGCCAATTGAGAAATGGAGGGTGTGTACCCTAGTGGCGACAATTTGAACCCTACTAGACATACAAATTTGACAGATCAGCGAAAATATGTACGGAAAAGAAGCTAAGCGACATAAAATAATTAAATATCGTGAAAAATAAATATGTAATTTTTTTTTTAAATACTTCTCCCGGGAAAGGCGAACCTATATAACGCTTCATCAGCGCCCCGAGTTGTTCGCAGATGTGTGTTTGTTCTGCACTTAAATTGCTGCAAATTGAAGTCTTCTGGAAATATATCTACAGGAAGCGAGTTCCAAAACAGAAGGAGTTTTGGAAAATTGATGTCCTCGCGGTTGTCATGAGCATTAGCTGCCTGTCTTGTGGGGCGCCCAAAAGTCGCATTTCGAGGGATAATGGAAGAACCTATAGAACAAGCATAGGTCAGCGACTTGTCTTCTGTGCAGTAGGGTCTTCAATAAGTCGAACTGCTCGTCTCTGTATGCTGTCAAGTAGGTTAAGTGAGTGTTTTGGGGCCCAGCTCCATATATCGGAACAATATTCCAGGCCTGGTCTAACCTGTGGTTTGTAGAGAAGGAGAAGTTGCTTGGGGTTAAAGTATCTCTTTGCTCTAAATAGGTAGGTCAACTTGTAGTCCTGCCATGTGATTCCTGAATTGACTGTGACTCCTAGAAGGTACATTGAGTCCTTGGGATGGATTGGATGGTCATCCATTTGGATCTGAGGAACTGTTGGTTCATTTCTCCTAGAAAATAGTGTGAGCTGTATCTTGTTTGCATTAAATACAACCAAGTTGTCTTTTCCCCACTTCAAGATTTTGTCCAGACCATCATTTAGAGAACTAATTTGTTCACATCTCTGACTGTGTGATGTAGCCGCATTCACAGGCCCACTCTTCGAGATGGAGGATATAAGAGTGGTGTCATCTTCAAAGCTGTAGGTATTATTTGTCGATCCAAGCAAATCGTTGATGTGGAGAAGAAATAGAGTTGGAGAAAGAAAATAGTTGGCACTCCTGCATTTATAGCAAACGAATTGGATGATACACAAACAACTTGGATCGACCTTCCCAGGAGAAAATTTTATATCCATCCGCAGAGTTGTTGTGGTAATCCATAAGACGCTAACTTGCCTAATAGGGCTCTATGCCAGACTCGGTCAAATGCCTTTGATATGTCCAAGGCTACGGCTCTGGAATCGTTCAATTGCTTGCGTCCATAAATGTGTTACGTTGATTAACAGGTCTCCAGTGTAACGACGGCTCCGAAATCCGTATTGCCTATCGCTTATTAATCGGTGGCCTTCTAGATATTTGATTATTTCGACAGGGTGCATTTTTTAGGTGTTGACAATGTTTTTTTCGCGATTTCTGGCTATAGGTACCATTTTCACCTTAACTGAAAATTTTTGCGAAAAAATGGCGGAAAAACGTTTTTTTTTGTTTTTTAATTTTTTTTTCTTTGACAAAAAATGTCTTTGAAGCTGAAACTTGGGCAAAAGATACTTTTTAGTGTTGCAAAAAGGCAGTCATTTTTTCAGACGGAGGTCAGTAACCCGCTTCGGGACCCATTAAGGGCTCTTCTTATAGGCTTAGCAAGTCAAGCGCGGCTTGACTTTTTCGCATTTTCAGATATTTAACAAACCTACATCGGTTATATTTTGTTTATTTGTATAATACATATTATTTTGCTATGTCTTTGCCTCTCATATATTTAGTTTATTATTAATTTCCCATTTCCCCAGGTGGCAGCAAGAAGTTTCCGAAACTGTGTTCGATGCTGTTAACATAGAAACTGATAAAATTGAACAGAAACGAAAATCAAAGCAAAAAATGCACTTCGACGCCGATGAACGCGAATCCGATTGCATTTTACATGGTTACATTAAAAAGCTGGGAGGTTCTTTTGCATCTGTATGGCAAACGAAATATGCAAAGCTATATCCCAATCGGTATTATTAATTCACATATGAAAATCACAAATCAATTAAAAAAATTTTATACGTATAGGCTGGAACTGCATACTGAGAGTGGAAATAATAAACCTGAGCTATTTTTCATGGACCAGGTAGAAGAAATTTCTCCAGATTATGTTTTATACAAGGGCGAACAATGTATTCAAATTCGTATTAGTGATGGCATTCGCGATGGAAGGCTTATATTAACCAATTCAGTAATTTCATTATACATTCACATTTTCAGCAATAAAAATATTAATGTGTGTTTTTTTAGGATGAAATCGGATTGAAAGAATGGGCTTTTTCATTGCGCTCTGCACACAAAGTCTCTCAAGAGCTGCTTGGCAATATGGCACGAAAGGCCGGCAAGATATATGGCAGCGAAAGAGAGGCTGCAAAACCATTGTATATAATCAGCGGAAATCCATCACCAAAATCAAATTTATCCAATTAGCGTAGTCAACGTATTTATTTAACATTTTACATTCAACTTGTTTCATTTTTGCAACATAAAAATCTGCTTGTTTTTCAGACATTCTAACATTATAAGATGTTCAAATGAGGTATGAAAATAAATAAAAATCATGAAAGTGTACAAATATCTGCCTAATTAAATCTGAAACATTTGAAAGAAGAAGTTTATTTATTTTTATTTTATTTTTAAATGTACGGTTCTTATTTTTTAAGTAGAGAGTAATAACTTAATAAATAAGTTAAAAGGGAAAAAATAAATAATCGCTCTTTAAAGACCTTTAGATAATATTACTTTTATTTTGTGGAATATATGCTAACTGCCATTAACAAAAAATTATAGATATGCTTAATTTTTAGTACATCTAAGGTTAAAGCAATTTTAAAACCGTGCCAAAGAATTGGATCGGTTAGTGGATATCAATTTTATAATTCGGCATACAACATAAAAGTAGAGCTAATGCGTTCATTGAGGTTTCACAATTTCACAACAATCCTAAAATAATGAGGAAGAGAATAAATGCGACAACGAGAGTGGCTAACTTGCTACCGCATAGAAATAACTTTTTCCGGCGCCTACACATATTACATATACACGAATATCAATAAGAGTATTCACTTAAGCGCGTATAAACTGCGTAAACTGCTGAAATTTACCACGCCCACCTCGTAAATGAACTGTCAGATTTTGTATGGAGAATAGTTTACGCATACCTCATAATTTTCCGCGACGATTTAGGCTCGGAAATGAACCGACTTGTTACGCAAGTCACAAATGTCAAACAGTCGAATGAATTTTATGCTTGATTCCAGATTTACAGTCGATTTACGCAATGACATTTCCGAGGGGTGTTGTTCACTTATAGCACCGCAGAAATTTATACATTTACGAGCTGCATAAATTTATCAGATTTATGCTAATTTCGATTGGCAATCTGAGATTTTTTTAGATTTCTCTAGATTTCGTGTGGCCAATCGAACAAAAAAAATTATACTGAGCTGTTCTTTGTTGGTGATGGTGGTGTAACTGCCAAAAGTTGTTTACCTTTTTTGTTGGGAAGATTTTTTTTTCGTAGAGTGGTTGCAAATTGCAAGTTTTACATACATTTTCAAATAACTATAACAGAAATCTCATAATAAATTTTCTGAATATATTATGTTCACCACGTCTTCCACAAAATTGCAATTTCTTTTTCTCCCTTACAAATAACAAATACTGCAACTGCATAAATTGCTCGTATGATGAAGACGACCCAGTATTATCCGAAGAGGACGACGACGACGATGAAGATGTGCCACATGACGAATATACAATTTACACCTCTATTATTTGTTCCATATTTATCAAATTTTGGTTTAAATTATTTATTTTAATATGGTTTTTCAGTAGCTCTAACTTTTTCGACCGACTTCACAAAACGTAAACAAACATATGTCAAATCATATGTAAGTGTATTCGTAAATCTCGAGCGACTCTGAGAAAAAATCTAGATTCACAAAAGTGCTCTCGACTCTGAAAAAGATTGCTTTTTTTTGTACCAAACGAACGAAAAAAGTGATCTCGGGAAAGAAAAAGTGCTTTTTTCTGGCGAATCGAAATTAACCTAAAAAAAATCTCATGTCGTTTTCGGTTGGTCGTCCAGAACCGTCCGGAAGCAATCCGAACTCTTCTGAAAGCGTTCGATTGGCACTCAACTGACAGTTCTTCTACTGAAAAGAAGAGAAATTTGCTTCTGGATTTGAATTCAGAATCGCGGAGAGTTCTTTCGGACGGTTCTGGACGACCAACCTAAAACGACATCAGATTGCTGTATAGACCCAATATTTCATAGCCGATTGCTTTACATTTTTCAATCAATTGACTTCTATTTTCCGTATTTTTATTTTATAAGTGCGACTTTATTTTCATTGTTTTACATTTTATATAGTCAAGTGTTGGCATCGCACAGTGCCGATACTACAATTGCCAATCGAAATTAGCATGAGAATCGCAAGCGAATATCACATAATATACTCTGAACACGATAGTGTCACTGTCAGCTGATGATATATGACAGATTTACAAGCATGTTTTGTACAATTGGTCACAATGGCACAAACCAGTAAGAATAGACCACCGACTTCCCGTACACCTACCCGTTTCCCCCCGAAAAAATTACCCTGTCTGTGAATACGTGTAAACGTCAAAATTAATGGCGGCAATGATTTTCCATGCTATACCATGGGCCTAGGATTTTTCAAGTATGCGTGCGTAATAGGGCCCATACACGACACAGACACGTCGCTGCAGACCTTAAGTCTGTGCAAACATGCCTTCGCCACACACGGTGCAGATAATCTGCACAGACATAGTTTGTATCATTTCGTCGTGGTCTTCGGGTCAGAAAAATGGCGGATACTGCTAGCCGATCCGACTTCTTTAATGTCGAATGGATGAAGAAAATTTAATGAAACTGCTATACAAAAAATGAATCCATTAATAACTAAACAAAAAAACATAATTGAGGGAACCGATTTCTCCAAGCGAGAGGCTTTCAATTATGTTTACGCCGTGAATTTTCTCGCTCGTCTGTGCAAAATTCACCATACACGACACAGACATGTCGTTGCAGACCAAGAAAAATTCAAAAAATTTTGAATTCACGCAGACGGTCGCTGCAAACAGTCGACATGGATACACACTACACACGACACAGACGGCCTGCGCGGACATGTGCACAACAACAAAATATATTGGTCTGCAGCGACGTGTCTGTGTCGTGTATGGGCCCTATTAATGGCGCTCCTTTGATTTTGTACAGCACCAATACATGAAAAATCCTGGGCCCGCCGGCAGCTTGTAGGCAAAGTCCGTTATGTGGGAGGAGTCGACAGTCTATTCTTACTGGTTTGTGACAATGGTCTCAGTACTGTAGTGCAGTTAGTGATAGAGAGCGGACAGCTAAAACGGAGATAATCGGCCCTAGCAAGGTATCCGTCGGAAGTGAGAATTATCCGCAACGCATACTCTGTTGGAGACTCAAATATTACATTCGAGGCATCCGCCTTCGGAAAGAATAATTAAAATGCGACGACGCATTGATTTGACATGATGTTGTTTCGTGGTACATCGGGGTTTTCGTATTTAGTGCTTGTTTTTTACGTTTGTGTTTGCCCTGGAAACACAAATTTAAGTAACAAATACAACCAATATGTACTTTGCTAAAATTTATTTTTTCTTTATTGCTTTCATTTATCAACACTTCACTGCAAAACGTAAACAAATTCCGCAACCAATTCTTGTCGGAGCAAATCGGAAGAAAATTCGTATCAAGCTGTCAAAAATATCAGTTGTAAAAACACACTGAAACGCAAAACGCCAGTTTTCCATATGTGTCGGAACAAAGTTCCGAAAAGCTGTTCCGAAGTATACCTCGAAGATAAAATCCCCCGTTTCGAATGAAATCGGGGAATTTTCCGTTGTCTTCAATTCAACCCAACTTTCACACAACCCAAACTAACTAACAACTTATAGACAATCACTGCCATATTTGTTGTGTTTTGATTGACAACTTTTCTATCAAGGTTGTGTATAACAATACGGACAATACCTAATTTTGAATGACATAAAACCAAGAGACAACTCAACTGTAGTTGTAGTTGTTTTACATAATAGGGGCATAACTTGATGAAATCTTTGTTATGCTCAAATATTGCAAGCCAAGTTTGAACCATTTCCTCTAAGCGTAGAACATTGAAATTTTGCATGCTGGTTTGGTTCTGGCAATTTTTGGATTTGGACTTCCCCTGTCCTTTTAAGGAGGATTTTTCATAATACGCGAACGGCATTAACTTCAAACTTTATTAGGGGTATCGTGAATAAATTCCGATGGAAATATTACCCTTGTCAGCAATGTAAATCAAATTGGCTAATCATAAATCTATGTAGGTCAACTCAAGAAATGCTTTTAATTGGTAGGCAATACGTCACCGAGTATTTTAAGCTAACATTCATATTTCTGGTCCATCCAGATGAATTGAAAATAGATAAATAAGCTACGTTTGTTTCGTCCGAGGCACGGCTATACTCTACAGGATATGTAATATGAACAAATCCCTTATTAAATACAACAAAGACTTACATTTTACATGTTAATAAAAACTATTTAAAATTTTAAACAAGACAAAAACAAATCAGAAAATATGTCTCAGCAAGCGAATGTAAAAATGTAATTTGCTTAGAATAATTCTTTATATAATTAAAATTAAATAGGTTTGAGCATTTTATATGCTGCTGCTGTCCATATTCAGATGCTGGAAGTAGAAGTGATTGGTTATTTGTAAATTGTAAGGCCTAATATTTTTCCAAATTAAAATTTTCAAATATCAATTTTATGTCGATTTCCATTGGGCTTTCCATCTCGCCCTCGAATCGAGATTCGCAAAAGTGATCTGAATCTTAAAAAAAAGTGATTTTTTTTTGCCGAATGGAAAATTAATTTGACAGCCAGCTGATTTCTAGAGCAGAAAAACTGGTCTGAATCTGGATTGATGGTTGATTTTTCTTGCCCAATGGAAATCGACATTACTGTCAATGTAAATTTAACTCTCAGATTGATGCATTGCCAACTCATGTTTTCATTCTTCTACAATCCTTAGGCGTGTTTTTTCATTTTAATCCTATATGGGTTTAGCGAACTTTTCATACAAACACGCAATCCTAAATAGGATTCGTTAGCCCGGATAATCATCTGGGCTTATGCCTCCAATCTACGATTACCTTTCAATGTTTGTTATCGATTGTGTCAAGATGACATTCATTTTACAACCAACATTAATAAGGGAGACTGGGGCACCTTTGAACGCGAGCCGCGTTTGAAAGTATTCATGTGAACGGACTGTCAAAACTTGCCAATATTCGTTCGTTACTAGGTAGTTGTCGGTCTCATGTGAATAGTCCTTAAGAGTGTAAACATTTTATGGTGAGTTTTTCTTTTTATTTAAAATATATCTTTAAGGCAAAACTTAATTTGAAGTGGGCGAAAATGTCAACGCGCCATCAGCTGCCGCCACCGAAGTGGTGGGTTCTATTAAGCGACCACAACAAAACCCCTGGTTCGATGAGGAGTGCAGGATGGCACATGCAACCAAGACCGCAGTCTATCAGTCGATGCCTCAACCCAAGAGTAGAGCTGCTTTGAGAGCTGCCCGCGAGCTCTACGGGCATAAAATGAGGAAGAAGCAAGCCGAAAAGGAAAAAGAAAAATCACGAGAAGCAAGCGGTCGAGTCTATTAAGGGAAGTTATTGCAGAAGCAATGTTCGGATGTTCTCCCAGAGAGTAAAAAGATCTCCCCAGGAAACAAGGCCCGAACAGAAGTCTGGAGAGATGAACATGGAAATACGGTGGTAGATCCACAGTCGGTGCTGAGGATTTGGAAAGATCACTTCTGCAGACTGTTAAACGGCGAAGACGACCGAAATTCCGCTGCCAGGCAGAACGATCCATTCATTCCGGACGATGATCAAATTTTCGTCCATTCGACCAAAACTTAAGTCCAACAAGACTGCTGGAGCAGATGGCCTACCTGCCCAACTGTTTAAAGCGGCGGGAGAAGACTTGATAATGATCATTTGGTCGGAAGAAAGTATGCCCGGTAAATGGAACCTCAGCATCGTCAACCCCATCCACAGGAAGGGAGCTGCCCCAAGAAATAAGCCTCCTGAATGTTGCGTATAAGATGCTCTCGGCTATACTGTGTGAAGTGAACGTCTTAAGCCTTTCGCAAAGACGAATTATTCACAGCCATGTTAAATTTCGGCATTCCTGAAAAACTCGTCCGTCTTTGGAGCATGAAATCCTGCTGCTCCGTCAAAGTGGGAAAGAACACCACGAGAAAGGTTTAGAACAAGGTGGCGCGCTATCATGTAACTTCTTTAACATCATTCTTAAAGCAATAGTACGGAACTCGCAAGCCAACATCAGAGGTGCAATTTTTCAAAAGTCCATTCAACTACATACTTGCATATGCAGATGATATTGACATTATTGCCTATTGGGACAACGCAGCGTTGACCTAGTCAAAAAGCATAAGTTACAGCGACTGAGATGGCCGGGTTATGGGCTGGGTCACGTGGAGCGTATGGACAACAAAGCACCATCCCGATGAGTCTTTGAGTCCACCCTTGAGTGACAACGAAGCAGACGAAGACTTCACCTCAGGTGGGGCACACAATTAGGGAGCGACCTCAATCAACTTGGTGTGCGTAACTGCAGGCAGCTAGCTAGGGCCCGAGCTGGCTGGAGTGGCTTGTTGGTTGAGGCCGTGGTCCACCCCGGTTTGTGAGCGCCATCTAAGTAAAGTAGTGCAAAGTGGATGCGTATACCATTAGACTGTGTGCAAAACGGCTATGCGCCAAAATGCTGTAAACAAAATACTCAACGCATTGCTCTTTTATTTAATATTTATTATTAAAAAAAATAGTTTTGTGTAAAACATAATGGGCCTCCGCACACGGGACTAATTCTGCCGGCATAAAACCGATTTAGTAGGCGAGGGGACTGAAGTGAGGGGGAAAAACGGAATAAAATGTTCTGCCGAGTTTGAGTGGTTGAACAAGGCATAAAACTAATACATACACTAATTTAAAAATATTTCAATTGTAAAACTAATACTACACAATGACAAGGGGTTCATATATATAATTTTTCTGCCGG
This sequence comes from Cheilosia soror, assembly GCA_949372485.1. NCBI lineage: Eukaryota > Metazoa > Arthropoda > Insecta > Diptera > Syrphidae > Cheilosia > Cheilosia soror. The sequence continues at coordinate 24,699,905 of OX443564.1, forward strand.
CAGAAATCATCCCGTGTGCGCTCGAAGTATGGTATAAAAACGGTTTTCTGCCGGCAGAATTACTCTCGTGTGCGGAGGCCCAATCACCCCAATCATGGAATCCGCCGGAGGGAATTGTTCGCGGAAAAGAATATTTTGGTATCGTCGAATCCGCAAATTGAACGGTTATTAATTATTATGTCATATAGGTAGGTATATACATAATTATTAACACATACTATTGGTAGGGTGTGGTTTTTTTTCAGATTTCTGTTCACTTTTCGGATTCGACGATACCAAAATATTCTTTTCCGCGAACAATTGCCTCCGGCGGATTCCATGATTGGGGTGAATATGTGTTGACAAAACTGAACTTGTTGTGTATCGCGTCTTGGGGATGGATTTTTCATTTGTCAAAAAATCATTACATTCGGCCCTATAGATTTATCCGTGGAACGGAGAATTGTCCGCAGCGCATACTCCGTCGGAGGCTCAAATTACATTAGAACTAGGTATCCATCTTCGGGAAAGAATAATTTAGATTTACGAACTTTTTTTTTTTTTTTTGAAAAAAAGGGGATTCCAAATCCTGGAGCACTCAGACGAATCTCGGTACATTGTACTACCAAGCAGAAACCCCTTTTTTGGTGTGGTGGTGGAGAAACTCTGATATTATTCGTTTCTCTTTATGCACTGGTGGGGTATTGCTGTCCCCCGCCGGGGCTCGAACCAACGCCTCTCGGGTGGTCATAACCAGTGATGCCAGTTTTTTTCAGTGGAAATTCCTCATTTTGGAGGAAAAAATAAGAGTTTTTCCCCATTTTGCATTTCGATTTTTCCCCATTTCAGATTATGTAAAAAAACTATGTAATTTAAGTAATTTAATTTTAAAATTAAGGTATTTTGTTTTTTATTCAAGTATACCTGCATATTGGGAGTATTCTAAAGAGTAAAAGCTACAGTTATTTCTTTTAAAAAAATGCATTGTAGGTAGAGAGTATTGACATATAACCTATTTAAATACGGATTGCCAAATAAGATTAGTATAAAAAAACTTCAAATACGTAAATGTTATTCCAAGCGGACTGGATTTCATCGTTTTTAAATTTTTATCTGGAATTTTCTGCCATCTTTCGTGTCTACCAACCCGTAAAAATATATAATGGCATTTAGGTAGAGTGAGTACTGTGGCAATTCTATCAGATCAAGATTTGGGCTTTGATATAGATGCTTAGAAACCGCGCCTGTTATGATTACGATAGTGTGCTTGTGGCGTACGGAGATCATGAAATTAAAAAAATAAATAAATAAATAGGTGGCGCAACAGGCGGGTGACACCCAAGGCCTAGCTTCTCGCAACCATTCGTTTTGTGTGAGTTTCTATTTTTGGGACGAATGGAAGGGACCTATAATTTTATGCCGAGTCCGAACGGAGAATCTCAATTGAGAAGCTTTTTCATGACAGGTATACTCTCGGATGTTTGTCAGACGTTCGCGAGAGGTGGCGCAGTAGAAAAAACTTTAAGATGTAATTTGGGTTTTTCCGAGGATCGAACCTGGGATCCCTCGCACAGTAGTCCAACACACTAACCACTGCGCTACTGCGCCCACAAATTAATGATCTAAATTAAGCACTCTCATTTTTAAGAACGCAGCCATTGAAGACCGCATTGTAGGTTTTTACGAAAAACTTTTTTTTTGAGCTCTGATTGAACTCAAACAAAGCAGCCGATAATCTAACTTAGTTCATATAGGTAGGTATTAAACCCAATACACAACTTAATTAAATTTGTCAGCCTGCATCCGATGGCTCATTATAACATCTGAAGACAACATTAAGGATGTTAAGTAGGTATAAATCAGTATACCTACAGAATTTTTTGTCCCTTTAAGTGGTACTTACTTGCTTCTGCGAACAGTACGATATTTGCTTGCGCGGGAGCAAACACTGATGTCATATCCACATATGCAAAATCATGTTCGTCCCCATGCAATATTTTTCAGGTTAGTCGTCGTTGAAACGCATATTTTTGTTTTTAAACGAGGGAGAGTATAATTTAAAAATTACAATAAATAAAGGAAAAGTATAATTTGGTTTTTCCCCATTTCAAGTGTGTTTTTCCCCATTTCCCCATTTGATTAAAATATCCCCAAAATGGGGAAAAATCCCCACACCTGGCATCGCTGGTCATAACTCACAAGCAATGATTCTAACCGTTACACCATGGCAACCGCCTAGATTTACACATACTCTCCTAATACCAATATATTTGAATTTGAATTTGTTTTCAAAACGAAATTAGTACTAAAACCCTCTTGAAAAGCAATTATTCTGAACAAAACCGTAAATATGGACATGGACTTAATTTTGGAGCAATTAATTGCTCTTCTTCCTCGCCATCTGTTGACTTCGATAATGAAGTTCGACAAACGAAAACAATTTGCTGTGAAAAAACGCATTAATAAATTTACAAAAGCAGATTAATCAGCTTTCATATTTCATATACCACAAAAAATCTGAGATCTGAAATAAAAATCTGATGCGCCCAATGGAAAATCACATTTAAAAGAAGAAAAATCTGTCCATCCGGTTCCGGTACTTTCGTAAATTGGTCGCGGCATCTACTGGCAGATGGCTGCAGCGGTGGTTGTAGTCTATACTATATCATTGTTGTTAATCTTTGTATTGCAACAAAATTAAATGGGATATTAGCGCCATCTATCATGTACTAGAGTGTTGGAGACTAATATAAACGTATCCAGCAGCTTCCAAACTTGAAATTGATTTAAAATATAATAGCAAAAGTACTAGATTATTCTTGAAGCCTCAGATAAAACGTGTTTGAATTTTGTTGAAGTAACAGATCGCATATAAAAGGAGTTAAATCAACTTAACAGTTGCTTTTTAAACAGTGATACCATTAATTGTATGTATGTTTTGACATTGTGCGTTTATTTGTTTACATTTACCGCAAGTCTTCGACCGAAAAAGTTAGAGCTAGTGAAAAATTATTTAAAAGAAGATTATGATATGTTAATTACATATTCATCATGTACCACATCTTCATCGTCCTCGTCCTCTTCAGAGGATAATACACAAAACAATCGCCTTCTAACACAATAAAATTGTTTTCATTGCATGTAGCAAAATGATTATACTCACTTTTGGTTTTTTTATACTCACTTCCCAAAAAAATACACATTTTGACAGCTACACCACCAAAATACTTTTTCGTTCTATTCGACAGACGAAATCTAGAAATCTGAAAGCATCATCATTCTGCAGCATCAGATCCGGCTCTCATATGTGAGTAAGAATTGTTTTAAGTGTTGTCTTGTCAATTAATAAGTGAGTTCATCACAAAAGAGTTGTCGATATTAAGGTAGATTGTATGCAGACTGTAGATTGTGGAGAGCTCGATTAAGACCTCGTCCATGATGCAACAGTTTGTTAGAAATGCGGGTAACTCTTTGGATTATCTGGTTGCTATGTCGGCTGCTTCGATTTAGAATTTTCGTAGATTTTTTTGATTATATAATTGCAGTCGCATAGTATGTGTTCTGTCATTTCTACTACCTCGTTGCACAATCTGCAGGTGTTGTTTGCCAAGACCGGCAGTGTCATATGAGGGATCCTTTAACCAGTCGAATCGGACTTCTACTTAGTCCCTACGTTGTTTGCTTTTTTTGTGGAAACTGTTTGGTCTTGAGGTATGATTGACTGTCTTTTTGATTGATAAGTCCCCAATTTTTACTTAGTAAACTTTTGCTGGGCTGGTTTAAGGGTAGTGATGCGATCACATGAGAACACAAGTGTTTTCACTCTAGCCTCTCACTACCAACTCCTACTCTCACCTCCACGTTGGTGACTGGTGGGTGTCTACTACCTCGGCTGGAGATGGGGTAACCAACCCCTGTGGAAGGTCGTTGGTGGCAGCGAACGAGAGAGGGGGGAGAAGTATCCTCTCACTAAGGCACATACTCTTAGGCGGCAGCGGAGGAATTCTGTAGATGAAATCAACGGTGGCTCCTACAGCTCCAGTTAGGTTGAACTGGTAAGTGTAATCCCTATATGAGCTGCTTCGACATATTTGAACACCAGGTCTATAGGGACTTTCAATACTGAGCCAGGGTGTTGGAAAAGAGTTGGTGGCGGAGGAGCCTTCAATGGGTCAACGGCAGCGCTCATATCCCAAAATGGGTTACTGACATCGGTTTTTCCGGCTCGCTGTCCTAGGGTCAAAACAGGTTGGGGATTGTGCCGTTGGGGTAACTTCCCGACCATGGAAAAAACCACTAGTTATGAGAGAGACACAACCAGCCTCGGATAATAGAACTCCTCAAATGGCAACCAGACCCAGAACGTCAATGGACTACGATCTAAGAGTATGTACCTGAAATGTACGAACGCTCTACACCCCAGGTGCTACCCAAAAACTTGAGTCTGTCCTCACGCGGTACAAGGCAGATATAACCGCGATTCAGGAGATACGATGGATAGGAACAGGTATGATGAAAAGAAAAGATTGCGACATTTATTACAGCTGCAACAAAAGATTGTATGTATGCGGATGCGGATTCGTCGTGGAAAATCGGCTTAGGACAAAAGTTATTGACTTCAAGCCGATAAGTGATCGCCTTTCTGTGATCCACATCAAAGCTACCTTCCAAAACATAAGCCTAATATGTGCACACGCCCCTACCGACGAGGCTAAAGATCCTATCACAAGGAGGAGTTTTATGACCTCCTGGATGGAGGCTACGGAGCCTGTCCGGAGTATGATGTAAAAGTTGTACTTTGTGATTTCAACGCTAAAGTTGAAAAGAAAAACGTTTTTGGTGGGTTAGTTGGTAAGCACAGAATCCAAGACAAGAGACAACGGCTACCGACTAATCGATTTTGCAGCAGCTCGTAATACGGTGATAAGCAGCACAAGGTTTCCAAGGCTAAGGATCCACACAGCAACCTGGCGCTCTCCAGACGGTCGAACCGCCAACCAAATCGACCATATGCTAATCGATGCGAGGCACGCATCGAACATCCTCGACGTGCACACATTCCGAGGGGCAAACGTGGACTCTGACCATTTTCTTGTCGCGGCTAATTTCACAGCTCGACTGTCCAACGAATCATCAACCAAGTGTGGGTGGAAGAAAACATGCCCGATGACTTGACTATCACCTCCATATGCCCCATCTACAAAAATGGCGATCCTATGTCTTTCAAGAACTATCGACATCGAGGCATGTCTCTGCTAAATGTCGCATAAAAGATCCTATCCAACGTACTGGGCGAACGTCTAAAACCGTTCTGCAACACACTAATCGGCATTTACCAGTGTGGCTTCCGGCCCAGCCAAATTTTCACACTGAGGCAAATCCTGGAAAAGACCAACGAATTTCAAGTCGAAACTCACCATCACCACCTATTCATCGACTTCAAAGCCGTGTATAATAGCATACATCATCAGGAGCTCTATATGGCGATGGCCGAATTCGGAATCCCGGCAAAACTGATTTAGCTGTGTGGCGTGACGCTGGAAAACACGCTCTGCAACGTGCAGTTTGGAAGCAGTTCTTCCGAACTATTTCAAACATGCACCGGATTTCGGCAAGGAGACGTTCTATCATGCAACTTCTTCAATCTCGTGTGTCAACACGGAAGGCACTATGCGGACGATATTGACATCATCGGTCGCTCCCAGCGTGCCGTAATAGAAGCGTTCACGGCGATTGAAGAACAGGCTTGAAGTAAATGAGGACAAGACTAAGTACATGCTATCAACAAACAAACACGCATCTCTCCACCGCCTAGGACAAAACGTCACTATTGATAGCAATGATTTCGAGGTAGTTAAGGAGTTCACCTACCTGAGAGTAAATGTAAACTCCACGAATGACACCCTAGTGGAGATCCGACGAAGAATTACCCTAGGAAACTGTTGCTACTTCGGTTTGGCAAAACAACTGGGTTCAAAACTCCTAACTCGAAGGACAAAATGTGTGCTCTACAAAACCCTTATCCTGCCATTTCTGCTTTATGACGCCGAGTGCTGGACGATAAGAAATAAGGGAGAGCTAATACTGGGCTCCTTCGAAAGAAAAATACTTTGGCGGATTTTTGGTCCTGTGTGCGAGGAGGGCGAATGGACGAGAAGATACAACCGCGAACTCTATGAGCTGTACCAAGATGTGGCTCGGCCACATCGAGCGAATGGACAATAATGCTCCAGCCAAGATGATCTTCGAATCCCAGCCTCCAGGTTCGAGAAGACAAGGAAGATCGAACCTCCGTTTCAAAGACCAAGCCATCGCGGATGCCAGAGCGCTTGGTCTGGACAATTGGAAGCAGCGTGCCCGGGATCGTAGAGGATGGAAGGCTGCAGTGTTTCAGGCAGAGACTCTTCAGGGGTCGGCAGCCCGATAAGTAACTTTACGCTGAATTATTATAGTACTATAGCACCTACTCTGAAGTGAAACAAGTGAATTTATTACAAAAAATGTATTTTAATATTATTAACAGGCGAATATATCCAGCCTAGTGGCTCAGTGCAGTGTTAGTGTGCTGGGCTCGGTTAGTGTTCAAAAGATTCCAGATAAAATTCCAAAAATCAAGAGTATGTACAGTACATGCATCATAAAAATATTTCCACTGCCTCACCACCCGCTCCCATTAACATGACATAACAAAACAAAAGCTAATAAAGACAAATTAAAATGAATGAAATGGATCTGTTGCACCCACTATTTTGTATATCTATTTATTTTTTAAATGAATACAATAATTATTCAAAAAAAAAAAACAAAAAAGTATTATGCATTTGCTAATGTTCTCCTGGTTCTCTTAAAATTCGATTTCCCAAAGGAAGAGGGGGACGATAATTGTGAATAAGCTTTCCTTTAATTTCATTAGCTGGACATTCAGCTTTCACGTCATAACAGTTAAGATTTCGCATAGCGTCAAGTTGTTCACGCGAAACTTCAACGGGCGTCTTTAATACAATCCAGATAACAGACTCCGAGCACGGTGGGGTGGTCAAGGATCCTTCATATGTCCAGTAGGTATTTGCATTCGGTAAAAAGTTGTTTGGATCACAACCATTAGGCAAAGTTATACGATCTCCCTTGTGTACTACAAAAGGCAATAATTTTGTGACTTTTTCTAATTCGGAATGGTGTTCACCAGCCTGTATTTGATTATAGTTTTATTATAAAGTAGTGGTAATGATTTTGAAATATTTACCTTTAAGAATAGGGCTAATACTGCTAAACCGTCTGGGTAAGCGGCAGCTTCCGAAAAACTCTTGTATTTAGTCGTATTCCAATGTACGAAATGTAGCTCCCCGGAATATGACTGACCATCAACTGTATGCTCTGAACCTTCCAAGTCCGAGCAACCCCAATGACAATGAAATTGTTCCAATTTATACTCGGATGTACCAAGTGGACCACCGGTTAAAAGCGAGTCAGTTCCAATAACATCTATTTTCCAGCCATGTCCTGAAGCAATATATACATAAATAAATAAAGTAGCATAAATAATTGCACTATTCATCATACCCGTGTTGACCAAACTTCTAGAGTCCGCTCCCACATATTTCCAGACCAGAGAATTTTCTTTCAAATCACTATCGCGCTTGGCAGTTAAAGTATTGATGTCGACTGGAGATTGTCTATGGCCAGAAGCTTGTGGAAATAATTTGAACCACTCCTTTGGGCCTATAATAAAATAATTAATTATGAATGTTTTAATTTAAAAACATATCAAGAAAGTCACTTGAAAGTGTTTGATGATGAAGAATATTAATTTATAATTTAGATAATTTGTTCAGTAACTTACAAATAAGAACATTAATCTATATATATATAATCTATATATATAAAAAAAATCAAGTTTACTACTCAACGCCCAGCCCAAACCCTGTGTTCTAGAAAGCTGAAATTTTGCACAGAGGTTCCCTTTATGATGTGTACAAGGAATAAGGAGGGATATTTTGAAATTCGACCCCTAATGGGGGTAAAAGGGGGGTCAAAGTTTGTATTTTTCATCCGATTGACTTCAAACTCGGTTTGTGTACTCTATTGTAAGAAATAAAAACAATTAATTTGTCCGATTTTGTAAATTTTGCTTGGGGTCCGAGTTACTGGCGATGACCGCTTTTAAGGAGGCCTTTTTCAAAACTCACGAATCGTTTGTCGTATCAATTTGAAACTTTGTAATGCGTCCCAACCTCTGTCGCCGTTGATTATGCTTATCGCTTCATCCAACTCCAGCGTACGTACCCCAAAGATATTCAAGCGGAATTCTGTAAGAATGAAGTAATGCTTATAGAAAGGGGTACACGTCCTCACGATCTTTTTGGTTGCATATGTTGCATAGTATGTAAATACCTAAAGATGGCGCTCATCATATCGGTGTATTTGCCAGCAAAGAAATTTGTTTTGTCGCGTAGATATTGGCTCAGATCATATAATTTTTGAACTGTTTTCTCCAATAGGGCATTAAAGATATTTTTCAGAGATACTAATTGCTCCTTCTTAGCTTCTCAGGTAGGTTTTCTGCGCGATATATAAATATAAAAGAGGGAACTAACTGACTGTGAAGGAATCTCTGTGTACCAAATCCCGAGGACTGCGCGAGCGAAGCCGCGGGCAAAAGCTAGTCTTTTATATTACAAAAAGTGAATAAATAATAAAAGTTCATGAGCACTAGGATAATATAAATACAAAATAAAATAGCAATCAAACTATGTATAAAATTAATGAGAACCTGCATTTAAAGAACTAAAAATAGACAAAACTGTATCATTTAAAATCTCTAAGATCGACAATAGTTCTTTACGGGAAAATAGATTTCACAAATAATATACGAGATTTTTACAATACTCATTGACATTGTTCTGTTCGATAAAATATATGTATGAGAAAAATTAAAATATTATGTAGGCAGGTACCCGTCCTACCCCGTACCTGCGATATGATAAGTTTACCAAAAAAGTTTACCTTCTCCATACGAGTATGCGGGCACAATATTCGAGCAATGGCCCAGGTTTAAAGCAACCTATTTCTAAAGGTGCCTGTCCATTTGAGAGTACTTGAGAACCTTTGCTAGTAAACTCTCGAGAGTTACTTTGGGGTGGCTGTCCATTTGAGAGTAATATTTTCGAGATTTTTATATCGAGAGTCCTGTGGTAGAACTTTGAGAGTTTTTTCCCTGAAAGTACTCTCATAACCGTGTCCACTTGATATTTATTTTGCTGGCTGTCAGTTTATTCTTAAACCATGTTTCCACCAACTTGACTTATCATACATTTTCATGATTGGTTTACACGACATGTTTTATTATTTATTACTAGTTGGTTGTACCCGCTTCGCTGGGTATGCAAAGTAATATTTGATAAACAAACTGATTTTATTTAAAGAACTTCTTTGAAAACTACATTGCGTGTAAATTGTCTCTGGTTAATTAATAATCTTCCTTGCTGTGGATTAGATTCAATATACACCTTCTTTTGTCTTGCAACTCTTGATTGTGATAAAGCCACATACAGTTGGCCGTGTGAAAATACTCCGGTCTTCAAATGCATGCCAACGTGAACAAATGACTGGTCTTGAGCCTTGTTTATTATTATAGCGTATGCTAGAATTTATCGGAAATGGAATCATTGTGGTAATTCATGCTCTTATCAAATTTCGTCCCAGGCTCTTCCACAATCAATCGAGTTACATTGCAGTCCTTTTTTAGGGTTCAAGTTTTTCAGCAACATGATGATGACACCTTGCTTAAGTACAGCACATGAGGTTGCTTGCTGGATGGAGTTTGCTGATTGAGGAATTCAACAGGGAAATTTGGTGCATCATTTGGATCTTCAGTCTTCACTGATAACAGAATCGCTCCTATTCATTTCTAATGTCTGCACATTTGTCAGCGCGGCAATGACTCGTTCTGAAAGTTCCTGCATTGACTTTTGCAGCAGATCGCCAAAAATTGTCTTAATTAAGTCTCCTGTTAATATAATTTCTGTGGGAATTTAATAATGAGAAGACTCATATTTTAATAGCCCTCAGGATTTTGTCCACAGAGATTCCTTCACGATCGGTTAGTTTTCTCTTTTATATTTAAATATCGCGAAATAAAATTTCCTATTAAAGTACCTGAGGAGCAGTTAGTAAATCAGTGATCTTAAAATTCGTAGCAAAGTACATATTGCCTAAAAACGGTTTCTATTTTTTTTTGTATCTATTGATTTAGAATTTAGATTTATGAGTATAAATAATATTTTACTTCTTTTTACTTCTTTATTATCAATGTACAAAGTTTCATATTGATACGACAAACTCCTTCGTGAGTTATGAAAAAGTTCTCATTAAAATAATTGCCAATAACTCGAGCCCAAAGCAAAATACCTAAATATTTCTTATATAGAGTACACAAACCGAGTTTGAAGTCGATCGGATGAAAAATAAAAATGTTCCCGTACAAACTTTGACCCCCTAAGAAGGGTTGGTTTTATTTGGCAATTTCCTTTTGAAAACACTTGCCGAGCATTACTATTATAGTAGAGTTTGAACCTTGAAGAAAATTAAAATATATGAAAAATAGGCGGTGCGTATTTGAATAATGAGAAGACACAAACATTGAAAATTTATTCAAATACCCACCGCCTACTTTTATTTAAAATAAGAAAAATAAGAAAAGTAAGGAGCGTTACAGAATCAGTAAGGGTAAATATATATATGATGAAAATAAACTCAATTTTTTCAATTTTCCACTCTGCACATATTTAAAAAGTGTTCTTATTCATATTGTCGGATATATTCAAAAGCAAAACAGAAGCAAGTAAAAAAAGCGCAAATTGGTCCGAAAAAGACTTGTTCTTCCTTTTGAAACTTTGAAAAGAAAAGTTTCAAGAATTAACAGAAATGTCAAAATAAAACGCGTAAAGTGCGGTGGAAACGGCTTTCGTAATTTATAAATCACTTCGGCTTAATCGCCTTGGTGGGAACATGGAAAGGTTGCAGCTGCTTCAATTATTGCCACTATTCTTAATAAATAAAGAAGAGTAAAAAAGAAATACGGGTACTGTATCGTCATGTCGTCGTCAACTCGGTGAAGAGTCTGCTCTAACAAGAGAGCTTCAGATTGAAGATGCTCAACAGGAGATCAAGGATCTTTATCGTTTGACAACAAGTCAAATAGAATTCATAAAAATATAATATATATTATCTATATAATATATAATTCAATGTGCTTGAGAGCTGCTCGCAACATTTTTACTCTCAAACTAAGCTTTTTAATCTATAAATATAAAAATGGTGTAAAAAATGTCTAGTAATTCATCAATTGAAAACGGCTGGACCGATTTGGCTGAAATTTCGGAAAAACCCTCCGGAAAAGTCGGGAAATTATAAAAATTTAAAATTTAGAACGGCTGAGCCGATTTGACTCAAATTTATTTTCAGTTTTTCGTAATTGCCAGGAGAAGATTTTTACGAAAGAAAATTTTGGGAAAACCCTCCGGAAAAGTCGTCAAATTGGAAATATCGAAAATTGATTTTTTATGGAATTTTGTTTGCAATAATTGTTTCGGAATGGGTTTTCGAATGAAAAAATAGAAAATTCCAAAAAAACGCGAAAAAATAATTTTTTGACGAAATTTTGCATTTTTTCGCATGATTTAATTTACAACTGAAGGTGGGATCATAATCATGTTGCGGAATCTGAATCATCCGAAATTGTGCAACGGTACGCGGTTGCCCATCAAGAAACTGATGAACAATGTGATTCAAGCGACGATCATCAAGGATTCCTGGTCCATTTTCTGTACCATCTAGCTTTCTCCTTTTTACTCACTCAAAATCTACCTGTCGCTCTGGATACGACGTTCATGGTGTATGGCCAAGCCATGGTAATAGTTTTATTAAATTTTAAAAGAATGAATGCATTCAGAAACCAAACAAAAAAGTGAGATGTTGCATGGGCACATTTCATGAGCATGGCTATTTTTTGTAGGTTGTTAACATTTATTCATTCTAAAAATATCGGCAAAATCGGCCTCAGACTACCAAAGCGTCTACTTATTAACTATTTTTTAGTAAATAATTATTTGCAATCGAAAAGAAGAGGAGGGAATTCAATTTAAAAATTAAAACCAACTTAACTTTTCTTTTCGGGTTGTACCTGTGATTACTAACGAACGTCTGGACTTAGGACAACTTTCTATAAAAGCCCTTGATATGCTTTGTGGACGCTTTTAAAGTACATAGTTAATTTAATATCAAGTAGACGGGAGTGATTTAATGAATAATTGAACCAGGGAACAAAGAAAAAAAACTTTCTTCCCGAAATTATTTAAATTTGTTCCGACAAAAAACGGTGTCATTTGTGTCACCGACTCACCGTGAGTGTAATCGCCTGCCATCGTTTTCTTCATCCAGTTTCTCACTAAATGACTGCACGAGGGACACTGTGTAATCGGATGCCATCCGGTGGTTGACACGCTATGGATTAGACACAATTTTTGTGACGGAAGTATGTCCCCCGGATGACCGATTTAAATGACCGCCTTATCGGAGCCTAAATTTCAAATACATCTGACCAAAAATATAATAAGTTTTCCCTTACAACAGACCTCCCTAGAACATGGTATTAAGCAAAATTCGGTTACAAAGATCTAGCGCTCCAGAAAACTACATTATGTAGGTATGTATTTCACGAAGGAGGGAAAGCATTCATTTTGAAAATAGATAATTTGTATATTCTATCAACGTGTAAAGTTTAAAGTTAATTCGACTAACAAACCGTGAGTGTTATAGTGTTCTTGAATATTGTAGCCTCCTAAAAGAGCAGGTGGTCAATTGGTCATATCCAAAAATGCGCTTGCGGAAAAACTTTCAAATCTCTATAAGAAAAAACGTTTACCAGAAACCTACTGATGATAAAATACATATTTGAAACATTAGTAGCATTCAGCAAAACTGTTTACTGTACTGCCGTTATTTTGTATCGTGATGTTTTTTTTGTAGTATATGATCTACTAAAATTGCATTTGCTAAAATAGGAGCTGAATAAATTATTTCGCACATTACGTTTCAGGTACTTTTTATTTACTACCTTTTTAATTCTTTTACCTTCTTTTTCCTTCTTACGGAGCAAGGTAGTTAGATAGACTAAAAACGAAGAAATGCAAATGTTATTTTAAGTTCCATTTTTGTATATACGTATATTGAAATTATAAATAAATAAATTGGTTTAGGTACCTAAAAGCAATTTAATAAATACTTTTTTGTGAGTAGGTATTGTTAATTAAAGTATTTTCCAAGAAACTAAGTATATGTATCTGCATTTTTTTTATACTACTTACGTACGAATTTTCTACCTTAGACTTCAGATTTCTTCCGAACTTTAGCTTTTCTAAGAAAATCAGATATTCTAAAAAGCGAGTTCTGGTAAAAATTGTTATCGTATCGCGTATGGAATTATGCCCCATCTAACATGTTCTCGTGAATTTCCACTTTTATTTATTTCAGGCGAAAAATTGTATTTTACTTTGTTTTTCTCCGAATGTGAGAAAAAGGAAATTAGGTTTTCTCAACTTTTCATATTGCATATCACCAAAGACATCACAAATATACTGTTATTACAGTGGGTTTCCTTTTTTCTCTAAAGTATTTTAATTAGCTTTAAAAGCACTTCTTGTCCAGTTTTACATATCTATTCTAAATTGTAGGTCCTGGCACACTGCACAAGTGCACATTACGAGTGATTAATTTGGTAATGTAAATAAACCAAGGGCGTATAGCCAGGAAACGATTGCGAAGGGGAGGATCGATTTTTAATGAACCTAAATGCGTACCCAATGGTACAACATAACTTTCTCTGACAAAGCATAATATTTGGGCCTAATCCTGGACAGGAAGCGTAATTGGAAACTTATCATCCAAGAAAGAGTCAAAAATGCTACAGTAGCACTCTTCTCCTGCAAAAAAGCTATTGGCAATAAATGGTGTCTACAACCTCGAAAAACCCACTGGCTCTATATCTCAGTTATAAGACCGATACTCACCTATGGGATAATTGCCTGGTGGACAGCCTTGGATAAAGCCATAAACCGCGACTATCTAAGCAACGTCCAATGCACAGCCTGCATGTGTGTAGGCGGTGCACTACGCACAACTTCCTCTGCGGCACTAGACATATTGTTTCATCTATTACCCCTTGATATATTTAGCAAGCAAATGGCAGCGAGTGCAGCCACGGTGGTCAAGGAAAGACTTTGGCCACGCTTCTATTCTGAAGAACTTCGAAACCCCAACCGAAAAGACTGACTCCACCCCATTTCTAAATTTTGACAAGAACATTCTAGCCAAATTACTGTAACGTGTTCCAGTCGAAAATAATGGCGATTATAGAAGTCTTATCTTGGCTCAAGAAAAACGTCATATCCGCCAAGGATATCTGCATATTTTCGGACAGCCAAGCGGCCATCAAATCCTTGGATTCGATCTCTATAACTTCTCTAGTAGCCCTCGACTGCCGATCATCTCTTACGGAGATGGCCGAACAGTTCAACATTCACCTAATTTGGGTGCCGGGGTATAGAGACATTCCAGAGAATTGTAAGGCCGATGAACTCGCTGAAATAGGAACAACTCAACACGTTCTGCGGGATAAAAGCACCCTAGGGATACCAATCGCTACTTGGAAACAAAAATTGAAGCTGAATGCTATCGAGAGCACAAATCTCAGGTGGACAAGTGGCATCACTTGTCTAGCGACAAAACAAGTTTGGCGTAAGCTGGATTTGAAACGCTCTAAGAAATTGATCTCTCTCAACAGATTGCATATCGGCACTACAATAGGGGTCATAACTGGACACTGCCTTATAGGTAAACATGCCGCAAGGCTAGGCCTTTTCGCAAACGACTTTTGCAGAAGCTGTATGGATGAGGAAGAGAAGGAAACTATCCCCACGTTCTTTGTTCCTGCCCAGCTGTCTCCTGTAGAAGGAAGCTTCACTTAGGAGCCTTCCATTACAATGACTTGGGCGACCTGACAAAAAATAATAATATTAAGGGACAGCTGTCCTTTTTTCCCGGCTTTTTTGGTCAAATATGTGTGGAAATGAAACAAATTAGTTTATTTGTTTTCCCATCCGACGTTTCGACAAAGGTTTCTGTCTTCCTCAGGGATATTCAGGGATATACTGTAGTACTTTTGAATATTCCTGAGGATATTGTCCTTTTTTCCGGCTTTTTTGGTCAAATATTTAATTTAATAATAATTAAATTTTCACAACCCATCGATGGTCCCTTGCTCAAAATTTTTAGATTTAGATTCTTCCCACGAAAAAGGTTATCCCTCATATATATGGTAGTGTGTGCCAGGAATTACCACCTACAATAGTCCGCTTGCCTTGCAGCTATTTAAAACTTGTCAAGAATTGCATTACTGCATTTAAAGCTAATTGAAGATGCGTTAGGAAAAAAAGGAAACCCACCATAATAACGTTTTATTTGTAATGTCTTGAGTGATATGCATTATTTTGAATGAATTAGAAAAATGAAAAGTGTTCCCAAACTGTTAATATTGCAATCAGTGTCCGATTATTAATTCAAACGGTATAAACAAGAGTTTGTTATGGAAAATAGCATTTGGTCTTATATCTCAAAATAATTTGGCTTTATCTTGCTTTGCAGAATGTTAGAATTTGGTCTTATGTCGTTTTCTAAAGCGTCTTAAAGCAAACTTTAAAAATTTGGCCTTATGTCACGGCACCGATTTATGCTACCTGGGACATACATATTAAGTCCAATATAAAAATATATAAATATGTCCCACCGAAGTTCATAAGGCCATCCATAATGGACTTATGTCCCGTGGACTTATGTCCCTGGGCTTAAGCCCATACATCTTAACAACAGATCGTCAACATTTTGTTGTTGTAGTTTCTTATGTAGAAATCTCGCGTAGAAAATATTTTAAGGAATATAATAAGATAGGTACCGACATATTCCTTACCTTTACCTAATACATATGGGAAAACTGGGGTCGCTAAGCATAGTTTCCCTCTCTACCTATCATTTATATGAGTGTTGTTTTCGATCTGCTGATTTGAGAAACTTTCTGAGTACTTCGAGTGCGACATTTGAACTATGCATATTATAAATTGTGATGTGTTGTCACAATTATGTGTTTGCTTCTTTATATTTAGGGACTTTTTACAGTCGAAAACATATAAGACATTATAAAAAAAACAGTTGGTGATGATGGTCTCCTTTTCCAAAATTCCCTTTCCAAAATCACCTGTGTTGAAATCCTTTAGTCCAAAAGACCCTAACAGAAAATTCCCACGAACAAAATCCCCCATTTTTAAATTTGGTGTTATTAATTCTGTCGCCGCGACACTTAAAATGTTGTTAAAAAGCGAGATACGTATGCAACCCCCCCGCTTGGGGTCACTGTAGGATTTGGAGTAGGTGCAAGGTTGGGTATATACAAAGTTTAGTTTGCTGGCATAGGTGATTTCGTCTCGGGAGATTTTGGAAAAAGAGAAGAAAAAAAGAGAGAGTATGTCCAATAAGGGATTTTGGAATAGGGGATAACGTAGGGATCTAAAAAAAAACTAACCCTTATGCAACTGCGCCCAAAATAATATTAATGAATAAATAATAATGTATGTAATGTAATTTTTTATCGCTCTGGTCACATTTCAACGAAAAACTTCTATTCTAGATAAGATAACGCCTAGTGGTGCGGCATGTTAGTGTTATACGGAATGATCCTGCTGAACGGTATCGCCTAATAGCCCGTTCTGTAGTCCCACTGCTGAAATATAGTGTGGTTCCGCTAATTAGTACTGCTGATATATGCAAGAACTCTCATTACTTATATTATAAGTTATATTTTATAACTTTTGCGTTTTGTAGGTATCTTAGAAAAATCGGTCAGATTCCAGAATTTTTTTAAAATCACCTGTCAGTAATTTATGAAATTCAAATATAAGTACATTATAATGATTTTTTATCATAGAGGAACACGAACTTTATATCCTTTACATACAATTTAAAAGTTGTAAATTCATATACAAGTACATAGTACATTTTTTCTCAACAAGCACATTGTCGTACATTTGAAATCACAATTTACAATTAACTCTATTAATTTAAATAAAATGGCATGTATAAATTAATAGAAAAAATTAGACCAGACTCGGCTTAGATTACCACTCCTAAAATTCCAATGAATTGAGTTTGAACTGATTCCTAATAATTAAGATCGTTATCGTTAACGCTAACTATGCTAATTATATACCCACGTATATTATTAATACATATAATTTAATTTAAAAGTACAATAAATTCCACTTCATATTGTATGCTAATTGAAGCACGTGACTATTTTTATTTCAAAATTATTTCTTTTAACCCCTTTAATTGAATCGTCAATCAAATTACTAAATGTGATTTGCAGCTAATCAATAACAAATAAATACTTCCACCACCTTTCCATTTCGTTCGGGGACATTTTCACTTCATAAACTTTTCAATTAATATGCACTTAGATAACAAACCAAAGAGTATGAACTCTAACTCACGAGAAAAGTGATCATATGACCGATTCAGTAGAAAATTCGGTAGGTAGGTACATAATTTAAATTTGTTCAAATTGTTCTAAAAGATCACATACCATTTGTAGCATCATATCCCCAACTCATGACAGGAAACAAAACAAAATTAGTTATACACAAATTTAAGAGTTAGATTGGTTTGTAGATTTCTAATTTAATTTAAATTTATTTAATGTAATTTAAGTATAAAGTTAACAGTCTCTGTCGACTGACGACTGGAACTGGAAAAATGCGAAGCAAGATTTGCATTTTATTGTATAGAATAGAAAGAAATCAGTAAAGCTCGCGATAGCTTTAAGCTTATGATATATTAAAAATATTTTTTTCTGTATTCTAAATTGTTACATATAAAAATTGTCAGCGAGCTTTAAGATTTTTGTTATATCGAGTTTTATATACTTTGGCAGCTAAGAAAAGCGATATATATTTTGGTGACTATAATGAATCTATAATCTACGCATTTGTCGCAAAGAAAACATGAAATAAGTATTTTAGACTTATTCACATTATCTAATTGGAGATAGAAAGTAGAGAATCCATATCTATAGAAATATACATAATATAATAGAAATCGATAAAAACAACACGGCAGTCAAATCACTATAAGAAGGTAGCAATAACAAGAAAATATTATCTATACTTACTATTGGAATGCAATAAAAATTAAAGATCTTATTATCATTATACATAACATACAAAACAAGTAGCATAAATTTTAGTATTGTCTTAGCAAAATGTGCAACCAATAACAACCAAATATTATGTAGGTATCTAATTATATGAGCGATAAGAATATCATAATTTTATGACTAAGGTGAAATACAAACATACACAAAACAGAACTAATTCAGCTGATACTTAACCAACTTAACTTGTAGGTGTGATTAATTTTAAATATAATTTAATTACTTGCAGCTGTGTACTGTGGTTACGACATTATCTATTATTGTGGGATATTAGGTAAAAAAAACTTTTATAATTTTAAGTCCGATTTAAAGATGACAAACATTAATAAGGGATGGGTAAGTTTGGTGGAAGGATAGTCATGTTTACCTCAGAGTGGATTGTTAAAGAAATTAGGAAATAGATAATATACCTATATAGATACGAGTTCTATGAAAATCGGAATCAATTGTTCGTTGGTTACAAAATTCATTTCGCAAATTTTATTTCGCATTTATCGATTCGGATTTAGCGTCTTTGAATTATTTTGCAACGTGTTTACTTCGCAATGTTTTTCCGCGCTTTTCCATTTCGCTTGTTATTATACAGCATGTTGTTGTTTTGAAAGAATTATGTTAATTTCCGTTATTTAGACAAAGACAGCAGAATAAGGAGGATTTTTGAAAAAAGATGACTATTCCGATCTTGGTTTATTAAAAGCACTTGCCTCTAATATAAAACTATATTAATTTGTATTTATTATATTATTTAATGTTCGTATGGATATTCTTTATTTTTGTTAATAAATTTGAACTGAATTCTGAACAAAAAGAGGAATTTTAATTTTTGGGAGTATAGTTCAACTTTTCATTATTTCTATATTGCGTTGTGATTTGTTCGCATTTTGCTATTTCGCATTGTATTATTTCGCGAAATTTTTTATTTTACAATCTATTACATGCTAAGAAATTTCGCGAACTAATCACAACGCAAGATAAAAATTTGCGAGATGAAAAATGCGAAATGATGTTTTTGCGATACGATTATAAAGTAAAATAAAAGATTGCCTAATAAAAATTGCGATTTGATGAAATGCGAAATAATTGAAAAGCAAGACAACAAATTGGGAAATGATTATGGCGAAATGATAAATTGCCAAACAAAATCTGCGAGATGACCCCTACCCTATGTTGGTATGGTTTACCGGAAATTCGCACCGGTGCGAATATCCGACAATATATCGGAAATTCGCACCCGGTGGATATATTTTAAAAGGCACCGAAAATTCGAATTTTCAACGAGAATATAAAGAGAAACAGTCAATCTCTAAATGCAATTTTCAAAACAAGAAAAGGTGCAATTTAATAAAATTATAGCTTTTTGGAAAGATAGATATATTTAGATAAAGAAAGATACAGAAGATTATTTATTTCAATTCATCCATTCATGTCCAAAAAAGCGTTGTGACAATGTCCTTTGCCTACCAACAGGTTCTTGATGGAGTATACATCCTATATAATCATTTACTTCTTCTTCAATGAAGTTTTCGATTGGTACACATAAAAAAAGTCAGGTTCCTCAGCTAAAGAACGAGATGGAATCACTATTGTGTTCTCTTTAACGATCTCCTTTTCCTCATTAAAAAAGTTTGATGTACTAGCTGTATGTTTTCTTTTATGTGCTTTATCAAGTGCAGCTCGGGACTTTTTGAAGTTTCCAAATCCTTCACCTATGTTCTTTGAGGTTACTTCATCTTTGTGTTCACTTAAAAGAACCCTCATTTCCCCATCGTAGGCTTGTTTACTTGTAACGTTATATAAACTCTTTGTGATAACAGCTTGATTTTTTGAGGTTCTGCTCAACGCTACTCCATATTCTTGAAGAGTGCACTCTGTAATGTGCTCTTCTCTAACCCAACTAATCGCATCTGATGTAGCAACGAAGCATGAAGGTTTTTCTTTAATTTCCATCTCCTTCCTTTTCGATTTATCGATAACGCTTCTACAAAATGAGCATTCAAACCGAATAATTGTGGTACTTCTCTTCTTTGTCGTAAATCTGCATCCCATCGATGTCTTCTCGAAAACATGGTATTCTACAAAGGTCGAGCTCAGCTCCCTTTGTGATAGAAGCTCTTGATTTGTAATTTTCTTATTTGTTAGAAAGTTGTTGGTTTTGAACATGTTTATTTCGTTTTCCATTGCAGTAAAATAATGAATTTATTAATATTAAAAAAGAAGAATAAAATCATGATTGCTTATTGAAAAAACAAAAGCACTCAAGAATCGAATCGCTCGCGCGATTTTGTTTGGGGTGCGAATTTCCGATTTCTTTTAAAGAGTACGGAAATTCGCACCCCGGGTGCGAATTTCCGATTTCAATATTAAAATAAAGAAATTCGCACCTGGTGCGAATTTCCGAAGTATTGTCGGATATTCGCACCCGGTGCGAATTTCCGATGTCTTTTAAAGAGTGCGGAAATTCGCACCCAGGGTGCGAATTTCTAGTAAATCGTTGGTATAGGTATACTGTGTAACCTTAAACGACTATGATTTTCATTTTTGTCAGAACTTCCATTTAAAAAAGTATTTAATAGATTTTACTAAAGCGCATATGGGCCATTCGTAGCTCGACAACTTAACTAAAAGGGACTTAAGAGAAATAGGTTTTAGACAAAAAATTTTTGCCAGTTTCGCCAAACTCAAAAATAATTTTATATTTGTACCTACTACCGGCGAACTTCGTCTCGCCCCAATTTAACGCCTTCAGAATAGTAGATGAGAACCAAAACTTGCCATTATATCCCAAATTTTCGTTTTGTGCAAATTGAAAAAAAAAGTACCAAGACTAAATGGGAGAACTTAGAAAACATTTTTTTATCTATTTTAAGCTTTTTAAGTCTTTATTCTATAATTGAAACGAAAAATGTATTTATAATTCCGTTTAGAAGTTATTTAACAATTAAAGTTGGATATGAACAGTTTTGCTAATGGATGGATATGACCAGTTTTGAAACCAATAAAGACGCAAAATGTAGGATATAAGCAGTTCTGCGGCAAACAATTAAAGTTATTGGAATGTCTTTGAATGGTAATCTTTGCATTTCGTTGTCTAAAGAAGATTAAAGGACCATTCACATGGGAGCGAACGAACGAATTGATGAAATGCGAATAAACCACTTTTTATGCATTTAAAAACAGAAAATTCAACATTTTATTATTCCAAGATATCCTCCTCTTGGAATAAGGTTAAGTTCGAACGAATTTTTTATTCGCTACTTTGTGGAACGCGATTTAAATGATGTGGATTGCGAATAGACTGACAATTCGCGCCAGTTTTCGTTCGCGGCAAAAAATTTGGATTTCGAAATTTCGTTGTTTAAACTGTTAATAAACTTGTTTTCTTAATAAATTATAATGTAATTATTAATTATCGACATGGGGCAGCGCGATTGGGAAACACGGTGACCCCGATCAGAACGCGAACGGAGAGAAGTTGTTGGACTTTTGTTGTTCATTATGAACACTTTCTTTCCACACAAAGATGTCCATAAATACACATGGTACCGTCGAAGTCTTCAGCAGAAATCGCTGATAGATTTCTTTGTGGTACCATCGTGTATTAAAAGGATGGTTTGTGATGTTCGTGTGTTGAGAGGGGCTGAACTGTCAACTGATCACCACCTGGTGTTGTGCAAATTGTATCTCAACGATCAAATACCTATCCTGCCAAAGCGTAAACCAAAAATGGTTACGCGCATACGGTGGGAGGGGCTACAGAACGATGAGATACGGGAGGAATTTGCACGGCAGGTATCTGAAAGGTTTGAACAAATTCCAAATGTTCCATTGAATGTAGAGGAAAAATGGCAGTTGTTTTCAACAGCAGTCATTGCCTCTGCAGGACAAGTTTGCAGAGTAAAGCGGCTCGGTGTGGCGGCTGGTGGTGAGAAAAGAACTGCGTGGTTTAAAACGCCCGGAGAAGAAGGCTTTCAAGGTGTTGATTCATTGGGGGACTCTTCTTCTCGAAAACGGGACATTGAGGCGCGAAGAACTTGCAAATTGGCTATTAAAGCAGCCAAAGAACAATCTTGGAACGAGTTCGGCGAGAAATTAGACCGTGATCATAGATCTGCAAGCAAGGTGTTCTGGCAGACCATCCGCCGTCTTAGAGGAAGGAAGTGGAACATTATTGAAGGAGTCAAATCCAAAGATAATACACTTCTCTCCAATGAGGAGGACATCTTTTCAAATCAATTATTGGTTTGTTTTTTCTTATAAGCAATAATGCTTTTCAATGCACTCCTTTTCGGGCTAATTTACCTCAATTAAGGGATGTCGGCCAACCTTTGAAGTGCTAGATTTTCGACCGCCCAGGAGGACATCTTACGCAGATAGAGTGAGCACTTTTCTGAATTACTCAATCCAATTCAGGGCATTGTGGATGACAGATCCATCACGTTGAGCAGGGCGAAAAATAGGCCCACTGTAGAGCAAGTCACTTTTGCGATCAAATCGCTAAAAGCTGGCAAATCTGCCGGAATGAATGAAATCCGGCCAGAAATGCTAAAGGTCTTAGGTGAAGAGGGAGTCAAATGGCTCTCTCGTGGCATTAAAGTGGCCTGGGAATGCGGCGAAACTTCCAGCGATTGGCAGATTGGGGTGATTGTGCCCCTTTTCAAGAAAGGGGATAAAAGGGATTGCTCCAATTACAGGGGTATATCACTTTTAAGTCTCCCCGGAAAAGTCTTTGCCAAGGTGCTGGAAACGCGTTGCAGAGCTGTGGTCGGGCACGATTAGGAGATGAACAGTGCCGCTTTCGTTCCGGCAGAAGCACAACCGACCAGTTATTTACTCTCAGAATGGTACTTGAGAAGGCTTGGGAGTATGCTACACCTGTTTACTCTTGCTTCGTAGATTTGGAGAAAGCATATGACCGAGTCCCTCGAGGGAAACTCTGGAGTGTATTACAGCAGTATGGAATTGATGGTTCTCTCTTGAGAGCCATTCAATCTCTTTACACAAACTGTAAAAGCTGTGTTCGGGTAAACGGCGTTAAATCAATACCTTTCACCGTGGGCGTTGGACTTCGCCAGGGGTGCGTCTTGTCGCCTCTCCTTTTCATTACTTATATGGACTGGATGTTACAGCGCAGTCTTGGCGAAGAACGTTTCGAATTGGGAGATCTGAGGATAAGTCATTTGCTCTTCGCTGATGACTTGGTCATCCTTGGGTCCTCTCAGACTGAACTTCAGCGCGCACTCGATCGGTTTGTAGCCGTTTGTGTTGAAGCTGAGATGAAAGTAAATGTGAACAAATCTGAAGTGATGGTCGTCTCCAGAACGCCTGTTCAATGCACTCTGCATGTTAGTGGAGTCCCATTGAAACAGGTGGAGAAGTTTAAGTATCTCGGGGTCTTATTCACGAGTGATGGAAGGAGCAATGCCGAGTTTTCCTGTAGGATTGGTCAGGCTGGATCGATTTTGAGACAGCTTGGTCATTCTGTTATCAGGAGGACTGAACTTGGTGTCAAAGCTAAGTTGTCAGTCTTTAATTCGGTGTTTGTTCCAACTCTTACCTATGGTCATGAGGTTTGGGTAATGACCGAAAGAATAAGATCGCGAATACAAGCTGCCGAAATGAGATTTCTCCGTAGTATTGCTGGTGTGACCCGTAGAGATCGCATCAGAAATACCAGAATACGTGAGGAACTCAATGT
Organism: Cheilosia soror; assembly: GCA_949372485.1. Lineage (NCBI taxonomy): Eukaryota > Metazoa > Arthropoda > Insecta > Diptera > Syrphidae > Cheilosia > Cheilosia soror. The sequence goes on from OX443564.1 coordinate 24,723,895, forward strand.
CGAGCAGCTACTTCTCCGGACGGAGCGATCCATGCTTCGGTGGTTTGGTCATGTTAAACGCATGTCCCCGACCAGGATTCCACGACGTGCTATGGAATCCGTACCATCGGGCAGGCGTCCCCTAGGTAGACCCAGGATGAGATGGTTAGATCAAATTCATAATCTCTCCTCTACCCGTATGGGGATTGCCCTTGATGATTTAGAGTCGATGGCGGAGGATCGAGAGCTATGGAGGGTCCACTTGAGCAACCTACACCCGCGACCCACTTAATGGACAAGCGGACCATTGAAAATGAATGAATAATTAATTATCCTCATCCTTGGAATAGTAAAATGTGTAATTTTCTGTTTATAAGTGCATAAAAAGTGGTTTGTTCGCATTTCATCAATTCGTTCGTTCGCTCCCATGTGAATGGTCCTTAAGATCAACAACAGTTACAGTACCTATGAAGTGAATAAAATATCAGAGCGTCTTATTCTTACTGGTTTTGTTTGTATTTTAAGACAAAATTAGCTTTGGCGGTTTTTCCATTAATTTCAATAGAGGTATGTACTCCTTAGACGTATATCCCGTACTTTTTATGAGTAGAATCTGGTATTGTGGGAAATAGAAATAATATGTTTACGCTTTGATCTCGAAAAACGACATACCAATGAATATCATACCTTCCCAACCTACTGGTATGGATATAAAATGTTTTGGTGCAAAAGTCATAGCGGATATGGAGAGTTTTGAAAACAATGACGATTTAAAAGGGATTTGGCAAGTTATGCTAAAAAATGGTTCCTTTAAACTGTGCAGTACAGCCAACTTAACAAATCTGCATTTAAATCTAAATTTTTGACTATAGTGGATATGACGAGTTTTGTTTCTCATCTACTCAGATAAACTCCAGAGTGATATGTAATAAAACACAGATAGTTCAAGTTTCAATTCACATGTGATTTATTTGAATGGGCTCGAAATCAGTACAGACGAAGCGATGTGATAAACAATGTTTTTCGATATGTTTTCCGGCGCAAAAACAAACAACGAAGACGCGAACGTGCAACGCACAGCTAAAAAAATAAATAAATAAATAAGTGGCGCAAAAGGCGGGTAGACACCATAGGCCTAGCTTCTCTTTTGGATGATTCAGATTCCGCAACATGGTTATGATCGATCCCACCTTCAACTGTAAATTATGCGGTAGAGTTCCTGGCACATCAAGCCAGTTTGAATGCTCGCAACCTCACTTTTTACACGCAAACTTATTTTCTGAAAAAATTATCGAATTGATAATTATTCCATTGAATTTCAATTGATTGTAATGCTTTTACTGTTTACTGTTTTTCGCGTTTTTCGGGAATTTTCTATTTTTCCATTCGAACAACTGAAATAAAAATGTAAACCAAATCGGTCCAGCCGTTCTAAATTGATAAATTACTATGCATTTTTTGCACCATTTTTATATACCTATACCTTTATAGATATATACAGGGTGTTCCAGTTAAGTTGTTAAGGGAAGATTCCTGAAGTTCCGCCGAATAAAAAAATTGATGGCAGGGAGGGGTTTATCTTACCATATTTCCCTTTATAGCCCATTAAAGTAGGTGACCTCCATTTTGGAGGTGTTACCGCACTTAAAACGCTATAACTTCAAAATATTTAAAAAAAAAAATTTATTAAGTAAAAATGTTGAGAAAAAAGCATTTTAAATAAAAAACGAAGCAAATAATTTTCAAAATTTTGAAATTAAGGAGTCATAACTTTTTTGTAGCTCAGCAGATGTACCCAAAGTTTATAGGACTTGCATGCGCTATTAAATTGTGTTTTCAAAATGTACAGAACAATTTGTGTTGTGTAGTTTAGAAGTCATGGCGTTTTAAGTGGTAACACCTCCAAATTAAAGTTCACCTATTTTGATGGGTTATAACGGGAAATATGGTGTGAATAGACCGCCCTGTCATACAATTTTATGTTCGGCGAAGTTTCGCAAACTTCCCTTAAAGGATTATACAACTTAACTGCGACACCATGTATAATAGACTTATGTGCACATCCCACCTACCCTATTCTTTCCGGCAAAATCCCCTCGTATGTAATTCCACTGTCTGTGAACTGTTAAAATCGCTGGCTGCAAAAGCTGCTACGGTGCTATTATGTTGCTAATGCGGTATAACGAAGTGTAACTAAAAGAGACGAAATCAGAAGTAAAAACTGGCAAGGGGATGACTTTAACCAGGCTTAAATTGTTGCAACTTGGATAGCTAAGAAGAAAAGCAAACCACATCCATCAACTCGGTAGGTTAGCTTTCTTGCTTCACTTGAAGGTTTTATGGTACCTTTTACCTTTTACCTTTTAAGAAATTAGTGACTCATATTTATAAAACTAAATATATATGTACATAGCTACCCTCACAGAAAGGATGAATTGATGGATTCAAAACCATTAAACAAAAATAGAAATATGTATTCCTACTTTTTCACAAAATTAAAAGATCCATTAAAAATATTCAAAGTTGTTGACAACAACATTTCAACTAAATGAAATAATATAATAGTTTAAAAAACTAAAAAAAACGCTTTTAGAAGTAGGTACTGCACTAAAAGCAAAAAAATAAAAATTAACCAATCTATTTTTAAGGTTTATCCTGGAAGGGGCTTAGTGTAAGCCATGTTTGTAGTTATGTTTTGTATTATTTGAGTGTAAACTACACAAACATGGCTTACACTAAGCCCCTTCCAGGATAAACCTTAAAAATAGATTGGTTAATTTTTATTTTTTTGCTTTTAGTGCAGTACCTACTTCTAAAAGCGTTTTTTTTAGTTTTTTAAACTATTATATTATTTTTTGCTTTTTAGTGCAGTTTAATATCCACCTAGGTACATACTTACAAAAGCTTTTTATTTACTATTAGTTTATTACATTGTCATCAAAACTGAAACATCAGCATGCAAAATTTCAAAGTCCTAAGTCAATGGACATAGGTAGGTAATACTAATAGGTATGTATTTCACATAAATGAAAATTCGCGACAGCTATGGTTTGATTGATTTTACTACGCGTACCTACTTATACACTTTTCAAGCTGCAGATCTCAAATATAAGTATGTACTGTACATGTATGTGCATACCTACCTATTTACGCATCACAAACTCCTATGTACGTATATAGGTACATAGTTTGTTTTATCTATATCCATTACCTACATCAAATTCAACTACGCCATACATAATGACAATGATCATACATTCTGAATCCGCCGCTATGACAATTCTATTTTAAGAACGCACATGAAACTACCCTTCCTAAGCACAACTGCAATCGAGATAGCAATTTTTTTCGCATTTGGCCGAATAAGATCTATTTTCAATTTATTATATCTAGGCCTCTGGATGGACTAGAAAGATGAAAGTTAGCTCAAAATACTCGGTGAAGTATTGCCTAACAATTAAAAGGATTTTTTGAGTTGACCTACATAATATTTATGAGTATAATGACAAGTTGAGCGTAGTAAGGTCGAAATAGAAAAGTTTGAACCCCTTTTTTCAACCCTTGTAGGACGAATCGGTACAAAGTATTAATTAGATATGTAATAGTTTCGACTTATCTATTGACATATAAAGTTTCAAGTTAATACCGCTAATGGATCATGCTCTATGAAAAAGCCTCCCTTAAAGGGGCAGGGGAAGTCAAAATCCAAAAATTCTTTCTAAATATTGCATTGTCTTCACAACCCAACCAGCATGAAAAATTTCAAAGTTCTAAGTTTAGAGAAAGTGGTTCAAATTTGACTTGCAAGATTTTGACACAACAAATTTTTCACGAAGTTAAGTAAAAGCCTTTAATAAACAAAGAAGACAAAGAAAAAGAGATGATCTACATAATATTGGATATATTGGCCGGAATGATGCAAAATCGGCTAAGTGCGTGGGAAAAAAAGCACAAAGTTCTTAATGAATTTCAAGCCGGATTTCGAAAAGGGTACTCGACTATAGATAACATAATATAGCCTAACGAGCATAATCAAAATTAAAAACGCTGAAAAAAAGAAAGTTTATGGTTTCTTCGTAGACTTTAAGGCTGCATTTGACTGTATCGATAGGAGTTCGCTGTTTTATAAACTCAGTAATATGGGTGTATCAACAAAATACCTAAACTTACTCCGAAGCATGTACACCAAAACCAAAGCGGCAGTTTGGGATGGGACTGAAATATCAGACTATTTTGAAACGAGCATGGGTGTAAAGCAAGGGTGTTTAATAAGTCCATTGTTATTCGCCCTCTTCCTCAACGATCTTCACGATTTTCTTGGAGGTGGGCTGCGCATCGACGATATTTCAATACGGGTGTTAATGTATGCAGACGATATCATAATAATAGCAGATGAAATAGATATCCTTCAAGCAATGATAAACCGACTAGAAAAATACTGCGAGCTGTGGAACCTTACAATCAATATGGAGAAATCAAAAATAATGATATTTCGGAAATCGGGAAACAAGGCTAGCGCAGAAAAATGGCAGCTTAGTGGTGAAGACATTGAAGTGATATCCAAATACAAATACTTGGGAATAATAATGACACCGGGATTATCGTTAAAAGAACACCTAAAGGAAAGGGAAGAAATCGCTAAATCGAGTTTATGCAGCACATGGAAATATTTTATTGCCAAAAAGAATATCAACCTTTCAGCTAAATTCAAACTCTTTAAAGCTGTAACACAGGCCATTTATTGTTATGGGGCGCAAGTATGGGGATATGGAAGCTTTGATGAGATAAATAAAATACAAAGATACTTCATAAAAAGACGTTTCAAATTGCCGAGTTTCACTCCAAATTACGCATTAAATCTAAAAACGGGAGTCCCTGATTTACATCTTTCGACACAAAAGCTTCACATGGAGTACATTCAAAAAACAATCTTCCGATACGAAGCACATCGGCTACCTTATCTGTTATCCAAAAAAGTTATAGAACGGAAAATTTACTGGTTTAGAGAATGGCAGACAGTCGGTGTTAATGCAGGCATTGATTGGAGTAATTGTATTTTAAACACAGATGTTTGGAGCAAAAATACAAAGGATATTTTGGAAGCTTTAAGAGTTGCGCAAATAAGGACAAACTTAGACGACGCGAAAAATAGCACACATGGCTTATACTCAAAACTAGACCACCATGTAGGGTATACGTATTTTAATGACGCGTTCAAAAATTCGCAAATTGCATGGACATTTAAAGTTAGAACTGGGCTGATTGGACTAAATGCAAACAAATACAGAAGAGGAGAGGCCAGAAAATGTTCGCTATGCAACCTAAATGAGGAGGAGAACGTGGCTCACTTTTTGGGAAAATGTCCAATACTCGAATGTCCAATACTCGAAGAAATACTCGAAGAAAATGAAGAGCTGCAAATTTTGAATGGGGAATCTGAAGACCGATGGAACACGCTACACAAATTTGTAAATGAAGCCTTTTGGTATAGGAAAGTGCTAGTAGATGAATTTAATTTTTAGTCAACATAATACAAAAATAAAATAATGAAATTTGATAAATTAAGAACCACATTCACCAACAGACGACAGACATGTCAAAGTTGTAATTCACTTTTTATTGTTTATTCAATAAAGTTTATTATTAATTATTATTATTATTATTTCCTTCTATTGTTGGAAAAGAAACAAAAAAAAACTTAAACCAGAAATAAGACTAAAGGAAATAACTCTGTGCAACTCATGCATCATGTACTGCGTACTTGAAGCTGGAAAGAAAGCTAATCGTAAATGGACTTAAGCTAAGTACACACGATTGTCAGATCTAACAATATTGTTAGATATGTCATTAAAAATGTATGGGGCGTGGCTCCGCCCATATACAAAAAAAAAAATTCAAAATCTTATATCTCAAAATCCGCCCATTCGATTGAATCCAAAATTACAGACAATCTTTGGTATTAGCCCATTAGCTTTTCTGTAAAGACTGGTGAAAATTGAACAAAGGGACGTAGCACCACAAAGAAAATTGTAAACGCTATTCTTCCACAGTCTTTGAAGCTAAAGTTTTTAAAATGTATAACATTGCTGTGCTGCTGTGCATAATGCATTGTCCTGATTGACAAAAATATCATCTATGCGATACGATTTCTGGAAAAACAACAAATTTTGTGCCACAGATTTAAATTTTATTTAAATGAATTTTAAATTTATTTTTTATACCCTCCACAGGTAGGTATATTCACTTTGTCATTACAGTTGTAACGCCAAGAAGGATTCGCCGGAGACCCTATAAAGTATATATATTTTGAATCAGGATCACATTCTGAATCGATTTAGCCATTTCCGTCTGTCTGTCTGTTGAAAACACGATAGAGTCCAAACGAATCGACATAGGAGAATGAAATTTGGTGAGAGGACTTCTTTTTACCGTTGTCACATTGATATTAAAAATTGTCTAATGTCTATGTCGGTCAAGTAGTTTTGGTACCTCCCATACAAAACCAATATTAGACACATGCGTGTACCTATACAGTACATAACATACAGTGAAGGGTATCAAAGCATCGGCCAGGCCGATGATAACACTTTTACTTGTTTTATTTTTCTATTTTGCACTACGAAGTGTCCAGGGGCTTCGCTAGTTTATCATAACTGTCCCATACCTCACGCAAAATGTAATTTTGATAGAAGGAACAGATTTTAAATTAGAAAGCTTACATTTTTTATTGATTCATAGAGTTATACGAATACAGATTGGGGTTATGCATGGAATAGCACATCGGATAAATGGCCGCCACGGCTTTGCTGGCAAGTACGTATGCCCTTTTATTGAAAATTTCTATGTGTCTGAATTTCATTAATACCCCTCCCAATTTCCTCTTTCGTTGGCGTTGGTGGTCTTGCGTCTTGGGCTTGTTTGCATAGACCTTTGACTGCAAAAAACCCCAATGTCTAATGGCGTTAAATCGCAAGATCTGGATGACCAATTCTGATCGCAAAAACGGCCGATTTCACGATTAGGAAATGACTCATGCAGTAATTGAATTGTTTCTCTGAATGTATGGCAATGACATGTATGGCACCGTCTTGTTGAAACCACAATGTTGATCATGTCACGATAACGAATACTTTTAATTTGTTACTACCTCACCAGCCACATTTTCGAAGAAGAATGGTTCGATAATGCCTCCAGCCCAAAATCCACACCAAATAGACACGCGTTGTGGATGCATTTGTTTCTCAACAATTACTCGTGGGTTTTCTGAACCCCCAAATGCGATATTTTCACGATTAACGAAGCCATCAGGATGAAAATGAGCTTCATTACTAAAGATAATTTTGTTCGAAAAATCAGCATCCACTTGTTGTTGTTTTAATAACGGTTAAACAAACTCTCTTCACGCTGCATGGTCAGGTCAGTTGTCACAAACCAGTAAGAATAGACCGCCGACTTCCCGTACACCTACCCGATTCCCCCCGGAAAGAATTTCCCTGTCTGTGAATACGTGTAAATGTCAAAATTAATGGCGGCAATGTTTTTCTATGCAATACCATGCGACCAGGATTTTTCAAGTATGCGTGCGTTAATGGCGCCCCTTTGATTTTGTACAGCACCAATACATGAAAAATCCTGGTCTCGCCGGCAGCTTGTAGGCAAAGTCCGTTATGTGGGAGGAGTCGACGGTCTATTCTTACTGGTTTGTGTCAGTTGTCTTCAGTTCTTGAGTCAATTGAACCACAAACCACAGAGAACTAGACCGCCGACTTTCCGTACACCTACCCGATTCTCCCCGGAAAAAATTACCCTGTCTGTGAATACGTGTAAATGTCAAAATTAATGGCGGGAATGTAAATAAAACATAAAAGTGGCCATTTATTGGGATGTGTTAAGAAACGTTGGGAACTAAGTTTAGGTACTGTTTACATCTTAGATAAAATCATATTGCAAGTAGCTAGACGGCTGGTTGGAATGATTTAAACTTAATTTTGAGCGAAAATATAATCTATATCGTTGATAATATTTTGTTCGCTCATTCGAAAACTAATACTTTTTTCAATTCACAAGAAATTCGAATAAACGCTCGCGTCTTTTTTTCTTTTCCTCGAGTTGGTTGTGTTTTATTCTTGTCTCCGAAAAACTTTAACTTTTTCAGCATTTATTCATCAATAGGCCTGTTTTATTGCACATCTATAAAGTAGGGGTATTCATGCAACGTCGTAACGAACGTGGTAAATGAACTGTCAAATTTTGTATGGAAAATCACACAAGATGTTAAAAAAACCGAGATGGTAAACTTACGACGAGGTCAATGTGACATTTCACACTTGAAATAAAGGCGCGAAATCAGAAAAAAAAAAATACTTTGCACGCATTTATAATACTTTTGATGTTTTTATAAATAGAAATAGCACATATTACTATTCCAAGTGTAGGATAAATGATTAATCCATCAAATTGTATTAAGAAAACAAGTTTTAAAAGAGTTTAAATAACGAAATTTTCAATTCCAAACAAAGTAGGTATGTTTTCGTTCACCTCAAAAAGTTTGGAATTGGAAATTTCGTTATGTAAACCCTTTTAAAACTTGTTTTCTACAATTTGATAGAATAGCTAATTATTCTACACTAGGAATAGTAAAATGTGCAATTTTCTCTTTACGCGAATGGTAAACTTACGACGTTGCAGGAATACCCTTAGTGTCAAGCAGTGTGTAGTTGTTGTAATTGCGTGTTAAAATTTCTACTTTTCTTTACTTTACTGAGATAGATGTGTCATAAAACAGGTCTAATAACAAAATCAAAATAACAAATAAAGGAAAACCACGTGAATAAACTAAAGTGAAAAATTAATCACGAAAAGAGTTTCATTTTGACACTTTGTTTTGACTGTCAATTTCTGAAGCTCTTCATTCCAAAGTTCCAGGAGCAAGTCTTTTCCGGACCAATTTTGTTTTTTTGCTGTCATGAAAATATATATGTAATAGTTCACGAAATTAATATGGTTTAAGTGAAAAGAATATTATCACATGTTTTGACAGTCCATTCACATGAACACTTTTATTTGTCGCAACAGTTCGCCAAGTTCAAACATCAATTTCTACTACTTAACAATCTTTGATTTAAGTTTACATAAGTTCGAACGAATTTTGTATTTGATAGTGTGTGGAGCGGGTTTTAATGTCTGAATTTTGAATAAACTTGTAAAAATTCACAACAAGGGTGTTTTCCTTCGAGGCAAACATTTTCAGTTCGAAATTTCGTTGTTTAAACTCTTTTCAAACTTCAAACTTGTTTTTCCCATATTTTGATGCATTAATTAATTAGGTACTCTTGCAATAGTAAAATGAGTAATTTTTTTGTTATATAAATGCATCAAAAGTTGTTTGTTCGCATTTTATTATCAATTCGTTTGTTCATTCTCATGTGAATATTCCTTTACATCGCCAATTTTAATTGATATCAACAGTTTGAACAATTTAATATTTCCTAAAACTAAACTGTGATGTGAAGGAAGTGTAACTGGAAAAGAAGTAACCTTCAGAACACAGCCCCACTGCCATAAACCACTGCCAGGTGCAACTGCCATAGGATTTTATTAAGTATGCGTGTGCCGTAATTTCTTCCCTTTGATTTATACAGGCCCAACACATAAATAAATCCTATGGTGCCAACAGCTTGTAGGCAAAGTCCGTTATGTGGGAGGAGTCGACGGTCTATTTCTTACTGGTTTGTGAATTGAACATTGCAAGCATGAAGTTGAAGTCTTTCGTGAGAATTCGCTGTAGAGCTTCTCGAAATGTTAAATTCTTAACTACGGTGCCGAATTGATGTTCCTGAACTATCAGCAATACTCTTGCGAACTGCTTCGATGTTTTCTGTTTAACGACTTATGACAGGACACCCAGATCACTAATTGATCCAGTCTCCCTGAATTTTTTAATTATTCTTTTCACAGTTGATGGTTTTAAATCACTATGATAGCCATATTTTGTTCGAAAATTGCAGGATATAGCTTCATTATTTTTAAAATATCGCTCAATGAAAATGCGTTGTTCTTTCGTATAGCGCTATATTTTTAATAATCCTGAACTGTCAGCTTCAGCTGCCAAATTATTATCTTTTTTTTCTGTTGGCATCACTGTACCTACTATTAAATGGCGCAAAATTAAAATTTTGCGTGAATTATGGGACACCCTTTAGGTGACAGTGGATATCCCCTGGAAGGATGGTTGCTCAAACCTACAGAACATCCAATACACCAACCCACAGAAAACTCATTTCAACGAAATTGATGCAAAGGCAAAATATAATATAAAGTCATGGTATCTACAAAGGTATGCAGAAATCTGCTGTCGATTCTGTTAATATACAAAATATATAATTATGTATTATATTTTGTTTTATTCCACAGGTCGATGGAGGATCATTCTTGAAGAAAGAAAAAAGTATAGATACCAATAAAGTTGCTGATATTTTTTAAGCATACATAGGTACATAGGTATTTCTTTTATTTAGGGAAACAAAAAAATCATATAATCAATACCATAACGAAAACAAAACTTAATATAATTAGCAAGAAAATAAATAAACAATTGTCTTCTTTCATTCCAAGACCTATAATAACATACCATCTTATACAGAACCTGAAATGGAAGGCAGAAGATTAATTCATTAATTAATTTATTGCCCTCCTTCATCAGATTTAAGACGCTGCTCTGAAACTGTGCGTCCGACTCCATTTGCATTTTCAGAAGAAGCGACTTGGCATCATCCACATCAGTTTTAGCACGTTTCGATATGCTTGCCTTGCCATTATGTTGTCGATTTAAAAAAAAGCTTTTAAACTAAGAATTCTATAAAATGAAACAAAACCTTTTCTCAGATGTCACTTCTCTGACAGGATCCTCTTCAAAAGGAAAAGGACTCTCACATAGGTGGTTTCCATAAGGTACTCGGGCTCTTATACTCTTCCTCTATATTCTTCTCCTTCTGTACCAATTTTGCACTTTTTATTATATTATATTATTATATTTATTATTATTTTATTATTTTTAAAATAATTCTTCAGATGGCTCACCACTGTTTTTCTGGAGCGACGGCAAATTGTGGCTGCATTTGATTAATAATGCAATAAAATAATAATACACATATATATTTAATAAAATAATAATATTACTGAAATTTAATAATTTGATAATTTTTTTAATTAATTTATAATTAATGATGATTAATTTTTGAATTAAAAATACATTTACTTACTTACATTTTTTAATTCAAAACCTAATGAATAAAATAACATTTAAACACAAAATGGAAACCCACAAGAAACTTTGTTTATTTTTTAACTGTCACAGTTGTGTTTTTAATGGTATCCCCAGATGCCAATGTTGAAGCCCAATCAGGATTCTCGGTTTCGCGTCGTTGTAGGATTTTAGTGGAATCTTCACCAAGTGTTCATAATCCGCTGCCAACTTTTTCGCGTCGATGGTCTGGATAGGAACCAGGAAGACTTGAAGAGACAAACGTGTTATAACGTTTGTTCAAGCTTATTTTTTGTTACTTCCGATTTAAGATATTTTAAGATTTATCTTTATAGATGACTCTTTACTGCGCTGAATATTTCCGAGGGTCGCTATCATCCTTGGCATTCAATACTCGAGCTACTTCCTCATCAATAAGAGTTACAGACGACCTGTCATCAAAAAAGGCGAATGTGTTGAATTCGTTTTCTTCACAGTAAGAAGAGTCAAAAGTATGGTCAACAAGTGTGGTGCCAGGAACAAGTTGTGCAATTAATAAATTTATTATAAAACAAACCCAATTTGTGGAAACCAAGTTGTGAAGAGTATAGAAATAATAATCGGTCCTAGCGAGGTATCCGTCGGAACGGAGAAATCTCCGCAACGCATACACCGTCGGAGACTCAAATTACATTCGAGGTATCCGCCTTCGGAAAGAATAATTAAAATGGGACGACGCGATATGATGTTGTTTCGTGGTACATCGGGGTTTTCCTATTTATGTAGAGCTTGTACCTCGCTAGGGCCGAATATAATAATTAATACGTATTAATTTTTGTTTTATAAAAATGTTCATTGCCAATATTTTCTTTTCTTTTATCTTTTTTGTAAAGTACTCTTATACCAGACCAGTGGCGTAGTTCACCACAGTGGCACCGTGCATACATTCAAAATCGTATATCTCGAAAACCACCGAATCGATTGAGCTCAAACTTTCACATAATCTGAGGTATTGGTCGTGGAGTACTCCTGTAAAGATTGGTCAAAATTGGACAAAGGGGCGTGGCACCTCCCATGCAAAATAAAACATTCACAACCATATATGTACCTCCTATACAAAAAACAACTTCTATGGGATGAAACTCGATGACATATCTCTATAACCACTGGGCCGCTTTTCATGATTCTTTTTTTTTCGTTTTTATCGTATTGCTGTATTTCAGGTTAAGGCAGAATGAAAATTCCAGCAAATCGATTTATTCTCATTTCTCGAATTTAGGTTCACCTAAACATGGCTGGCGAAGCACACACCCAATGATGACAACACTCGGCTCGTCACGCCCGAAACGACTACGAGCTTCCTATTTAATGGTCTCGCAAACCATTATGGTGGTCACAGGGTGGATACGCTATGCAGCAATAGGGGCATAAGTGCACTTTCGGCTATTCGACAACAGCATCGACTTAAGATAGGCAAATGGAACATCTCTTCGCTCACGGGAAAAGACCTGAAGCTGGTTGGGGTCTTCAATTCCTGCTCAGGCGGGAGTGGGGATACTCGCAAGCCCCAGGCTGGTAGGCAGAGTATTTGGAGCAGATACCATTAGAAGGGAGAGTTGCGATTTTAAAGCTTTACCTTGAAAGATCAACTCTAGCTCTAGTGCAGGTGTATGGAGTCGGGGTACGCAGCTTTCTTATAGATGAAGTTCATGCAGCCCTTGAAAAGGTTGCAAATATGGATTCGTATATCTTGATGGGTAACTTCAATGCTCACGTGGGTGTGGATTTAACGACATGTGGCAGCGTGATTGGGAAATACGGTGGCCCCGATCAAAACGCGAACGGAGAGAACTTGCTGGACTTTTTCTGTTCAAATCGAATGTCCATTACAAACACTTTCTTTCCAAACAAAGATATTCATAAAAATATATGATAATGCCGAAGTCTTCAGCAGAAATCGCTGATAGATTTCTTTGTGGTACCTACTGTGTGTTAATAGAATGGTTTGTGATTGTGATGTTTGTGTGTTCAGAAGGGCTGAACTGTCAACTGATCACCACCTGATGTTGTGCAAATTGTATCTCAACGATCAAAAATACCTATCCTGCCAAAGCGTAAATCAGGAATGGTTACGCACATACAGTGGAGCTGGGGACGGCTACAAAACGGTGAGATACGGGAGCAATTTGCACGGCAGGTATCTGAAAGGTTTGAATAAATCCCAAATGTTCCATTGAATGTAGAGGCAAAATGGCAGTTGTTTTCAACAGCAGTCATTGCCTCTGCAGGACAAGTTTGCAGAGTAAAGCGGCTCGGTGTGGCGGCTGGTGGTGAGAAAAGAACTGAGTGGTTTAAAACGCCCGGAGAAGAAGGCTTTCAAGGTGTTGATTCATTGGGGGACTCTTCTTCTCGAAAACGGGACATTGAGGCGCGAAGAACTTGCAAATTGGCTATTAAAGCAGCCAAAGAACAATCTTGGAACGAGTTCGGCGAGAAATTAGACTGTGATCACAGATCTGCAAGCAAGGTGTTCTGGCAGACCATCCGCCGTCTTAGAGGAAGGAAGTGGAACATTATTGAAGGAGTCAAACCCAAAGATAATACACTTCTCTCCAATGAGGAGGACATCTTTTCAAATCAATTATTGGTTTGTTTTTTCTTATAAGCAATAATGCTTTTCAATGCACTCCTTTTCGGGCTAATTTACCTCAATTAAGGGATGTCGGCCAACCTTTGAAGTGCTAGATTTTCGACCGCCCAGGAGGACATCTTACGCAGATAGAGTGAGCACTTTTCTGAATTACTCAATCCAATTCAGGGCATTGTGGATGACAGATCCATCACGTTGAGCAGGGCGAAAAATAGGCCCACTGTAGAGCAAGTCACTTTTGCGATCAAATCGCTAAAAGCTGGCAAATCTGCCGGAATGAATGAAATCCGGCCAGAAATGCTAAAGGTCTTAGGTGAAGAGGGAGTCAAATGGCTCTCTCGTGGCATTAAAGTGGCCTGGGAATGCGGCGAAACTTCCAGCGATTGGCAGATTGGGATGTTTGTGCCCCTTTTCAAGAAAGGGGATAAAAGGGATTGCTCCAATTACAGGGGTATATCACTTTTAAGTCTCCCCGGAAAAGTCTTTGCCAAGGTGCTGGAAACGCGTTGCAGAGCTGTGGTCGGGCACGATTAGGAGATGAACAGTGCCGCTTTCGTTCCGGCAGAAGCACAACCGACCAGTTATTTACTCTCAGAATGGTACTTGAGAAGGCTTGGGAGTATGCTGCACCTGTTTACGCATGCTTCGAGTCCCTCAAGGTAAACTCTGGAGTGTATTACAGGAGTATGGAATTGACGGTTCTCTCTTGAGAGCAATTCAATCTCTCTACAAAAACTGTAAAAGCTGTGTTCGGGTAAACGGCGTTTAATCAATACCTTTCACCTTGTCTCGAGTTGGGAGATAAGATAAGTCATTTGCTCTTCGCTGATGACTTGGTCATCCTTGGGTCCTCTCAGACTGAATCTAAGCTCGCACTCGATCGGTTTGAAGCCGTTTGTTTTGAAGCTGATATGAAAATAAACGTGAACAAATCTAAATTGATGGTCGTCTCCAGATCACCCGTTCACTGCACTCTGCATGTTAGTGGAATACCATTGAAACAGGTGGAGAATTTTGAGTATCTCGGGGTCTTATTCACGAGTGATGGATGGAGCAACGACAAGTTTTCCTGTATGATTGGTCAGGCTGGGTCAATTTTGAGACAGCTTGGTCATTCTGTTATTAGGAGGACCGAACTTGGTGTCAAAGCTAAGTTGTCCGTCTTTAATTCGGCGTTTGTTCTAGCTCTTACCTATGGTATTGAGGTTTGGGTAAAGAATAAGATTGCGGGTACAAGCTGCCGAAATGAGATTTCTCCGTTGTATTGCTGGTGTGACTCGTAGAGATCGCATTAGAAATACCAGAATGCGTGAGGAACTGAATGTCGAGCAGCCACTTCTCCGGAGGGAGTGGTCCATGATTCCATACGTATTAAACTGCAAATTCTTTTTGGCATTTGTTTCCATTTTGTTGTTTCTTTTTGGGCATTAAACGTTTTTTTTTTTGCGTTAGCAAAAATAATGCCATTACGCCCAAAATCAATGTCACATCACCCAAATTTACGTAAATTTTACAATAACAAATTGCCTAGCAATGTTTTGGGCGGTATGACATTTTTCAATTTGGGCGTTATGCTTTTGGGCGATAAGATCTAACGCCGCAACCTACACCCGCGACCCACTTAATGGATAAGCGGGCCATTGAAAATGAATGAATGAATGAAAAACACCAAACTATCATTTGTTTAAGCTACTCTAATCTTTTTTAACTTTATTTGTATACATGTCTTCACATTCGTTTAATTTCTTTGCCAAAAAATAAATCTCTGCAAGAGCTATTATTAAGGCGCACATAATGCCCAATAACAGTCGAAACCCAAAGTCCAAATTACCAATAATTAATTCAACGCCAAGAAATCCGAAAACAAATCCAGCGATCACTGAGCATACAAATTGCACAACGGCAATAATTTGACGGTTGACTTCCTTCACTGTAAAAACAAAAAATACAGACATTTAAAAATATTTTGTGTGTACATATTTATGTATGTGTGTACTATGTACATACATATATTTAAGTTTATTATTTATGTAAATATAAAATATTATAATACATATGTATTATAATATATATAATGTAAGACATTTTATTAAAGAGAAAAAAAGACGTACAATTCAAGGTATGTTATAAAAAAAATAAAAAAATAATAATAATTGCTAAGTGAGACTTGTGTACCAAATCCTGAGTGCTACGCGAGCAAAGCCGCGGGTAAAAGCTAATTATCCAATAGAAATGAATTAAAAGTCAGGAATTAGAAAAAAAAAACGATGATTGGTAACCCTGACAAGTATTGATCTATTTCTTTCGTGTACGTATGCAGTCCAGGGACCGCAGTAAAAAAAAACTGGCTAACAAAAAGGACGAAGGCAAGCTCAAATCTCAAATCTCCCATACAAAAAAGACATTAAAAATCGTTTATCTGGAAAACCATGCAACCGATTGAGATCAACTTTTGAGAAAGTCTTTGAATAACATTTGAATATATTTAATTTAATATAATTTAATATAAACGCCACGTAGAATAAGGGTGATTAAATAGCTTTTTATACTAAACAAAATTTTACCATCCTGTGAAATGTTACAAAAACTGTAAACAACTAAACGTCATCGCGCACAACATAAGGTCTGGTTCCTTTACTTTTAAATCTTACGAAGTTTTTACAATTTGTAAAAGAGAGCGGCTTCCAGAGATTAAGATATTACCTTTGACAATATTACCAATATGTATTAGCAAAAAAATATATTTAATTGCCAAATAAAATCTACAAAATTAGGTAAATAAACTCATGAAATGGGTGAAATTAACAGATATTTCAATAAGCGCTCTAGGGATCCGATTACCACGAGCACGTCTGAAATTTTATTATTGCTTTCCATAGTTAAAAAAAATACAACAACGTCATAGAAAATAAAAAAATAATGGAGCAAAAATAAAAGAGAAAAATTAAACTCCAATTATCTTCAATTTCTTTCAGCAAACGCAAAGTAGTATTTTTTAATCGAAATCTTCGAATAAAATCCCCATCTCTTGATAGTACCGAAATGTTTTTTTCTATCAAATATTCCTCGATTATAAAAAAAGCTATTCATAAAATTCACAATTTCTTCATCGTCGTCGCCCGAAATTAAATTAATTATTAATGGATATTAATCCATTGTTGAAATATCCATGGATAGATAAATAAATGTATACCTCCAAAACACTTTTTACCTAATCAATGAAATAGAACTAAACAGTGAATAAAAGAATAAATACTGTTGTCAAATGAGCTTGCTGCAAGTGGCCTTAAAAGCGAATTCCTTCAATTTGTAATTTCGATTTCGACTTCATTTCACTCAAATTCTGGAACCCATTTCTTAATGGAGTACTTAATTTTACCAAATCAGCAAATGAATGTTCAGATAACTGAAAAAAGTCACCGTTATGATAGTAGAATTTGCACAACATTGAATTTCCTGCACATGCAGAATTTTTCATGCAGTGGAGATAGACATAGAACATGCGGAATTAAATGGGAGAGACCAAATATAAAATCGGCATGCGTCGCAGTAGGCCCTACGAACTAAGTCCCAACTGGAACTAACTCCCACTAGCCAAATGAACTAAGTCCCAAATATTCAGTGGGATTTAGTTCATATGTTTGGAGGATAGTTCGTAGTTCATTATGAACAAATTCCCAATGAATTAAGTCCCAATTTGAGAAAGTGGGAGTTAGTTCATTTAACTTGTTTCGAGTAAAAATAGTTCTGTTGAAAGTGGGAGTTAGTTCATTTTGTGAAAAGAATGTTCTTAACAAATTGGGAATGGTAACGGGTTCAAATGTAAATCAGACATACAAATACTGTTTGTAGATTTTGTACAGTACATACATAGGTTTGCATTATGTACCAGCAGTTATTAATGAGTAGTTGCGTTGTAATTGTCGGGCTGATCGGCTGGCTCAAAGCCAGCTCAATTTTGGAAACAACTTTTATTTTTATCTTTAGAAAATAAAAGTTAAAAATTCGCGCGAATTTTGAACTTTTATTTTCTCAAATTTTCTAAAGCTCAAAGCCAGCTCAGTTTTTGAAAAAACTTTTATTTTTAGCTTTAGAAAATTTGAGAAAATAAAAGTTAAAAATTCGTTAAAAGTTGTTTCAAAAATTGAGCTGGCTTTAATGTTAACGGGAGGATCACGGCTGACAATTTTTTGCGAATGATATTCAAGAAAAATTAGATTTGTTACGAGATGGAGCCAGATGAGGATATTTTTGAGGAGTTTACGGATGATAATCAAGATAAAGATGAAGTTGAAACTGTATCTACAGAGGTTCACCGTATGAATAGCGACAACTCTTTGTGCATTGTTTGCATTGATATGAAGCCAAACATCGTCCTTCTTCCATGCAAGCATATGATGATTTGCAGCGAATGTCATTTGAAATTACAAGCAGACAGCATCGCCAAAGGTTCGAACGATGGATATACATGTCCTTTGTGCCGCACAAAGATCATTGATATAATTCACGTTTACTTACAATAATAATATTGTATTATACATATTTAATTTATTATTATTATTTAATTTACCCTTATTTTGAATCTTGTAACAAAAGTATATACCTACCTATGCTGGATTAAACATTTTTGGGACTTAGTTCATTTCAAATCGTGAATTTTCGTTTTATTTTAAATAATTTGGGAGTAAGTTCATTTGGGACTTAGTTCATAAAGAACATGAACTAAGTCCCACTATTGGGCTTTAATTCATTCTCATATTGGGACTTTGTTCATTCTTAGTTGGGTCTTAGTTCCTAAAAATCGTGGGAGTTAGTTCATATGAACTAAGTCCCAAATTTTCTGGGACTTAGTTCGTTTTGGCTAGTGGGAGTTAGTTCCAGTTGGGACTTAGTTCGTAGGGCCGTCGCAGTACTGCAAGTTGTCTTTATTTCTAATTTACTGATTCGCTGCTGAAACTTGAATCAGCTTGCAAGGAAGCTGATGCTGAATGAACTTTCAGGCTACATAACATCAAGCATGAAACAGTTTTGTCTACATTTGAATGTGTACTTGAATAGGTAATAGACCTAGGAAGTCACAAACAAAAATAAATCCATACACACAAGATTGGCAAATAAAAATATTTTCTGAACATGGAAAATGCAGGGAAAATTAAAATTCCTTAATTAATGGTAGGAACATTTTTGCCAACTGGTTTGTTTTTTTTTAAATCGATATTACTTTTCGATAACCTTTAACGCAATTTTTGATAATTTTGTAGCACAGTTTTTTGGGGGCTAAATGCTTTAACTGCAATATCCGCCTCCTTAATCGGCATATAGTTGACGGAAAAACACAAGAAAACTAAAATATATTCAAAAGTTAACTAAACTACTTGTTTTTTAAACATTTTATTTTCATTGACTTCAGAAGACAAGGTTTTTTTTATCAATTCTGGTCATACGTCGCGTCAAACAAAGCTGCAAATAAGTAAATCTACGACTGTAGTTAATACGAACAGCAAACAAAAATACATATACGGACGTTAAATGTTTTTCCAAACATATTTAACACAATTCCGAAACTATATTCTCTATATTTTATTTTATTTATATTTAAACATTTAAAGGAAAAACACAAATCGTTCCCAATAAAACACATGTAATTGCCAAATTTCAAAATGTTCATCACGCTATTCTGACGTAGATGCGCAGAACAAATCATAAATGCAAACTTTATTGCGCTATCGTTTTCGCATTTCCACACGTATTGACAGATAGAAAAACCAAAAGGATTTTTGTTTAAAATTATGCGGGGAAGATTAGGTCGGTGTAGGCTGTTGGTCTATTTATATATATACATGTATGTAGGAACAGTCCCACAAAATCTGTCCCGCAAAATATTTGTTGCTGATTAATTTCACTGCGCGGCTATACGATCATGGGCATGATTGGCATTCCCATAAACAAATTCTACAGTAGAGCATAGTTATAGTGCTAATCAATTTTTATGACATAGGGCGCAGATGGACTACCAGTCGAGGTTTTTAACGCTAGAGCTGAGCGTGAGGTATTCTTAAATGCGCCAATTATAGAGGAATAATTATTCTGAAAGTGAAGTATCATGTATGTCAACTATGGGAACGATAAAAATCTTTCTCTAATAACCTGATCGACCCATATTAGTGTGATTTTAGAAAAGTAAACCATCGACCAAACCGTTCACACTGCGGCAAATCTTAGAAAAAACTCAGGTATTTCAGATTGATGCACACACACCACCGCTTTACCGACTTTAAGGTCGCCTACGATAGCGTATGTAGGGACGAATTATGCAAAAAGATGACGATGAAGAAATCTCTTTGCTCCGTCAAAGTCGAAAAGAACACCGCTGAACCCTTTGCTGTCGAAAAAGGTTTTATCATGTAACTTCCTTCAAATCATTCTTGAAGCAATTGTTCGAAACCGGTTCTGCAGTAAAGAAGCAGGGACCTTAACAAAGCGGATTAAAAACTCTCTTTGAAAAAAAATCTTCAGGTGATATTCGGTCCAGCTCGTATCGATGGAGCGTGGAAGAGGAGATTCGACGACATACTTTACTGGCTATACCGTGGCGTTGACTTGTGGCCCAATTCCGCAAGAGAGAGTTTCATTGTGTTTACTATTTAAAAAAAAAATCTCACATCGTCTTGCGGAATCGTTTGAATTGGAAATTGTGTAAACGGGTCGTGACGGTGAGTTTTGCTAACTGTGTACAGGGGCGAAATATGGGGAATCGGGTCCCTGGTAAGAAAGCTTTAAATATAAAGGCTATGCTGGCTAGGTCAGGTGAAGCGTATACAAAATAACGAGCCATCCCGACTAGTCTTTGAGTTTATTTCTCACCCTGAGGGACAACGAAGCAGAGGATGACAAAACCTTATGGCGCACCCACAAATAACGGAGAACGACCACAATTAACAAATTAATTAGTTCCACTTCGAGTTCGTAACGGCAGCTTAACAAAAGTAGTACGAATAAAAGCAAGATAATGCATTGGAAAAAGTTACTGTAAGTTTGTACTAAATAAAAAGCTAATAAGTAATAGACAATTGGCAGTTAAAAGTTACAAGTACTTACATTGAAAGGCGAATGAATCCTCATGCGACTGCTTTATGTTTAAGTCGACATTTTTTGTAATACTCATGTAAGCGGTATTTGCTTGCGCTGCTCTCAACTTTTCACACCTCGATTCCAACTCCTCATTTCTAGGTACAACAGGATTCTCTGGTAGAATAATACTACATTTTTCCAAAAATTCGTATGCATAGTTATTTATGTCTTTGCTCAATCTTAGCCGGGTTAAAGCCTTTTTCAAGCAATAAAAATCGTACAGACTTAAGACAACAGCGTTTTTCTCATTAACGTTTTCTTCAGTATTTTCCATGTCTTCAACAAAATTATTCTTGTCAGCCTCCTTCTTTCTGTAGCATGATTGTCCAAGTAATTTTACGGCCCCAGGAAAGTCTTCAGAAATTTCAGAATTGAGTTTAATAAAATTTATCAATTCTTTGGTTGGTAAGATTTTCACTTTTGGACTAATAATCGTTGATTTGGACATTTTGCTTTTCTGAAAGAGAGTTATTGTTATTTATTGAATTATTACCAATTGAAAAGGACGAATTTAATATAAAGGAATATTACATGCAACTTTAAATTCTGCGATTAAAAGAGGGAAAATATAGCATGGATAAATTCTCACTATTATCCATTATTTAATTGTTTGAATATCCCCTACTTAACAAGAATTATCATGGCTCACGTTATGTAAAAATGGCCCAAACAGCAATTGATCAGCCAGCGCCAGCATTTTTTATTGTGGTAGGCACCGGGTACTTGTCTTCCCATCTGGGCTGGACTTGCTAAACTTGAAGGGCGAGTGTTGAACTCGAGGAAAATATCAATGCTCTGTCGGAAAGACAGTAAAAGAATTCACTAGATTTAATCAATCAATCGCTGTGGTCCATAAGGATTTTACAGGCATAGTCAGAGTGCTGAAAAATAGATGGTGGCGGATGAACCATGAGCCCACGGCAGCTCTCACATCTCCGAAGTGGATTACTGTCATCGGAATAACCAGCCTGCAGTTCTAGGGCCACAAATTGCGAAACTGCGAGGCCAGAACACAGAAGGCACGATCTTTCAAAAGTCCGTCCAAATACTCGCATACGCCGATGATATTGACATAATTTTTAAACACAGTGAGCTGGAGGGTTTGCTAACGGAGGTGGCTAAAATGGGTTTAGCGGTTAACGAAGGTAAAAACCAAGTAAATGCTGTCATCAAGAAGGGTCAAAACGTCACAATCAATAGCTATAGCTTTGAGGTAGTAAAAGATATTGTCTACCTTGGCTCTGCTATCAATTCTCGTAAAAACATCTTAGAAGAAATTAAATGAAGAATAACTTTTGCCAACCGCTGTAATAAATGCTTCATTTGGAGGTAGCTCCATCAGACGATAAGGACAACAAGGAACTCCTCAGGGAAGGATCCTCCCTCCTTTACCCTGGAATCTGTTGCAACATATTCTTTCTGGAGATAGAACATGATGGGTGCAGTACTGCAGTGTTGCTACTTACGACGCACGTTGCTATTTCTGTTTTAGGTATAGCCACAGACTCTAACAGAGGTCCTACAATTTTCATTAAACAAAGTGGTCAAGTGGGCAGACAGTTGGGGTCGTAGTATTGACCCGACTAAGACTGAGCTTGTTCATTTCACAAACAAAAAACAAAGCTCCAAGCTTCTCGCTATCGACAATAAGGGGAAGGGTTTAATATGATATAGGAAGTTGTACTGAAAACATAACGGTAGCAAACGTGTCAAAAAATCAATGATTTCCTCTTATAAATAAATAAATAAATAGGTGGCGCAACAGGCGGGTGACACCCAAGGCCTAACTTCTCGCAACCATTCGTTTTGTGTGAGTTTCTATTTTTGGGACGAATGGAAGGGACCTACAATTTTATGCCGAGTCCGAAAGACTGAATTGAGAAGCTTTTTCATGACAGTCATACTCTCGGATGTTTGTCAGACGATCGCGAGAGGTGGCGCAGTAGAAAAAACTTTAAGATGTAATTTGTGTTTTTCTGGGGATCGAACCTGGGATCCCTCGCACAGTAGTCCAGCACACTAACCACTGCGCTACTGCGCCCTCTTATACTTATACTAATAAATCACCCTTAGGCGTTAGGCAATAACGCCCAGTAGCGCCCAAATTGACAAGACATGTTTTTTCCTATTAATTCCACAAAACTCTTGAATTGTTTCTGGTTTGTTACTTTTAACCCTTGAAAGGAATCTAATTTAATTTAGTTATTTGTATAAATAAAATATTTAGGAATTTCATTACTTGGCGATCACTAATTTGTTAACGAGAAAAATAGTCGTTATTCTTGTCGTTTGTGTCACATGACGTTCGTAGTACCTACACTTTAGGGGATTCCTAGCGTTTAACAACTCTAAGAAATTTCTCTCATTAAGTTTGTTGACACTTACGTCATTTTCCATTGGTTTCACTCGAGGATTCCTCATTTCGAAATCCAATGGAACAACAAAACTGCTTCTGGCCGACTACACTCACGTATTAATGAAACGTCAACAATTGGCTGCTGCCAGCTGGCTTGTATAAAATACTTCTTGAGTGAATTCTGACTTGAAATCGCGATGCGAAATTCTTTTCTCAGAATCAACAATGCGCCAATGTAACAGTTTCAGAAGTGATTTTGTTTATTCCTGATGCTCCCGGACGCTTATTTTTGCCCAATGGAAAACGACAGTATACTTAAGTTATACACAACTTTCTTTGGATTGAAAGTTAAGAGTCGACATTAGAATTAACTCGAAAATAAATGGGTTATTGGTACGCGATTTTATTTAGTTTCGACTTTTGCATTAGAGTCGAGTCTAAATTTGGTTGCTGATAAGTTTTGAGGCTCATTGTGTGAAACTATTGATGAAAAGTAAATTATGCACAAAAGAAAAAAACACATATCATTGCGCATCTAAGAGACAAGATTATTAAATACCAAGGCAGATTAAAGCTTATGTGGATCCCAGGTTAAGTGGGAATCCAATGCAATGAACAGGCTGATGTTCATGCTAACGCCGCCAAAACACACCAGCTTAGAGCTTCAGCATAAACTTCAAGATCGTTAATCTTAGTGTATATTAGTATGTAATTTTATCATTACTTGTTAATAAAACATAATAATAATGATAATAATAATAACAATAATAATATACTTTTGTGCATCGAAACTTTGTTTTTGTTGTTGGGTTGGGGTTGTATTTGTATGTGGTACCCAACTATGAAAAACTGTTTGTTTTGAAGCAACCAATAGCCACTGCCAATTTTCTATAAGCATAGAAAAATAGATTAATGCAAATCTACACAAAATGAAACCGATTCGCTATACGAAGGAAATTTACGTATTCTGTACAACTATAAGCTTGAATAAATTGTTATTTTCATAAAATGCGTGCAAACGGCATAATTTATGTCCTATCTTGTCTTCAACATCGCTCTTAACAGAATTCTTAAAAGAAACTATACTGTTTGATACTGATTGGAGTGGCATATACAACTTATTAAAGTAGACGATTTTTACTATTCGATATTTGTGAATAAGCCAAACGTCCAAAACTCACATTTAATTTATAAACAAATATTTGGTAATAGTTAAACTTAAACTAAAAAGTCACGAGCAAATCTATAAAATAAATCGATCAAGATCAACTGACTCAATTGTCAAATAATAGCTGACAGATAACAGACTGCACAAACCAGTGGCCGCGTTCAAAGTTCAATGCGTTATGCGATGCCTCACTGAACTAGATTTGAATGACATATCACGCCAAGCGAAATAGCAGTGAATGTGTTGCCTTCCTTTTAAATAATTTATTTTTATTTTAAGTAGTATTTTGTTTAAATTACGCCATAGTAAAAACATGCTTCTTGTAACCCCTCTACAAAACAAAACCGTTATCAATTGATGGCGTCTAAGTTATCGTACTTTCCCCGAGATTTTTGTTTAGTTGAAACTGGTTTTGTACACTCCATTAATATATTTTAAAATTAGGATTTTTAAACATTTTTTTTATTTTCAAGTTTTGGGTCTTCTACAATTTTATCAACAAATAAATTTCGAATCACATTTTGTGGATTAAATGGATTTGCCAGTTTGAAAACACGAAAACGACCTTTATTAAACCTGAAATACATCAAAACAAAAGTGACAAAAAGTACAAAAAAGTGAAAACATCGAAACTCATAGAAAACACGCGCCATCTAATGGAGGGTGGATAAACTTATTTAACGTGAGTTAAATTCATCGATATTCATCGAATGGTGAATAGAACGAAGCAGAACCTTCTCGATTGTTCCGGTTGGAGTACTAGTATATCCGGTTGGAATGTTTGAGAAGCTTTAGTTGGGAGTATAAATAGGGTGGCGAAATGGGATGAGACTGCAGTTTATTTTTAAACCGTGTGAAGTAAAGTTCGAAAGAGTATCGGTAGTAATAATAAGTGGAAAGATTGTAATTAGTGGAAAGATTCTAATAAGTGGAAAAGTTGATTTTAAGTCATATTGGTCTTGTAAATAAAAGTGATTTGTTAAGAAAACGTAAACAGAATAGTGTTTTATCTTTTCGAACCCCAGCCAAATGTAACAATATAGTTCAGGGCTTAACAAGGCCTAGATTCGGCCTAAAGCAAAGTTCCCACTAACGTGTTTAGAGAGAAGTGTTTAATAAATTCGGTGGAACTTTACGTGTTTTATTTAGGCATTGGTCTCAATTCCCGAACATTTTCTTTCCAAGGTTCCAGCAGGAAGATCTAATCTTTTATGGACCTAATTTCCTTTTTTTATTGCTTCTGTTTTGGCAACTTTATCTTATAATGTGGCAAAGATGAATATACCACTTATTACATTTATTGTATACATAAGCTTCGTCAGCTAAAAAATAAAATTTTCATTTCAGACTGATTTTCAGCTGATTTATGTCACAATTATATCCACAACGCACTCCATTAGCTTTAATAAAAATAAAAAAAGGTTACAGCAAATTAAACCTAACGGGGTAAAGTCTTTGAGAAATATGGAGATAAATGTTCCAGGTATATTGTGCACTCAATTATTAATCAAGTTTACTGCGCGTCTGTTTCACATATGTTCCTGTATTTAGTTTAGCTGCACATCTGTTAGAGCCATAATGGTGCTACTTATTTCTGTTCTGGATTAAGCTTCTTCAAAAATCCAACAGATGTTGCATTAATTAGTGCCAAGATACGACCTTTGGTACTTAGCTGACGCACCTAACAAATAAGTCAACATTCGTTGCGAGCTGAATGCAGTCAAAGGCAGTGCATATTTTGGCGCCAATTATTACAGTTTCAGCACTCTTTTATATCACACGAATTATTTTCTTTACATCAGAGAAACATTTTATTTTTTGTTGCTATTATTGTGATTAATTAATAATTAATAGCGAAATGGAGTCGGGACTAAGCAAGGCGTTTTGTGGAGTTTATAATTCCTCAAGGGAGATAATAAAAAATAACCAACGTCATTTGTTTTGCAACGTAAGTAAGTGTAGTGGTTCCTGCTTTTTAAGTTCTTGTGTCCATTGGGACTTTTGGGAACCGTGGCGACCTAATAATGCAGTTAATGCGACTTAAATATTATTACAGATGCTAGATTTACTTGCACGAACAACGAAAACAACAGGTGACAAGTACTTAAACTTGGATGAATTTGTACTTTTCTGGACAACGGATATTTTACCTTTAATTTTCGACGAAGATAAAGAAATACAAAAAAGTGCTATAGCAGCAATGGAAACTGTTGCAAGCACATTCAATTTTACAACACTTCATAACTCTAACCGCTGGAACGACATAAAAGCCAAGATAGTGCAAAATTACTCGAAGGAAATATACAAATATAGGGAGTCATCTAACTCATGCTGGCATAGAATCTGGTGTATATTAATACGAATTCTTGACAAAGAGATCATAAAAGGAGCTTCTACAATAAACGCGTTCTTGTCCATAGTTGAATTGGGATTTCGGAGTCCCGATTATAATGTCCGTGCCGAAGCATTTCAGTGCTGGAAAGTGTTAATAGAAATATTTGCAAATAACGGCGAAATTTGTTCACCAAAACGAATACGATTAATTTGCATACCGCTGAAATCATCGCATTCGAAGACCACTCAAGCCGCAGCTGTTAAGTTTAAGGTCTGGTGGTATTTGATAACCAAGCTAAATAGTCATATCGAACAGTATGTCGAACCGATTTTAGAACCGTTTTTTGCTTTTTGTTATGGATCAGTCAATCGTAATAGTTTCTGCGTGACGGACTTTAAGGAAATGACAGTATTGTGCTTAATATCTCTGCTGGGAAACTCGACCAAGTTAGTTGAAAGGAGAATGGAATATTTTGAGATTGAAAGCCTTCCCGAACCCTTGATTAATAAGAATATAATGCACAAGTCTTGGAATTCAATAATCACGTACACTATAGAAGCCATTAAAGACTGTAGTGGTATCAATAATACAGGAAGCGAGCTTACTGAATTGCTACTGCAAAATATTTTTAAACACGTTATAAGCATTGAAAATATTGATGCTGCATATTTGCTCTTTGACAAACTAATTACTGGCGATGTAGACGTTGCCCCTAGTATACGTAAGTATGTAGCTAACTACAATTTTGCTTCATGCATAACATCAATCGTTAGTGATGATTTTCTTGGGAGATTTCTAAGTGCTCTATGCAGATTTGTAACCTCAAATGATGAAACGCCCACTGAATCCGTTGAACAAATCGTACAAAGTATGTTTTTATTAAACTCTGATCGTTTTAAAAATGTTATCGATCTATTCCTTAATGGGACACTCGCTAAACCAAGTCGGCCGATTGGAAACGTCGTTACAACATGGAAGCTAATAACCAAGAGCTTAATCAATAACTTTGGTATATCTCATCAAAGCGATTGCAATGCTAGCTTAAAATGTGTTATAAACAAGTGGACTATATGGCCGTTGAAAACCTATTCCGAGATGCTGAACTGCGATATACAAGTTTTTAACAAAGAATTTGATACATTACTTCATGTATCTATCGAACGTTTCAATAACGCTTTTGACAAAAGTACTTTCTTAAAAGAATTGTCTCTACTATTGCAGAAAATATATAAATTAAATGCACCACATTCAAAGGCATATTTAGCGTCTTTCATAAAAATGCTTGTTTCGTCATTAGCACATATTGAACCTGATGAGGAGTTATTAGCCGTGACATTCGACATACTTAAGTTTAATTTTTCGGAGGGTTTCGAAAAGGATAATTTTGAACTTTGTATGAAGTGCTTGAAGTGTGTTGTTACATTTCTGGGACAAAATGGAATTGATAAGCATTTTGGAGATATTAAAGATGCCTGGTCACAAGTAATTAATATAAAGAGAAATAACCAGATAGAGCAAGGCAGTTTCAACGACTACAGAAAACAGTTTTTAGATGACGTCAAAAAAGTTGCTTCAAAGGCGCAATACAATAAAATAAAAAATTACTTGGAGAATGACGACTTGTTTGTCATTATACCAGCTGTATGGAGCCTAAATCCTGAAAAATTGACGGAGAGGCAAAAGGAAAAATTCTTCCAAAAGTCCGATATACCTGCTCTTTATAATGATATGAGCCAGTCGCAAGATGCTTTTATTAAACCGTGGACTCCAAAAAAATTAGTCATCGCTAAGGGACATGTCGAAGAAATAGTCATAGGTGACGAAAGAGAGGCTCATAATGTAACTGAGCAATTACGTTCTCCGAACACAATTAACAATCAACAGGATTACAAAGAGAAAAACTTTACTATAACAATTGATTCTCCAAAAGAGGACTTGCACGATAATGAATGTATCGAAGGCACTGATACTTTAAAAAATAGATCTGAAACTACGATTATAAAAAATGAAGTCAATGCACCAGTGAAAATGCAAGAAGAGGAGAACTTGAGTAATTCTCGATCATTGCGACCTAAAATTTTGTCTCTGGAAGCAGAAGAAATGCCAAACAACAATATAGACGACTACGTTGATCAGGAGGAGGTGATCATACTGAAGGATACGGTAAGTTAATACTAGCTTTACTTAAACATACATTTTATTTTTACCTGCAAAACATTTTAATTAAACTAACAATAGTCGACAAATAGGATTGTACCTATGCAAGTACAGTCAAAATCGGTTATAACGACCTTCAAGGGACTGACGGATTTGGTCGTTATAAGCGATAGGTCGCTGTAACCGATATCAAGGTGCATACATAAATTTATCTGTTTTAAATTTTTTATTTATTTTTATAGTTTTTATTTGTACCAGACAGATATATGTACATACATACGAGATAACTTTATGCAAACCGAATAAAATCAAAACTCTTCGACCACTCGTCACACAGAAAAATTTGCACTAATTAATTTCCCCACCTACTATTGAACAAACTCAAAACCAATACTAAGCGCAAAAATAAAAAATAATAATATCTCAACAAACGGTGAGCTGTAACATGTCTAGACAGATACATCGCATGTACAGACCCATAAATGGTTTACCGTTTCAGAAAAAATGCAGTCGCACAAACAGCTGCGTCGATCTTAGTCGTTATAACCAATATTTTATTTCAAAACAAGGAAAAAATCGGTCGTTGTAAGCGATGTCGTTGTAAACGATTGTTATTCAATGGGTTTATAATGGAGCTCAGCCGGGACCTAAGAATTTGGTCGTTATAACCGATACGTCGTTATAACCGATGTCGTTGTAAGCGATTTTGACTGTAATTCATTTTTAACCAATGCTACAAAGAAATCGTATTTCATGTCTATTAATGGGTAGCTATCATTAAAGAACACCTTCCGCGGCATATTTGTCCATATTTAAAAAAGTTGATCGTTTAATTAACGTTCCAAATTTTGATCGAGGGACTTTAAACATTTTTACAAAAAACGACTGAAGAGAGGTCAAAGTTTTGCTTGTCCTATAACAACAACCGTTTAAGAAAAGTGATGAGCTTTTGGTTGCAAAGTGTTCTTTTGGGCAATATCTTTAGTTGCTAGTCTTGTATGGCACACAAATGGCGAATTACAAGATATGTGATGTTTTATGCGGCGCAAGTAGTTGTTTTTCATAACATCGATGACTGTATAAATATCAACTTTTTCCTTTTTCCGTTAGTAGTCTTTTTGTCTTATTAATTTTTAATTTTGTCACGATTCAAAATGCGCATGTTAGGGCCTCCTCAAAAGTACTCGTTAAACATTATCATGACTCCTAGAGAGGTTGAAATAATTTTGCGACGCCCTTCTAAAAGCACAGATATGTTAATAGAAACTGATCTTACTAAGATTCAATTAAATTCAACGACCCGTACCAATTGAAAACCCCTTATTTAATTTTGAGTGCCAAGCAAATATACGAGTGCCAGCCACGAACCAAGTCTGAGTTGAAATGAAGGAAAAACAAACGCGATTAATCTTCGACTGCAATGTAACTATTGAATTTCACTTCGACCTTGCTCTTGGTATTCGTAAAGAAAGGAATGCCTTTCCTTTGTTAGGAGTCTTACAGCAGTGAAAAAATAAAACTTGCGACGCCCTTAGGGTATCGCCACGACGCCCAGTTTGGGAACCCCTGGGTTACACTTTCCTTTGTCGTGGCGATTACAGCATTAGTTTAAACCCAAATAAAAGGTGAATTTCCGTATTCATTAGATTCCGCTAATATATATTCACCCCTATCGCGAATAATATTTCCCCCGGAATTTTTCCCATTCAGCAATTTGATTTACATTGCTGACAAGGGAAAAAATTCCATCGGAATTTATTCGCGATACCCCTAATTATTTTGTTTTCCATTGGGACAAAAAATCAATCTTTTTTTTTTTTTTATCTGGATCACTTTTTGCAGATATCGATATTTTTCGAGAGTTACACATATTTTTACCAACACCATAATACTTTGCACAGCTGTTTTACGTTATTCAAATGGATTTCCATTCATTCGTCGATATGATTATCCATATGAAGTTCGTATGGTTCCATCGACAAACGAAAACAATTTTCACAGCAGATGTACTGTCAAATAACCCATAATGCCCAGTTGCACAGTCAGAGTTTAAACTCTCGTTTTGGTTTAAACCTTCGTTCAACAAATTTTCGGTTTCACTGTGTTCGTTTAAACCCAAAGTGGAGTTCAACTCTCGGTTTAAGTTATGCGAGAAACAGATTACCACAGCACCAGCAACAGCAACTTTGACAGCAGCAGCAACTTCAACAGCAGAAGTCGCATGAAACACATTGGAAACATCGACAGCAACTTTGTCAAGGGAGGAAAACAAAATTTGTTGTGAGTTGATTGCAACGCAGCATTACCAGATTACCTTTTATATCTTCCAAAATAAATGGTAAAAGCGAAAAAATGATATTAGGTACATGACGACCTGTAAAATGTTAGAGCAAACCACGTACTTAGTACCAGAAGGTATGTACCAGTATAGATACTTGGTGGTAGCTAAAGTATAAAATTCGAAAAACATATCTGATGTCATTTTCGACAGTGTTTTTCAGATGTTTGCTGCCCAATCAAACATAAAATCAAAATTTGTATGTACTTTTCTTCTAATAGCTTGTCAAACATTAATTTTAACACAACTCGCGACGATTGAATTAGATAATTCGTTTCCACATTGCAATATAGTAAAACTAGAATTCAAAATCACGTCCCACCGACAGTAAATAATTTGACGCCTGCAGATCACAAAAAAGAATTGATTTCTTTTGCCAATCGAAAATGAAAGGATCTAAATCAAAAAAAAATTAAAATAGTATTTTATAAATAATTCATATAAGAATAATTTGTAGACTGCTGAAACTTTTTTTTGTCTATATCTGGTAATGATGCTGCACCTTCAGTATGTCAGCATTCGAAAGTTGAGAGAACTGAAAAAGTCACCGTGGTGTTGGTAGCCGTTGCACAGCAACATTGAATTTAGGACTTAGCTCTAACACCCCGTCTCCACGAGCAATATTTCATAGCTTGCCATATAGTATGCTATGAAAATTGCTCGTGGAGACCACAAATAGTATTCTATGAAAAATGGTATGCCATCTATTGCTCAGCTCATAGCTTGCTATCGATAGTATGCTATGGGGTGTACTTTTTTGTTGTGACGCATGTGTTTTCGTGTGATGGCTATGGAAATAGTATGATATGAAATGCCCACCATACATTTTATTGCATACTATCGTTATTTCTTTCTATCAGAAATGACAGATGGCAAGCTATGAAATATTGCTCGTGGAGACACGGTGTAACGTCGATGTCGATGTCGATGTTGCTGTGGTAATGTAACTTCAGCCATTAAAAAGCAGGGGCTCTAAAAAGTGCGCTGTGGCTGTCAAAGTTGCTGTTGCTGTTGCTGTGCCAATCTGTTTCTCGCATTAAACGCCTGCATTCTGCCGTTTAAACTTTCGTTTCGCATTTTGAGGTTTATTTTGACAGCTGCTATTTCATACAGAGAGATAGAGAGAGAGAACAGAAATGAGAAATTGTTTGGGTGCTGCACTTCTTGAATTTATATGAGTGAAAAGTAGAGCTATGAATTGATTAGATTCAGCATTACTGCGGTAAACCCACTGTTAAAAAATATCATCAGAAAATTTCAATAGATTTTCAACCAATATAATGTACTTTTCAATGAAAACGCCTTTTTTCAAGTGAACATAAGGTAGATCTTAGCCCAAACATAATGTAGACAAGCGTAAATTGTATTGAGGTTTTTTCAATACAAATTATTTCTTTTCGTGTGTGGAAATGACGATTATTTTTTTGTAATGTACTAGTGATTTCTTTAGATTCTTCGCGAACAAAATATATTTCTATACATACTCAAATCTTTCATATTTTGTTTTGGCTGAAACAAGACACTACCCACTCTATTCTTTTTACAATGCAATTTGTTTGTCCGATTTTGAACACACTTCTCGGGACAATACCTGTTCAGTTCAAAGGTTTCGGAGTTCATACCATTTTTGTATACAGATCTGGATTACCTACATTTTTTGTTTTAAAAAAAAGTAAAACCAGAACAAGATAGCGCAGATTGTCGTAGAAACACCAGCAAAAAACTTTGCGCCTACCTATTACCAGACAATGACCCTAATTAGAGGCTCATAAAATCCTTTCAATATTTTACTGGCGACGGGTGATTGGATGTGGTAAAAACCCAGCGAGTTACAAAGAAGCAGTACCTGTGATTGGCATCATGAATGCCACATACATTTCAACAACTAGATATGTTTTATTATTGAAAAAAAAAAGAAATAATAATTACTGCAATAATTAATTGGTGAAAGTAGATGACAGTTCAAACATGTGTCGAAAATAAATCAATTCACTTCGTTAATACCAAAATACACAATGTAATAATATTGCACACATTTTCTTTTATTTACAAATGGTAAAATAGATAAAGTAGAGAAAAGCAATAACCATTTACTTGGTCAAAAGTGCGCTGGTAGAAAAATATCCCCTTAAGGGAAATTGTTCTGCGCTTCCACAACTGCGTTTAGTTAACTGTCAGATTATTTTGTACTGTGAAACTGAACGAGTTAAACCAAAAGTTTAAACTCTCGGTCAGGTTTAGTTAAACTTCAGTTTAAACTCTGACTGTACAACTGGGCATGACTGTGCAATTGGGCATAATACATTTACAAAAGCAGATCAATCCGATTTCATGTTTAATTTGCCACGAAAAATAAGTGAAAATAAAAATCTGTTGTGCCCAGTGGCAAAAAGAATGTTTATTCATAAAGAATTTTTGCTCGTATATCAGCTAATCCAGGGGTTTCCAATTTTTTTCATACTGCACCTCCCTTTACAATGGCCGCGTTCCTTTGAACGCTAGTCATCTAGCACATAATATCCCTGATGGAGGAACGCTGGCGCTAGAGATCTAGCGGCAGCGGCAAAGTGACATTAAAACCAATTTGAATTCGTATTATTTCATCTTCATGAGAGTCAAAAATGTATTTTGTGCCCTCGTGCCGCATATTTATCAATACATTATAATTTAAATAAACAAATACAATATATATTAATTACATAGAACCTTGAATTCCCATTTTACATCAAATTGGAAATATTTGACTTCTGCACTTTCACTTTGTAATATTTTTGCGACGCACGCAAATGCACACAACCGAACAGAGCACAGATATTTGAATAGGAGCTGACCTTACTGAAGATTCACCCAAAATTTGTAAATAATGCCCAAAATGAAATAACCAGATGGAAATAAAGCCCAAAAAGAATTTTCCGTTTAATACGTAACACCTCTGCTTGGGGTCACCTACTCCAAAATCCAACAGAAAACCCAATCAAAAAGGCAGCATGCCCCCCATACATGCTCCATTATTTATGCATTTCCTCTTATTATTTCGGGTTTTACTGCTTGTCTTAAAAACTAACCCTAAAAAGGAAATGACACCCAAAATGACAAACAATTTTGCAACAACAAATTGTACGAGAGTTTTTAGTGCGTTATTCCAAATAAGTAGGTCAATCAACTCATTCCCGTCGTATAAATCTCTTGCATTTGACGGAATCAAGGATTATGCCTTCACATATGAAAATCGTTTGCATACGTAGCTTAAAGTTAATATTGGCCTAACCTCATTTGTCCTAATGCATTGATATCTATATTCGGAATAAACTGAACCTAGATGTTATATCTCTGACTCAACATACATAATGTACATAGGCATACACAAAAGGCAAACGTGTAGAAAAGCCACTTCAAATGATATCCATCGAATCAACTATGCATACCCATCTACGGAGATTGATCAAAGATCGATGCGACGGTGCTGTTTCATAAGCAGGGAAATTTGGCCCTTTTACAAGGGAGAATCCTACAAATTAATTCTGTGACTTAAAGGTTCATGGTGAAACTTCAAACTTTCTTTGTCGCAGAAACCTATAACCACCAACTCACCTACCCACCCTAACCTATAAAATGCTTTCATATTATTCATATATTTTAATTATGTACACACACATCTACACATTATACAAATATTTCATGCATAATTGCAAGAAAAACTAAACGTTATTTTCAGTCTTCTCCGCCAGACCGCAAGCAAACAAATAACAGTACGAGTCCGGTGCTTAAACCTAAAACCACACATCTAACCGGCAGAGGAGCACAACTTATTAATATGATTAGGAACAAAAAACATGAAAACTTTAACAAACAAATAGAAGCAAGTACCCCTGCGGCTAAATTGGAAACAAACAGAGAAAAAACAGAGACGCATTTGAACTGGTCTGGTGTTGAAAGTGAATCAAAGCCTAGTCCTATGAATTTGTTAGTTTTCTCTAAAACGTTACCGTCGCCTTGTGCAAGTCCATCTGCAAGTATTTTAAAACGAAAGCACTTAAACGACAGCATGGATGATGTATACGACTCCCAAGCTTACAAACGTAAGCGTGTTAGTTTTCACGATCCGCCCGTTTCAATTACAAAAGAATACCTTAAGGATGATGAAAGCAAACATAATTCAAAACGGTAGGCCTACACACATTTTTAATAAACACGCAACAAAAATTGTTTCTAACATTTTTCTCCACAGATGCTTACTGCTCGATCAGGAACTAAAGGGAACAACAAAGCATTTGCTACGAAGGAGTGCCAAAATCGAAGGCCAATCTCAAAGCGAAAATTTGTCCGATGTATCTGGTTTGAATGCAACACCAATTAGAAAAGTTAAATGTAACTTAATGAATTGTGAAGACAGTGTTTCGAAAAATGCCGGTGACAATAATCCAACAACGTCAAAAGCCTTTCCTTTCCTATTCAGAACAGAGGCAGATGTACTAAATTACGTTGTAAATCAGTTTTCTGTAGAAGACGTATGCGGAAAATATCTCTCTGGTGACAAATCCGAAAAGGCAGAAAGTAATTTAAGTAAATTCATATCAAACTTTATGAATGCGAGCTCTAAATTTAAGTCGACGATGTTGGAAATTCTGTCTGAAAAACACCCGAAGGAATTCTTAGATTACGCTATTCAAGAGAATTTATCTTCGGCAGTTTGTGATCGCCTTAATACAAATTCTATTGTTGATTATATATGCAGTAAATCACAGACAAATATTGCGTGTAGAACTAGACTATTTCAAGAAATGCAGGATATTTTAAACCATGAAAAGTTTGCCGACGAAAAATGGGAATTCATCAGAAAATCTGTAACGTCTAAAAGTATGTCGGACCAGCAATTGTTAAATTTAATAGAACTGCTTTTTGAGAGTAAACGTAAACACCAAAGAGCGGTATCTGAATCAGCAATTGATTCTTCTTCTACTTTATAAAATGTATTTGATCTATATTTTGAAATATATATAACACAAAACTATGTATTAAAAAAAAGTTTCCTTAGGTTATGAAAATATTGATTGTAGAAAGGAACTCATTCAGTTGTCGTTCAGTGAAATACCACCATGGCCTCGTGAAGTAGTCTGGAACAATAAGTTTTGATGTTTGACAGATGGTCGAATGAAAGAAGGTACATAGTGTTGTCTTAAGCTATTGTTTTTTTTTATTTACAGTTTAGTTTGTTCATTAATTAATAAAAATTTAAGTTTTACGAAGTCTATTACACAATTTTTAAAAGTTATCAAATTCGTAACATTTTTTGCAGAGTTAGGCAGTTCGTGAAATATTTTAAAGCCTTTGTAGAAAAGACAGCTCTATGCTCTTGCCGTTAAAAAATTATATACACTAGCATGTAGTACATATTTTGCTTAATACATACTTTGGAATTATATTATTTTTCATTTTGAAGACAAGCATTAAATTATTCATAACAATTCTTTGGTTTATAGTACCTATTCCACTTTAAGATAGTTCTCTTTACTCTTTTCTGGAACAATGCCTGTTTATTCGACTTGCATTACATAAAAGCAAGTTAGCGGAACGATGGTCCCATACTTCCTCTTTAATCGGTTTCAACATGCAAATCAGAGCCAAGGTATTCTATTTATACATTACCCCCGTATTAATAAATACCGCATAGCGGCGAGTTCTACACAGTTCTAACACATCTGCTAACTCGTAATTCTTATTAATAAAAATATCTTAACTTTCACTGACATCTTAAGGAGCAGATAACTTAACTCGCCGAATTTGGCGTATAGAGAGTGGTTAACTTACTCACACACAGAGAAAACTTTGTCTAACTACTATACACATACATACTTCAAATACACGTATACCAACAAAATGCAGCAATGAAGCGGGGACAAACGCAGGGGCATTTGTTGTATCCCAATGCCGCCGAGGATGTTTTCAATGAAATGAATGTAAAGGCGTTTATCCATGCCATAGAGGACAGACAACTGCAAATGGCTGAAAACAAAATTCCCCCTGAGTCACTGGCATTTGCCCTAACAATGAAAGCTGTTGACCAAACATCACAAGGGTTTCACCGGGTAAGAGAAATAACAAGCGCCGAATGATCGTGCCAAAGGGCAGACGTCGTAGATCAAATCAGTGCTCCCAAGAGACCGACCGATCAGCAACTGAAGCAACAGCAAAGGTGTATCGAGAAGTACTATTAACAATAAATCTTGCGGGACTAATCTTCTCCCATATCTCCCTAGTAACCGATATATGTGGCGAATGCATCATCGGAATCGACCTAATCCTAATCAATGAGTTCACAGAATGGCTAGTATGGTCGGACACATTTTGTACAATACAAAATCGAAACCGGAGACGCAGATCTATTCGTCAGCCTCCCAGACGACTACCATTGGCTAAGTACGGAGGTTGCAGAGATGGTGTTGACGATGGAAAAAGAAGGGCTGATTGAAAGTTCGAAAAGTCCAAGGGCGTCAAGAGTTGTACTCGTCAAGAAGAAAGACGGCAGCACGAGTATCGTCAGCTGAACAACTTAGGCAAAAAGGATAGCTACCTACCCTCTGCCAAAGATTGACAATACCCTGGATACACTATCCGGAGCCAAATGGTTTTCCACCATTGGTTTAAAGAGTAGCTACTATCAAGTACGATCCATTCTGACGACCGCGACCGAAGCACGAAACGGGCTCTGGCAATTCACAGTAAATAAGACTGTGTAAAAGTAAAACTACAGCCACTTTTGAACGGCTAATGGGAATGCAGTAGTTGCGAAATCCGACTAACGTGGAAAACCTGATGTCATCGTGGTAGGAAAAACTTTTGGAGAACATAGAAATAAAGTAAAGGAAGTGTTCCAGGGACTGCGAAACCCAAAATAGAAACTGGACCCGAAATAGTGTGCTCTTTTTAGACCAGAAGTAAAATATTTCAGTCACTGGATTCAGGATCCAGTGAAAGTCGATGAGAGTGAAAAACTGGCCAGTTCCCAAAGACAAGGGTCAGCTGGGGAGCTTTCTGGGATTTTGCGGGATTGCCAAGAGCTTGCATCAACTGACAGAAAAGGAAATCAATTCAAATGGTCGGGTGAGTGCGAAAGGAGCTTTGAAAAACTTAAGCAGCAACTGTGTGACGCCCCATACTAGCGTACCCCACTCCTAGAGAGCCTTTTATTGTGGATACAGATACTAGTAATATAGGGGTTAAAGCCGTCCTTTCCCAGGTGCATTATGCATGATGATGAAGAGAAAGTAGTTTCCTATATCAGTAAAGTTCTCTCCAAGCCAGAAAGGAACTACTGTGTAACCAAACGGGAACTTTTCGCTTTAGTCCTGGCGACAAAACACTTCCACAAGTACCTTTATTTGAGCCAATTTATTTTTCGCGCCAATCGTCCATCTTCAAAGTGGCTACTGCAGTTTAAGAATCCTGGGGGACAATACGCGAGGTGGAACGAATGGGTGCAGATGTATAATTACGAAATGCAGCATCGAAAGGGAATTCTT
The DNA here is from genome assembly GCA_949372485.1 of Cheilosia soror. Taxonomy (NCBI): domain Eukaryota; kingdom Metazoa; phylum Arthropoda; class Insecta; order Diptera; family Syrphidae; genus Cheilosia; species Cheilosia soror. The sequence continues at coordinate 24,762,771 of OX443564.1, forward strand.
CACACTAAGGCGGATGCTCACTCCTGCCGGCCTTGCAAAACGGATTGCAAACATTGCGTTTGCTTACTGCGCTTTTTAAATGAAAGTCGATGCATTTTACGGACAGCGCAACCATCGCAAAAACTTTCTTCTGTATATCCTTAAAATGTTTTTAACATGCCTTTTGCTTTGATGAGCGAAACGCTCACAATAAACTTGCAACGTATCTGTAACATTTGCTAAATACACTTCTGCTGGTTTTATTGGTTTAATAAAACAAATATAAAACAGTTCGTTTTGAAGATATCCAGTGACTTCTATCTGGCCACTATGCTTTTCGTCAATTTTAACACTTTTATTATCGATTGTCGTTGCATAACCTTTATGTGCTGCTGCTTTTACTGAAAAGAGGTGCGCATTTGCACCAGGCACGTACCAAACACATTTACTCCATCATGCCATGCTCCCTTTACGTACCTTTGGATCATGACGTCGCCTTGGCCAAATGCTTTCATTGTGACGCCCTTAGAAATTTTTCTTTAAATTAACATTTTTGTTTGTCCCTCGACGATCTGAAGACTTGATCTGCGGACACTCTGTGCCCAGTGACCCAATGGTTCGCATTTGTTACACGGGAACTTCTTTGCACGTTCCAATTTATCAGACTTTGCTTCTTTTTGAGTTTCTCGTAGTTCAATTGAACATATAGTTTTTCGATCAGCAAATTTAAATTTGACTTTCTGCGGGGTTATTATCCCATAGATCACGAAAGTTGTCATATTCCTTTCCAAAAGTGGACATGATTCGTCCAATCAGTATTCTTTTCGAGAGAGCATTTTTCTTCTGACTTGACAGCTCCGCATTGAGATCGACGAACAACTTTTGCAACTTTACCACATGTGTACTGATATCTTCTTTTTCATCTCTTCTTGCTTGAAAAAATGAATCGATTATAGTCCTTTGAGTATACTACTTCGCTCAAAGCGGGCACATAACTTGTCCCACTCCCAAATGTCTCTTTCGTTTTCACATGTCAATACGAGTTCAGCTTGGTTTGCTTAGGAGTGCATTTGCGTCATTTTTCAGCCAATCTGCGCATTTCTTTTTATCTGCATCTGAGGGATCATTTCCTACCTCAGGACAAGGAACTTGGCCATAGACAATTTTCTACAAATCGTATACATGCAATAACATTTTCGTCTGCCATTTCCATTTTGCCCAATCACTTGGACATTCGAGGCAATCTACTGAAACTTTGTAGTCCATCGAAGACATCTTTTTTATTTGCGAGCCGATATGCAACTTTTTTATTTACTTAAACACTTGAAACCATTTTTACTTTCTTTTATGCAATTTTCTCATTTCTGGGCAGATAACCTGGAGTGAAATAAATAGTTTAAGTAACGAAAGTAAAGATTACTTTTATTCAGTAAGACAAATTAACAAAAAAGGGCGTTGGCACAATTCAAGAAAAACACAAAAAAAAAAGATATGTATGTCTAATGTCTGTCTCTTCAGTTAGAATAAAGCCAGGTTTGTATCGTATTATCGTTTGGTGGTTTATTCGCTTCAACACTAATCAAGAAGCCAAGGAATTCCATAAAATAAATAAAAAATAAGTTTTTAGTTACGTACACCATTTTTTACTAGTGGACACCCCTTTTCTTAACAGGCCAGTGGTAAATTTTGGGCAAATAAAATATAATAAAAGAAAACATTCTCAGCTCAAATAAATAAGCTAAGTTTTTTTTTTAAAACTAGCAGACCTGACAAACATTGATTTTCATGCTCGTACATTTTCATTGTCCTTCAATTGATCTGCAGCCGCTATATTTAACCGATGTGTCCGGACTGATTTAACATTTTTTTTTGTTGTTGAGTGTTTAATATTTGAAATTTTGTGGGACCGGATCGCAGCTCCACCTACCGGGTATAATTGTGAATCTGCACCATTCTTGGACCCACTCAAACACACACACAAAATTTCGTCAAAATCGGTCCAGCCGTTTAGGAGGAGTTCAGTTACAACATACGTACAGAAGAATTATATCTAGGTATATACTAGTATAATGTACTAAATTTAGCCGCAGACCTTTTTTTGGCATTCTCAAATAAAATGTTAGCATTTTCAAATAAAAGCCTGAGAAAGATTTAAAACTAACGGCTAAAAGCTATGCAAATACGAAGATAATATTGGTGGTGTCCATAACTAATATCCTTAAAAATGTCCATTTGCGCCAGTAATAGACACCTGTGTCGGTCACTAGATTTATTTATTTATTTCAGTTACGGACACCCCACGTAAATTTAAATTGTTTTGTTATTTTAATAATAGCCGTTTTTTATTATCAGTGTGATCTGATCCGGATCAGATCATGAAAATAAAACAAACTGGATCATTGAAGGATTTTATATTTAAGTTGTGGCAACAGTTGTTTTTCACATATAAAATCCAGTACCAATTATGACAAACTTTGTATTGCCACCGCCATATTGCAGCCACTCGGTACAATGTGACGTCACAACACGATGATTTCTCCATTGCACTTGCTCATATTTGAGTTTGATATTTCGCTGTTGTGTCGGGGGTGTTACCATATGAATACAAATCTGCATACATTTTGCACTCAATATTTTTTTGTGGAAAACTATGCTCAAATGTTATGTTCAAATACGCATCATAATTAACCGTATTGTACTGATAATATTTCCATTTATATTTCTGTGCTATATAGCGAAACAAAACATCTCGAAAGTCGGAGTAGTGACTTATTCGAATTTGGAAAAATGCTAATGGTTTTATGTGTTGTTAATTTTGTTCCATATTTTGGTCTGGCAACATTACTGTATGGCTATAATTTACAGGGACACCAACATTTAGTGAATGAAATAAACAACGCCACGAAACAACAACGAGAAATAGTTGAATTAATTTTCAGATCATATTTCGTGATCTCGATGAAAAGTAGGATCACATGTTGTTGTTGTTAGTGCATGTAAATAGATGATCTATATGGATCACAGTTGATAATAAAAAACGGCTAATATCTGACTAACAAATAGATCGGCTACTTAATTATTTTAAATAAAATTCACTGTTCACAGTATGTTACTATACACGGTTATATTTTTAAAATAATGATCTGTATTTACGTGTTTCTTAAGGAAATCTCAAGTTTTCTGAAATTTCTAAAGGTTTCAAACCAAAGTCTATTATCTCAGGGCACTGAACGACTTCAAAATATCACATTTGAGTGTCTGAACACGTTAAAAATAACTTCCGTAACATTCCGCAGAGGCGGCGGTCAGAACTTGTATAGTGGCGAGGAAACGGTTCAATCTCTTTCTTCTATCTAATTGCAGTGATAAAGACCACACAACAGTCAGTTACGAGAGAGAGGGGCTCCCAACGTTGATCTTAACATCGTGCTATATGCCATACGATGCAACAGAAGGACCACCATCTACACTCACTAACCAACTGGTTAACCGTGTAAAAGACGAAAAATGGGATTTGGTGATGGGATGTGATGCTAACTCTCATCATAAACAATGGGGTAGTTCAAACATCAACACAAGAGGTGAGTCACTTTTTGAATTCCTTATTGAAAACAATATTCTAGTAGCGAATAGAGGCTCAGAGCCGACTTTTGTTGTTAAGAATAGGCAAGAAGTTATTGACGTTACTGTGGTAAGTAATTCAAATACAGCAATAATAGACCAATGGAAAGTATTAAAAGAAGAATCATTCTCTGATCATAAAATCATTGAATTCCTAATACTACATACTAACAATAACCCAGGGAAACTAACTGGGATATCTTTAATATGGAAGTCGGTGATAGTATAAGAACACTCCAATCCAATGCAATACTTGCACCGGAGAATTTGAACAAGGCAACTGATGATCTTGCTAAAATTCTCGGGAAAGCTCTTGAAAAGGCATGTCCGTTAAGAGCAGGGAGGAAGGGAAAGAAACTCCCACCATGGTGGACAAAAGAGCTAAGCAGCATAAGAAAAGAAACAAGAAAACTTCTCAATGCTGCTAAACGCACAAAAACAGACAGTGACTGGGAAACTTAAATAATAATAAATCCAGTCAAAGAAGATTTAAGGCGGAGACACAACGAGCAAAACGATGTACCTGGAAAGCCTACTGTAACGAAGTAGAGACAACTACAGAATCAGCTAGGCTCAGGAAAATCCTTGCTAAAGAACCCGTGTCAAGAAACACTCGAACTCCTTCTTCACACTCACTTCCCAGGATGTAACCCCAATGGGAATAATGACCTGGACTTAGAGTATTGTACGGATAGCGACGCTCCAATGGAAATTGTGACGGTGGAAAAGATAAGTTGGGCAATCAACTCTTTCTCACCATACAAATCTCCCGGAATTGATGGCATCTTTCCTATGATGCTACAAAAATGCGAGAAACTTCTAACCTCACATCTGGAAAATATATTCCTAAGCAGCCTAAAGCTGGGATACGTTCCAAAATCATGGCGAGAAGTTAAAGTGGTCTTTATACCCAAAGCTGGCAAACCCAGCTACACTATGCCAAAGATTTTAGACCCATAAGCCTAACCTCATTTGTTCTAAAAACATTTGAAAGGCTCATAGATTTACATATCCGGACTAAAATGAACCCGAATGCTATATGCCCGGCTCAACACGCCTATACAAAGGGCAAAAGTGTTGAAACAGCACTCCATAGTGTAGTCAGCACGGTGGAAAAAACATTAAGAGTTAAAGAATACACTCTGGCAGCCTTTTGGAGCATTGAAGGAGCATTCAACAATGTTCTTCAAAGAGTTCTTATAAACCTTAAAGTGAATACCACTATCATCAAATGGATAATGTGTATGCTCAGAAACAGAATAATCATCTCAGAACTAGGAGGTGTACAAACGAAGGTATCTGCTTCAAGAGGCACTCCTCAAGGTGGAGTACTATCACCCCTACTCTGGGTTCTTGTGGTAAACGAGATCCTTATTAAACTAGAATTTAGTGGAGTTAGAGCAGTTGCATATGCCGACGACCTAGCACTGCTCGCGACTGGAAAATTCCTATCCACTATCAGCGAACAATTAAACAGAGCTCTATCCATGGTCAACACATGGACAAAAAAATGTGGACTGGCAGTAAACCCACATAAAACGGAATTAGTTCTCTTTACCAACAAAATAACAACTCCTGAATTTAGCCTGCCAACAATTGAAGGGATTCCGCTTAAAATTTTTGAAAGTGCCAAATACCTGGGAGTTATCCTAGATCGAAAATTAAACTGGGACCTCAACATTAAAGAAAGAACCAATAAGGCGATGATAGCATTCTATGCCTGTAATAGAATATTCGGAAGAACATGGGGTCCTAGCCCTAAAATAGTCATGTGGCTGTACACGGCGGTTGTAAGACCGATACTAACATATGGTAGTTTATTCTGGTGGCAAGCGCTGTTAAAGGCTAACAATCTTAGAACCATGACAAAGATTCAAAGAATGGCCTGCATCGGCACCACGGTGGCAATGAGAACCAGCCCCACGGCAGGATTAGAGGCCATACTCAATCTTAAACCGCTAGACCTCTTTGTACAGGAATCAGCTGCAAATAATGCCCTCCGGTTAAGCCAGACCAAAAACTGGAAACACAGCCTGACGGGTAATGCACAAATTCTGAAGAAATACACGAACAATAATGTATGCACGGACTACACTACTCCCCGGCTAGATTTTACACGGGCATTTACCACGTGTTTTCCCAGCAGGGACGATTGGTATGAAGATCAACCAGCATCCATTGGATCAACCATACATATATACACGGATGGATCAAAGATGGATATTGGCGTTGGCGCGGGTTTCTACTCGGAACGTCTCGGACTATACAGTTCAATAAGGCTTCCTGATTACAGCAGCGTATTCCAAGCTAAGGTACTGGCAGTGACAACAGCTGCTAAACAGGTTGCAATGATGGCAATACCTCATGCGGATATTACCTTTTTCATTGACAGTCAAGCGGCAATAAAAGCGATCTCTGCCGTTGAGTTAAAATCAAAGCTTGTAAGTCGCTGTCGCGAAGAGCTACGGGTTCTTGGCGCGCAGCACAACGTAAGACTATGCTGGGTTCCCGGGCACAGAGGTGTACCTGGAAATGAAAAGGCAGATGAGCTGGCAAGAAAAGGGTCCTCCCTTGAACTAAACCAGGCTGACACCACAGTAATGATTCCCCCCTGTAATCTCAGACAGAAGATTGGGAACAAAATACTAAAGGAAGCAAACGATAGATGGAACAGGCTCGACTCCTGTGGCATAACCAGGAAAATGTGGCCAATCTACAACAAACAGAAAACTGAAAAAATCTTACAATTGAACAAGAAATCATTGTCCTCGATTGTAGGTATTATCACCGGACACAACATGCTAAAATACCATACCAAGAAAATGGGTATTAGTACAGACGACCTGTGCAGAGGATGCGGCGACGAGGAGGTGCATGAGGATACCCCACACTTCCTTTGTCACTGCCCTGCGCTCTGCCACATAAGAATCAAAGTCCTTGACAGTTACTTCTTCGAGGATTTAGAAGAACTTTCAGACAGGTCCATTAACGACCTACTTAAATTTGTAAATAAAACGGGTTGGTTTACCAATCCGTAGGTTTTTCATAGGTTTCCAGAGTATGGGGGTCATAAACCCCTAGGGCATCACAACGGATCTACATTGATCTAAGTGTGGCACGTACAGGTTTCTACTGTCATGCCTACCCACTAACCTAACCTAACCTAACATCCAGCCACAGGAAACCTTAGAAATGGAAAAACAGTGGCAGGTGACCATAACTGAGAAGGTGTCGGTCACTAGGTAGTTTACCCTAGTAGTTCCGGGTGTATTTTCTGAGTCTCTGAACATCTCCAAATACTTTAGGCTTTAGGACACTTGCCTTCTGCGAGGCCTGCCGCTAAATCAAACTACACACAATCATAGCTCAGAAGCAAAAAATAAACATATTCATTGACAGTCAAGTTGCCATCAAGGCTATCGCTTCAGTCCATATGGCCTCTAAATTAGTACTAACGGGTTTTTCAACAGGGACGCTACAAAAGTAGAGCGACAGGGACAGCAAACGACGCCGAATTTCTTGCCGCTCTTTTGACATTTCTCTTCAGTAAGGTTTGCCATTTCATGATGGAAAGATATACGAGCCAACAACGAGTCGAAATTATTAAAATTTACTACCGAAATTCGGAGTCAGTGGCCTCAACGTTAAGAGCGCTACGTCCAATTTATGGTCGTCATAATCGTCCTAGCAGATCAACAATTGTGCGTCTAGTGGAAAAATTTGAATCCACAGGCACAGTACAAAATGTTCCCGTGCCAGTGAGACAAAGAAGTACCCGTAGTGTCGAGAATATTGCTGCCGCTGAGGCTTCAGTTGAAGAAAGCCCAAATGTGTCTCTCACACGTCGTTCTCAAGGGTTGGGCATCTCTGTGACATCGTTGTGGCGAATTTTGCGAAAAGATCTTGGCCTACATCCTTACAAGATTAAATTGACGAAAGAACTAAAGCCGCTTGGCCACCAGAAGCGTCGTATGTTCGTGAATTGGGCTGAGCAACAACTTGAAAATGATTCGGATTTTCATCGAAAAATTATCTTCAGCGATGAGGCTCATTTCTGGCTGAATGGCTTCGTCAATAAACAAAATATGCGGTATTGGTCAGGCAGCAATCCACACGTACTCCATGAGTCATCATTGCACCCCGAAAAAATTACGGTTTGGTGTGGTTTATGATGGGCCGGCGGCGTCATTGGGCCGTACTTCTTCCGTGATGATCAAGACCGGCACGTTACTGTGAATGGGAATCGCTACCGTTCAATGATAACCGAATATTTTTGGCCCCAATTGGATGATATGGACTTGGAGGACATGTGGTTCCAACAGGACGGAAACAATTTAATGGAAACCAAGTTTGGAGAACGTGTTATCTCACGAAATGGTCCAGTCGCTTGGCCGCCTCGGTCGTGCGATTTTACGCCGTTAGACTATTTCCTGTGGGTCTTAGGGCTGCCAGAGGAAATTGTATTAAAATCGGGACACCAAGGTTCAAAAATCGGGACAAATCGGGACATTAAAAAAAGCATAGATTTTTATACATGTCTTATGGAAAGCTAAAGGTTTTTTAACGCTACCTATACATAAACATACGTTAAAAATAACAAATTAATAATAATAATTCAGGGACTTTCCATATTCAGTCTAACCGATAGGTACGGGTACATAACCATAACATAACATATTTTATAAATAATTATTTGACCAATGAGATCTTCCTTAAAAAACCTATGCAAACATCTTTACAACTATATTTGCAATTCATTTTAATAAAAGTAACCTTCTTAGCCACGGGTACATTTTCTATATGTTTTTGTAGCAAACCAATCTTTTGAGGGTAACTGGTTAATTAGAAGAAGTCATATCTGATAAATACAATATAACAATAACAATTATTAAGGACATCTTCTCATATATAAAACAAACAACGTATGGTGCCACCGATTCACCAGTTTTTAAAATGCCATCTTATATTGAATGCTATGCTTGGTCATTTCGCATTTTTTTTAGTTTCTTCTAAAATTCTACTAAGTTGTAATGCCAAAAACCACGTCGTCACCACCCGCTTACCACTCGAAAATTAAACTCGTTCGAAGGCACCAAACTGGCATAACGCCACCTGAAAAATGCCACGTCGCGTCGGTCGCCGCTCCTCCGCTTTGATGCGCGTATATTTCATTCGATCAAACTCGGTTAGTATAAGAAGAAATATCGAAAACCAATTTCACCAATTTTGGAAATTTTTTTTGGGCCCAATGGGGGTTTAGTTTGTATGGAGAACATTTTCTTTTATCCTATCGAGCACTTAGCAAAGCGCATTAGGTACTTCTGCGACGAAAGCGAAGCTTCGGATAAAAATGCTACAGGTAATGTTCATTTGGTCAACATACTTTAAAGCAATACTCATTATAATCGAAAATACCAGCCGCCACATACAATAATACTGCCGCCACAGTTGGTTTGAATTTAAAAGTGCATACATATTTATATATAGGTTCTGTCGACTTGCACTTGATAGCTTATTGTTTCATATTTCTATATGGATGAATGCATTCACAGCAACAATTGCAATTTCCTATAGTCGTAAAGGTTTGTAACACATGTTAATATTGATTTATTTGTTATTTTCGATCGTTTTCAAACGATGTAGAATAAAAGTAATAAAATCGGGACAAAATCGGGACATTTTGTAAATCGGGACAGAAATCGGGACAGGGTTCAAATATCGGGATTGTCCCGCCAAAATCGGGACGTCTGGCAGGCCTAGTGGGTCTACGTCAAGTCTATGGTCTATGCCAACAAGCCAGCGACGATTGATGAACTTCGTACGAATATTGAACGTGAAATTGCAGCAGTATCGGCCGATTTATGCTTGAAAACCGTCGAAAATTGGGTTCAGCGTCTGGACTTCTGCAAGCGTGCCCGTGGTGGCCATGCAAAGGAAATCGAGTTCCATACCTACATAATGGCATCGAACGTACTTTCACAGGAATAAAGAATTTCATTGATATCCAAAACCGTAAACTTTTGTAGCGCTCTTATTGAAAAACCCTATATTAAAATGTCGAGGGCAACTGGCCTCGCTTGATCGGTTAAAGGTTACCCTGATCTGAGTTCCGGGTCATAGCAAAGTTTATCAGCTCTCCACAGTTCACTTGCAGAATGAGTTCCCATTTCGCTCGGAGAAGTAACTATACCTATGAACCTGTTCGGCACTAGCTAGGAACAGACAGCGCCCTCTGGGAAAACCATTCTTCGACTCGCTTGAGTAGGTCTCGAAGAGTAGCATTAAAGAGCTAACAACCTTTCCGAATTCCACTGGTCAGGGGCCCTGCCCTACTTTCTACTTCGTTCCGAAAGTCAATCCTATTCGAAATTGCTTTTCGTTCCGCATTTGAATTCGTAACCGGTAATATTTGCGATTTTTCGTACTATATCAATGACTTTGACATTTGGAGACTTCATTCCGCTTTCACAATAGAGAGTACTAAATATTCGGTTTCGCCAATTTTTCCTTTCGGAATGAAATACAGTAGGGCCCCAGATATAAACCCCACTCTTCGAGAAACTTACTAAAACCAGGTCAAAATCGTAGAGATCTTATGAGAATTGAGGATTCGCTTTTTCTGCGAACAGTCCTGTCCTTAACTTTCAATCATAAATTTATCCAAGAGGAAGCAGAAACTCTTTACTTCAATCACCAATCCCGACTCCTTCCAAAACGACCCTCGAAATTCTAAATAAATGGGTTTTCTGGAAATCTACAAATTGTTAATCATGTAATTTGATACACAGATAGTTCGATTGAAATAAGCCTTATCGTTTTATTAAATATTCAATTAATTGATATTATGTTAAATGTGTATGTATATACATTTGTTGGCCTTATTTATGAACATCAAAACAGCGATATAATTAAACGCACGAAATTATCAATTTCTATTCTAAAATGTTGTCATCAGTTCATCTTGGATGCTGTTTGATCTTAAAAGCTGTCTAGGCGTGGGTCCATTACCCAAAGAACTGGTAAGGTTATCGGAAGACGAAGCTTCTGCATCTTTTTCGGCATGATATGCATCAGAGAATTCCTAAAATAATATATTTTAATAAAGGAAATAGACAAAGAAAAGAAATAATTTTACCTTTAGCCTGTTTCCAAGAAATACAGATCTTTCTCGTTTTTTGTTCATATAATCTGACGAAGCCAACCATCTGTGTTCCAAACATTCTTCGGAATATGGACGTTTGCTGAGGAAAAAAAAAAATATACGAACATATTCAAAAACATAATTTGAGGCAATTCCGAGTATAACTAATATAATAACGTACCTTGGGTTTCGCTTAAACAAGAACATGATAAAACGCGTCGCTTCTGGAGTAACTTCGCTATAAAGATTTTCGAAACGATAACGTACGAATGATATATTTTGCTTAGTTTCTGCTTCATCGTTTCCTCTGAATGGACTTGAGCCAGACAGAAGTATATAAGTTATCACTCCAACGGACCAAATATCAGTTTGAGGTAATATATTTTCTTCGTTTATCATTTCTGGAGATTGATAATCGAGAGATCCACAAATAGGAACTAAGCTACCTTGTTTAGTTATTTTTCTAGATGATCCAAAGTCAACAAGTTTAATCTGGACGGAACGGACGGTGGACATAACTATGTTATCGGGCTGAATGTCCAAGTGACAGAATCCTCGCCAATGCAGGTATTGCAACGCATCTAAAAGCTGTGTTATGACACTTGCTACCATTTGTTCAGTGTATTCATGCCTGCTACTGAAATAATTAAGAATATCAGCACCTTGGAGTTTTTCCATTATAAATATTTTAATTGGTAGATTCGGAGGGTCATATGCAGAGAATAAGGAAGCTATTCGCTCGTGACGTAGAGTCCTCAAGTGTTCGAACTCATTTTGCACTAAACCTTCGTTATTGCTATTTACTTCAAAAATTTTAGCAACAATCAGTGCGTTTGTTGATTTTTGAACGCCTTTTACAACGGTACTAAACTTTCCTCGGTGAATTTCAGATATAAAACTATACTTTTCACTAATGTCTACGTCGGTTACCCAATTAAGAAGTTCACGTTCTAGTTGATAATCAACGTGAACTTTTTTTTCTTCGAACAATATTTCATGACCACTTTCGGTTAATTGCTGTAAGTGTTTCATAGCTTTAGTTATAGTTATTTTAGGCGCATCGACTTCAGATGTCTTCACATTTGTAGGTATACCCATATCACTCCAACCAATATTATTCCTAGACGCAAGCCTAAACTGATATGTTTCATTGGGATGTAGACCATGAACTAGATAAAATTCATGGTCAATGTTGTCAGCGATTGTAGTCCATTGGTCAGTTGACATTGGTTTATATTGCAAACTGTAGCAAAGAACAGCAGAGTTTCCATCATAACGAGGTTGCTTCCAGCGTAATAATATTTCGGTACCACTGGCGGCAGATACCTCCGGGGAATCGGGGGGGTTCGGCAAGGAAGCAATAATAACACGGCAACGTGCTACGGTTTGCCCCACTTTATTCCTGGCAACAGCCTTGTATATTCCTACATCATAAATGGTCGCTGGGTCGAATTTGAGTATAGATCTACCATCCTCGTCAATAACAGTTTTGATGTGCCTATTTTCTGTTAGAACCAAATCATTTTTAAACCACTGCACGCAAGGTTTTGGGTCGCCGACAGCAAAGCAATGCAGGTAAGCTGGTTTATTTTCTGTGATGGCCAGCGTTTGTGGCTTTTCTCTGAAAAATGGTGGGTAGCCCTCTCGCTGGCTTTCGATAAGTACGTCTGCTTCAGCATATTGATCAAGACGTGGACCAAGTTCAGTTCTTAACCTTCTAATGGAATATGATTCATTGACGCTATAGGAACCAATCCTACTTTTACGTTCGTCGTCAATTTCTTCATCCATTACGTCAGTAAAACGCCTTCGTTCCCTAATAATAGGCAGCTAAAATATATGTTAAAAAAAGTGTACTTTAGAAATTGTTTTTTTTTTTTTTTAATTATATTTAGGTAAACTGAAGCTGTTCATTTAGTTTAAATATATGCATTGTATACGTATAAGCTTGGTATATAGGGTATTCTGTAATATTAGTGTGTCGAACTATAGGATCATCCCAATCGTTTAAATAGAGAATTCTCAGTTCTAGCCGCACATTGGACGCGTTTTTGTACGAATTCGACTCCTGCGAAGACTTAGGAACATGGACGAACAATCCCGACCTTCAAAGTATCTACTATGGGAGCGCGCACACTGAGTGCGAGTTATAGTCGTACTTATGTATACGTACGTGTAGTTCCGAAGTCCGAATTTTGGGTTTTCTAAACACGTTGGTGTGGTGAAACCTTGAAAATGGATATCGAAAAATGTATTCGGCCCTAGCGAGGTATCCGTCGGAACGGAAAACTCTCCGATTTCTTACGAATCTTACGGAGGATTTTTGCTTCGAGGTATATTTCGGTCGGAACAGCTTTTCGGAACTTTGTTCCGACAAATATGCAACGCACACTGGCGTTTTGCGTTTCAATGCGATCAAGTGCGTTTTTACTGATATTTTTGACAACTTCATATGAATTTTCTTCCGATATGCTCCGACAAGAATTGGTTGCGGAATTTGTTTACGATTTGCAGTGAAGTGTTCATAAATGAAATCAATAAAGAAAACAACTTTTAGCAAAGCAATTGGTTCTATGTGTTGCTTAAATTTGTGCTTCCAGGGCAAAAACAAACGAAAAAAAACAAGCACTAAGTAGGAAAACCCCGATGTACCAAGAAACATCATCATGTTTTAGTATCTTGAAATACTGTATAAATTGTCAGAATTTTAGTGTATGCTCCCACTGTATTTTATGTCAGATTTTATAAAATAAAACTCACTTTATACGAGACTACAGAAACAGAGAGATGTCATTTATTCAGGATACTACATTTGGCGACAAGGACCAGAACCACAAACCAGTGAGAATAGACCGTCGACTCCTCCCACATAACGGACTTTGCCTACAAGCTGCCGGCGGGCCCAGGATTTTTGATGCATTAGTGCTGTACAAAATCAAAGGAGCGCCATTAACGCACGCATACTTGAAAAATCCTAGGCCCATGGTACCTATAGCATAGAAAAACATTGCCGCCGTTAATTTAACGTATTCACAGACAGGGTAATTTTTTTATTGAAACTCGCTGTTTCAATAAATTTGAACAGGAGAAAGAAGTTGTAAGCTCAAAAGATGGAGCATTAGGAAAATATTCCGCTGTTTCAATAAATTTGAACAGTGAAAAGATATTGTAAGCTCAAAAGATGGAGGATTAGAAGAATTTTGCCGGCTCAAAAGATGGAGCATTAAAAAGTCTGATTCTATTGATTTGAACTTCAGACATGCAACAAACAAGGTTGGCAGAGAGACATTGCGGCAGTGATTGGAGAAAATGGTTGCGGGGTGACACAAATGACAAGAAAAAAACGAACACATTTTCTCCAATGATAAGGGTAACAAGATTTGGTGTATAATATTGGCGGTATTGACATTGAATGAATCGTGGACTCAGGTGTCCTATATAATGTTATTGACAAGCTTTCATGGATGGATTTGAAGGCTAAGAACATTGTGATTACGCACAAGCACAAAATGGTTGATATCGATTTTCGTGCGTATGGCGAATATCCACTTAAATTCATTGAAATGTTCATCAAAGTGGGAGAACAGGAAAAGTTGATCAATTTTTATGTGGCAAATGAATGAAATGGGTACTGAGAATTTGCAAACCACTCAGCAAAATCAAAGGAGTGATATGTGAAATCAGTAGCACAGCCATATCGACGAGTACCTGTAGCCTAGGAAAAGTTAGTAGACGAAGGAACAGATCAAATGTTGCGTGAGGTAATTTAATTTCAAAAAGGAAGAGAGTAGATGTAGTATCTTGAAATACTGTATAAATTGTCAGAATTTTAGTGTATGCTCACACTGTATAAAATGTCAGATTAAATAAAATAAAACTCACTTTATACGAGACTACAGAAACAGAGAGATGTCATTTATTCAGGATACTACACATGTCAAGTCAATGCGTCGTCGCATTTGAATTATTCTTTCCGAAGGCGGATACCTCGAATGTAATTTGAATCTCCGACGGAGTATATGCGTAGCGGAGAATTCTCCGTTCCGACGGATACCTTGCTAGGCCGATTAACTTGGTTTATGGACGCATTTTATAAGGTTCTATGATAGCCAGGACACCGCCGGCCGCATTCTCCGATTTAGAATAAAGTTATTATATTGAAGATACAGATTCTGCCCTAGCGAGGCATTCTTCCGAACAGTTTTTCGGATCAAGTGCGTTTTTACTGATATTTTTAAGAATTTCAGACGACTTTTCTTCCGAAATGCTCCGACAGGAATTGGTTTCGGAATTTGTTAACGATTTGCAGTGAAGTATTAATAAATGAATTAAAGAAAAAAATATTTTACCAAAGTAATTGATTCTATTTGTATTTACAGGGTAAAAACAAACCAAAAAAAATCAACAAATAGGAAAACCCCGATGTAACTCGAAACAACATCATGTCAAATCAATGCGTCGTCGCATTTTAAATATTCTTTCTGAAAACGGATACCTCAAATGTAATTTGATATCTCGCTAGGGCCGATTATTCATAACACACAAAAGTGATATCACCGGGACACTTCCTATTTAACGGAGAAAACCCTTTTCAGTGTGTGCACTTAATTCGAACGACCACATACGATACAAATTCGTATTCAATGTATGGCTATGCTTCCTTATGCTTCCAGACCATTAAAATGTATTCACTAAAATTCAAGCTCATTTGTGGCCTGAGGGTAATTGAATGCTGCCCGTAGATACTGGATGCTAACAAACCGTCCCTCTCTGGAAGTATCTTAACATAATTCTGGACATAAAATAGATTAAATGCCCCTTTCTATTGTAAAAGAGCAACAGGAATGACTTGGAAACCCCCTACTGGCTGGTGAAACGGGAAACATCTTTCTCGATCGATGATTTAATCAAGGCTTTTCACATTTGGAGATTTCATTCCGCTTTCGAAATACAGAGTAGGGCCCCAGCTGTGCAAATTTGTTGATGGAAACACACAAACTTAATATGGATGATCATCATATCGACGAAGAATCGAATTCCACAGATGATGAAGAAGAGAAGATGACAGTAATTGCTCCAAAATTAAATCCATGTCCATTATTTACGTTTTTGTTCTGAATAATTGCCTTTCACAAGGCTTTTCATAATTTGAAAATAAATTCTGAATGACGTAAAACAAATGTTCAAGGGCTAGATATAAAAATGTCCAAAGAGAAATTGGATTATTTTAGGTCTCTAGAGCTCTAGGGTAAATAGAAATCTCATATAGCGGTCATGGGAACGCGACCAATGGAAGGGATTTCCTATAGAGTACCTAGGACATAGGATCTGCCTAAGAGACTTGTTGTTTGAGGCCGTCCAACACCCTAGAACATATATGTCGACAGTAAATATAAATCCTTGTATCAAGATATTTAAATTTAAATGTAAAAAAATCTACTAAATCTAAAATATATTATCCAAATTCAACTTACACTCCAATCCAAACTGTCGTTTAAAGCAAATGTAGGTGATCTTCTGTGTGCAACTTTCATGTACTCTCGCAACCTTACTGGAAAACCAACATCTCTTAGCTGTAAGAGATAAGTATCTGGGCCATTTTGATAGCTATAATTATAAATAAAAGGGAATATGCTAAGCAAACCAAATTGCGAGACGATATTTATATTTATACAAACCGGCTCTCTGACTGTATAAGCCCTAGCTCGTAGTCCGGATGCAAATATTTAGATACAGTGTCTTGCCAAGTCGATCTCTTTTTCGGTTCAGGAAGTGGTTCGGGAGAACCTTCAGGAGTGTACCTATATCCTGGTGGGTAAACCATTTCTGAAGGATGAGTGAATGCATCGTGTAGGCACCGTCGACGATAGTAATTGTTACAGGAGGCATTAGCGTACCAGTCAGAGTATCCCCTATAATAATTCCTTAGACGATCTGAGCTAATCTTATAACCATCATAGTCTTTTCGGTCTAGCATAAAGAACCATGGATGCCTTAGAGCTGTCTTAACATCCAATCTTTCTGTCGGATTGTAAACTAGTAGACGTTTAATAAAGTCCTTCGCTTCTAGGCTGATATCCTTCCATAGGGTTTCGTTGAAGTCCCAATATCCTTCACGTATCTTTGTTAAAGTTTCTCTATCTGTAGCTCCTCTAAATGGATTGAAACCAGATAGTAAAACGTAGGTTATGATACCAACGGACCACATATCGTGTGAGTAGTTAACGCCTTCTCGATTCACTACTTCGGGGGAGACATATTCCGGCATTCCAAAATCTAATGTAGCTAAGCGACTTGAGTGTATTTTCCGTGAAAGACCAAAATCACAGATTTTTAGGTTATCACCGCCTGGCACCGAAATCAATAGGTCTTTAAGCTAAATGAATTTGATTATGTTATTATGTTATACGCGCCCACTTAATGACAAAAGCATATTTACCGTTAATCCCATGTGCCCTACTCCAAGATCGTGCATGTATTCTAGTCCTATCAATACCTGTCGAATATAATTTGCTATATCTCTCTCCGTATAATAATCTCGTTTGAGCAAATTGTCTTTAACCAATTCACCACCTGATGACAACTCTAATATTAGATTAAAGCCGTTATTCATTTCATAAGCATCGTGCAGGCGGATCAGCTTCTTATGATTTAGCATGTTCATGATTTCAATTTCATTAAGCATAAATGGACGCAATTCAGATCTTCCGTGCATAATCTTTGCTGCATAGCTGTTACCAGTTGCACGCTCAACAGCATGGTACGTTATTCCTTGTGTGCCTCGGCCCAATTCATCTCCGATATCGTATTTGTCGGTAAAAGCTATAGGCTTAGAACGTACATAAGGATGTCTTCCATATGTCTTGTAAATATATTGATCCTCATCCTCTTCAATATGCACCATTACAGATGTACTTATCGAACCTGCAACATTTCTCGCACTAATCGAGTACAAGCCCTCATCTTTTCGAATTGCATCATGAATTGACAGAACACAAATATCAGGCTCGTAGAAATTGATCTGCAATGAGAAGAAAAAAAGTGATTTATAAATGCTGGAATTGTTTATACGGGAAAATATATTAACTAGACATGTGTGCTTAGTTTCGGAGACTGAGAAACCGAATTTAAAGATCAAAGGCTACCTTGCCACTCTGTTCAGCCGTAATAAGGCTCGAGGCGAGCATCCTTAAGATTTGAAACTATATATTGCTTCTTAAAAGGTCGGAACTTCTGTCCCTGCACCCCCTTGGAAAATATTTTATAAAAGGCGGTGATTTTAATCATTATTTCTGGGGATCTAGATGCATAGCATATTAATTACGGGATTTACGGAGTGTTTATGGGGGACAATTGGGACTTTCATTCTGCTTATTACTGATGTCGCTAAAAAGTCCGTTGAAAATACTGAACTGATGAGTGTATTACTTAAACGCACTATGAACTAGAAGTCGTTGTTAGCCGGTTCATCAAAATCGTACCTACAAAAAGCTGCATAGGCACTCATTACAACCACCCTATAACTACGCCCAACATATTTGCAGGAAATAATCACCCCTATCGTGGAATCCGCCGGGGGGAATTCTTAACGGAAAAGGATATTTTGGTATCGTCGAATCCGCAAAGTGAACGTTTTTAACGATATAGTGAAACTTATTCACAGTACCCACTCGGGGAACAGTTCACTTTGCGGATGAGACGATACCAAACTATTCTTTTCCGTTAATAATTCCCCCCGGCGGATTCCACGATAGGGGTGAATATACGTACATGGTCAAGACAACACAAAAAGCGCATTAAAGATGGCAACAAACTCGTACCCCGCAAGATACAGATAGAGTATTTCAATCGATTCTGTAACTTACTATCAAAGTCAAAGGTGATACAAGCTTGTAAAAACTGTACAGTTAAAGTAGTTTTTACCTTAACAATCTTAACAAAAGAAATTAACTACTCACTACTTGTATGGTATCTGGCATAACTCGAGAACAGATCCTTTGATTTTCACGATTTTGGGCTTGATGGATTCATATTGGCCCAAGGAAGGACAAACACGAAAACAACCCAACCAATTGAGCTCAAATTTTCAGACTTTCTGAGGTATCCACCCGGGAGTGTTTCTGTGAAATTTGGTCAAAATTAGACAAGGAGTCGTGTAGGTACCTCTCATACAAAGAAACTTTGCAAACGCTTTTCCCGACACCGATCCAGCATTGAGTCCAATCCAGCACTGAACTCTTGTCCTGACTGAATACCTAGGGTCAGCTCAGTGCTCAACTAGGGCGCTCCAGTGCTCAGCTCGAACACAGGTTTTCAGTGTCAGTGCGAACTAAGTGCTATATCGAACGCGACAGGGCACTAGTGCACTAGTGCGCCATAGGGACCACGTCAAACAAACCTATAATAGTGTGCTTACTGCTTACTTGTGCGGAAAAGCGACATATATTTTGAAAAGCGTATCAAAGCAAGTCTCTTAACTATGCGTCATGTTATTTCGCATACTAAGCATATAAGACTAAAAATCAAGAAGAAGCCTTAACCCGGTGAAGTGGACTTAGTTCCCATGTAAGGTGGTAAATAAATTCCGAAAACTCTGAGTTGAAAAGTAAAGGTGATAGTATACGGCATGTAGCAAACCACATACGTATGTAGCTCTGACGTCAACAGGGAGTGCACATAATGGATGTTATGTATTTTACGTAGTTTTGAAAATAACAGGCTATAAGAATACGATTTTTTATTTAATTTCAAGTCTGTCAAATATTTCGACTTACTAAGAAGCTTTCTTGGCTAGATATGTCAGGTACTCCTAACTCAAAATATTTATGCAATAATTCAGACCTTAATTTTGTCAAATGTGAAGAAAAAGGTTTTTGTTTAGATGCTTACCTTTATTCTGCTCGTCTCGGTAATTGGCTGCCAGTCTTTAAACCATTTTATTTCCGGATATGGTACTCCTACAACATGAGCCTCGATTCTTCCGCTCCTTCTAGCCATTATATACGTCTCATCAGGACGTTTCTTAAATCTAGGGTGTTCTGCAATTTCTAAGCGTACTCTCTGACGTGCTTCTCCATGCTCATTGCTGGCAACTGCTTCATACCACCCAACGTCACGATCGAGCATTCTATTTAAGGGAGTACATAGAATTTTTTTTTGTTTGTTTATATTAATGTTCAAGGCTTGTTGATTCTGTGAATTGTAGAAGCATATACAACCGTATTTGTAACAAAACAAACATTTGGATGTATATAAATTTAAGGTACTATATATATCTTTATACCTTACCTATACTTGTAATTAAATATTAGGTGAAAAAAACTAAACACGAACTTTGAGAAGTTCACCTAACTTCTGCACATGTTAACATTTAATGCCCACCTTATTTTTTAAGAGCTCATATTTAAGAGAAGCTTAAAAACTATTATTTTTATTATATAGTACGGCCGGGCCGAGAGTAACTTCTTAAATATCTAGTTTTTCAATTCTTATTAGGGGCTAGTTAGTGTATGTACAGTACACCGAAAAATAGGAAGACTGTATCTTCTGGAAATCGAATATAAAATTTATACATCGATAACAGAAACTCATCGTATCAAAGGGCAGTGCCCCAGGTAAGTTTTCAAGTAAGGGCACACACTCTTTTTACAGAAATAAACTCATGCTGTTTTCGAACCCCCTCTAACTTCGGAATCAATTGAGCCACAAACTTCAAACTTTAAGCATTTACCAAGGTTCACCTCACCAAATTCAATTTCTGTACATACCATTAGTGGTTATCAACATACAGAATTTCAAAAAAATACAAAAACTGACTGACTCACACCTGCCATCCTAGATTCGTGAAATTTGGCAGAAAACTTCAGATTTTCCATTGAGGGGCGTAGTATAAGCCCACTTTTAGCAAATTAGTTATCATTTATTTGTATAGCAATACTGATTGTCGTAGAATGTTGAAATTTGATAGAACGGTAGGACTTGTAGTGTACAGAAAGGAAAAAAAAAATGTAGACACATACAATTTTATGCCGAGTCCGAACGGCTGAATTGAGAAGCTTTTTCAGCTTTCTAGGATGTTGGTCAGACGTTCGCGAAAGGTGGCTCAGTGGAAAAAAACTTAAGATGTAATTTGTGTTTTTCCGGGGATCGAACCTAGGACCCCTCGCACAGTAGTCCAGCACACTAACGACTGAGCCACTGCGCACAGACTTGGTAAGTAAACCTACCAATTTAACATTGAACCTTCTTAAACCTAAATTGGCGTACATTTCTCTGTGATCTCCATGGAGAAACTCTTATTACAGTTTTGGGAGGCAGTCTATACCCGCGCAGAACATATCAAGTTCCGGAAGTTTCATCAGTGTAATCAGGACAACTAACGTTTATCTCTTTAATTTGTGTCAAACTTTTTGAGCTGCGTATTGGTACTTTTTTTTAATAGAAATGTGTGGAGGAGAGTTAGGGTCAATTTAAAGACTAGCTGATAAAGTCTCGGATAGCCTATCCCGAATTTATAGCCGTTTTTTATTATCAGCTATGATCCATATAGATCATCGATTTACATGCACTTACAACAACAACATGTGATCCTGATTTTCATCGAGATCACAAAATATGATTGGAAAATTAATTCAACTATTTCTCGTTGCTGTTTTGTGGCGTTCTTTATTTCATTCACTAAATGTTGATGCCCCAGTAAATTATAGCCACAAAGTAATGTTGCCAGACGAAAGTATGAAACACAATTAACAACACATAAAATCAATTAGCATTTTTTCAAATTCGAATAAGTTACTATTCCGACTTTCGAGATGTCTTGTTTCGTCACATTGTACCGTGTGGCTGCATGGTGGCAATACGATGGTGGAATTTATATGCGAAAAAGAACTGTTGCCACAACTTAAATATAAAATCTTTCAATGATCCAGTTTGTTTTATTTTCATGATCTGATCCGGATCAGATCACGCTGATAATAAAAAACGGCTTATATGTATGTCAGATAAACTTCAAACTTCGGTTTCAAAAGTTTCGGATAGTGATATCTGACAGATAGTTTCGAATAGTCTATCAGCCGGCTGAAGTGACTGTTAAAGCCTCTATCCGGAAGATAAACAAAATATTTATTTGAAGTGGCTGGAAAAAATATAGTTTCAGAGCATTCTTTCGTTGACGGGTGTAGACAGCACAAATATAAATCAAATAAGTGTTGAGTTTAGAACATGACCACCTCGATTCAAAAACCTTTTTATACACATTGGGCCAAATAATGATCGATTGTTTCAAAGCCATTGGTAGATTTATTGATAACTGTTATATTATTATCTATATCTAAATATGTACATACATAAATTTGAATGGAAAAATTGTATTTCGAAAAAAATCGTACGAACAAATTTATTTTTTTTTTAATGTGTGCAGGGTATATAGGCTACTGTAGTTTTAGAAGGAGAGGTAAACGGTTATCTCTGGAACTATTCGGCTGATTTTAAAAATTCTTGCAGCGTTGTAACTTCTGGATCAGTAGGTCAAGGGGGGGTAGGAAGATTTTAAAAGTTATTTCAGCACTGCAATGGTGATACTAAGGGGGAGGGCTAGGTTAGGTTAGGTTGAAGAGGGTGTGAGTTCATCACACTGGACTAGGCACCATATTGGACCCATCGCCATCCCTGGGGAACCTTAACGGTCAAATAACCTAAACCACTTCGCCCAAGCAAATAATTTCCCTACAGAACCTGAAAATTGTTTCAGCATTGTTTGCGAGGCCAACCTCCTCCAAATTGTCGAAGAAGTACCTGTAGTATCGGCACTGTGCGATGCCAACACTTGACTATATAAAATGTAAAACAATGAAAATAAAGTCACACTTATAAAATAAAAATACGGAAAATAGAAGTCAATTGATAGCAAAATATAGAGTAATCGGCTATGGAATATATGGTCTCTACAGTACCTACCGAGGAATTTCCTCCTGTACCGAGCAATAGCTTGACATTCAGAGGAGATGAGTTATATCCTCTGTGATATGTAAGTCTTCGCAATACCTGCATATGTCTGTATCTGTTAGACCTAATCTCATAGCGTGATAGCGTGCCTCCTTAGAAGGCAGTGCCCGGAGAGTATCCCTATTACCATTCTAAGCCTTGATCTGCTGAGTCTTAGTAATTCTACAGATTTTTTCCGATCTAGCTTAGGCCACAGAGCCTTTGAGACCCTGTGCCCTACTATATTCAACCATCTCTGATCTGCCCTGTTTTTAATATTCTCGAGAATAATTCTCTTGGCCATGGCTATTGGTGGTCTAATGCCCTCAATTGTTTTATTAGGTGGAAGCTCTGCTCCGGTTTAGGCCAGAACATCAGCCCTTTCGTTACCCTCAATATCACAGTGTCCGGGTACCTAAAAAAACTTGACTTGGCTCTGAGCACGGCCAGAACCTCTGCCTGGAACACACTGCATGTATCCGGAAGTCTTAATGACACTTGTAGGGGTATATCCCTGACCCTGTACCCTCCTTAGTTTTGGAACCATCCGTATAAATCGAAATTTCATTTTCATTCGAAACCTCATTCTTTTGCCAGTCCTCCCTATCTGGATATTGTATACTTCGTACGGTGTGTCGAAGTCAATTTCAACCAAACTTTCATCCGTTTTATCGGGGATGTTGGAGAAGGATTCCATTAGTATTTTAAAGGAACCTTTAATAACTCTTAAATTGGCACTTCTTGGCTTGAATAAACTATAATAATAAGTCTTGGTAATTTTATATCAAATGCGCCCATGACACACCACACACGTCATTTTGATGTTCTCCGTTTTTTATAATCCGATTTTGATGAAACTTGTTTCTGCACATTTAATTTACATAAAAAAATAAATTTTGAAAAAAATCGACTTATTTCTTGTTTCCTTAAATTTTGGCATTATTTCACCTGGAATTTTTGACCATGTACCCGGCACCTGAAAATACTTAACTCAATCCCAAACATGGACATGTTCTGTTCCATACCCGACATTATGGTTAGGAAATACAGTTTTGGGAAATTATTTGACATAGAAATGCTGGACCGTACAAATTGGGCCAATGGGCCAATGGTGTCCCGACACTGCGCCCAAAAAGTATATGGTTACATATGGATTAATTAAACCTTACTCCTACAAGGAAATCCTCAACCTTGGTGGGTGTTCTCATAGGCCATTGTGGCTTGAGATATCATTTTAACAAAATGAATTTGTGTCCGGAGACAGAATGCAGGTTCTGTCTTGAGGATGTAGAATCCTCCGAGCACATTCTCTGCGATTGCCCGGCACTTCATTGGCTAAGAAAACGTGTCTTTAACAAGGAAATACCTTTACCAGTAGAGCACAGGAAGTCCGCTACTAAGGATATATTGGACTTCTCTAGGAGATCGTCCGTCTCTTAGATTAACTCTATCTCTCTTCGATACAATAGATCTTCTTAGGTCGCAGGGTCAGCCAATTGGGCAGGGAACAATTAAATAAAAAATTTCTTTTTTTAAATCCCAAACGTGCCATTTTTTTTACAGATCGATCGGATAAATGTAATTTGTTCCAAAAAAAAAAACCTTAAATGAAATCTGACCCTAAAATGCGTTTCCTTTTTAAGATTTATACCTAGCTAAAAACTCGAAAAGGGTAGGTACTTCTGAAATTTTATTATATTTCATTCTTATCTGATGTGAATTAAATCGTATGTGTATATATATTTTTATGTGCAAGTAGATAGTTACTCTTAAGATTGAATTTTCTGGAGCCATTAATCTGAGTTTCACTTATAGTCTGTACATACCTGTTTATAAATAACGTTGCTTGACCATTTCGAGTATAGCTGTAGTCGAACCGCCCACCAGCTTCAATCAGAACGTCATTAAAATAATAAGTCATCTTTGGTTTAGGATATCCGTAAACAAACCACATTAGATTGGTATCGTGCCCCTTAACTCCGTAAGAAACATCAGCCTCTCTGCGCAGAAATCTAAAATATAAAGATAATTTTGTAGATATATTATGTAATAGATTCAAGGCATTCATAATATTCAAAAATTCAACCTATTTGATATACGAACATTATTTAAGCTAGTAACCGTCATACATTAAAAATAAAAACATTACATATTTTCCTAATGTCGTTTTCGGTTGGTTGTCCAGAACCGTCCGGAAGCAATCCGAACGCTTTTGAAAGCGTTCGATTGGCACTCGGCTGACAGTTCTTCTACTGAAAAGATTTAGAAATTTGCTTCTGGATTTGAATTCATAATCGATGAGATTTCTTCCGGACGGTTCTGGACGACCAACCGAAAACGACATAGATGGTTAGATGATTGATCGGGAGAGCCTTAACCGGCCCTGGCACTGCGGCCTCTCTACAGGAGCCTATTGTGCCATCCCTGGTAGGGTCCTAGAGCCATCTTTTTACTCCGGAGACAGTCAGGAAGACAAGGATCTTCTCTGGGGGTAGTTCAACAAGATTTGCCGAGGTAAAGATTTCTTCGCCAAAAACTTTCTTTCTAAGGCGGAAGAGAGCCGGACATTCCATGAGAATGTGAAGAGAGGATTCACCACTCTCTAGGCACAGTCTGCATGTGGGGTCTGTTGAGACTCCGATTCGGTGAAGATGTTTTTTCATAAGACAATGGCCAGTAATAATTCCTGTCAGTATTCTTAGGTTGTTTTTGCCCAGATTAGTTAGAAAATAGGATTTTCGTTGGAAGAATTTTGGGAAGAACTGTTTGGTGCAGTTCTGCCCAGGTGTTTTAAGCCAGAGTTCATTAGATTCGATTTGAGCTAAGCTCCTAATGTATTCCCTCAAGCATCCCTTACTGACACCGCAGAAGGGTTCAGGTCCGACGAGTGGCGTTGTCGCGCCGACTTTGGCCAGAGAGTCAGCCGTTTCATTTCCAGTAAATCCCCTGTGGGCTAGAATCCAGTCTAGAATGACCAGGTTTTTCTTTGCTAATTCGTAGATGGCCATGTAAGTTTCTAGGACCAGCTTCGATTTTATAACAGATGAGTTCAGAGCTTTAAGAGCAGCTTGACTGTCTGAGAAGATAAATATGGTTTTACCACTTGTGTTAGAACATAAATTTATTCTAGCGCAGTGATTGATGGCAAGGACTTCAGCCTGCCTAGGCTGACTGAGAAGTTCGCTTGAGGAGATTCTCCAAAAATGCCAGATCCAGTCCCTGAATCCATCTTGGAACCGTCTGTGTACCAGACTAGATCAAGTCGCGATGGATTGGGTTCGTATTTTTCCCATTCTTCCCTTGGCATTCTTTTCTACGACATAACTCTGGGTAGAAAAAATTGTGCCTTTTGACACTTTACAAAGCGACATAAGACCAATTTGGCAAAGTGACAGAATACGAATTTTTTTTCTCACTATTACTTTACCTAAATAATTAAATATCTAATTTTGAAATCTAAACTATTTTTATTACGGGCATTAGAGATTCAGAATTTTATTCTGATTCAATCATAGTATTATATTTACTTTATGGATGGGGACTCCGGTGACTATATGACAAGTGAATATACCTTCCAGTGTAGGGTAAAATAAGGCATCTCTATGTCGCGTTTTGCATGTCTTGTAATTGTAGCTTTGCTTTCGATACCAATTAAGCTCTTGAGACTATCTTAATGTCAGCTTACTCGTTCGCATACGAAATTATAGTTAAAAATTTTTTCTTGAATTAAAACTGGCTGCTTAAGCAAAATTCCTACGCAATTGATTGTTTCTGAATTTTGAGCCTAGTAATGGAATGGGCCTTATGAATTATCATCTTTAACCTTCAACTTAATTATTAGAGGAGGATAGGTACAGGTACAATATATTAAATTGTATCCACTTACTGCGGCGCATGAGCTAGTTTGTCATGAGCTGGTCGTTCTATATCGAAATCCTTTGGAAAGTATGGTGAAATATCTGGCCTGAAATCGATTCCCGGTGGAAGATATGGGTAAATTTTTGGAGCCTCTGGAACGAGCTTTTCCCTGAAAGATAATTTAATAGTAGAAATGCCGAGACCAAAATTAGCAAATTACCTATGAGTTTGTAAATATGGACTTGGGTCACTAACACCGAACTGATTTTCTACTCGAACTCTTAACCTATAGTCCTTTTGTGGGTCTAGATCTCTAATATCAAGTGCACATCCACGAATTCCTGTTCTGATAGTACGCCAATCTCCTTCAGGTAGGTCCAATGCTTCAACCTATAATTGTGATTGTGAAATAGAAATACAACAAATATCTACAAATAAACTTACTTGATATGTGACTGGATATCTCGGCATAAGTGGTAACGAAGGTTTCCAAGCGAGATTCAGACGCCTTTCTGTCATCTTTGAGATATATGGTGCATCTGTCAGAGGTGCTGGGACTCCAGATTTCTTATGTTTGTCAAAGCCAACATATTGATCCCCAATTGAAGCATGTGGTCTTGGATCGGAGGACGCTAATAATAGGAGAAATGATATAGGTTGCATTATAAGCCAATTTAACTTAATTTAAAGACTCCCTAGGACAAAACGTCACTAAGGTAGATAAGGAGTACACCTATATCGGCGTTAATGTAAATTCCACAAATGACACCCTAGCAGAGATCCGACGAAATCGCTGCTACTTCGGTCTGATAAAACAATTGGGGTCAAAACTCCTAATTCGAAGCACGAAAAGTTTGCTTTACTGAGCTTTAATCCTGCCATAGTTCTGCTATATGGACGATAAGCAGGAAGGGAGAGCTGATTCTACGATTTTAGGTCCAACCTCCAACTCTACGACGAGCTGCATCAAGATGTGGATGTAAACCAAAAAGCGAAAGTACGTCGACTACATTGGCTCGGCCAGTAGTCTTAATTTACTACTTATATTGATATATGGATTTCAATTGATGTGTACAATTGAGGATGTGTACCTACCCACTTTCTAGCAGTATACCATTCTCATAGAATTCCGCTTGAATATCTTTGCAGTACGTACGCTAGAGTTAGATAAAGCGATAAGCATATTCAATAACGGCAGTGATTGAGACGCATTACAAAGTTTCAAATTGATACGACGAACGGTTCGTGAGTTAAGAAAAGGGACCCCTTAAAAGGGGTCATCGCCAATATCTCGTGCCCCAGTTTTCAAATTAAGTAATTATTTTTGCATTTTATAATAGAGTACAGAAACCGGATAAAAAAATGTTTCCCATACAAAATTTGACCACCCCTTTTACCCCTTTAGCCGTCGAATTTCAAAATATCCTTCCTTATTCCTTATATACTATACACCTGTGCAAAATTTCAGGTTTCTAGAGCAGAGGGTTTGGGCTGGGCGTTGATGATCAGTGAGTGGTAAACTTCATTTTTATATTATATAGATAGATGAATAAAAAAAAGTTTTTAACTAAAAGCAAATTTTTTACGTGTGTTTGTTAACACTTTTTCAGTATCTTTCAGGTTAAAATTTGATAGTTTTTAATGTTAACCTCATTTCATTGAAAGTATGAATACATTTCCTACAACCATTCATTCACTCCGGGTGTAAATCAGGTTTAAGCTAATTTTAAACCCGACCATTAATCCGCATTTTTTAAACCCGACTCTAAACTCAAAAACACGCATTAAACCCATTGAATTAAAAACAAATTTAATGCGATTTTCCATTGGGCACATCCGATTTTTATTTCAGACTTTTCGTGGCAAATATGACGAAGATGATAGCAATTGCTTCAAAATTAAGTGCATGTCTATTATTTACGTTTTTGTTCTGAATAATTACTTTTCAAGAGGTTTTCCTTTGTGCCTCACACGGATTTGAAATAATCACCCTGCCTATTCCCGTTGGCGTTAGTCGTAAACGCCTAATAATTCAATTCGGTTTTAAGTCAGGGTTGTAACTTTTTTGAGACAAATGATTTAATATTGCAGTAGGTAAACAAATAGAAAAAGAAGCAAAACCCTTAACAAAAGTTCGAAAAAATCTGAATGTCGTTTTTAAACCGACACGAGATATGAGCGGATTCTGATAAAAATTAAGGGAGGCCTCAGTATATTCTGCCTTTGAGCAAAGCTTCGGTAAACTCAAATTTGTCAATTATTATAAAGGAATGCGAAATATAGGCAACAAATTTTAACGTTCACCAACCTTCCTGCCATGTTAAAGAGAGATACCTACATATAAGTACACAAAGGCTTTATGAATAAGATATAAGTTTATTTACATACCGTCATAGTAGAGTTCTCCTTCACAAGTGTCGTCACCTAATGGATTAAATACTCTGCACTTGTAACGACCAACATCAGAATCATCGACATCTTTTATGTGCAGACGTAAAATACCATTAGGCTCATACTCGAAAGAGATTTTCTCCGTAGGAAACAGCTTTTGACCATTCTTAAACCATTCTGCTTCAGGCTCTGGAAATCCGGTTGCGCAAGCCGTGAATTTTGCAGACATACCGTGAGAAACTTCAGTATCCCCAATTTTTTTCAAAAAGGTCGGTGCTTCCGATCGAGAATGTTTCGTCCTGTTAATTTCATATTGGAAATAAAAATATTTTCAACCATATTAATCTATTCATGTAATACTTACACTTCTGGAACAACATCTAAACGACAGCTGGTAATATCTTCACCCTCCCTATTTTTGGCAATGCATTTGAATGATCCTGAATCATCAATATTCAAATCCTTAACATGCAAGATGTGATGGTCACCATCGTTCTAAAATCAATATAACACATTTTATTTGTATAAAATAAACTCTGGTCTACGTAGTGGTACAATTGGACAGTTTGGGTTAAAACAAATTAATGTATAGATTTTCCTAAATCACAAAAAATTTAAAAACTTATTTTATACATACATCCCAACCCAATCACTTCACAGATCACACTATTAGGTAAAGTTTGTTTCTAGGGGGTAAGGTTTGGAACAGAATTAATTTAAAGAATTCGTTCATCTATAGAAATCTATTTTCTATTACAATTATTATTATATTTTTTTACATTAATACACGCACCGGTTTCAGGTTTGGTAACGCCTATACGTATTCCAATGAAATTAACACCTCAATGATAACTCGTCAAAATGCCCTATCTTTAATTGGGTCAGCGGCTGCTCCCCAACTTAAACGAAAAACGTTGCTACTCCTTGTTTTCTTCCTTATTCCGAGTGGCGTTTTTGAACTTCTAGAATGTCTAAGAAAATCTTTATTGAACGAAATAGAAGATAAGCTCGTGGAAAGTACATGGTCGCTGTCAGTGCCAGCGATACAACATGCTGCGACTTTGGGATTCTTGGCTGAGGGTAGCTACCAGAAGGATGTATAGGAAAACATTTCAATTAAGGACTACGACAGTGTATATTCAAAAAATGCTTTAAAGTGACTGTAATAAAAGCTTTCTGTCTTTCTTTTCCATCTCTTGATGGTGGTCTAGGAGGCTGGATTATAGCTACATATATAGTCCCATCGATCTTAGCGTCAACATTTAAGACTTTTAAAATCCATTTGCCATGAAATGTTTTTTTTCCATCAATTCCATTACCTACGTTGTTTTTGGTTTGATACTTTTAATCTGTGAGTTATTCTATGTAGGGGTAAAATGCAGTCAGGTAAACGAGAAATAGAGCAATTCTTTAAATATGTATTTTTTAGGAGGTAAGGCTTCGCGATAGAGTGTCAGATCCACAAACCAGTAAGAATAAACCGCCGACTTCCCGTACACCTACCCGATTCCCCCCGGACAAAATTACCCTGTCTGTGAATACGTGTAAATGTCAAAATTAATGGCGGCAATGATTTTCCATGCTATACCATGGGCCTAGGATTTTTCAAGTATGCGTGCGTTAATGGCGCTCCTCTGATTTTGTACAGCACCAATACATGAAAAATTCTGGGCCCGCCGGCAGCTTGTAGGCAAAGTCCGTTATGTGGGAGTAGTCGACGGTGTATTCTTACTGGTTTGTGGTCAGATCAGTAGCATCTCCAGTATTTTCTAATGAATCAAGTGGGTTGACTAAAACTTGATCCTTGAGATATGTTCTTCGTTTTATGGGACATTTTGGTTTAAAGTTAGACCATAGACTAAATAAGTTATACAGATATCTCATCGCCATACAAATAGATGCTTACACTTCTTTGCGATCGTCAAACGCGATTGTCCAACAAATATATAGTGGAAAACAAAACCCACCATACCTAATTAAAAAAAAAAAGGGTGGATTTGCTTGGCTATTGCCTTGCCGTTGCCAGATGTATAATGATCATATGCACTTATGCAGGAATGGGTGCTTGTTGCAGTAAGGCATGGGGCACATTATTAGTTTCGTCTTCGTAGGGGACGTACAGAAGAGGTTTGGTTTTGGCTAAATACGTTTTGTTTCATTTTTTTAGATAGGCGAATGAGTATTTTGGAGATGAAATTTACATGTTCTTGTGCACGAAAGTTGTTTCGTGTTGTTGTATTATATTCCTATTTGCTTTATATTGGTCGCGTTCCATTGACCGCTAAATGACTAGCGGCATGCCAAACTCCATATAAAAAAAACTGACATTTCAGCATTTGCGCTAGAGCTCTAGCACATTTTGTGAAATATGCTTTTCTGGGAAATTTTTCAATCTAGCACAAAATGAACTGCTAGATTGAAAAAAAAATAACGAACTGTCAAAACGAAAGTGAAAGTGCAGAAGTCAAATATTTCCAATTTGGTGTAAAATGTGAAATGAAGCTTCTATGTAATTAATATACATTGTATTTGTTTATTTAAATTATAGTCTATTAATAAATATGCGGCATTATGGCACAAAATACATTTTTGACTCGCATGAAGATGAAATAATACGAATTCAAATTGGTTATAATGTCACCTTGCCGCTGCCGCTAGATCTCTAGCGCCAGCGTTCCTCCATCAGGGATATTATGTGCTAGATGACTAGCGGTCAATGGAACGCGGCCATTGTCTCATGATTGTTGGGCGGAGATATTTTATTTAGTCTATGGTTAGACATTTTTACACTACACGATTTTGGATTCTCCATAAGACACTTACTTTCAGGCGGTAGCAGAGGAGCTCATATCCCAAAATGGAATACTGGTATCGGAATTTCCGACCCGCTGTCTTAGGAAAAAATAGCTAGTTATGAGAGAGACGTAACCAGCCTCGGATAACGGAACTCCTCAAATGGCAACCAGGGCTGCATTCCAGGTTTGACTATTTTAACTACAGCGTTGACAAGCTGTGACAGTTCTAAGGAGGGGAAGTTAACTAAATTAACCAGAGGCAAAAGTGTGGTTCATTTCGTTCATACTACATGAGTGATGACATTAGTAATAATAGCTGTCCCAGATTCCAAAAAGTAACTAAATAAACAATCGTTGTTAATTTAGTTAAAATAGTCGAATCTGGAATGCAGCCCAGATCGGAAACTTCAATGGACTACGACATCAGAGTATGTACCTACCTGAAACACTCCAAACCACAGGTGCTACTCAAAAACTTTAGTCTGTCCTCATGCCGTACATTACTGCGATCCAGGATATACGGCATCCAGGTATGATGAAAAGAAAAAAATGGCGACATTTATTACAGCTGCTATCAGTTCTGATAACAACGTCTCAAAAGAAGTTAAACGATGGATAACACTTGTCAACCGCTGTTTCTTTTGGCTTAGAAGTAATTGCGTAATAGAGCCCTATTCCGATGAACTAAGGAGATTCTATATAAGACCTTAACCCAGTCCTGCTTTATGACGCTGAAGCTTAGACTCTATCGAAAGCGGATGAAGCTATCCGCGGTCGCTTCCAAAGAAATATTATTCGTTAGATTTTCGGTCCCGCCTACGTTAACGGTGCTTGGAGGAGAAGACTTATCCTCAAACTATACGAGCACCGAGCAGTTCAGAGACATCGACCTAGTCAAAAATTGCACACCAGTTCGCTAAGATAGCTGGGACATGTAACAAAACGACAACGCAGTAGAGGAAGATCTCGGCTTAGGTGGCGCGCACAAGTTGAAGGGGACTTCAACCAACTTCAAGTACGCAACTGGAAACAGTTGGCAAAGACCGTGCTAACTGGAGAAGTTAAAGTCTTGGTTCACTTCAAACTGTAGAGCCGCCTAATTAAGTAAGACAGTTTTCAAAATAAAATCAGATTTGGCCATTGTTAAAAAATATTGAAATATTTGGGAAAACACAAATTTTCAAAATCAGTGCGCTTGTAGAAGGAAGGTTCTTTAAATATTTCTTTTCCTTTTTAGAATCCCTTGGATATGGGTAAAACTTTTATCGCTACCAATCCAAAAAAAAAATCACACAAAATAAACAAAAACCGACCTACGGACGATATATAGAATGAATGAAAGAACGAAAATCTCAACGAATGCTTTTTTATCAGTCATTTAATTCTCGATTTGGAGTAACGACACCTATTAACATACTTCTACTACTGGATTGCCGCTTTTAATAAGGTTTCAGTTCCTCCTGTACACTTTCACGAAATGCGGCAATGTTCTCGACCGATCTGGCGTTCCTTTATAGTATGGGTTGATTGCTTTATGCTTACCGAACCGGTTATATCGAATTTGACCACCAAACGTTAAAGAGTAGACTTTGAAGAGCCACCGCGCTTTTGAACTTACTTGCCATAGTGGTTTGGCATCATTGACTGAACAGTAAACCCCTAGATTAGACAGACGCCACCAAAACACAATGGCCGCCACAAGCTGTCAACATCCGACTTCAACATTTTTTTCAAATCGAGCTCAAAGCTTATGGAATTCCGTCTGCGTACCGTCTTGCGACGCCCCTAGGATAGCCCCATGACTCCTCCGCGACGAACAGTTAGGGATCCCTGGAAACCCCTAGATTAGACAGACACCACCAAAACACAATGGCCGCCACAAGCTGTCAACATCCGACTTCAACATTTTTTTTCAAATCGAGCTCAACTCTTATGGAATTCCGTCTGCGTACCGTCTTGCGACGCCCCTAGGATAGCCCCATGACTCCTCAGGGCGTCGCGACGCACAGTTAGGGACCCCTTGGCTAAGGTGATTTGTTATAAGTGATAATCACTATCATCTGCTACTAAACTACTAAACTACTGCAACTAAACTGCTGTCTCCCCTGGTAATTAAAGTCAACTAAATTTCATTAAGCTTAAAAATATATTTACCTTTACTGTGTATTTACGGCTATCTTGTAAAGGCTTATCTTGATAATACCAAAACAGTTCGGGATAAGGAACTCCGGAAACAGTAACTGCAAGCTTGGCATCCTTTCCGACGGCTTGCTGAGTATTTATAAGTTTCTGGGTAAACTGCGGTTTCTTATATACTTTTCGGACATTAGCGTTGCAGTGGGATACATCTTCTCCAAGTGGATTCGCTAACAGGCAGCTATATGTTCCAGAATCTGTCGGCAAAGCGGGATTAATTGAAAGTTCCACGAACTTTCCGTCACAAGACATAAGTATTCTTTCATTAGGCGACAGAGGAATGTTATCTTTTGACCATATCGTCTCCGGTACTGGATTTCCCACGAATGGAGCTGCGAAGCATAATTCTTGGCCTTCGTCTGCGTTAACATCACGAAGAGAAGATGTAAATTGTGGAGGATGTTCAAATGATGATTCATCTGCTTTTGGAACAATACACAGCTTTCCTTTCGAAGAAATAACACCATTATCGTTAGAGGCTATCACTTCAAACAATCCGGAATCTTCCGGTGAAGCTTTCTCTATAATTAAGCATTGACTATGATCTGGATTCTCAAGAATTGCAAATCGTTTGTCTTTCTCTCCAATTTCTTCACCATTATGGTACCACTTTAGAGACGGAGGAGGAAAACCTACAACCTTTACATTCATTTTAACAGGGTATCCTTCAACGCTTTGGATGTCTTGTAAATCGGCAACAAACGATGGTTTCACATCCTTAGGCACAACTTGTATGTTTACTTTCTTTTCAATTTCTCCTTCACTATTAGCAATTACTATTTTATAACATCCAGCATCCTGGGGCTTTACAGGATCGATGCTGCAATACAAGAATAAGCTTGAATATGCTATTTCAATATTACCATTCACGAGCAACATACCATAAGCCGATAATACCATTTGGTTTGTTAACAAAATCCAGAGACTGACTGGGGTGCATTGGAGTTCCATCCTTGAACCACAGAACCTGTGGAGACGGAAATCCAAGAACTTGTGCTTGTAGTGTAGCAGAAGTGCCTTCAACTACTTTGATGTCTTCGAATGGCTTTATAAAGGTTGGGCACATGGGTTCAGCTAACCATAAATAAATATATGTGCATTAGGTATATTATTTATAGCTGTATCGAAAATATGTCGCAAAACTCAGTACTTACGTTTCACAGCAACAGCACAAAGAGACTTTATTTCTCCGTTAGGGTTTGTTACCACCAGCTTGTAGGAACCGGAATCACTGGGGCTGGCACAATCAATTTCGAGGCGGATTTTGCCATCGGGAGCATTTTCCAATCTGATTCTGTAAAGTAAATAAGGAAAATGTATGTAGGACCTACATGTAGCTCATAAAATATAACTTTATTTTTAAATTTCCTGCCGCGAACGAAGTTGTGGGCACAGCTAATATTTTTTTTTTAATAAATGTGAATGTGGTTGTTTTGATTCTGAATTGTAATTTTTCGAAATTTGACGATAGAATAGGACTTTCGTCTAAAAACTGTCCGGTAAGTAAAAGGTGATTTTTTAAGAGTTTGGTTTTTAAAATGAAAAAATAAACGAAAATTTGCAAAATTGAGTGAAATTTTTATTAGGGTCTATAAATCAATTCTTGCCATTTACTTTTTGAATATTAGATATTTCGTGTAAATGTTGACAGCGACTACGCCTCCGGAATGTACAATTTTGGCATACTTTTTCTAACACATGGACTGGTAGGTATCTCACCAATAACACGAGTTATGTTGTCTTCCAAGGCGGCAATAGCATCTGGCTTATCCGTATAGGTATACGAGAGACTTCACTTATCCCCACAAAAAAAAATAGTTCAGCGAATAGCGGCGTCAAATCGCACGATATAGGCGGCCAATTCACAGGTCCAAAACGTAAAATGTATTGCAAACACCGACTAAAGGTGCCAGTACACGATATGTAGCACGCCTCATATATATGTGGCGCTGACGTCAACAGAGAGTGCACAAAGAGAGCTTGTACACGGCATGTACCCATAGGGACCATCCGCTGACGTCAAAATGACGTCAGTGCTACATATATATGAGGCGTGCTACATATCGTGTACTGGCACCTTAACAAAAGAAGTGAAATACGAGTCGTTTACGACAAACGCCAACGGGATTAGGGGTGACTATATCGATTCAATCTTTCATATACCATTTATCGATAAGTTAAAGAACTTTGCTGATGACTTTGCATTTCCGTATGACTCAGTTAACCCGTTAAATCTAGTTGGTGAAATTAACCATTATGTCCATTTGCTTAGTAGTAAGCCTAAACGCATGTGCTTAGGTCACCACCTGGTATTCACATTTTGTTTTATACGGCTAGTTATCGGACTTAGGCTTGAAACACACATGCGATTTCAATCGCGCGACTGTTTAGTCGCAAAAAATGAAGCACACACATTTCAATATGAATGCGCGCACATAAAATCCACAATTATGTGCGCGCATTCATAACTAACAGTGTAACTCTATAACACTTACCCTTCTCCTGGATGAAGCTCCACTCCATCCTTGATCCATTTCACTTCTGGTGCGGGACTTCCAGATACAACCGTTTCTAAAACAATTGGCTGGCTTTGTGCAACTTCTATAGACTTGCTTAGAGGTGTTGTAAAAGCTGGTGCTGTTTGTAACAGTTTTAAGTCGAATTTCACCTCAGTAGCTCCCACATCGTTCTTTGCAACAGCTGAGTACTGGAATATATAAATTAGATGTATTATGTATCTTAGATACGTGGATAGGTTTATAATCAAAACAAATAATGTAAGCTTTAGGGTCGACCATGGCAAGAAGCAAAATTATAAAAGTCGCTGCAGATATCCTAGGGAATACACTCAAAGTGGTTGAGCGATGGTGTCTAGAACAAGGGCTTTCCAGTAATGAGGAGAAAACAGATCTAAAAATCTTCACTAAGAAGAGAAAACGTTCGGAATTTACTTTTCGAATCAAAACTAACCACGACTAAGAACGTCAAGTCAATATCAAGACTTAATCGATCATCCAAGCCTTAGACAAGCTAAATATTGGCGAACCGATCTGCCACGTAATCACCCACATTCTAACAAAATGGGTGAGGGCCAACTTTGCAGGCAGCGCTGTCGAAAAACTTGTGCATAGGGGCACCCCGCAAGGTGGAGTGCTTTCTCCATTGTTGTGGAACATATAGTTCTTAACCAACTTCTGATCTCGGCGGAAAGCTCAGGGTGCAAAGTTGTGGCCTACGCAGATGACGTCGCCTTAATCGCTTCTGGAAAGTATCCTCAAACACTTTCCGACATCCTGCAACTCACTTTGCGTAAATTAGTCTCCTGAACCGCCAGTTGCGGTCTTAACGTCAACCTGACGAAAACGGAGTTAGTCTTATTTACAAGAAAGTTTAAGCTTCCCGCTGTCACTCCTCCACTGGCAAGCTCACCTGGCCAGCTCTGGACGCAAAGCGATCCAAGGAGCTTTTTCGACTTAATAGATCCAGCATCTCGAAAGTTGTTAACGTGATCTCCGGGCACTGCATATTAGGCAGACACGCGCAACGGCTCGGTCTGCCATACAATGACTTCTGCAGAGAGAGCCACTCTCTCATAGAGAGCCACTTTCTAAACTAAACTAAGAAAGCCAAGTATCTGGGACGGGAGTGTATCTAGATATTGCACTGAATTAGAAATGCCATGTTGAAGGGAAGATTACTTAATTGGAATTCAGGCGTAGGTAAGAAATATCCTTAAAACACTAACTCCGTTTAACCAGATATCATATTTATGCCGACGTTTAACACGAAAAGGTGTATTACAGTCCTAGTTTAAACTTAATCGAGAGCTTAAACCGAGTTTAACTTAACCGGCCGTGGATGGGGGTTTAAACTGAGTTTATTTTCCGTAATTTCGTAGTACGATCTCCCTCCCGGTTTATGACAAAACGACATTGTATTATTGTTGTTTTTATGCGATCAATTAGTTCGCAAGTCCAAGCCCTTATCTTTGATAGCACTCCACTGATTCTAGAAAATGCTTGCATACCGTCTAAAAACGAACAATACCTGGGCACTGCTGTAAATGCGGAAAACAACATCAGCGCGACCGTGTAGAGCGGATGAATAACGAAGTTCCAGCGCGTAAGGTTTTCGACGCCATACCTACTGCTTGGAGTGCCAGCTCGAGAAGGCTGGAGCGGCATAATAAAATAAAGTAACTATTTCACTTTTTTAAATTGTCAAACTGACACAATAAATAAAACTGATGGAAATTTCAAATACACATGAGTTGTATGTTTACAGTGGCGTACAAAAAAGGAGAGAAAAGTTAAACCGAAGTTTAACTAAACGTTCTCTAAAATTTCACTGTAATACACTCACGGTTTAAGTACTTGGCTTAAACTTGATTGCGAGTTTAACTAAACCTGAGTTTAAACTTGCACTGTAAAACCGGCTACAAACAATCAGGTAGTTATCGGACGCATGGAACAGAGAAACATGAAACCTCACAACATCATTGGCACCGAAATGTGTTCTGACGCTATATAGATAAGTGTTCATCCAAAAATAAAGTAAAACTGATTTGGGTACGTAGACACATTGGGATCGACGGCAACGAAAATACGGATCCCCTTGCAAAAAAGAGGTGAATTATAAATTGCTGGGACCAGAACTATTCTCTTCAATTATTGATAGAGGGACAGCTGATCGACAAATTAATTTCGGCAGACCACCTGAGAACATGGGCAAACCGCAGAATAATATAGACAGTATGTTGCTGATATAGCAATAAAGTAGCCGACTGGATCTGGTAAGGGACCTTGAGGACGATGTCTATGTAAATTACTCCTGGCAGACAAATTAACGTCTTGGGGCATCACTGGGTTGAGATGAGACTAAGATTGAGTCAGATCTCCTATAAAAAGATACTATAGCGTTTAGCTAAAGTTACAAGTTCTGGCAGCCATATCAAATTGCCTTAAGTTTTTCAAAGCCCACACAAGCGAAGTTCAAAGAACAGCCGGAGTTAAAACGGCGCGACCTCTATTCTTGTAGGCCAGAAAGTTTAATAGAACATGATTGTTAGTCAGCAAGACTAACAACTCACAACTCAACTGACAAACTTATCTTTAAAAATGTTTCTCGATATCAAGGGAGTCAAATACTGTTCAGTCAGACAGGGTGTATGCATTTTCACAGAATTGTAGCAATCGATTACTTTGGGTAGCTAATGCAAAGAAATTTATGTTGTGTTGCCAGAAATAAATGTTCGTAAACCTGATTTGATTAATCCAAATTGAAATTGTCAATATGCTGCAATTTGCTCACCTAGCTCAGATAATCATGTAATTTATTGTACTTACAATTCCAGCATCACTTGGTCTAAAGTCTTCTATCAGTAATCTGCTGAAAATTTGATCATCGTCGATTTCTTTGAACTCCACGCTGTACAGCTTTCCTTTCTTATCATTTTTCGCATTGTAATCAAGAGGTTGTCCATCTTTATACCACTCAAGTTTAGGTTGTGGAATACCGTGAACTTGAACTTCCACTTTCATTGGGCTGTGATCAATAACTTTTTGGTCCTCAGGCGAGATAATAAATGCAGGTTTTTCAACTAAAATGTGTTCAATTTTTTCGATTACGATTATATGCAGAAAATAAATATATTACCGTGTATGTTTAGTTTAAAATCTTGTTTTGTAGTACCACAGCTATTGGACGCTGTGATCGTATATACACCAGCATCAGTCGGTGCTACAGAATGAATGACTAGTCTGTATTTTTCTGCTTCAACATCAGCAATGACCTCGAAATTCTCATTATTACAAAGGTTTTCATTTTGTCTTGACCACGTAACCTTTGGCTTGGGATTGGCATAAACTAGGACATCATATACAACAGCTTCGAATGGAATGCAAAATTGGTCTTTCAACCCTACTATTTCTGGTTTGGAAAGCACATCTAGCCAGCAACTTGAGTTCAACGTTCCATACTTATTTTCCACTTTTATCTCGTAACGACCGGTATCGAAATGTCGAGCTACAAAACATCGAAAAAGAGAACAAACAGTTATTGCATGGATAGGTACGTTTAAATAAAACTATGCATTATTATACATATATGGAACAAAACTATTCACACTGTACAGCAACCAAATAAATACAAAATAAATAAAGTCAGGCATTTGATAGATACATAATCTTTAAGTCAGGGGCGTAGCGAGGGTTCGAGCCGTGGGGGGTGACTTTTATTGAAATGCCGACTTATTTCAGGAACTTGCCGACTGTATCGGGCCAGCGGTTATCGAGTTATAACGTCATCGAGTTTCACCCCATAGAACATGTTTTTTGTATGGGAGGTGCCACGCCCCTTTGTCAAATTTTGACCAATTTTCACAGGAACAATCCCTGGCCAATACCTAAAATTGCCTCAAAATTTGAGACCAATCAGTTCAGTGGTTTTCGAGATATAGGATTTTGAATGTTTTTTTTTGTATGGGAGGCGCCACGCACCTTTGTCCAATTTTGATCAATCTTAACACGAACACTCTTGGGCCAATACCTAATACTACCTGTAAATTGGAGCTCAATCGATTTGGTGGTCTTCGAGATATCTAAATGTGGGGCTACAGCGAAACCTGTTGAGAAGTTTCCAACTTTTTTTTTCCTAAACCTTCGCGTAGCAATTACGAACAAACCCGCAGAAGGAATTATCCAATTTGGTCAAGTCGTTTTCAAGTTTTACGCATCCGAACACAAACCATGATCCATTTTCATTAAAGCTATGCCGACAATCTTTTTTAAAATCGAATCGAAACTCGCTAAATTTTAAGGATTTCAGTCGGCAAATTCAGCGACGCCGACAATCTTTTTTAAAATCGAATCGAAACTCGCTAAATTTTATTATGTTCAGTCGGCAAATTCAGCTATGCCGACAATCTTTTTTAAAATCGAATCGGAACTCGCTAAATTTTAGGGATTTCAGTCGGCAAATTCAGCGATGCTGACAATCTTTTTTAAAATCGAATCGAAACTCGCTTAATTTTATTATGTTCAGTCGGCAATTTCAGCTATGCCGACAATCTTTTTTTAAATCGAATAGAAACTAGCTAATTTTAATATGTTCAGTCGGCAAATTTAGCGATGCTGACAATCTTTTTTAAAATCGAATCGAAACTCGCTTAATTTTAACGATTTCAGTCGGCAAATTCGTCTATGCCGACAATCTTTTTTATAATCGAATCGAAACTCGCAAAATTTTATTATGTTCAGTCGGCAAATTCAGCTATGCCGACAATCTTTTTTTAAATCGAATAGAAACTAGCTAATTTTAATATGTTCAGTCGGCAAATTTAGCGATGCTGACAATCTTTTTTAAAATCGAATCGAAACTCGTTAAATTTTATTATGTTCAGTCGGCAAATTCAGCTATGCCGACAATCTTTTTTTAAATCGAATAGAAACTAGCTAATTTTAATATGTTCAGTCGGCAAATTTAGCGATGCCGACAATCTTTTTTTAAATCGAATCGAAACTCGTTAAATTTTATTATGTTCAGTCGGCAAATTCAGCTATGCCGACAATCTTTTTTAAAATCGAAACTCGGAAAAGGTACATACAGTAAAAAAAAAAAAAAAAATCGCATTTCCGAAAGGTGGAACCTTTGAAAATGCCGTCTTGTATACATTTACGAGTTTGAAAACATATACCTTATATGAAAATCGAAACTCACTTCTTATTTTTTAACATTTTGTTCCGAGTCAAATTTTAAAATTTTTATAATTTTTTTTGAAATTTTTAGAATTTTTTTTTTAGCTGCTCAAGTTAAAATGTTACTTCCTCCCCTCGCTACGCCACTGCGTTAATTTCTTCAAAACGCTGAAAAATGAACACAGACAACACGCAGAATAATAAAAAATCGGATAAAAATGTGTCTTCAAAGGACAGGAGATTTCCTATTTATTGTGGAGGAGGAGATTCCAAATTTGAAAGCGGGGAAATCTTGCTAGATTCTATTTTGAACAAAAAAAATGTTGTTTTAACCAATACGCAACTATTATTTAATTTTATTTTTTTGTCACTCGTTCGGATAATTAAAACATTTTAAATGTTAATAATGTGCAAGAGGAGACGGTATTCTGTCAGGCGAGTGGAAACGACAGCACTTGTAATAGCTATTCTGTGGACTGTTCTACTGAAAACGGCCATAAACAAACATCTATGAAAATTGGAAAATATGTATATGGGAAACTAGCCCCAGTTTATGGTGCGGAAAATTCGTTCGTCCTAAACTCATCCTAGATTTGTTTAAATGACGAATTAATCTTTATAAGAAATGTTTTCGAATGAGTTGTGTGCAAAGATTGACGTACCTTCTTTAAATACCAGCTGACAAGTAAACTCTTTAAGGCCATGTTCAAGATCTTTTTTAGTTACGGATATCTCAACATTATCATCTGATTGAATGACATTTCCATCCTTTAACCAAGTTATCGTTGGTGTTGGATCCGCTGTTAGTACCACCGACAAGGTATGTTTATTTCCTTTAGTTTCTGTTGTATCTTTCAAACCCTTAATTAGAATTGGTTTACGATATTCAGCTACACCTAAAATTAAAGAAGTTATATTTTTGATAACAAAATGAAGATCTTCCATCAAATATTTACGTACCTTGCAGTGAAAGTAAACCTTGTTGAGATTTTTCTCCACATTTGTTTTTAATGACAACCTTATATTGTCCCTCGTCACCAAGCTTAAGTTCTTTAAATTCAAGTTTGTACTTCTCCTAAAAAAAAGTCAATGTATTATTTTGTTATTTCAACTCCGAAAAATAAATATTTAAGTTTAGTTCGCTGCTAAAAAGGACGATATTAATGCAGTATAATTAACAAATATGTATAAGAAAACGCCCTTAAGAGCATAACGTAATGAATGGGTGTTGCTCATACGATATAGATATCAGACAGAACTAAGTGTTAGCAGTAGGTTGTGCAATTATTATTTTCTCAATATTTAAAACTCAATCTTATTTGACGGGAGAAATATCTATAAACTTTACATCGCAAAGTAATCGAATTTGAATCAAATAATTAAATGCATTAAATAAAAAATTAAAAAATTAATTTTATTTCCTTATGCTATGCACAAACTACAAAAAAAAAAGGATTCATTCAATTTTGCTAAATAAAAGTAAGATTATACTCTGTTCCTGGTTATTTATAAGCAAAAAAAGTCAGATCATATTATATTATATTATACTATACCCCTTCCTGTGACATAATAATTCTGTCAGAAGCCGCAACGAGTTTTCCATTATGATACCACTCAGCTTCCGGCTTGGGAATACCACGAGCCATTATTTCATATTTAAGGGGCACTGACTCAAAGGTGTTTGTATCAAAGAGATCTCCATGTAAAATTTCCGGAACAGCTACAATAAAATAAAAGAACAAAATGTTAGAGATAAGTTCCATAAATCTAATAACAAAATCACATGCTCGTCTTGTAGTTGTCCATAATGTTCAAAAATGTTCATAATGAAGATAGAAAATGTGTAGGTATACAATGGTGGCCATAAGTATTTTGACAAAACTAAAGTTAATTCTACTCATAATTTGAACTTACTTCATATAAATTTTGGCATCAATGGAAAGGTCACTTAAATTCCGTTTGAATGATACAAAACTTTCCTTAACCCATTAAATACCTATTGAAAATTTAAAATTTTTGTGAAAGTCTACTTTTTTTACTTTTTTCCACTGTTTTAAAAATAAATGTTTTGATGGAAAAGGTTTCTTCAAACAATTCTAATAGTGACTTTTTTTTCAAAAATCTCTTCGTTAATATTTTTTATGATTTTTTAAAAATTGCTAAAAATGACTATTTTAGCCACCTTTTCAAATTATGAGTAGAATTAACTTTAG
The DNA here is from genome assembly GCA_949372485.1 of Cheilosia soror. Classification (NCBI taxonomy): domain Eukaryota; kingdom Metazoa; phylum Arthropoda; class Insecta; order Diptera; family Syrphidae; genus Cheilosia; species Cheilosia soror. The sequence continues at coordinate 24,806,641 of OX443564.1, forward strand.
TTTTGTCAAAATACTTATGGCCAGCATTGTATATTGTATATATCAAATATTTCCCATTGAAAACCACTTAATTGCGTTCAATTCAAAACGATTACGAGAATGGACCCATTATGTTAATGGCAATATTCGAATTTTTTATCGTCAAAATGAAAATGGCAATAACGTGGTTACCTAAATAAAAAATTAATTGAAAAATCAAAAAAAGTCAACATTCGGTTTAATGGATATCTATTATGCTCCTGTGGATTGGTCACGTTAAATTCCAAGACGTGATTTGGAATCCGTCGTAGGTAAGCCCAGGATGAGATGGCAAACGTAAACAGCACATAAGATATCCATAGATACACTGGCGATCACTAGGATGAGGCCATACATTTTGCAATCGATTTTCACTCTTTATACCAGTTGGAAATTTTGTACCCGGAAACTTTTGAATTAATAACAAAATAATATTTTGAGGGATTTGAAATTGATTTTACCAAAATAATTTTTTTTCCAAAATGTAAAATTTTTTTGACATTTTTAAAATTTTTGTTTGAGATTTTGGTTTTTGACAGTTTTTGCTTTCGAGATTTTTTTTTTCGATTAACTTTTTGTCGGTGATCTTTCAAAAATCTCAACATTTTATCCATTCGAGATTTTTTTTTGGCGAAAAGTTGCGTTCCCTTTGTCATTTGGGAAATTCAACTTCTTAAAACCGGTAGACGGAGTCGCCATGACCTTGTAATTTGGCGGTTAAAGCAGCTCAAGAACAGTCTTGGAAGGATCACGCAAAGGCTTTCAGAAAAAGTGTCCCGGTAGACCTATTGGCAGAATACAAGAGGAATAATTCCATATTAAATAAAATCAATAGGGAATTCGGACCTACCCATACTTTTCATATTGCAAGGTGATAAAAGTGATTGCTTCAAGTATAGGTATAGCTATATAATTTCGAAGCATTCGATTCGACTTCGTCGGGGGTTTTGTCTCTTTATCTCCATTATCCAGAATACTACATGCGGTTACCAAGACCATTTCTGGTAATAACTAAATTATTATTAAATTATTAAGGTAATATTATTTAAAGAGTACTAGCTGCAGTGGCTATCCGTAAAATTAAACCGTATCTTTGTTGGCAATTAACTTGCAACTGCCGAAGTTGATATCAATATAATTGCATCTGGATTCTATAAACAATATGTGTTAAAGTCGATATGAAAGCGATCGTAGGCACATTTAAAGAGATGGTAGTCTCCAGGACGCCTGTTTAATGTGCTCTGTGAGTTAGTGTAGTGGAGTCCTATTGGCATAAATAAACTATAAGTCAATGCCTATTGAAACGCAGGAAGTATCGCGGCGAAGGAAGGTCCAATTCTGTATTGGACATCTCCCAAACGTCTGACAAACTGTCTGAAATTCTAACTGTCCTAAAAAGCTCCTCTATTCAGCCGTTCGGACTCGGCAAAAAATTGTAGGTCCCTTAAATTCGTTTCAAAACTAAAAACTCACGCAAACGAATGGTTGTTATAAGCTAGACCTACGGCTCCTAATGGACATAGTTGCACTAACTATTTATTTATTTATTTTTAACCCGACAACATTTTTTTAACCACCATAAATATCTGGTAAAAACTAAAACTGAATGCTGTTTAGATATATGTAATATGCATATTCTTTTAACTAGTCCCTATCCCTAATTGCATTTCTAATATTACTAGTTCTTTAAACACTACCTTTAGTATGTATTATTTTATAAAGCGATACTTACTTATGACTAGTACTTCCGCTTTCGATGTATTGTATCCTTCTTTGTTTGTGGCCTTAACTTGATAAATTCCAGCATCGGTTGGTTTGCATAGATTCAATGTTAAATAATATGATTCACTTCTATGAGAATCACGAACAATTTTTATCCGTGCGTCTGCTGAAACTTCTTGTCCATCTTTATACCTTTATAATAATAATAAATAATATTAGTAATAATTCAATTATTATTAATATTAATAATAGGTGGGTTTTTTTGCTATCCTGCCTATATAGATTTAGCGAAATAATTTCATACATTTTTTCAACAAACAGACAGACGGGCATGGTTAAATACAGTGAGCGTCAAAAGTGATTAAACACCGATGCTTCTCTGAGTTTTCTTTATGGTCTGATTACGAAATAACAATAATTTAACATATTTCATATCGGCAGCAAAAAATATCTACTTTATAAATATTAAAAAAAAAAATTGTATCCAAACTACAAAGACAAATGAAAACTGACGCTCACTGTATATACTTTATGGGGTCTCCGGTGATTCCTTCTTGCCGTTACAAATGTAATGGCATCAAAGTAAATAATACCTTCCTGGGGAGGGTATAAAAAATAAATAAATCAAAGCATTTTGCCAGATACATCCCTATACAAATTACAAATTTTTGTTTTTAGCTGAATTTTTCGTGTTTATAAACAATTTCGATTCGCAAAAACTTGTGATGTTTTTGTTTGTGTTTTTTTTATGTGACATTTTAAAAAATCAAATGATGTGACATGTGATGTGAGTGCTGCCAAGCTTTTATGAAGAAAAAAACTAAACCCCGGCCGATAATCGCTATTGGAAATAGCGAAAAATCACACCGAATAACCTAATAATAATTATAATAATAATAATGGTCATAATAATATTAATAATAACAATAATTTCGTTTAATTTATAATATATTACCATTGTACTTCAGCTTCAGGTAAACTATAAATCTCCGCTTCTAATGTTAAGGTATCTCCTTCAAGAACTTCACAATCCTTAGAGAATTTCTTAATTTTGGGCTTACCTAAAGAAATAATTGCATTTTTTTAATGGCAGTTTCATTTCTGATATCAATATTATGGTACCGTTAAATAACGTCATTTTGCAATAGTGAAATAAGGGTATATTTATTTTACTAAGAAGTAGAGGTAATATAATTAAAAAGTAGTTAATCTAGTTTACTCTTTGGAAACATGTGTAAAATGTTTCCATTTTACCTTTCACGAAGTTAAAAAAAAGCAAAACCTTCACATTTTTCTTTCACAAAGTTATTTTTTGCATTGGACTTATATCACAGTAATGTGATATATTTATTTATTTAAATTAAAAAAAAATTAAACTTAGCTTAAAAAAATGTAGAAACTAATTGTTTGAAAAAATACTTACAATGAACATTCACAGTACATTCACTGTCTAAACTTCCATAGGCATTCATCAGCTTGCAGGTATATTTTCCTTGCATTGCAACAGTAGCTTCTTTCAAGACAAGTTTGCAGTCATCGCCTTCTTCTATACGTCTAAATTCTTTGCGTTTCTCGTCAATCTCAATGCCATCGATAAACCATTTGATACTTGGTCTTGGGTAAGCATCAACATTGACACTAAGTTCAATATTTGATTCACCCTCTGTGACGGTAAGATTTTGGAGTTTTTTTCTAAATTGAGGTGGGCATTTAACGCGAACATTTGTTTCGTCACGTACAGAGCCATGCTTATTATTGACTTCAATAGAATACTTCTCTGCATCGATTCTTGTAATACCATGAATTTTTAGTGTGTACGTATTCCCGTCCAGGGATGTTGTGTACTTTTTGTCGTTTATGTTAATTTGGGTCTTATGTTGATACCACTTAACCTCGGGTAGAGGGAATGCATCAATTCGGACTGATAATATAGCTTCCTCAGTTTCTCCGTAAACATATTCCTCCTCTAGGTGCCTAACTATAACCGGACCACTATGCACTTCACATTCCCAGAACTCGGAAGTCTGATTCAACTCGTTTGTAGCGGTTATTGAAAATGATCCAGAATTTTCCAAGCTTATATTTGAAATAATTATTTTGATTTTTTCTGTGCTTTTGCCAATGCTTGATGAAGTTATTTTAACATAACTTTCGTTTGTTATGTCCTTGCCGTTATTATATAGCTTCACTGATGGTTTTGGGCTTCCTTCTACTTCCACTTCCATTTCAACAGTTTCCCCAGCAAAACAGGTCAAATTGTTGGGCTTTTTAATTTTTGGTGGCGCTAATTAAATAAATTAGGTATTTTGTTTTAAATTATGCATTTTTTTTTAAATCAGTATAGAATAGTATAATATAGAACTCATATACGAGTTACCGTTAGACTTTCTTGAGAATATTAAACGAATATTAAAAAAATAAATAAAAAAAACATTAACAAACCTTGTACATTAAGAGTTATTTGACTTGTTGTTTCTCCAAGCTCATTTTTAGCACTAATGATGTATTCACCAGCGTCTTCAGTGTTTGCGTTCTTAATAAGCAGTGACATACTTTCCTCATCTTCAAATAAAATTCGATGTCGTGTATCAGCTGCAATTATATTTCCATCATGCGTCATCTGTACAGACGGTTTAGGGAAGCCCTTGCATTGCAGCTCTAAAATGGCGGTACCCCCAACCGCGACATTTGCTACCTTATTTTCAATAACAAGGGTAGGCTTCTCGGGCTCTCTATTTAATGTCTGTATTGCTCCTTGAACTGTCAATTCTGCACTGCATGATATGTTTCCTGTTGATGTTTGAGCAACACACGTATATATTCCAGCATCTTCTGGCTTTACATGCTGAAACACCAGGGCTAATGAATCTTCATCTTCTCCGAAAAGTACTTTAAAACGTTCTTCGGGGTCAAAATCAACTCCATTTCTTTTCCATGTAAAGGCTGGTTTTTCTCCAGCCGGCAGAATTTGCCCACTTAATGATCCAAAAATATTTTTGTCCTCTAAAATAAGATAAAAAAATAGATATGTATGTAATATTTTTGAAATACTCAGAGACTAGAAAAATTTTATTAAGAAAAAAAAAATTAAAAATATTGTGCTATCTATCCTACATAGGTATTTTCAACTGCAAACTTGAAATTCAGCAAGTATTATACCAACTGTGCGCTTATTTTATTTGTAAATGCTTATTTTTCCATTACTTTCCAGCTGCATAATGTTACATTTATACATTGTCGTTTTTAGGTCTAAACCTGGGGCCAGATCACGCAAATATAAAACTATCGAACGACATCGTTTCGAAAATAGCAGTCTCTGTCTTATGCCACAGATATGATAGAGACATCTTTCTTGAAAACGATATCGATCAGTCGTTTTTATTTTACGTGATCTGGCCTCTGTTTATCTGCATCTTGAAAGTTGAGCTTTCGAAATGTAAACAAGTAAAAGTGTTATCATCGGCCTGGCCGATGCTTTGATACCCTCCACTGCATAAAAGTCATGCAAAATGCTTGCCATGCGTGTTAGTATGTGTCTAATATTAGTTTTGTATGGTAGGTAGCAAAACTACTTTACCGACATAGACAATTTTCAATACCAACCTGACGACGGTTAAAAAAAGTCCTCTCACAAAATTGCATTCACCTAAGTTAAGTCGTTTGTACGCTATCGTGCTTTAACAGACAGAGAGAGACGTGTGTTCAATAGTGGTTTTGTATGGGAGGTAACAGAACTGCTTGACCGACATGGACCATTTTTAATACAAACTTAAAGGCCATAAATATAAGACCTCTCATAAAATTTCAGTTGCCTAAGTCGATTCGTTCGGACGCTATCGTGATTTCAACAGACAGAGAGAGACGTGGGTCTAATAGTGGTTTTGTATGGGAGGTACCAGAACTACTTGACCGACATAGCTCATTTTCAATACCAACCTGACGACGGTAAAAAGAAGTCGTCTCACAAAATTTCATTCGCCTAGGTCAATTCCTTTGGACGCTATCGTGCTTTCAACAGACAGACAGACAGACGGACAGACAGACAGACAGACAGACAGACAGACAGACAGACAGACAGACAGACAAACAGACAGACAGACAGACGGACATGGCTAAATCGATTCAGAATGTGATCCTGATTCAGAATATATATACTTTATAGGGTCTCCGGTGAATCCTTCTTGGCGTTACAAACGTAATGGCAAAGTGAATATACCTTCCTGTGGAGGGTATAAAAATTTACAATATATTAAATATTTGAGTATTTTATGAAAGTAAAGCTAAAGATCTTGGACTATCGACACCATAGTGAATCATTAACTAGAAATGCAGTCACGCTCTCAGAGAGGAAAATATGATATAAGTGATTGATTTTAATCAACTAATAACAATATTATTTTAAGTTAAATTTTTTTGTTACGTAATGAGTGAATTACCATAATAATCAATACCTACGAGTGTAATCAAAGTAATTTATTATAGCGTTAAAGTCTGTATATATTCTTATAAATAAATTACCTATTGTTGTGACGTTTGCTTGACAAGTCTCTTTTCCAAATTTGTTCTCAGCTTCACACGAATACACTCCCGCATCGGATGAATGCACTTCAGTTAAGACAAGTTCATAAAAGCCCAGGTAATCCTTATCTCGTATTATTTGCACCCTTTCAGTTTCCAGTATTTCCACGCTATCCTTGAAGCTATTTTTGTTTTTTATTAATTAAATTTCATTAGTATTCAGAGAATGCATAAAATTAAAGAAAAAGTCCTTACAATCGAACTTTTGGTTTTGGATCCCCAATAACTTTAATCAAGAATCTGAAGAAAGTATACTCCAGCATTTCTGTATCCTTCAAACTAACCAAAAATAGTGGCGCTTGATTCATTTCCTGTACGCTCCCTTTGTCTATAACAGAAAACAGATGAAAATGTTTACAACTCACTTTTTTTTTGTATTCGTGTGAACTAAATTACCCTCTCCTATTATCAATTGAGTCGAACTAGTTGTGCTCTCAATGCCCGACATAGCTTTAGCTGTATATATTCCAGCGTCACTTTCACTGTTAAAAATTATTTAAAATTATTTTAATGAATTAATGCCATTGACCGCTAGATGCGAAGCTCCATATAAAAAATTGTTAAGGTGCTAGTACACGGTATGTAGCACGCCTCATATATATGAATGGTCCCAATGGGAACATGCCGTGTACAAGCTCTCTTTGTGCATTCTCTGTTGACGTCAGAGCCACATATATATGTGGCGTCTTGTGCAAATAATGCTGCCGTCATGTCAGTGAAATTTAATAGCAACTGTACTACTTACCTACAATGTTTTATACTCAAACGATAATAATTCAACTCGTTTTCTGTAATGGTGACTCTATCGGCCAAGGCATCATTTAGTGGCTTGTTATCTTTCAACCATGTGACTAGGCCTGGTTTCTCTGCAAACTGAATTTCAAAAACTGCATTTTCGCCAGCTGTAGTAAAAAAATTCAATATATGATATGTCGTTTTTAATAAGCAATCTCAAATGGTAGTTATTTATTATAAAGAAAAAGAACGCTGGAAAGGTACTATCTATTCATCTTTGGTACCTCTTATGTAGTTATAGGTTAATTTGTGAATACTAAACTCACCTTTTATATGTGCACTCTTGAGATTTTTTGTTATTATAGGTTTTTGGAGCGACCTTGAGTCATGAGATTCGCTACGAGCAGTTGACTTAGCTCTTAGTAAGTAATCTTCGTTGGCTGAAAGTGAGTAATCCTCTTTTTTGGATTGATGACGACTTTCTTTGGTCGAAAATATGGAAGAACGTTCCTCTCCTCCTCGGCTTGCCTCTATTCTGGCAAGCCTGGATGATTGCGTTATTGATCCACTGTAGCTACTCTGTGAAGCCTCTCTATCACCTGAGTAAGTGGTAATGTTTCCTAAAAAATATATTCATAAGTCAAATAATTAATTAGCTTATAAGCATTTGTTTTAAGTCGTTGATATATTTAAAATCGTGTTATTTCTAAGTACTGCAAAACCAAACCAAATGTGAGCATACTTCTCTTCATTTATACCAGAGGGAATGTATACTGAGACACACGCCACAACTTCAGCAGTTTAGAGTTTCTTGCCTACAATCAACATTTTTCTTTCTCTTACGCAAATATTAGGTGGGCTAGTTGCATAGAAAAAAATGTTAGGGTACCAGCGGTAGAGGATTGCTATAGCTAAGGGTCTTCGTCTCAGTATACCTTGCCTCTGTTTTGTAAATAATAATGAAAAGCAAAATGAGTCCATTACCAAGTAACTTACACGTTGACTGGATATTGTTGGGAATATTGCAAATGGAAGACTGTTAAGGACAATGACATTCCACGGTATTAAACAGAAGGTTTCGGATATGTACTAAAATTTACTTGATCAATAAATGAATCTTATAAAAATAGAAAAATACAGACAGATTTACAAAAAGTTGTCAAAAGCATCCGCAGCGGCAACGCACATTCTCCGCTGCGCTGAAAGTAAGACATTTTCGAAAAATACATCCGCAAATCTACGACTTACGGATATTAGAACAATCAAATCCATTATTTAGACCTATTTGGCAAAATCTAATCTAATAATTGTGTAATAAACACTGAAATATCTTTTTAGGAAAAAGACAACAAAAAACCACGACCGATCTAAAGAAAATATATTGCTCTTACATGGAGCTGAATCCAATTAGAAGACACTGTTGAAATCAGTAACCAACTGAATGAATCTGGATGTACTGGGCGATAAATGCGATTAACCAAATATGGCCTTCTTTGTGATGATTGTTAAGGATGTGATCCGGTCGGTACCTATAGCCAGCCTGTAAAATTGAGAAAGCGGATAAATAAGATGCAGTGTCCCTTTGCCCCAAACGTCGCTAAAGTCGTCAAAGAATAGTTGGTTCAGTGCGCGCAGTCTGGCTCTTGCTAGAGCTAATGCTGGTCAATTGGCCAATGCCCCGTGGTTATTTCTGTGATTTTAGCGATATCTGGGCGGATTCTGTTTAGTAGGTTCTTTGTTTGCTTCCTATTGATGATGCCTGATATGAACCGTATCCGTAAAAATGCCATTAGAAACTTGAAATAAATATCCAACTTTACATCATTGTTTATTACATTATTAGAAATGCACTTGACCTGAATTTTAAATGAAATGTTTGTATTCGTGTTTTGCGTAAATTGTTCCAATTTGTTCATTAGAACTCTAGTATTCACCGTATCCAATCTAAAGAACTGAATAAAACGCACATCAGGAATATCAAATGGATCACTATTTAATCTTAGTTCCAGCAAAAGTGGTTGGTGTCTTCGTCTAAACCAAAAGTTTTAATTACCTAATAAATTGTTTTCAATTGCATACCCACTTGTTAATACACATTTATCTTCTTTTGAGAACATTTCGTTGACGAAAAATTGTATAGATATCCATTTCAATCCAAAACTTTCTAATTAATAAAAATCTTTTATGATAAAAGTCACAAAATTCTGTCTTTTATTCTGTTATGATTTATAACAGATTTCATAAAAGATTTTTGCACGCAGAAAACCAATTTTGGAGATCGTAAACGATTTTTTGACAGTTCGAACTTTTGTATGGCAATTCATAACAGAATAACAGGAGAAATGGATAAAAGATTTTGCCGAATAGGCCTGATTGTGTTCTTTAAAATAGTTAAAATAATATAAGAACTGTGTTATATTAATTGATATTAACATGATCTAATAGACGAAAAACAAAAGAATCTTCGAAAATATTTCAAGTTTTCTTATATTGTGACATAATAGTAAGTATGTATATCTTTGTGCGGGCATCGACCAAAAATTACAAACGTCGAAGTCGCCTCGTTCTAATTTGAAAGGGTTATTTCAATGGGAGGAACGAACAAAGTAAATCATAGTTTCGATCGTTTTAAAAAAACATACAAATTTATTGACATTTCCATTTGCTCTTAGTAACTAGCCAATATCCAATATCCATTATCTACCTACAGCAAAAATATCTATTCTCAAAACCTACATATATATACCTACTACATCATAAAAAATCAAAAGTCTCGGAAAAACTAAAAAACTGCCGGACCGATTTGGATGATTCTTCCTTTGTTTTGTTTGTCTTGAATCAGGGGTAATCTAGCAAAAAAGAAAATTCAAATGAAAAGTCGGAAAATCGAATAAATTGAAGTTTTCATTTTGTTTGGGAATATTCACCACCAATAATCGCAAAATGTTAAAACTACCGAACTGATTGAGCTCAAATTTTCAGAAAATTTTGTTTTATTGGCCCATAGGAGTTTTTGTGAAAATTGGTCAAAATAAAACACGGCGTGGCACCTCCCATACAAAAAACAACCTAAAAAATGTTATATCTCGAAACCACCGAACTGTTTGAGCTCACAATTTGAGACAATCTTTGTTATTGACCCAAAGGGGCGTGAAGTAATTTGACACGAACGAGTTTTATTTAATCACCAAACGAAACTTAAACTGTAGGTAATACAGTGTGGAAAATATTGCCGATTTCAATGAATTAGAGCTGGAAGGTTGATTGGGATTAATAATTGCTTTAGAAAAGTTACAAACAAAACTCAATATTGATGAAAACTAACAACAATTCAATTTCCCCACCACCCGAAAAATAAATCTTAAAGTGTAATACAAATTGTAATTATCATAATAAAACTTTATGCAAAGCCAAATAGAAATACATATTTTTCTTTCTTTTTAGAAATAGAAAAAATACATAATTATGTCAATATGGAAATTGGTACAGTTTTTTAAAACAACAAATATGTTTAGGCTCCTTCATTGGCTGTGCTGTCAAAGCCGAGAAATTTATCCGAAAGCAGTTTACGTTCACTATTACAATCATAATTTTGGGAACAACTGAAGGGCTGGAGTCCAGCGATGACCCTTTCTTTATCTACTCTAATTTCAAATTTACTCCATTTCTTTATTTTGTTTAATAAAAAATATTTGACAATTTTCTAAAATGTTTTTTAAGCCATTAATGACAAGTAGTATATAGCTGTAGCAACTTTATGGATTAATTTATTGGAATTTATCTGGAAAACTGTTAGCTCCAGATAAAACTATGTATGGCCCATTAATATGTAGAAAACATAATGATTAGATAAAACGAGACGAAATTGGAAACATTGGTGGATGCAATAATAAAATAGATATTTATTTCTGGCTCTTAATGTTAAACCAAGAGTACCTTACGAGAACTTGCAGAGCTCGGAAGCTTTCTATTACAATGATCTGAACGATCTAACAAACCTAGACTTTTGTAATCTTCTATACTTTATTAGAAGCTCAAACTGGTTCAACGAGTAGGACGAAACTTCTTCTAGATTCATGTAGTATCACAAGACGGGACCTTATTGGTCTAAGCGTATCGACCTTTTATCGGCAGCCATTTCAATCTAACCTAACAATGTATGAAATATTGGTTTTAATTATAGGATCGAATAGTTTTGGGACTTAGTCCCGAGCCATGCCCCATCATTATATTCGCAAAATGCAAACATTTCGGCGTTGAAAAAGATATTTACAATGTAGCTATATTGACGCTTTTTGAAAATCTACTCCCGTTTTTTCCATCTACTCCACTTTTTTAGGCAATTCTACTCAAGAAATTTTTTCAGAAGTGGCATCGTTGGGCTGAACCTCACATGCCTTCCAATTTCAGACGAAATGGGTAGATTTTTAAGTTATTTGAGAAAAGAAGGATAGATTACACCGAAAATCTTCTCTTTTCTTCGCAATTAAAATCAACCTGTCTCGCCCAACACGACTTTTGGCGGGCACCGTGAACGAAGGCCATAATGGCGATAATTCACTTCAAATTCCAATCAACGCCATAATCCACTTATGGCTTTAATTCACTTTTAAAGAAAAATTAAAACCATCACTTAAATGTGAACTAGCGCCATATTGGTTTAATTCACATTCGAGTAAAATAATGCCATAAACGAAATATAAACAGTGAGAATAGGTATTGGAGACATGTTTCTCCCTTCCATCCCGCTGCCTTTGGTGACTGTTGGATTTGGGGTATGTGCGAAGTTGGGTATATCCAAAGTTTCTTTTGTATTTAAACAATATTTTGGATTTAAAAACTTTGCATATACCTAACCTTTCACCTACTCCAAATTCAAAGTGGCGATTGCAGGGGGCAACATGCCCCGCACATACCTACCTCACTGTTTATCTTTATATAATATAATTCTTCTGTACGTGTATTTATATTGAACTCCTCCTCAACGGCTGGACCGATTTTGATGATTTGATGATGTATGTTTGAGTGGGCCCAAGAATGGTTTAAATTTACATTTGGTGAAAATTGGACAAAAGGGCGTGGCATCTACCATACGAAAAAAACCAAAAAGAAAATCTTATATCTATAGAAAACTACCGAACTGATTGAACTCAAATGTTAAGAAATAATAATATTTGTTTCTGCGAAAATATTTGATCAAAATTCGACAAAGGGTCGTTGTACTTCCCCTATAAAAAGATATACATTTTAAATGCTATTTCTCGACGCCCATGGGAGCTAAAGTTGTAAAATTGTAGACATTGATGTACAGTACATTGTCCAAACAAACAACCGTGCGAAGTGTGAGTGGTATTGGAAAACGGGCCATGGCACCACCCTGACAACAAAGTTATTTAAATCATTATATCTGAACATTGCCTGATTGAAGCATTTTACAAAACCTGGCGGGATTGGGCAAAAGAGCGTGACATCTCTCACATAACTCCGGACACATCGGTTAAATAAAACGGCCGCAGAACAATTGACGGACAATGAAAATGTACGAGCAGGCAAAACAACGTTTGGCGGGTCCGCTAGTGTGTGTATAAATATTTTAAACGTTTTTTTAAATCAATTTTTAAGCTAATATCGCTCATCCTTATTTGTTAAGACCATCAAAGTAATTCAAATTATTGAGAATGCTGCGAGTGACTTTACCACATTCATATGAGACCTAAGGCCACTATCTTAAACGAACTAGCACCATAATGACTTTAGTTCTCATTTGAAAGTGACGCATTTGAAAGAGAAAGTAAAAGACGTTGTTGTATGGGCCAGTTTTATATACAAACACACGAGTATACTTGCAATATAGTCGATAGTAAAATTATTTATGAAAATATTTAACATTAATATTAATTAATAATTAATAGCACGAGCGGCAGTGCTTCACAACTCCACTCCTTTACTTCGCGCGGTCTTAACTTGCAATGAATCGAATCGGCTTTTTTCTTTAAGATAAACTCAAATTTTGTTAGGTTAATACGAAATGTGATAACTGAAAAGGATAACTAACGCTGTTTTGTAGTTTGCACTACACCAGAAATATACCAGTCTGCAGAAGTGAATTTTCTATATTATTATGGAACTTAGCTCCTTTGGTCATTGTCTAATAAATCATTTTATTTCAGCAGCCTCGTTTTATGAATTGTGCTGGTAAGGATGAAGAGATTGATTGATATAATATCCAAAGTAGGTACTTAGGGCCGTTTTGTTCATCTTTGGTTAATTGTAATCAACGATTATTCGCTATTATATAATCTGTTTGCTCAGTCAAATTTTAACCAGAAAATCCGTATTTTAGTTAGTTAACCCGAGATATCAATGGACATACGTGTTTTATTTGGCCATTTCTGTTAATTCCTGACACTTCCAAAGTTCCAGAACTCATTTGTTTCGGACCAAATGTTGTTCTTTTCTGCTTCTTTCTTTCTGTTCCCATATACTTGGCAATGTATGACAATATGAATAGAACAAACAATTTTAATTAAACATGTAGGAAATTAGAAAAAAATATTTCTTTTCATGAACAAATTTTTTTTGACAGTTTTTTTAGTTGCCTAATAAAAGCTAAAGTTAACAAAAGTGTGTTCGATTTTATTTTGGGAATATTTGAAATGACAGATATGTAATTAAAAATAAAACACGTATATAAATCACGTAAGTAATTAGTAGAAAATGTAAATAAATCATGTCGTTTATGAGATAAGCTAGATAAAATCAAGTGGATTTATCTAAATCACTATGGTGAGAACATGGCATTAGCTCACTAATGAGTGCAAATTTATTTTTTAATAGGAAGGTAGAAGTTTTAAAATGGAATTCCAAAAAAACTATCCCAGCTTAGTTAATTTTTTTATATTTGTAACATACATTTTTACATCTCTACAATCAAAATCGGTTATAACGACGTCTATCTTATACATTTATCTTGCAATAGTTTTAGCAATTTTATAGTATCGTATTTATAGTTGATCAATGCATTTAGGAGCCGTTATAAAAGTTTTTGACACATTAACTACTAAATTAAAATACAAGAAAACAGGTGGATAGGACATGCTAAAATAAACTAAAAACTCCGAAAATATATTTGTATGCTTGATATCATATAAAGGGTGGGCCAAATACAAGTTTCTTTTTAAAAATGTAATAAAATGAACAAAATTAAATTTGTTTCATGTACCTATTATGGAACACAACGTCGTTCAAGTGGCTGCCTCTGCTGGCTTCGCAGTATTGATTGATTGATTTCCAAGACCTTATTTATAGTTCCGAGCTGTAGCTCACGGATTGCTTGGATGATATTGGCCTTAAGTGCTTGAATCGTTTCCTGATTGTTGGCATAACATCGATCTTTCAAGATTCCCCACAAAAAAAAAATCCAAAGTGGTCAAATCGCGGCTCCGATGCGGCCAATTGACATCGTAAAGACGGCTGATAACGCTATTTTAGAATTTGGTGCGCAAAAGATCCATTGTGGCATGGCGCACCATCTTGCATGAACCAAACCCATGTCTTCAATTTCAGTAAAAAAAAAGTCGGTTAACATGGCTCTGTAACGCCCACCGTTGACCGAAACGATATTGATGTTCGTGAAGCTCGGTGGGTGCTTCATTTCGGCCAAAACTTCTTTTTTAAAAAACGCGCCTTTAGGGCTACACAGCGTTTACTTTGGAAATAAATTTTCAATACTCTTGCCACGTTGTTCAAGCGTAAAGCGACTCATTTGCTATTTCGTTCCCCGGAGAAATGACACTGACTTTCTGTCAAGATTTAGAGCGGGAAACAGCTGTCAGTGTCAAAATAAACTATGATTTAAAAAGAAACCACTAGATGGCCCAGCCGTTATCTACTATTGTGTGATTACTGGGTGAGAACATTTATATGAACTTACTATATAACCATGTAAAGTGGTTTTAAAAATGTTCTTTTATTAGTCTACTACTAAGATGGTATTATTTGGTGCGCTCTACTCTGTGTGAATATGCTGCTCTAATTAAAAAAAAATAGTGTGTATACAATTTGAAAAATAAATACAGTCTACCTTATAATGACAAGTACGTATGTTTATTTGCTATCGTGTCACACAATTATGGTGTCCGAAACGAATTTACTCCAAGCCTAAAGATTGTAAAAAGTTAAAATCCTGAAATATTTTAAGTAATATAGAATATAATAATTAGCAATTAATGATAAAATAAAAATACATAAATAGAATAAAGTAAATCAGACCTATTTCATTACAGTATTTTGAAAGCCATGGTATTTCCCTAAATATAATGTAAAATGTGCCCAAAAAATTGGTGAAACGACAATAATTTATTTATTTTATTGAAATTTAGTGTACGATTGGTAAAATTGTTTAAATATAATTATTTCACTCATATGAAATGTTTTTAATTAGGGTGTTGCTATTTGGTCGTCCATCAAGACACGACAAACATTTAATTTTTACCATAATGTCCTTGAAATTCAGAAGAATATGTTCCAAAATATCTTTGGTAACAAAGGACGATTTTCGTTTTCAAGGACTTCAGATGGTACCATTGTTCGAATGCCATGAATAGAGTAAGAGCGGTTAACAAAGGGCACTCTGGCATATTAAATTTTTATAAATTTGACCAAAATTAAAATAGTATGTACCTACCTACAATTACAATTACAAAATAATTGAAACGCTTCGGAACATTCTTAAATTCTTCACAAATCAAGAAGCACATTTTGAATAAAAACAACATACTACTTACATACCTTTGTCCGAACTGTCAGACGCGATATATCGTAAGTTAAAAATAGTGTTCAGTACTTTAAATAAACCGAATAAACCAAAAGCTTAAACCACAGAGTGAATATTTGGTAGGCAGGTTTACATTCTTGGGGTTTAAGAACGAATGGTTTAGTTAGGGTTATTTTCGTGGCTTAAAAGCGACCCAACTTTTGGCATCTTTTTATCAATTAGGAATTGTAATGAATTATTGAATAATTAAATTAATCATTAAGCCCAGTATCCTGCTTGCGCTTAATTTTAGCGACAGCTTTTTTCTCCACAGCACAGATAAATGCTCGCTAAATTCGTTGTGCAGGATGTAGACGGGACACGCACCAATATATTATTGCTTTTTTTTTACTCACTTATACATTGATTTTCAAGTATTCCATGAACTTACTAGTCAATTGACAATTTGTTTTGTTTTGGAAATGACAAAATTTAGCGCCGATTTAATGTACCAGACAATTCTTTCTCGAGCTAAATCAATGAAATTGAACGTAGTTCGTATAACACACAATATTGTTATGCCCAATTCACAACGGCGCTTTGCCGCTTGCGTGCGTTGACAGGCGTTTTAGAAACTTTACCGTACTTTATGTCAACGCACGCAAGCCGCAGTTTTCCAAAACTAAATGCCGCTTCAGAGCTTTGGCGCGTTGAGAGACTAGAGTATGAGAGATTGAAAGTTCTGTTTGGTTTATGTTAATATACCCCAATTCAGAGCAGAATGCAAGTCTACTCCTTTTTGCTTATACTTGTTATTTTTAATGCACGATTTAAGAGGAAATTTGTTCAAAATAGTAAAAAATTCATAAATAAATAACAGTTATTGTATTTTCACTTTTCTTGCCGTGGAATATTTTTGTGGCAGAATTGTCTGGTGCATGAAATGTACATAGATACACAGGTACAAGCCTTCCCATGAAAGTCCTTTCAGGCGAGGCAGGTAGATGTTTAGTTTGGTTGAGAAAATGTGGATAAATTACACCGAAAATCCCTTCCCTTTAAATTGTGAATTGATTACTTTGTGGTATACTTGAAAAACGATTTAAGTGAGCAAGATTACCAAATGGCCAGCATTTATCTGCGTTGTGGAAAGAAGTTCAGTCACATAAATACAGAGGTGCAATTTTGTTAAAAACTTTCCTTGGCTATTTAAAAAAAAAATAAAAATCTATTAATAAATTCTCAAATATGGAAACCGACGATCTACTCGATTTTTCAATTCATATTTATATTTTATTTCAGTTATATTTATACATCTGTTGGTATGCTGGACTTTCATTCGGACGATTGCGACCGCAGGTACTTATTCGTCGCTCGCTGGGTTTTTACCACATCCGTTCACCTATCGCCAGTAATGGCAATGCATATTGAAAGGATTTTATGACCCTCTAAATAGGGTCATTTGCCTGGTATTAATTAAATACACGAACATTTTTTTTTGCTATATTTCCGCGAAGATCTTGCTGTCCTGTCCAGACATTTTTGTATATTCCTATGGCTGGACTTCAAAACCTACCCGCCTATGGAGTTCAAATTTACAGGGAATCTTCGATATAGGACGGAGAATTCCCGTGAATTTAGGTCAAAGTCGGTACGCATATTCATGTTCATTGTCCCGATAGACAATAAAAAATATGTAGCTATATCTACCTAAGGATTTCAATTCATTGGCACGAGCAAAAAAGGGGGTACACCAAGTAATAAATTAAGTAATACCTATCATTTGCACATCGCAGAAAATTAGATTTTCCCTCGACCAGAAAAAGAAACTATAAATATTCTAAACAAAAATGTTTATTTCGTTTATCAATTGTATAAAGCACAGAGTAGTTTTAGAGAAAATTTAAATTTCAAAAGCGTGCACATAACATTTGGGCACATATTTTTTTGTTCAACAATCTGAAGAAATCACTAGTAGCATTACAACAAAAATAATATTCGTCATTTCCACACAGTAAAATAATTAATTTGTATTGCAAAAACCTCATATTCTACTAAAAACGAGTACGTGTATACCCTAAGTAAACCCACGCTACTCCAACATGAACGGCATATGCTCTACCACTTTAAATATTATCAAATCGAACAAACCAAACCGAAAATGAAATGTCAAAGCCGCCCAAAGCACCTGAAAGTAGAGAGTTGCTCTACTTGGGCGTCGCGTTGGACTTTACGATATTTACGATCTAAACGCGACCCGAAGCCTGAAGCCGCATTTTGGCTTGCACCATATGAAAGCATTGGTTCTACTTTATCTGTCAACGCACGCAAGCGGCAAAGCGTCGTTGTGAATTGGCTTTTATACCGGACTGACATTAAGGGCCGGTTTGTTCATCTTTGATTAACTCTAATCAACAGTTATTCCAGCTGATAACAATAGAATCTGTTTGTTCAGTCAAATTTTAACCAGAGAATCCATGATTTGGTTAGTTAACAGAAATCGATAACCAGGGGATTTTGGTCGATTAACGACATTAACCAAGGAAATTCTGAAATTTTGTTTGTTCAAGCTTTGACGTAACAGTCAAAAATAAAACAAATTTCTTTCAAAAATACAAATTAATTTAATAATTAATAATAATAGCAAAATAGTGTGTGGTTCCTATCTGCTATTTCGACGCATTTTCAACAACTGGCAGATGAATACAATGCAAGACAGTGTGGAAAAAATTGCATGCATTGCTGCGGTTGTGACAATTTTAACTATTGATTAAATCTAATTGACAAATAAACTGGAAAACTGGAACGATTTGTTGCAAATCTGTGGTTTGGTGACCAAAGAGAAAAATAAGTGAACAAACGCTTTTTGGTTATCACAGTTATTTAATCATGGGTTAAGCTAAATCTATGATAACCTAACCGCAGATTTAAGCAGCTCTGAATAAACCGGCCGGCCCTAAGTGTGTTCCATCTATATGAAAGTAAGAATTTAGCGTGCGGAATAGGATACTGCTTTGCTGCCTCGCTAAATTTTATCTCTGTAGACATTTTTGTATTTAGCGCGAGCAGAGAGAAGGAAAGAAACTGGTAGAATATTTTGAAAAAATGTTCTTCTTGGCTTATCAAACGAAACTTTAAAAAAAATGTGTATGTACATGAATTTATCAAGGATAATAATATTAGCTGCCCCCCAAGTTGAGAAATTTCAAAAAAGCTGGAGACGATTTGCTTTATCTTTAATTATTTATGTTTTTTTTTTTTCTAAAGATTAAAAACGTACCTACTATTTAATTGGTTTTTTTTTATTGTTTAATAAATCATTAAAAATCATTTTATCATTTATTTTATTTTCATTCAAACAACAGACCCGCTAATACTTTTTGCACAAGATTATTTGCTATTGTCAAATGTTCTCCTTGTGAAGCCCCGTCCTGGGAACACTTTTGACAAAATGACTTTCTTTATATATTTTTTTTAAATGGTATTATGTAGTTGTTATAAAAGGAATATGTAAATATAAGTCTTATCTCAAATAATGAACGCATCAAATCCAAAAAAAATCATTGGAATACATTAGTTAGGAAATACAGACCTTTCAAAATTAATGGTCAAATGTCCCCAGTTCCCCTACGTAGTTAAATGATTTTAGTACCAAATTAAAGGTGCTTGCATAATCTTTATAAAATAATAGTAAAATTGTTTTTCTATATACGTTTTGAGATATCACGTTTAAACTTCTTTGAAAGCGTCGTTTTTTTTTCTCTACTTTTTGGACACCGATATGTTAAAGTATAAAATGTATATTAATTCATCAATTGAGAACGGCTGGGCCGATTTGGCTGAAATTTTTTTTTCAGTTGTTCGTAATTGCTAGGAGAAGGTTCTTCTGAAAGAAATTTTTGGGAAACCCCTCCGGAAAAGTCGGGAAATTGGAGAAATTGGAAATTGTGCAGTTATACCGGAATGGCTTTTCGAATGGAAAAATAAAAACTCCGGAAAAACGCGAAAAATTGATGAATTTTTTCAACGAAATTTTGCATTTTATCACATGCTTTGATCATTTTGGACGTGGTAAATGTGGAAAATTCGTTGTGAAGTTGGAAAATTTCGGATAATTGTGAAATTCATTGTCATAAAAGCCGTTTTGCGTGCATTTTGGGTAGAGACTTTAACGACATAAATAATAGATGGCGCCAGGTGTCCTTTTCGCATTATCATT
Source organism: Cheilosia soror (assembly GCA_949372485.1). Classification (NCBI taxonomy): domain Eukaryota; kingdom Metazoa; phylum Arthropoda; class Insecta; order Diptera; family Syrphidae; genus Cheilosia; species Cheilosia soror. The sequence goes on from OX443564.1 coordinate 24,826,668, forward strand.
TTCTATTGAGCATGTGTGCTATTTTCCTTGTTGAAATTGATTCGAGTTTTGCGTATTATTACACTGATTGATAGTCGTATATCGCGCATCACAACCGCAAACGGTACAAGCATTACGATCAATTGAAATTCAATCCGATAAATTATCAATCCGATAATTTTTTTAGAAAAGAATTTTGCGTGTAAAAACTGAGGTTATCCAATTGGGTTGCGCGGGCATTCAAAATCACTTGATGTGCCAGGAACTCCACCGCATAATTTAGATACAGCTGAAGGTGGGATCGATCATAATCACATCGCTCTCTACTGATTTTGATTCCATTCAAATAAATTGAGAAATTTAAATTAAAATTAAAAAAAAAAAAATATTTGGCGCAACAGGCGGGTGACACCCAAGGCCTAGCTTCTCGCAACCATTCGTTTTGTGTGCGTTTCTATTTTTTGGGACGAATGGAAGGGACCTACAATTTTTATGCCGAGTCCGAACGGACCAATTGAGAAGCTTTTTCATGACAGGCATACTCTCGGATGTTTGTCAGACGTTCGCGAGAGGTGGCGCAGTAGAAAAAACTTTAAGATGTAATTTGGGTTTTTCCGGGGATCGAACCTGGGATCCCTCGCACAGTAGTCCAACACACTAACCACTGCGCTACTGCTTATCTGTGTTTAATTATCACTCTGGAGTTTATCTGAAGGCGTTAAATTGGGGCGAGACGAAGATCGCCGGGTCCGCTAGTTATTGCATATAAATATGAAATTATTCTTAAAATAAATCACTATTCACCTAAAATGTAGCCGTAACGAACTATTTTCAAATGCAACGGCTAAAATGTATAAACGCTACTAAAACCTTTGCCCACAGTGAAAAGTAAAAAGATTAGGTGCAAATGTGTTGAATACGAATTTCTATGCAACAATACTAGTGCACCTAAACTTTTTGAGAGCGTAAAATTCAGCTTGAAGGCAAATAACTGTAAATCGGTCGAAGATTAGATCTGATTAGAACGGAGGAAAATACCAACCTCAGAGCGTTGTAGTTGCTACGAGGTGTTTATTTTTTGTCTATCCACGTTCTTTCCTTCTTTCTTGTCTTTTCAGCTTTTCGGCAAAATTTCCTATATAAATATACATATCTACATATATCTATAGGTATAGGTATAGACTACATAGTAGGCTTGTGTAGTTCGCGAATGAACTAGTTCAATGAACTAGAACTTAGTTCCCTAGTTCATTTAGTTCACGGTTATTATTTTCAATGATTTTCATTCAAACGGAATAAACTAAAGAAAACAATCCATGATTTATTCTTTATGACATATGTGTATGCTTACAAACTAAACAGACTACGGATTACGGATACAATCATGTCATGAGAGAATAGCTCAGCTTACTCACTTATCTACCTCCTACCTCCCATGCACTTGAATAGGGACAGTAACTGGAAACAAGGATCAATAACAAAACTTATTATTTATAATAATTTATTACTTACTTTCAAATTTCACCCTGAACTGACACTTGAAGGAGGCAAGTAGGCGATGAATTTCGAATTCACATTTTTGATTTTTTAAAAAAAGTGGTATGGTCGGGATTTGGGTAGTCATTTTTGAGAAATGTTCATAAAGCGGCTATATTCGAGTTTTCTGAGAAAAACTAAGTACGTGATCATGTTTAGAATTATGCTGACAAATATTACAATTTTGGATTCGAAAAACACTGTTTAAACTCTTTAGCTGAAAACTGAGTACGACGTATTCTTAAGAATATAAACATTACCTAGCAGTTACATTTTTATCCAAATCGAAAATGACGTTTTCGAGATATGAGCAGTTTTGAAAGTACCATTTTAAGCGATTATGGTGGAAATCTAAGTACGCATTCAAAGGACGCAGTATTTTTAGAGAAAAACTGAGTTTGCTATCAAGCTAAGAATGACGATAGCAAAATAAAATTTTGTTAAAATCGTTTGTACCGTGTTCGAGAAAAAGCCAATTTTCAAAAGTGCGGATATTCCGCAGTCATGTTAAGCATGCCTACATTAACTCAACTATCAATTTTGGTTCAAATCGTTAGAGCCGTTTTCGAAAAAAATATGAATTGTGTAATATTTCGTAAAATTTTTATATGGGAAGTACCGTTAATATTAGGGCTAGAATAAAACAAAAAAACGCCTCCTAGCGGGAAGCCCACAAACTCTAAATACGAAGTTTAAAACAAATTCGTCCAAGCGTTTAGATATCCCAACTATGGGACAGACAGACATACACACGATCAGGTTTGTGATACCCACTTTTTTGAGTTCCCCTATCATCGTAATATCAGAATTGATCAAAATCTGGAGTTAGAAATTTTGTACGAAAACAATATCTTTCTCTTAGGTACTACGTATACGAGAAAGGTAAAACATAGCAAAATACGAGATCGTTTAATATCTTTAGCATTTTCAGTCATAGATTAAAAATGTAAGTTGGGTGAGATTTCGCCGTTCCCTAGCTATAATTATCACATTTATGTTAAAATAATTACAAAAACTTTACTTACTTTCTTTAGTTGATCGCCTGGAATATCGAGAAGATGAATATCCGTCCATAGCACTAACGCTCGGATCCCTTGAGCTCAAAACACTTCGTTCCTTGTAATCACCTTCTAAAGATTCTTCTGGTTCAATTAATAAAGGGACATCAATTAGTTCATAGACTTTTTTTGTTGATACTGGAGGTGTAAAAATATGAATGAAATCTCTAGCTTTAGCTTTTTGTACCGTATCTTCCGCATATTTTGTAGTATCGGTTGATTTTTGGACAGTACTTTTAATAAAGCGCATCTTTTGTTTAGCAGTGCGTAATGAGTTATCTAGGCCAAATATGTCGTTGTCATAAAAAACGTCATTAAGAAACTCGCGGGATTTTCTTTCAAGGCTTTCAGTGTGTACCAAAACTTTTTTGTCAATTATAGGCGGAGGTGGCGGTGGAGGATAGTTAGTTTTAACCAGGAGAATTTCGAATGTAGTTTCGTATTTTATCTGTGGTAAAGGTTGAAAAAAGCCAGGCATGCGAAATGTATCTTGTGGAGCCCTAATAGGCTCCATGCGAGCACTTTCTGATATCATATCTGTTATTTTATTATTCCATAGCATTAGAGAAGCATTATCTGTTATATTAGTAATATTAGAAAATTGCTGTGTCCCATCATAAGCAGTATTAATTTGACTAGGGCTGTCGGCATTGCCGCCAAAATAATCTGAAGAAATAGGTATATTGCAATTAGAAGTGCTTTTAAACTGCATATAGAACAGTTAAATATTTACTTACCAGATTGAGTATGGTGTTCGCCTGATTGATCCACTTTAACAAATTTGTTTACCTGTTTAAGACAAATAATTAATATATGTAATTTGTATATTTATATGTATTTTTTTTTGACAGTGTGTTTCAGTTAAATAATGACATCACAAGTTTTTAGTTTTTCTTGCCCGTTTAAGCTTACAATTTTTTTTATACAGTCCACTCAACACAGTAGACATGACATAAATTTCAACAAGGTCTCTTCTACAAATAAATTAATCTAACTCTATAAAATTTTTGAATAATCACAGCCCAGCCTAAATTCGGCATGAAGTCTCATTGCATGATTTGATTTGTGCTTGTGTACATGTAGATACGCTCTAAATGTTTTCACAGTCACTTCCAAAAACGAAATCATAATCTGAATCCATAAAGACTCCATAAAGTTGAGACGCGAAAAAGTGAAGAATACGGAAAAGTTAAGTAGGTTAAGTTTTGTCTTAACTTTTTCAAGACAGTTTTATTTTTAACTTATTTTCCATTATCGTATTATGTAGTGTTGTACGTATGTATGAACACATATAAACATGAATTTTTTTTTTTTACGTACATAATGCAACTAGCGAATCTCTGCACACTTCGTAGTGCAAAATATAAAAATAAAAAACTCAGTTTCAAATTCATTTAAATCAGTGATAAACAGTTTTTATTGTAATGCTCGGTGGTACAAATTTTTGGTTTTTCCAGGAATCGTATTGCGTAAAAAGTATTCTTGTCTGTCAGGACAATGCATAGCTATCAATGTTACAAATTTTACAAACTTTGGCTCCCATGACTGTCGAAAAATAGCGCTCAATTTGAGCTCAATCGTTTCGGTGGTTTTCGAAATACATATACGATTTTGAATGTTTTTTTGTATGGGCAGTGCCATGCCCCTTTGTCCAATTTTGACCAATCGTCGCAGGAATACTCCTGGGCTGATACCTAAGATTGTGTGTAAATTGGAACTCAATCTATTCTGTGGTGTTCGAGACATACGATTTTGAATGTACTTTTTGTATGGGAGGTGCCACGCCCTTTTGTTCGATTTCGATCAATCTTCACAGAAATACTCTGTAAATTTGAACCCAATATATGCGGTGGTTTTCGAGATATAAGATTTTGAATGTATTTTTTGTATGGGCGGTGCCACGCCCCTTTGTCCAATTTTGACCAATCTTCACAAGAATACTCCTGGGCCAATACCTAAGATTGTGTGTAAATTTGAACTCAATCGATTCGGTGGTGTTCGAGACATACGATTTGAATGTGCTTTGTGTATGGGAGGTGCCACGCCCTTTTTGTGCGATTTCGATCAATCTTCACAGAAATACTCCAGGGCCAATACCCAAGATTATCTGTAAATTTGAACCCAATCTATTCGGTGGTTTTCGAGATATAAGATTTTGAATGTATTTTTTGTATGGGCGGTGCCACGCCCCTTTGTCCAATTTTGACCAATCTTCAAAGAAATACTCCTGGGCCAATACCTAAGATTGTGTGTAAGTTTGAACTTAATAGATTCGGTGGTGTTCGTGACATACGATTTTGAATGTGCTTTTTGTATGGGAGGTGCCACGCCCTTTTATGCGATTTCGATCAATCTTCACAGAAATACTCCAGGGCCAATACCCAAGATTATCTGTAAATTTGAACCCAATCTATGCGGTGGTTTTCGAGATATAAGATTTTGAATGTATTTTTTGTATGGGCGGTGCCACGCCCCTTTGTCCAATTTTGACCAATCTTCACAGGAATACTCCTGGGCCAATACCTAAGATTGTGTGTAAATTTGAACTCAATCGATTCGGTGGTGTTCGTGACATACGATTTTGAATGTGCTTTTTGTATGGGAGGTGCCACGCCCTTTTATGCGATTTCGATCAATCTTCACAGAAATACTCCAGGGCCAATACCCAAGATTATCTGTAAATTTGAACCCAATCTATTCGGTGGTTTTCGAGATATAAGATTTTGAATGTATTTTTTGTATGGGCGGTGCCACGCCCCTTTGTCCAATTTTGACCAATCTTCATAGGAATACTCCTGGGCCAATACCTAAGATTGTGTGTAAATTTGAATGCAATCGATTGGGTGGTTTTCGAAATATAATTTTTTGATGATTTTGAAAAAAATCGAGGTAGCATGTGGGGGACCACAGTAAAATCGATTTTGAAAAAATTCGAGTTAGCATGTGGGGGACCACAGGGAAATTGATTTGAAAAAAATTCGAGATAGCATGTGGGGGACCACAGGGAAATTGATTTGAAAAAAATTCGGGATAGCATGTGGGGGACCACAGTAAAATCGATTTTGAAAAAATTCGAGATAGCATGTGGGGGACCACAGTAAAATCGATTTTGAAAAAAATTCAGGTAGCATGTGGGGGACCACAGTAAAATCGATTTTGAAAAAATTCGAGATAGCATGTGGGGGACCACAGGGAAATTGATTTGAAAAAAATTCGAGATAGCATGTGGGGGGACCACAGTAAAATCGATTTTGAAAAAATTCGAGTTAGCATGTGGGGGACCACAGGGAAATTGATTTGAAAAAAATTCGAGATTGCATGTGGGGGACCACAGGGAAATTGATTTGAAAAAAATTCGGGATAGCATGTGGGGGACCACAGTAAAATCGATTTTGAAAAAATTCGAGTTAGCATGTGGGGGACCACAGGGAAATTGATTTGAAAAAAATTCGGGATAGCATGTGGGGGACCACAGTAAAATCGATTTTGAAAAAATTCGAGATAGCATGTGGGGGACCACAGGGAAATTGATCTGAAAAAAATTCGAGATAGCATGTGGGGGACCACAGGGAAATTGATTTGAAAAAAATTCGGGATAGCATGTGGGGGACCACAGTAAAATCGATTTTGAAAAAATTCGAGATAGCATGTGGGGGACCACAGGGAAATTGATCTGAAAAAAATTCGAGATAGCATGTGGGGGACCACAGGGAAATTGATTTGAAAAAAATTCGAGATAGCATGTGGGGGACCACAGTAAAATCGATTTCAGCTAAAATTTCAACTACATATATTTACTTTTATCAAAATAAAGAAAAACGCATGCGACATTATTCTGGGCTACAATAAAAGTTAAGGATCAACTTTAAATCTGATATTGATGGAGATTTTTTGGGCGTTGAAATTTTAGATCTGCAACACTATCTCGAAGACAATCAGGTAACACCTATCGAGCCATTAAATTTTATCAAAAAGCACAATCTTCAAGAGTTATATCCCAACACCTAGATATCGCTTCGTATTCTGTTGACAATACCAGTGACCATTGCAAGTGTCGAACGCAGTTTTTCTTAACTAAAGTTTATAAAAACGTGCTTGCGGTCTACAATGTCCCAAACAAGATTAACTAGTTTGTTTGGACTCACTGTCCATTGAAAATCAAATTGCAGAAAATCTAGACTTTGATGCCCAGTTTTACAGTCTGCACTGAAGTATACCTATTTAAAGTTTTAGTGGAGAAAACCAGATAAGTGTCACTCACGTATATTTGCGTTTCACAGTCATTTCAAAATACTCACGTTAAATGGTACAAGAAGGGAGGAATCGACGTAGGTGACCGAAACAGTCTAACCCCCCGCTGGTAGCCTCTGACAGTCCGTAAGTAAGGAGGGTAGCTGGTTCAAATCAGATAAGAGATACTGTGGCAGTAGAGAGGGACAAAGGGTGACTGAAATAGTCTGAAAGTTCTACGTGTGAAGGTGTAATTGACTGACGTTGTCAGCCCTTCCCATTCGCGGTTTAGTCTTCAGAAACAGACAAAAATGGGTGAGTTGCGTGTTGATATTTTAGTGAAGCCAATTCGGCTTTGTAACAAACCTACTGATTTAGCAGATCGCTTAGGTCCTCAAAGAATAATAAGCCCCTAAGGCAGCCATGCGTAAGGTGGCAAGAGCTGGACAGGAGCAGAGTAGGTGAACGGGGGTTTCCTCTTCCTCCTCGTCCATGTAGCTTCTGCAGAAATCGTTACAGGGAACTCCCATACTGCGGGCAGCTCTGCCTATCAGACAATGTCCCGTTAGTTCTCCCACGACGGAGCTAATTTTGTTTCTATTAATACAAAGGAGTTTTCTAGTTCTTTTGGCGTCTAATTTCGGCCAAATTTGTCTTGATGTTATGCAGCTGCTAATACTGTTATATCTATGGTTGGTGATTTCTAATGCTTTCTTTAGAGGAGCAGGGTTTTTGCTGATTGCAGTGAAGCGTGCGGTTCTTCGCTGATATTAGTTGGCAGTTGGCAAGAATGTCACTGTGACCTGAAAGCTGGAACCCAGCACAGGGTAGCTGAACATCTATATATTCCCGGCATTGTTTTACCAACTTTGATCTGGTTGTTGGTGTTATCAAGGCTTTCATGACTGCCTGACTGTCTATATAAAAAGTGATAGCTTTTCCATCTATCTCATACAAGGCAAGTCGGCATGCTGCTTCGCGAATAGCCATAATTTCCGCCTGAAAAACGCTACAGTGGTCAGGGAGGTATAAGGCAAGGCTGAGTGCAGATGATCGGGAGAAGACTCCTACACCCCCGTGCCTTCCATCATTTTAGATCCATCTGTATAAAGTTCGATTGCGGAGTTGTTGCTTATAGTGCCGTTGCACCGCCCATACAAAAAAACATTCAAAATCGTATATCTCGAAAACCACCGAATCGATTGAGCTCAAACTTACAGATAATCTTAGTTGTTCGCCCTGGAGTAGTCCTGTGAAGTTTGGTCAAAATTGGACAAAGGGGCGTGGCACCGCCCATACAAAAAATCATTCAAAATCGTATATCTCGAAAACCACCAAATCGATTGAGCTCAAACTTACAGATAATCTTAGTTGTTCGCCTTGGAGTAGTCCTGTGAAGTTTGGTCAAAATTGGACAAAGGGGCGTGGCACCGCCCATACAAAAAAAAAACATTCAAAATCGTATATCTGGAAAACCACCGAATTGATTGAGCTCAAACTTACAGATAATCTTAGTTGTTGGCCCTGGAGTAGTTCTGTGAAGTTTGGTCAAAATTTGACAAAGGGGCGTGGCACCGCCCATACAAAAAAATCATTCAAAATCGTATATCTCGAAAACCACCAAATCGATTGAGCTCAAACTTACAGATGATCTTAGTTGTTGGCCCTGGAGTAGGCCTGTGAAGTTTGGTCAAAATTGGACAAAGGGGCGTGGCACCGCCCATACAAAAAAAAAACATTCAAAATCGTATATCTGGAAAACCACCGAATCGATTGAGCTCAAACTTACAGATAATCTTAGTTGTTGGCCCTGGAGTAGTCCTGTGAAGTTTGGTCAAAATTGGACAAAGGCGTGGCACCGCCCATACAAAAAAATCATTCAAAATCGTATATCGCGAAAACCACCAAATCGATTGAGCTCAAACTTACAGATGATCTTAGTTGTTGGCCCTGGAGTAGGCCTGTGAAGTTTGGTCAAAATTGGACAAAGGGGCGTGGCACCGCCCATACAAAAAAAAAACATTCAAAATCGTATATCTGGAAAACCACCGAATCGATTGAGCTCAAACTTACAGATGATCTTAGTTGTTGGCCCTGGAGTAATCCTGCGAAGATTGGTCAAAATTGGACATAAAGACGTGGCACCGCCCATACTAAAAAAAAACATTCAAAATCGTATATCTGGAAAACCACCGAATCGATTGAGTTCAAATTTACATACAATCTTAGGTATTGGCCCAGGAGCACAAACCAGAGAGAATGGACCACCAGCTTAGGCCAAAAATGAGAGTTTCATAGAGCCAGTTTCAAAAAGTTACTGCGTGGTTAAGTATGCGTGCAATGTTAAAGTAAACGTAGGGTGAATTTGGTCACGCCTACACTGGCACATAGTAACATTTACAGTTATTCCGTGGTAACTTTAAAATAATTAAAATAATTGGCCGTTATTGGGACGTGTCATGCAAATAGTGTGTTCGGTGTGGTGAATTTATTACTATTCATTCAAAATCATACAAACATAAATAGGTAGTTACTGTAAAAATGGAATTCCTTTGACATTATTACAAAAAAATATTAGTTTAAGCTGCAAAACTAAAATAGATGATCGGAAAAAAATCACAAAACATAATTTTTTTAGTTTTGCTGATATAAATTTAGACCTTTTTCTATATATTTTAACGAAAATTTATTTGTTTTCTTTGATTGTTTATTTTATTAAAGCGTAGGTAGTGAGTTTTAGAATCAATAATTTGAAAAAAGGAGAGAGGACATTTGTTTTATCAGGCTTAATATGTTTATTGTTTTATTCCATTTACAAGAAAAATGTGATGAATTGATTTTAACCAACAAATAAATTGGCCATCGGAATTTAAGAAAATTTGCGTTCTAAAAATGAAATACGTCTTGGGCACACATAAGATCAAATCGTAAGTGCGCATTGTCATATCGGCTTATAACACAACATGACATAACATATACCTACATATTACGCTTTTGCTAGGGCAAATATGCGAATTTCAGGAAATATTTTTTAATATCTACAATTAAATTTTTTAAAACTGCCTGTATGTTTTCGTATTAGTTAAATCGCTAATTTTCCACTATATTCGAATGTCAAAACTACTTAGAATCAAAATAGTAAAAAACGCGAATGTTATTAAAAATTTATGGATTATTAAATTATGTTATAATTTCATTGCGAAAAACAAAAGAATACCTACACAAAAAGCAAAACTATGATAACATAACAAAACAAATAAGATAATTACGTGTTTTAAATTAAAATATTACGTAGCTACCTACACTTTTTAGTACAGTTCACTTTTCGCTTTAGTTTACGCGTTACTATGGAAACAAACTTTTTTTCTTGAAAAAATCAAAAATGGTAGTTTTTCATTAAAATTTGAGGGCGGCGTTTATACGCTACGCTATGCATTCCTTAGCGCCTATGCTGTTTTAAAACACGTTTTTTTAGCAGGTTTTGTATAAAAATGACAAGCAATCCATGTTTTAAGTGACAAATGTTGATTTTTAATTTTTGAACAACCAATTATTCTTTGTAAAACATAATTCAAAATCTATTCATCATATTCTTCTTATAGATAAAATAAAACAATAAACATGCATATTTATATATGACCAAAATAGTTTTCGTCAACTTTTATAATTATTTATTCGAAAATATTAATTACACTTTATCTAATAACAGACGCAATCATCGAAAATAAATTTATTTTCTTGAAAATATAAGAAGAAAAAAAGCAGAAAATGTTTATCAACAAAATTGCAAAGAATTACGTTTAGCTGATTTCACCATGCTTGCAATTTAGTTTTACAGCTTAAAATAATATTTTTTTTTTTTGTAATAAAGTCATAAAATACAAATCATATCATTAAATACAGTTATTACGCAAATACATATTATATTATTATGCTTTTTAATAAAACATAAGTTGGCAATTCACCACACCATACACACCATTTGCTTAACACGTCCCAATAGTGGTCAATTATTTGAATTATTTCAAAGCCATCTCAGATTAAATTTTTTTATTTCATCTTTTTTTGCTTATTCACACGCATTCACATATAGAAAAAGAGGCGGAGCTACTTATTTCAAAACTAGCTCTATGAAACTCTCATTTTTGGCCGAAGCTGGTAGTCTATTCTCTCTGGTTCGTGCCCAGGAGTATTCCTGTGAAGGTTAGTCAAAATTGGACAAAGGGCGTGGCACCACCCGTTCAACAAATTCATTAAAAAATCTTATATTTCGAAAGCCACCGAATTGATTGAGTTCAAATTTACACACAATCCGAGGTATTGGCCCAGGAGTATTTCTATGCAGATTGGTCAAAATTGGACAAAGGGGCGTGGCACCGCCCATACAAAAAATACATTCAAAATCTTATATCTCGAAAACCACCGAATGGATTAAGCTCAAACTTACAGATAATCTTAGTTGTTGGCCCTGGAGTAGTCCTGTGAAGTTTGGTCAAAATTGGACAAAGGCGTGGCACCGCCCATACAAAAAAATCATTCAAAATCGTATATCGCGAAAACCACCAAATCGATTGAGCTCAAACTTACAGATGATCTTAGTTGTTGGCCCTGGAGTAGGCCTGTGAAGTTTGGTCAAAATTGGACAAAGGGGCGTGGCACCGCCCATACAAAAAAAAAACATTCAAAATCGTATATCTGGAAAACCACCAAATCGATTGAGCTCAAACTTACAGATAATCTTAGTTGTTGGCCCTGGAGTAGTCCTGTGAAGTTTGGTCAAAATTGGACAAAGAGGCGTGGCACCGCCCATACAAAAAAATCATTCAAAATCGTATATCTCGAAAACCACCAAATCGATTGAGTTCAATCTTACAGAATCTTAGTTGTTGGCCCTGGAGTAGTCCTGTGAAGTTTGGTCAAAATTGGACAAAGGGACGTGGCACCGCCTATACAAAAAAATCATTCAAAATCGTATATCTCGAAAACCACCAATTCGATTCAGCTCAAACTTACAGACAATCTTAGGTATTGGCCCTGGAGTGCTACTGTGAAAATTTGTCGAATTTGGTCGAAGGGGAACGGCACTTAACATACAAAAATACATTCAAAAATGTTATACCTCCTATACAAAAAACATCTTCTATGCGGTGAAACTCGATGACGTTATTGTTATATCTCGATAACCGCTGAGCCGATTTTCATTATTCTTTTTTGTTTTGTTCGTATTGCTGTATTTCAGGTTTAGGCAGAAAGAAAATTCCACCAAGTCGATTCATTCTCATATCTCGCATCTCGAAAGAACATTACCTAAGACCTGAGCAATACAATTCCTGTGCACGGGCAAAGCCGGGCGGGTACAGCTTCTTCGACAGTCTTGGAATTGGAAGTCAAAATTTTTAAAATTTGTAACATTGATGCATTGTCCTGAAAGTCAATAATATTGTCTGTCTATGCAATACTATTTCTGAAAAAACAAAAAATGTTGTGTAAGAACCACAGAGCATTACAATAAAAACAGTTTATCTATTTAACTATTTTGCACAACAAAGTGTACGAGGGCTACGCTAGTATATATATATTTTTGCTCCACTGGTGGTGTTATATTATCAGGTCCAGACGGGACTTATACGGAAGGAAACTGTGAATGGCCCAGTTTATATTGCGGGTGTTCACTATCTCCTCCGGTATTCCGTATCATTACATCCTCAGCAATATGAATTCTTCCGCAACAATGAAATCTTTACCTTCACTGTCCCAAAAGAAGTTGTGTAAATTGAACAAAAAATGTTTAATTTATTAAATAGGGCGACATTTTTTTATTTACTTCCCCTTATTCAGAAATTGTTTTTAGGCAACACCTGAAAGCTGAGTTACAAAAAATCCAAATCAGAGTTTTTGAAGTTGGGAAAATATTCAAAAGCGATGATTATGTATTTCGATTATTAGCTTTGCTGTGGATTGGCGACTAGAACTAGAAATTCAATGGACTGTGGGTTGTAGTGGTAATAGGTAGGTATACCTACATAAAGCTCTTGAATTTTTTTTTTTTAATAAAATCCGAAATGATAAAAATACTGATTATTGCTGATTTAAATTTTGCTCAAAATTAATTCTTGCACTTGTGATATCATTATTGATAGTTCCACCCAAAACACCCTGCTGTAAAATTATAAGGCTACATTTTCATAATAAGGGTTTATTGTTACGAAACTGGGAAGCTGTGTTAATGTGTACAGTACACCTAGTCGTTGCATGTATGCCACTGCATCAGTATAAGAAAAAACATGATACTCTCCAAGATCAGTATTCACGTTAGGTACTCTCATATTCTTAATATGTTTTCTGGCTCAAAAAAATACACTAGTCGGCATAAGTATTTTGACGAAACCTTTTTGTGAGTATTGAACCTAGCTTTGCTTAGTATCGTTAAATAACGATGCGAAAATGATACGCAAAACAAAAAATTAATTTTTAGCTTTAGAGAATTTTTGCGTGGCATAAGTATTTTGACGGAATCTTCGTGTAAATGCTTTTACACTTTTGAGCACGTGAAAACGAAACAACTTTTGTATTTAACTTTAACTAATATTAAGTTTTGATAAAAAATAAAAATTGATTAAAATTTATTAAAAGCCATGGGTAGGTAAAACTGCTGAGTTTAGTTTAGTTATCCGATCTTCAATGGTAGCAGAGTTTAACGCTGGAACGGCAGTAGAAGATATTGCAAATGAGTTGAATGTGTCGCGTCAAACTGTGCACTATCAAATTAATAAGTTTAAAAAGCATAATGATATAAGAAACTTAACGAGATCAAGTGTTAAGCTCAAAACAACGCCCAACTACGGGAATTAAAAAAAAAATATTTCTGTGGAGCCTCAATCTGCTGCAGATCAATGGAATTTGATGGCCAAGAATCCAATCAGTCATATACACGTCGTACATATCAAAGGCAAACAAGATAAAAAAACTCGCCTTCGCAAAGAAACTTCAGCACAAGCCGAAAGAGTTCTGGAGAATCGTTCTCCGTTGAGTATAACTCATAAAAAAAAACAATTTTTTTGTAAGATTGGCAAAGGTAGTAAGAAAAAAAACGGCCCGTTTGTCAAAAAATGAGCCATTGTGAAGGCACTGTCATGTTCTGGGGATGTGTTGCGTATATTGGGCTGGGTGACTTTGTCCCAATCACAGTCTCGATGAACCAAAGTCAATATTTTAGTACCCTATATGATAATGCCTTACCTTCCGGGGAAAGGCTTATTGGGAAATCATTTATCCTGCAACAGGATAAAGCTCATGCCACAAAGCCCGGATGATAACTAACTTTTTGAAGTTTGGACTGGACATCTCAGAGTCCAGGGAGGAGACAATTTCTGAGGTTACTTTCATTTGGAAAGATATATATAAAGAGATTCTTCAAAATTTAGTGGATTCAGTACCGAGTTATCCAAAAAGTTATTGAAGCCAAAGGAAGTTATGCATTTCACTAAATTCTTCTGCATTTCTTTACTTTTGTTAAACTTAACATTGTTTTCTTAGTATTACATACTTGTCAAAATACTTATGCCAACACATGAAATTACTAATTAATTTAAATATATCTTTTAGAGTTTATATGAAAAAATTTTTGTTTGCATATTTTTAAGTTTGTATTAGTTATATAATAAAAATAAAAAATAAACAAGAATAATTCTTTGTAAAGCCATTTAAAAGTTAAACTCAAAAATGCACGATTTTTATTTCGTCGAAATACTTATGCCGACTAGTGTAATTTAAAGTCAACACTTTAAATGAGACCTGACTCTAGAGTTTAGTTATTGAATATATGAATCGATCATAATTTTTTTTTTTTTTTTTTTTTCAATTTTAGTCAAAGGTTTAAAACAACTGATTGGTACGGACAATTTGTTTTTTTTTTCTTATAGGAATGTAGTTGCAAAATGCAATTTAAACCATCAGTATGAGTCAAATTATTAATGTTTAATTTATTTATAAAATTTTTGAAAACAACTTACTTTTTTAGAACAATCGATTGTACTAATCTAGGTATTTGGAAGTAATCTTCGTATAGGGGAGTCGATAGAAGAGCGGACTAAATGTCTACGTATCTTTCGTCGAGCTGTAAATAAAATAAAATAAAATAATTATAATACACAATATTTTAAAAAGCAAGTCAATCATTTGTTATTGCTAACTTCTAAAAATTATTAACCCGTGTTTCTATTAAATTATGAAATTAAAAAAACCAGTAATGTGTATGTAATATTTTGCTTGTGTAAAAGCATTCGATCTTAAGTTTAATGACATTTTTTCCATTCGACAGTTTTTTTCACAGTCCGATTGATTTTGGTGCCCTGCCCACAAATCTAAAAAAACTTACGCTCTCTAATCGTTTGATTGTGGCACGCCCCCAAAGTTTCAAAAATACTATATGAAAAATGGTAGCAAAATTTCAGGAATGGAGTCTCAAATTTTTCCAAAATAATTTTTTTTTATTACCTGCAAACAAAGTTTCATCAAAATCTATACAAAAAAAACATTCAAAATATTATATCTCGAAAACCACCGAATCAATTCAGTTCGAATTTGCAGACAATCAAAGGTATTGGCCCAGGTGTGGTCATTGGCCAAAATTGGCGCGACCAAATTGGATACATTTTTCTACGGGTTTCTTCGTAATTGCTACCCGAAGGTTTAGGAAAAAAAAACCTAAAAGTAGGTAATCGATTTCTTTTGTTTCTCAAATTGATTTCCAAATTTCAATAATTGTATCTTTTTCGTTCGTTAACTTTCTTCACTGGCTATTTCAAAGGTAAATTATTGATAGTGAATAATTTTTGTGCGATTTATATAAAGTGATGATAATTTACAGTTCGATATTTGTTACGATGCCTAGAAGAGATAATGGTAATAGTAGGCGTACTCAGAATGCAACGCGACACAGAAATATCGTAGCACGTCGAACGGAAGAGGAACGTGCTATTAAAAGCTAAAAGGTAATCAACAAAAAAACAAAAGGGCGTGGCACCGCTCGAAACTCGATGACGTTATAACTCGATAACCGTTGGGCCGATTTTCATGATGTTTGTTTTCGTTTTGTTCGTATTACTGTATTTCAGGCATAAATTTCTCGCATTTTAGGAAAGAACATTATTATCCAAGACCAAAGCAATACAATTCCTGTGCACGGGCAAAGCCAGGGGGGACAGCTATATTATATAAAAACGTTGGTGCGTACGTAAGTCCGATAATGGCCACGCTGAACAACTAAAATTGCTCAACCTATGGAAGGGAATCAACCTAAAAATAGCAATAGGCTTAACATACTTGAGGATGTGGAAAGGCTGATGAACTTCATTCCCTATCCAACCGTGAGCAAAGATGTCATCCTGGGTAGACTATGTCGTTTAAATTCTTGTGTGAAGACACTCCTAAATGGAGGGGCAACCATACGGAAAAGTGTGAACGATGTTCTTCGAGGCAGAAAGCGAGGCTGATTAGACAAACTGGAGATAGACTCTATTGCAAGCTGGTATATAACATTCGTGAGTTTCCAAGGACAATTTGAAAAGTCACCAGGTAGGGCGACAAAATGATAGATACAAAAGTCAGGTGGGAGATGAGTCCGAACCTTGAAAAACTCACAGTAAACCTTCATCAAAGCAGCATCAATAACGATGACCAAATGTTCATACATGTTTCATAGCTCTGATACAGGAGCATTGAAAGATTAGAGGACTACCGATAAGCATCACTGAATTGCAACACCGAACAAATTCCATCGTGTGTCCTGGAGAGGCTAGAGTTCGGGGATTCAGACATATAAATTTATGAATCAGTGCGCCCCGTGCCTTGCACTCTTGCAGCAATTAATACGAGTAGGATCAGGTGCGGGAAACTTTGTAGTAGCATTTGCATATCTGATTCCCCAGAACCTCCTTCGACAAGAGAGTTAGAGTCTGCCCTGCTACATTGACGGATCTCAGAGCAATATTGCATTTGATGTTCGATATGGATCTAAAAGGAAAAAAGATCTTAAATACGTACAAGTTGGCCTGCGAATGCGATATCTGGGGCCTGTACCACAAAACAACAATTTAACAATTTTACAGGCACTTGTTAACAATGCCGATTTAACAAGTAACTATAATTTCTGTACCACAAAAGAAAAACGCTTCACTTGTTAAATATCAAAATTTCCCTTCTTTGTACAAGTCATTTGTACAAGTGCTTCCGTAACGGATAGACTATGCGCAGGCAAATAATCTTAGCTGAAATCATAATCATAAATTCTTCATATGGTGCCTAGTGTTGTATGAGACATCTCATACCCCTTTTTAACCTAACCTAACCTATAATCATAAATAAAATTTGTTGTTATTGTTGGTGACATAAATTTACAAAATACTCAACTACACGCTTGGAAACGAAAAGGATTTAGACAAACAATTTTTGCCAGTTTCGCTAGTTTCAAAAATAATTTTATATTTGTACCTATTTATTATTTTTTATGCGAGGTATACGATATCTATGGCAATAAACTTAATCATTTTTATCAATTCTATCCGATCGAAACAAAAAAGAAAAATGTTTAAATTATAGTCACTGAGCTGGGCAATGTGCATTAAAAGCAAAATGTTCGCAGAAAAATGTTTTCCCTTTCTCGATTAACTGGTGGAAATAAAGTTTTCCTTTCAAAATTTATGCTATAATAGGACTGGATGAATATAGTTAATATTTTATGAAGACAAATGCTTCGCATTTCTACTTACATCCACATAAAACCTGACTTGTAACGGCTTAACAAATTTCAACTCACACGTTAAATTTTCGCAAGTTTATAACAATCCTTTGCAAAACTTTTTCTACACTTGTAGCTTTGTGGTACAGAAAGTGGGGAAATTTAGTAATTCCCAATTAAGGTTTGCTTGTACAATTGTTAATTGTTAAATTGACATGTAGTTTTGTGGTACAGAAACTATTGTTAATTGTTATATGAGTTGCATTCGAGTACACGTACAGCACAATGAGACTCTCGATGCAAAACTTTTTCTTTATTTTACATTATTGTAGACTAGATAGGAATTTATTTTTATGTTTTTACTTAACAAATGTATTTATTTTTCACGATATGTATTTAATTATTTAATGTCGCTTATGCACAGTTGCACAGTTGCCCACTTAAGTATCCATTCTCCCTCAAATTCCACTCAAGATTCGATTTTTGTTTCATAGCGTCATATTTGATTATAAACTTAAGTGCCCAATATCGGACACTTAAGTATCAAGTATCATATGAGACAGGTGTCAAGCTATTCAGCTGTCAACGATTTGACAAGTTCATTTGATTTTTTTTTTCGAGTTCAATTAAACAAAATAATTATTTTTTTGCTAAAGTTAGGGGTTTTTTGTCATTAACAAACCATTTGGAAAATCCAATAAATTATTAAATATTGCAAAACAAACATTGCTGCCAAGTTTTTTTACCATTTGGGGTGAGTCTTGTGAATCGACTGTGAAACGCAAAATATGCATGAGTGACACTTATCTGTTCGTCTCTACTCAAACTTGTTACACTGAACTATGCACTGTGCAACTGGGCATTAGCTTCTTTTCTGTACAGTTTTTCGCTGATCTGTCAAATTTGTTAACCAACAAATATTCGGGTTATTTATTTAAATATCGATGGCCTAATAAACATCATTGAGGAAGTACCTACAAGATCTTATAATTGGGTAAGAAATTGTCAGAAACGCATGTTACAAAAAATATTCAGGACGAAGACATTTGGATCCAAAATTATAATATGGAAAGGTGTAATAGAAATATAGCATAACGAAAACATTTTGTGAAGAGTTTTCCAACAATCAGTGGATGAATTGACTGATTTAAGGACAAATTTTGTGGTCCTAGAAGACTTTAACATCGACTGGCTTAAAAGAAGAAATGAAGTGATGGGTGCACTAGCCAGGATACTGGTATATAAAGGGATTAATGGAGTGGTTAAAAAATAGTTTAAAACATTTCTTCTTTTCTAAATGGTTCGTGAAAACTCAGTGATCTAAATATAAGAAAATAAATTTTGTTTAAAAAGGCAGTGAGCGATTGGTTGCAGTATAGAATCACTAGAAATAAAATAAAATGAAATAAAGAAGAACAAAAGTAAATTTATTAAACTAAAAATTTAAAACTCAAAAACTTAAAAAGATATTATGGGGCGTAACTTGAGGCAATGGCCGCGTTCCACTGACCGCTAGATGACTAGCGGCATGCCAAACTCCATATAAAAAAAACTGACATTTCAGCATTTGCGCTAGAGATCTAGCACATTTTGTGAAATATCCTTTTCTGGGAAATTTTTCAATCTAGCACAAAATGAACTGCTAGATTGAAAAAAATAAAGAACTGTCAAAACGAAAGTGAAAGTGCAGAAGTCAAATATTTCCAATTTGGTGTAAAAGGGGAATTCAAGCTTCTATGTAATTAATATACATTGTATTTGTTTATTTAAATTATAGTGTATTAGTAAATATGGCCCAAAATACATTTTTGGACTCTCATGAAGATGAAATAATACGAATTCAAATTGGTTATAATGTCACTTTGCCGCTACCGCTAGATCTCTAGCGCCAGCGTTCCTCCATCAGGGATATTATGTGCTAGATGACTAGCGGTCAAAGGAACGCGGCCAATATGTTTTAAAGAGTGAAAAATATTGTGCAATTGTAGATGTAGTCTTTAACGATATTATTTGAAGAAGTCGTAAGATGCCTAAAGAAACGATACTGCCATCGTTCAAATTAACATTACAATGCTATATGTCCCATTTGTTAATTGTGTTAGCGAAACCAAAACTATTTTTGAATATAAAAGAATAACGATCCGAGATATACAAATAACTTTAAAATAATATGTACAGTACATACATGACCAATATATCTGACTTCAATGTGTCCCAAAATATACTGTGATAACTTTAATTGCGTAGGACTAGCTTTGCTATCTGTGATCAATAAATCTATAGACACAGCTTTTTTTCAAAATCATGGAGGAGACTATAGTAACACCAATAGAAAAAGTCAAAAATACCAAAAAGTGAGAAGAGTTTTGTCCTGTCAATTCGTTACATACCGTTAAGTGAAAAAGTATTTGAAAAAATAGTGTTTCGTCAGTTTAACGAATATTTCAAGAAAAAAAAAAACAAGTTAATAATTGCTAATTGCTCGTCCAGTCGGGTTTTAGAATATCTCATTTATGTGTTACTGCAATAAATGAATGGAAAGCAAATCGCCAAAAAAACATGTGTGAGACTATATAGAGCATTACTGCTGATTAAATTAGAAAAGCATGTTAAAAACGAAGAATTTTCGTGGTCTCAGTTATGTAAAACACCGATAGTTAAAGTAAATGGTGAGCTATCCGAAACGAAGGACATACCAATAGGTGTTCCCCAAAAATCCGTTTTAGGAATATTGTTGTTTATTATAATTCTTTATAATATTCCCTAATTCTATAACATTTTTTTGGTCTGGGTCTCATAATCCTTCGTTACTAAAAAACCGTTGAATTTAAAAAAAAAACGTAATAGCTTAAGTTTATCTGGGCACTATTTGCATTAACATAATAGCTTATGTCTACATAGAATATTATCATTTTTAAATCTTCAAAAAATTATATTATTTTAAAAACACTTAAGTCACGACATAATCTATTTAGGCTATTTAAAATTCAAGAAGTTTGTATTTTATGTCGATAGCTTACTATTTTATATTTGATCATTAGGTATTGCTCTTATGTTGACATAAGCCATTTTATTCGCGATAGGGCTGAATAGCTTTTCAATTGAATAGCTTTTCATTTACCTAGCACAAGTACTTTTTCTGAAAACAATGAAATACAACTTTATCGTAGCTGCACGGCAAATACATGACGTGACGATGGCGCTATAACAACAATGACAATACGTGTTGCCGTGTTCGGAGGGCCTAAGTATCAGGGTCAAAAAATAGTTAAAAAATCAGTTGCGTCTTATGGCAATATATGTATGCAATTAACATATGCAATTATGCGAATAGTGCCGTGGTAACCATAACTACCGGTCGCAGATTATAATATACATATTGCCATATTGGTTTCCTTTACCGAACAGGACTGCACTGTTATGACTTTGTTGTACTATATTTGGAACAGTTTTGTTATCATATACTTCCTATGTAAATATGTATAGGTAGGTATGTTGTGTTTGCAATACATATCTTAAACTTACCTATGTATGTATCAAAAAACTAACTCTTAATTCAGTTTCCGATTGATATAGCTTTTCTATATCGCGTTATAGATAACAATGGCGGACATGAATAAATATGAATATGGGAAAGTACGATAATGTATGCGCCAAAAATTGATAACGGTTTACGGTAGAGGGGTAAAATACAAGCTTTTCTTACTATGGGAGGGAGGGGGTCTATTTCGCTCCGTTTATTTGAAGGGATAATTAAAAAAAAATATTTCGTTAAATAAAAAATAAAATATTAAAAACAATGGCAAAACTTACAATAAGGAACTATAATATTTTTAAAAGCCAATGGAGTCTGTGCTTTCACATTATTTTTAAATCAAGTTAGATCGAAAGGCACCTATAGGTGATATCCAGTTGCACATATTCTACACTTGAACATTTACTAACTTATCTCCCATTTCTAGTTCGCATAAATCGTCGTGTAGATATATGAGAACACCGCACAACTGCCATTTTTTCGAAAATCCACTTTTTGTTATCAGCGTCATCTACTACTCAAAAAACACATTTTAAGTCGTTTTTTTGTGGTGCTGACATCTGCTGAAATACCGCAAAATGCAGCCTCGCCATTTTTTGTTTAAGAAATTTATCACATCTGCACATTTCCCGCGCATATGAGCTGTGACTTGGCTAACGTATTTTTGCTTTAAGATTTCTGTTAGAATTAGTTCGAGTTTGATTAATATTTTGGATTCATTGGTAAGCTATTTATCAACATTTTTGATAGTTCTATTGTTTTTATTTGTATTTTAAAGCTCTTAAATAACTTAAATGAAAATTAAAATTGTTGGGGCACGTAACAAATGTATATGTAAAACTTAGTAGTATAAAGTTATCAATTGTAGCATCCCTATGAAATAAAATTATTGTATCATCTCTAATTATGTTCCATACCACTTGTAGCATCATAGATTATATTTGAATTTAGCGCCACATCGCCAAGGATCGCCATCTTTTTATAGTAATTTAAATTTAAAATGTAGCCATCAAAGGCATTGTAGAATGAAAATGAAATACAAAGTGGCAGTCGAAAAATTGTACTTGAGACGATCGTTTCATTTTCGCCATCTTCGCTTATCGCTCGCTTTTTTCGCTCGGTAAAATATCGCTTTTTAAGAACTGGGAATATCCCTGAATTTCAACCAAAAGGTGAAAAAGCAAATTTCCCCAGCTCGCGATTGGAAAAATCTTCAATCGAACAAAAATTTAAATTGCAGATGTGTGCTAAGTGCTTTTACCAGCTCCCCTAAAGTATTTGTGTGCACTGTTGCCAACTAAGCGGATAACGCGTCAGATCTGGCGGAATTTCGGGTCTGACATAGTAAAAAATATATTTCGCGCATAATGAAATGTCGCAAGGATATTATATACCTTTAAATTGGCTTAATCTGATGAGCCGCCCGTGGTACAACCAACAGCGGCAACTTCTACAGCTAAAAAAATTAAAGCAGACAAAATACGAAGACTGGATCTTTATGTAATATTTTAATGTACCTATACATATTTTTTTCTTTTTAAATAAACATGCATTACATAAAACATAACATATGTTATGTATGTGAAACAATATTTACTCTTCTGGAATCAAAGAAACAATTCATACGACTGTCTGTCAAAGTTTGACATTTGTGATTTGCGCAACATTCCGCGGTTGATTTCCGAGCCTAAATCGTCGCGGAAAATTATGAGGTCTACGTAAAATATTCTCCATACAAAATCTGACAGTTGATTTAAGAGGTGGAAGATTCTGCAGTTTACACAGCTTATGAAGCTTTTACCCGTTTAAGTAAAAACCCATTATAATATCCTCAAGATTTGGTACACGCAGAGATGCCTTCACAGTCACTTAGTTCCCCCTTTTTTATTTATATATCGCGCACGAAGCCTACCTAAGAAAGTACCTAAGGAGCAATTAGTATCTCTGGAAAATGTGTTTAACGCCCTATTGGAGAAAACAGTTCAAAAATTATATGATCAATGGTGAAGTGCTGGCATCTCAACACAGACCATACTATGTATAGCAGACTGAGCCACTATCTACGCGATAACACTTCAAATACACCGATATGAAGAGCACCATCATTAGATCTTTAGACTAAGGGGGAACTCTTACCCTGCAACATACTATGCAACATTATGCAACCAAAAAGATCGTGAGCAGTATGACTTCATTCTTACAGAATTCCGCTTGAATATCTTTGGAGTACGTACGCTGGAGTTGGATGAAGCGATAAGCATATTCAACGGCAACAGAGCATTACAAAGTTTCAAATTGATACTACGAACGGTTCGAGAGTTAAGAAAAGGGCCCCCTTAAAAGCGATCATCGCCAATAACTCGGGTCCCAAGCAAAATTTCCAAAATCGGACAAATTAATTATCTTTATTTCTTATAATAGAGTACACAAACCGAGTTTGAAGTCAATCAATTGAAAATTAAAAATGTTCCCACACAAAATGTTACCCCCCTTTTACCCATTTAGGGATTGAATTTCGAAAAATACTTCCTTAGTGGTTGTATACATCATAAAGGGAACCTCTGTGCAAAATTTCAGCTTTCTAGAGCAAAGGGTTTAGGCTGTGCGTTGATGAGTCAGTCGGAATCTTCATTTTCATAGATTTAGCAAAACAAAAATCTAGCGCAAATTTGCGAAATCTAGCGCTTTTTTGTAGGTTTTTCATGTAATTTCAGTGCAGAACTGCACCTCAGATTCAGCAGCAGTGTTGTGTGGTGTTTCATTAACAAATCGTACCATATAAAATCAAACATAATCTCCAAAAATGTATAAAAACATAAAGTGCATCATTACACAACGGTATTTTAAAATACAAATAGATATTTATATATTTTCTTAGATGAATTTAATAAATACATATATTTCGAACCTAAAAGTATTAGATGTGTTTTTCGCATTAGTTTTAACTTGAAATTCTTTCGCAGAAAACAGTTTTTTGCGTCTCCTGAACAATTCGTAAAGTGTTAGTTGTGCGGTGTTCTCATATACACGACTGTAATACTCTTTCTACAGATTTTTGCATTTAATTTTTTCATACGAAAACGAAACGTACCCTATGCTATGTGTGTGTATCTCAGATGAATCACAGCAAACAATTTTAAATGATTTCTGTTTCAAGTTGAATAAATAGATAGAAGGACAAACATTTTTATTTACGAGCATTCATAAACTATAACTTTAATATGGTTCGAACGTAGAATTTGACTTCATACGTTAAATTTTTTTTTTGTTTATATAAACATGTTTGTTTATAAATGTTTTTATTAATAAACTAGCTGAAAACATGCACTAGGTATCTCTTAAAGTACACACAGGCCTTCCCATGAAAGCCGTGTCTGGCGAGACAGATAGATTTTAAGTGAGTAAAAAAGAGATTTTTTTACTAAAAATCGAAAAACCTAACGGTTTTGCCTGAAACTACTTTCATTGGTAGCTGGTGGGCCAGTGCAAGGTAGGTATATTGAACTTAGGCCTGCCAGACGTCCCGATTTTGGCGGGACAATCCCGATATTTGAACCCTGTCCCGATTTCTGTCCCGATTTACAAAATGTCCCGATTTTGTGTTTATTTTATTACTTTTATTCTACATCGTTTGAAAACGATCGAAAATAACAAATAAATCAATATTAACATGTGTTACAAACCTTAACGACTATAGGAAATTGCAATTGTTGCTGTGAATGCATTCATCCATATAGAAATATGAAACAATAAGCTGTCAAGTGCAAGTCGACAGAACCCATATATTATAAATATTTATGTACTTTTAAATTCAAACAAACTGTGGCGGCAGTATTATTGTATGTGGCGGCTGGTATTTTCGATTATAATAAGGAGTATTGCTTTAAAGTATGTTGACCAAATGAACATTACCTGTAGCATTTTTATCCGAAGCTTCGCTGTCGTCGCAGAAGTACCTAATGCGCTTTGCTAAGTGCTCGATAGGATAAAAGAAAATGTTCTCCATACAAACTAAACCCCCATTGGGCCCAAACAAAATTTCCAAAATTGGTGAAATTGGTTTTCGATATTTCTTCTTATATTAACCGAGTTTGATCGAATGAAATATACGCGCATCAAAGCGGAGGAGCGGCGACCGACGCGACGTGGCATTTTTCAGGTGGCGTTATGCCAGTTTGGTGCCTTCGAACGAGTTTAATTTTCGAGTGGCAAGCGGGTGGTGACGACGTGGTTTTTGGCATTACAACTGAGTAGAATTTTAAAAGAAACTAAAAAAAATGCGAAATGACCAAGCATAGCATTTAATATAAGATGGCATTTTAAGAACTGGTGAATCGGTGGCGCCATACGTTGTTTGTTTTATATATGAGAAGATGTCCTTAATAATTGTTATTGTTATATTGTATTTATCAGATATGACTTCTTCTAATTAACCAGTTACCCTCAAAAGATTGGTTTGCTACAAAAACATATAGAAAATGTACCCGTGGCTAAGAAGGTTACTTATATTAAAATGAATTGCAAATATAGTTGTAAAGATGTTTGCATAGGTTTTTTAAGGAAGATCTCATTGGTCAAATAATCTATATATATAAAAATTGAGCCTTAAAATGTTTGTCGCCGATTCACGCTTTAACGCATTTACCGTTCTTAACCAAACTTTCGCACATCTTTGGTATTGGTCCATACATGAATCCTGTGAAGTTTGGTCAAAAATGGACAAAGGGGCGTGGCACCCCCCATACAAAAAAAACATTCAAAATCGTATATATCGAAAACCACCAAATCGATTGAGCTCAAACTTACGGAAGGTCTTATTTATTGTCCCTGGAGTGGTCCTGTGAAGTTTGGTCAAAATTGGGCAAAGGGGCGTGGCACCGCTCATACAAAAAAACGTTCAAAATCGCATATCTAGAAAACCACCAAATCGATTGAGCTCAAACTTACGGAAGGTCGTATTTATTGTCCCTGGAGTGGTCCTGTGAAGTTTGGTCAAAATTGGACAAAGGGGCGTGGCACCGCCCATACAAAAAAAAACATTCAAAATAGTATATCTCGAAAACCACCAAATCGATTGAGCTCAAACTTACAGAAGATTTTAGTTATTGTCCCTGAAGTGGTCCTGTGAAGTTTGGTCAAAATTGGGCAAAGGGGCGTGGGACCGCCCATACAAAAAAACTTTCACAATCAGATATCTCGGAAACCACCAAACCGTTTGAGCTTAAACCTACGGAAGATGTTAATTATTGTCCATGGAGTGGTCCTGTGAAGTTTGGTCAAAATTGGACAAAGGGGCGTGGCACCGCCCAAACATTCAAGATCTTATACATATCTCGAAAACCACCAAATTGATTGAGCTCGAACTTACAGATAATATTAATTATTGGCCCTGGAGTGGTCCTGTGAAGTTTGGTCAAATTTGGTCAAAGGGGAGCGGCAATTCACATACAAAAAAAATATTCAAAACATTATACCTCCTATACAAAAAACATCTTCTATGGAATGAAACTCGATGACTTTATGTCTCCATAACCGCTGGGCCGATTTTTATTATTCATTTTTTTTTGTTAGTATTGCTGTGTTTCAGGTTTAGGCAGAAAGAAAATTCCACCAAGTCGAGTTATTAACATTTCTCGCATTTTACGAAAGAACGTTATTACCTAAGACCTAAGCAATACAATTCCTGTGCACGGGAAAAGCCGGGCGGGTACAGCTTTTCGATAGTCTTGGAAAGTTTTTAAAATTTGTAACATTGATATAAATAATGAAAGTCAATAATATTGTCTAGGCAATACGATTTCTGAAAAAAAAAAAAAAAAATGTTGTGTAAGAACCACAGAGCATTACAACAAAAACAGTTTTTCTATTTAACTATTTTGCACTACGAAGTGTGCACGGGCTACGCTAGTTATTTATAAAATATGTTATGTTATGGTTATGTACCCATACCTATCGGTTAGACTGAATATTGAAAGTCCCTGAATTATTATTATTAATTTGTTATTTTTAACGTATGTTTATGTATAGGTAGCGTTAAAAAACCTTTAGCTTTCCATAAGACGTGTATAAAAATCTATGCTTTTTTTAATGTCCCGATTTGTCCCGATTTTTTAACCTTGGTGTCCCGATTTTAATACAATTTCATCTGGCAGCCCTAATTGAACTACAAGGTATGATATTCCGCGATTAATTTTTCGTTTGTTCAACGCATGTACGAGTTTTGGACTTTATTTAATTTTTAAAAGTGCAATAACGAGTTTTGGACTTTATTTCATTTTTAAAAGTGCAATAACGTCTTTAAACATTATTGCACTCAGCTATTTAAAAGAAAGACGAGCAGGGGCGTTGCAGGGGGCAGCATGCCCCCCCCCATACATATTCTACTGTTTATGCATTGTGGATTTTATTTTCAATTCGATTTTGACTTTTTTGCACTTTTAAAAATAAAATAAAGTCCAAGACTTTATTTCAGAGATGCAAACAAACATGCGCAATATCATACCATGTATTTCTATATACCTTGGGCCAGTGTGCCTGAGCTGGACCACACATGCCTTCCTATAAAAGTCGTGTCGGGTGACCCGGGTCGATTTTTAGGTTATTTGAGAAAGGAAGGGTAAATTAAACCTAAATTCGACCTGTCTCACACTTCACTATTTTCATGTTAAAAATAGTATGTGTGACCCAGCATAAAGTAAATACATGGACACATGATCATGGGCACGACTTTCATTCCCAATCTCAACGGAAATACCAAATGAAGATTTGTATCGAAAGCGTACTGTTGGTGAGGAAAAAGAACCTTCATGTTCAGTAGATTTTTAGGATAGCTAAGGTAATTTTTAGGTTATATATCAAAGAAGGCCAGAGTAGAAAACATGCAGAGTAGAAAACATTTTTCAACCTGCACCTTTTCTGTCTTTTCTTTATAATAATTTATCTGCTAGGTTCCAAATTTCACTTTCACTGGGATTTCAAAAAAATTTCCGAATCGCTCGAAATGCAGAACGCTGAAAACGAATTCACTCGATTTGCAATTTCGATTTCACTCGATTTCTGGACCCTAGCTGTAAAAAAAAAATATAGATGTTGAGAATAACTGGCAGGTAAGCTAAATTGGGTGACATTAAATGGGGGCTCCGACTATTGTATTAAACTACTACATATGCAGGGCCGGTCCCAGCCAAACTAGCGCCCTGTGCAATATTTACAGAAAGTGCCCTTTTTACATCACCCACAGGCAACTAATATTGGCTTTGTATGGGAGGTAACAGAACTACTTTACCTACATTGACCATTTTTAATACCAACCTGACGACCGTAAAAAGAAGTCATCTCACAAAATTCCATTCGCCTATGTCGATTCGTTTTGACGCTATTGTATTTTCAACAGGAAGACAGACAGACGGACATGGCTGAATCAATTCTGAATTTGATCCTGATTAAATCCGGTGACTCCTTCTTGACGTTTCAAATGTAATGACAAAGTGAATATACCTATCTACCTATGGAAATTAACTCATAAGTCATAAATGAACTTACATTATAGTAATCTCTCTGAGTCTCCTCATCATTTTCATCATTTGCATCTATTCTTATGTCGGATATTTTATTGTTGCTTTTGTAAGTACATACATAGGTAATATTAGTACTTCTACTTAGTTGAACCTCACACAACAGCAGATACCATTTCAGTTTCAAACTTCTTTGTAAGTTAGAAAAGGCAAGTACTTATGTAAATGCAAACACATAAATTGGTTCATTTTAGGTATATCAAGCTCAGAGCAAAAAAATTAAATTCGAGCAATATTTGGTCTTCTTTTTATTTTTTTCTGTTTCCACTTTTAATTTAAAAACTTATACTGATAGAAAAGAAATTACACGAAACATTTAAAAACAGTCAAACAAAATTTGTATCCAGCTAAAAAACCAGCTGACTGGATTTGAACTAGTTTTTTTGTAAAATGTATGTGGATGTGCAAAAAATATACTTACACGAACAGGGTGGAATATTTTGAGATAAGGTAGGTAAGAAATTAACTTACATAGGTTTATTGGGATTTTTTATTTTGAGATATTTTCAGTTAGACTCTCGCTGAAGTTGCAACATTGCAAGTAATGTGAGTTAATGTGCAAGAAATAGTTCAGCACAGGTGTGGTGGATGTTATTATTTTGGAATTTTCTGAACAAGCTTTTTGTTTAAAATGCAAATGGCAGTATGTATTAGTTCGCGCAAGGTAAAATTAATTTTTCTTAGGCCTACTGTCCACGTAGCTGCGCTTTATTTCGTAGTCGCACATGCTACTTTGCCGCTCCGTGGACAGAGCTTCGTTTGTTTATATGCAAGCTGCAATGAAGCTGCAAGCAAGCGTACAACAAGCCGCAAATGACAAAAGCTTACTCCTAGCAATGCGCCCCCAGAACTTGGCGCCCTGTGCACTTGCACATCTTGCACATATGGTTTGTCCGGCCCTGTACATATGTATATTAAATTTTAAAAAGGAAAAAAATGTTGGACTAAATTAGGAAAAGAGGAGACCAAAAAGTCTATAAAGTACCCTTTAATCATTCATCACTCATTTTACTGTTTACTATTGTACTTCAGGAGGAGCTGATAAAATGTTTGGATTATTTTTATTTCTGTATTAGGTTTAGGTATATTCCTTAATACCTATGTACAAATTTAATAAATAAATGCTAACTGTCAGATTGGAAAAGTATAGAGTCAAAGAAGAGAAGGACGTCTTGCGACAGGCATCTTATGGTCAGTAGGTAAGGGTCATTTTTGTTTGTTTATATTTATCGCAATATTCACTTTCGATTCAATCACATTTAGGGGTATCGTGAATAAATTCCGATTGAAATGTTTCCCTAGTCAGCACTGTAATGCGAAACATTCCCAATAGGCGTGATAACTCCTGCATTGCTCTTGAGAAGGCGTATGCTTATGCACCTTCCTTATATCTGTGCATTTAATAAGCAACTAGCAGTGGCTCAGTGTTTCGGGTTCGATCCGCCGAAAAATGTCGTTAATGTACCGAATTATTTCATCATTTAGCTCTTGAATTGTTCTTGGCTTGTTGATGTACACTTTTTTTTTTAAATATCCCCAAAGAAAGAAGTCCAACGGTGTCAAATCAAATGAACGTGGCGGCCAATTAACATCGCCACGACGACGCACGTGAGATACCACGGCCATTGAATTTCTCGCGCAAAAGAGCCATTGTTTCGTTGGCTGTGTGGCAAGTAACTGTAGTATCTTTAATCTATATATATAAAAATTGAGCCTTAAAATGTTTGTCGCCGATTCACGCTTTAACGCATTTACCGTTCTTAACCAAACTTTCGCACATCTTTGGTATTGGTCCATACATGAATCCTGTGAAGTTTGGTCAAAAATGGACAAAGGGGCGTGGCACCCCCGATACAAAAAAAAACATTCAAAATCGTATATATCGAAAACCACCAAATCGATTGAGCTCAAACTTACAGATGATCTTAGTTATTGGCCCTGAAGTGGTCCTGTGAAGTTTGGTCAAAATTGGACAAAGGGGTGTGGCACCGCCTATACAAAAAAAACATTCACAATCGTATATCTCGAAAACCGCCAAATCGATTGAGCTCAAACTTACAGATGATCTTAGTTATTGGCCCTGAAGTGGTCCTGTGAAGTTTGGTCAAAATTGGACAAAGGGGTGTGGCACCGCCTATACAAAAAAAAACATTCACAATCGTATATCTCGAAAACCACCAAATCGATTGAGCTCAAACTTTCAGAAGATCTTAGTTATTGTCCCTGAAGTGGTCCTGTGAAGTTCGGACAAAACTGGACAAAGGGGCGTGGCACCGTCCATACAAAAAAAACTTTCAAAATCGTATATCTAGAAAACCACCAAATCGATTGAGCTCTAACTTACAGATGATCTTAGTTATTGTCCCTGAAGTGGTCCTGTGAAGTTTGGTCAAAATTGGACAAAGGGGCGTGGCACCGAACATCAAAAAAAAAACATTTAAAATCGTATATCTCGAAAACATTATTAGCTAGGACCTAAGCAATACAATTCCTGTGCACGGGCAAAGCCGGGCGGGTACAGCTTTTCGATAGTCTTGGAATTGGAAGCCAAAGTTTTTAAAATTTGTAATATTGATATAAATAATGAAAGTCAATAATATTGTCTAGGCAATAAAATTTCTGAAAAAAAAACAAAAAATGTTGTGTAAGAACCATAGAGCATTACAATTAAAACAGTTTTTCTATTTAACTATTTTGCACTACGAAGTGTGCACGGGCTACGCTAGTATTGTATAAATTGTCAGAATTTTAGTGCATGCTTACACTGTACAAAATGTCAGATTTAATAATACATGCAACAAACAATGTTGGCAGACAGACATTGCGGCAGTAAATGGAGAAAATTGTTGCGGGGTGACACAAATGAAAAAAAAAAAAAAACGAACACATTTTCTCCATTGACTCAAATGATAAGGGTAACAAGATTTGGTGTATACTATTGTCGGTATTGACATTGAATAAATCATGGACTCTGGTGTGGGTGTCCGATATAATGTTATTGATAAGCGGATATCCACTTAAATCCATTGGAATTTTCACCACTGTCATCAAAGTGGGAGAAAGGGAAAAGTTGGTCAATTTTTATGTGGCAAATGAACTAGGAAAAGTGTTGCTTTGTTATGAAACGGGTACTTAGAATAGGAATCGATCTCAATTCACAAGTTGTAGTCAATGCTATCCATTCAAAGGAAATCGATTACAAACCACTCACCAAAATCAAAGGAGTGATAACTGATATGCCAATCAGGTCAGATGTGAAACCAGTATAGCACAGCCATATCAACGAGTAGCATAGGAAAAAGTTAGTAGACGAAAGAACTGATTAAACTGATGTTGCGTGAGGTATAATTCAATTTTGAATAAGAAGAGAGTAGATGTAGTATCTTGAAATACTGTATAAATTGTAAGAATTTTAGTGTATGCTTACATTGTATAAAATGTCAGATTTAATTAAATAAAACTCACTTTATACGAGACTACATAACTAGACAGATGTCATTTGTTCAGGATACTGCAGTGACCATGAAAGTATGGACCATCAGGTATGCCACCGAAGCCGTGACGAGCATTTGGCCGATATTTTGTTTCACCCATAATTCTCATATTATAAAAAATATTAAAATAATTTTTTTGAAAACTTTTTGGTTTATTTACAATTAACATCGTGCGTTTTCGTTGGACCACCCTTTACATTCGCGAGCGGAAGAAGAGTTTTTTTGATTTGATTTAACGAATATTGCAGTTAAATCAATTAAGTGGACCAGATGGCTTTGAAAGACCACGCATAAGCTGCAGACTCGAAATCCTATCAAAGAAATTACTAAGTATAAATGCAACTGCATCTATAATGCCAGTTTACCTACCTATGCTCATTTCATGTTCAATACTATTTTTGAAGTCATCTTTCACAAAATGCAGCCTAAAAGCCTACATAGCTTTTCTATTAATTGGGTTTTGTCGTTTAAAGTTGAAGATCCATTGCCTTAAGATATTTTTTTTTTATGGATATGGATCTGTTTCTAATGTTTTCTTTTTGTATTTGATTAATTATAACTACATTCAAATGCAGAACAAATGTACCTACTATTATTTGTTTAATTAATAACAAATTAAACAAAACTGCACATTTATACTTTCGCGCCAATAATACTTTTATTTCTTGGCTCATACTACGTCATAATCTTTTGACAGTGATGTATACCGATGAACATCAAGAATGAACGACATGAGCGATGCGCCATCTTGTCTTGTTGTATCATGATGTGATGATAAATTCAGCAATTCGGATATCGCATAAAATGCTGAGTCCCTTTCATTTGCCAGAAAAGTAAATTAAAAGCTTGTCCTACCTATGATCCTAAATGTATCTGTTGCGCCCACTAACACTATTCATTATATGTAGTTTATTTGTAAAAGCCTACAGATTATTAAATTCTGCGGTATTTTGAATCGCGGGATTCACAATGGCCGCGTTCAATACGCTTTTGCCTAGCTAGTCAACAGCCTCTGATTGGTCGATTTGACTGCAAATCTAGGCAAATTTCGTGAGGTCGATCAGCTGTGGTGACTGGAAAGTTAGGCAAGAATTTCTGCCTGAGTTCTTAGTGGGTTTGAGAAATGTCATAAACAGCTGATTGAAATCGAAGAATTTTTCACTCCATTGTTGAACTTTGCTGAGATTTGTATGTGTTTTATTATTATAGTTGGAAAAATAAAAATAAAAATGAAATTTCAAGTTACAATTGACGGTGTTTTGTATGACATCGATGATACCCAGGAAACTTACGGCAAATTGACTACGAATAATAAAATAAACACGTACACAAGTGTGATAATAATTAAATAAAATGTGTCTTTTAGATGGGGTTTTTACCCGACAATTTGTAAAGCTGCTTTTAGAAAAGAATCAATAGAATCATTCATTTTGCACTTCAATAATGTTATATTTTTCTTTAGTAGGTAGTCAATGTGTTGATCAGTTGATGTCAAAACAGCAAGTGAATGCTCAATTCTTAACACATGTAAGGCATTTGACATTTAGCTTAGGTACTAGGCAATTTTCCGTTCAATGATAAACTGTCACCTAAATATTTAGGTACCTAAGCACATTGAACGCGGCCAATAATTCAACTGAGACTATAAAACTGATAAATCTAAACAATTGACTTTGATCGAGCTGATTTGTTGTACAGCATAGTTTTCCGTAATCTATGTGAATAATCAAAAAGGGCAAATTAATTGTGTTAATTTAATACGATCACTCGAGTATATTATTTTATTAAATGATAGCACTTTTCCAAACCGGCGAGCGCGCGCCGTAAATACCTAAACATCCTGCAGTTAATATTAACATTGCTATGTGTGAGTTAAAGCTCATTATCGTATACTTCTTCTGAGGATCTGTATTGGAAATGCTGCATTATATACATTTAAGTTAATCGAGGACAAGAAAATAAAAGACCGCAAGGTCGCTCATATTAACAGGACACTTGAGTCTTAAAAACCAATACAATTCCTGCAAGCGACAAAGGACAAGGTTAGTAACACAGTAAATAATCAAAACTATGAATACACACAAACACAAAGCACTACTTGTAAATTTGTACTATAATATAGGTACCGAGGTACCTACTACATACATATTTTTTCTACGACTACGACTTTTAAAAAAATCAACTAAGTGGTTGACCTAGTCTAGTTATTATTATTGTTTAATTGTATAATTCACATTTTTTTGATCAATTAGCAAAACAATTTGTTAATAATTATGTGTATTAAGTTTCATAAATATTAATATACCTGTATAATGTGTAGGTACCTATATAAATTGTAGATATAACGGATTATTGTTTTTTTTGTCTAATAGGCTAATTATTTTTGAGCGAGAAGTCTCTTCGTGATCAAATCTTATTAAATTACTTACATTCCAAAAAAAAAAAAAATTATTCATACTTAGTACTTTATATAAAAAGATTGACATGCCTATTCCATTTTTAGCAAATAAAAAAGTAAAGTTAGAGGTTGCAGTTTTGCTAGATACATATACATATAATATTATATCCTTTAAGAATTAATTGTGGGTTATATATATTTATAAATAATAAGCCCATATACAATAATATACATATATATGCATATTTATACATATATTATTTATATATTCAACATATATATATATATAGAATACGCATTTTTGTGGGATTGCGAGTGGGTGTTGGTACGTAGGTATTTGAACGAGTATCCGAAAGCAGATAATAATATATCTGACTGTATTAAAATTGATATATTTTATGTTGCTAAACACAAGTATATACATGACACACACTCACTAACACTTGTATTTATATACTCGTGTGTATAAAAGATTTAATTTTAATTCCACAAATTTTGTTACACAATTTTTTTTTCTCACATTTTCTTTTCGTTCGCTAAAACAATATTTCGAATATTGGCACGGTCTTTTCACTCGCGATGCAGGAAACCAACTGGGCTTTTCATTGGCTACAGAGCTTTCGAATATTCAAATTCAATAATCTAAATATAAATTTGCCGGTTTATACTGCACGAACTTTTGAGAATTGTTACAGCATTATCAAGCATTCATTTTTGCAATTGAATGGATCTTCGTACAGTCTCTTACTATTCAATAAGAACTTTTAAAAAGATATTGCAAAAATAGTCCATAATCAACATGTGCGATCAACATTTAAGCACTAGTAATATTTATTGTTTGAAA
Source organism: Cheilosia soror (assembly GCA_949372485.1). Classification (NCBI taxonomy): domain Eukaryota; kingdom Metazoa; phylum Arthropoda; class Insecta; order Diptera; family Syrphidae; genus Cheilosia; species Cheilosia soror. Next base: position 24,862,054 of record OX443564.1, read on the forward strand.
AAGTGAAGTTATTGCATTAATATCGCTTTAAATGTAACAAGAAAGAGTATTGAATGTATTACTATGATGTGGACATGTTCCTGTTTGATTAAAAAATAAAAATAAAAAGTGTGTGGCTGGCTGTATTGCACGTAGGTATATGTATCCTTGGTATATCAAGGTCAACATGTACAAATTTTTTGAAATTTATTGTAGGATGAAGAATTTAACCCATCATTAGGTACTTTTGGTTATATAATTAAGAACCCAAAAACATATTCCAGCATTTATTATCCGTACGATCCTCCAATGATTAAAGTATCAGCTTCCTAGGCCTAATACCTACCTACGTTCCGAGCTATTTTTTTTATCTTAACAGAGAATTGCTTACAAAGAAAAATCTGGGGCCAGATCACGTAAAATGAAAACGAAGGATATCGTTTCGACAATAGCGGTCTTTTGCCACAGATAGAGACAGCTTTTGCGAAAACGAGCTTATTCAATTGTTTTCATTTTACGTGATCTATCCGCAGATTTTTCATTCTAAGCAAGTCTTTGTCAGATGAAAAATAGCTCGGATGGTATAAGGCGTGGGTCTGGGTATACAAGCAGAAGGCACTATGTCAATTTTTTATGATTTTCATATTTTAATGCAAAATGATTCATAATGATAATTATGTATCTTTATAAATCAAAGACCCCAAAAGTCGTAACTAATGTAGTTACTGAATTATTTGAAGTGCTTATTTGCACTAAGTCAACAAAATAATGAATAATACGGCAAAAACTCACTAAGTTGACTTAGAGCATTCTGATTGTCATTCTGAGATATGTGACTCTACATACTATGATAGTATAGCAAGAAAGCATTAACGTAGGACTTAATGCCTTCTGCCTGTCATACAAAGCAACATTTTGAAATATAAATAATGACTTATACCGCCCACTTGCTACGCAGCCTACTTCATATTCATTCATTCATTTTCAAAGAGTCTGCTTTTCCATTAAGTGGGTCACGGGTGTAGGTTACTTCATAGCTCTCGATCCTCCGCCATCGACTCCAAATCATCAAGGACAATCCCCATATGGGCAGAGGAGAGATTATGGACTTGATCTAACCATCTCATCATAGGTCTACCTATAGGACGCCTGGAGACCTATTGGTCAGGATGACTGACCAAACCACCGAAGCATGGACCGCTCCGTCCGGAGAGGTAGCTGCTCGACATTGAGTTCCTCACATATTCAAGTATTTCTAATGCGATCTCTACGGGCCAGCAATACAACGGAAAAATCTCATTTCGGCAGCTTGTATCCGCGATCTTATTCTTTCGGTCATTACCCAAACCTCATGACCATAGGTGAGAGTTGGAACAAACACCGAATTAAAGACTGACAACTTAGCTTTGACACCAAGTTCAGTCCTCCTAATAACAGAATGACCAAGCTGTCTCAAAATTGACCCAGCCTGACCAATCCTACAGGAAAATTCGGCATTGCTCCTTCCATCACTCGTGAATAAGACCCCAAAATACTTAAACTTCTCCACCTGTTTCAATGGGACTGCACTAACATGCAGAGTGCATTGAACAGACGTTCTGGAGACGACCATCACTTCAGATTTTTTCACGTTTACTTTCATCTCAGCTTCAACTCAAACGGCTACAAACCGATAGAGTGCACGCTGAAATTCAGTCTGAGAGCAAGTCATCAGCGAAGAGCAAATGACTTATCCTCAGATCTCCCAATTCGAAACGTTCCTCGCCAAGACTGCGCTGTCACATCCAGTCCATATAAGTAATGAAATGGAGAGGAGACAAGATGCACCCCTAGCGAAGTCCAACGCCCACGGTGAAATTTTATTGATTTAACGCCGTTTACCCGAACCAGAGTATATCCATTAATTAATTAATGGATATACTCTGACCCAAACACAGCTTTTACAGTTTGTGTAAAGAGATTGAATTGCTCTCAAGAGAGAACCGTCAATACCATACTCCTGCAATACACTCCAGAGTTTACCTCGATTGACTCGGTCGTATGCTTTCTCCAAATCTACCAAGCGTGCGTAAACAGGTGTAGCATACTCCCTTCTCAAGTACCATTCTGAGAGTGAATAACTGGTCGGTTGTGCTTCTGCCGGGACGAATACCGCACTGCTCATCTCCTAATCGTGCCTCGGCCACAGCTCTGCAACTGCAACGCGTTTCTAATGTTAATTTCGATTCGCCAGAAAAAAGCACTTATTCTTTCCCGAGATCACTTTTTTCGTTCGTTTGGTACAAAAAAAGCAATCTTTTTCAGAGTCGAGAGCACTTTTGCGAATCTAGATTTTTTCTCAGAGACGCTCGAGATTTACCAATACACTTACATTATGATGAAAAAAAAATCTTCACAACAAAAAAGGTAAACAACTTTTGGCAGCCACACCACCAACACCAACAAAGAACAGCGCAGTATACTTCTTTTTGTTCGATTGGCCAGACGAAATCTACAGAAATCTTAAAAAATCTCAGATTGCCAATCGAATTCAACATAAAATTTCGAAAATCTATATTATAAAAATCATGGTCAATTGTGTTTGTCGATAATGTTCTCTGAAATGCGTAAACCGATTTTGATTCTGGAATTTCCCATGAAAGGTGACGTTGATACCATGGTTTATAAGTTCATACGGTCTTTGTAGGTGTATTGGTTCATGAGTTATAGGGGCGTGGCAGCTCCCATACAAAAAATGCATTCAAAATATTATTCCTCGAAAACCACTGAATCGATTGAATTCAAATTTACATACAATCTTAGGTATCGGCCCAGGAGTATTCCTGTGAAGATTGGTCAACATTGGACAAAAGGGCGTGGCACCTCCCATACAAAAAAAGCATTCAAAATCTTATATCTCGAAAACCAGCAAATCGATTGAACTTAAACTTATAGATAATCGTAGTTATTGGCCCTGGAGTGTTCCTGTGAATATTGGCCAAAATTGGACAAAGGAGCGTGGCACCACTTATACAAAAAAATCATTAAAAAATCTTATATTTTAAAAGCCACCGAATCGATTGTGTTCAAATTTACACACAATCTTAGGTATTGGCCCAGGAGTATTCCTGTGGAAATTGAGTACTCCATCAATCGAAAGGAAATCTGCCTTGTCGCTTTCCTGGATATTGAAGGAGCCTTCAATTACACATCCTTTGAGTCTACCAACAGGGCTCTCAACAACATGAATCTGTCCCCAATTATAGGAAGATGGATAATGGCTATGCTCAATAAAAGAGTAATCCAGACCCGCATCGACGATGTGGAACTTTCGGCGTTAACGACCAGAGGGTGTCCTCAAGGGGGCGTCCTCTCGCCACTCTTATGGTCCCTTGTCATTGACGACCTACTCCAATCCCTGGCCAATCTAGGGATTGATGCTATAGGATATGCCGACGACGTAGCAATCGTTGTCAGTGGCAAATTTGAAAGCACGATCTCAGAAATACTGCAGCATGCACTATCCATAGTTGAAAGATGGTGCAACAAAGAAGGTCTTTCTGTAAATCCTAAAAAGACGACTATCGTACCTTTTACCAGACGGAGGAAACTAGATCTCCTAACTCGACCCACTATGTATGGCGAAACCATTGAATTTTCACGGGAAGCCAAATATCTGGGAATCATCCTTGACAGTAAACTATCATGGAATCCACAAGTAGAACGCATCGCAAACAGAGCCAACAGATCTCTTTGGATCTGCCGTCGAGTCTGCGGTAACAATTGGGGTATAAGTCCCCGGATGATGCACTGGCTATATTCGCTTGTGGTAAGACCAGCGATGACCTACGCTGCCGTGGTCTGGTGGACAAAGACTAACGAAGTCACTACAGTCAAAAAGCTAGAACGGATTCAACGTATAGCCGGAAACTGCATGACGGGCTGTCTACGCTCCACACCGACCGCTGCACTGAATGTCATCCTAGGCTTATTACCTTTCCAAGTACACATTCAAATGGAAGCAAGACTAAGCATTCATCGCCCATTCCATTCGAATAATATCGACCCCCATTCCTATCATGGAGGTCACCTGTCTTTAATTGACACTATGGAGCCTGAAAGAGCGTTCAGCATGTTTCTAGATGACATGTTACCGGAATATGGCTTTCATAAAAACTTCTCTATCATCATCCCGCCAAGGGAAGAATGGGAAAAATACAAACCCAATCCATTGCAACTTGATCTAGTCTGGTACACAGACGGCTCCAAGATGGATTCAGGGACTGGATCTGGCATTTTTGGAGAATCTCCTCAAGCGAACTTCTCAGTCAGCCTAGGCAGGTTCTCGTCCATATTCCAGGCTGAAGTCCTTGCCATCAATCACTGCGCTAGAATAAACTTACGTTCTAACACAAGTGGTAAAACCATATTTATCTTCTCAGACAGTCAAGCTGCTCTTAAAGCTCTGAACTCATCTGTTATAAAATCGAAGCTGGTCCTAGAAACTTACATGGCCATCTACAAATTAGCAAAGAAAAACCTAGTCATCCTACACTGGATTCCAGCCAACAGGGGATTTACTGAAAATGAAACGGCTGACTCTCTGGCCAAAGTCGGCGCGACAACTCCACTCGTCGGACCTGAACCCTTCTGCGGTGTCAGTAAGGGATGCTTCAGGGAATACATTAGGAGCTTATCTCAAATCGAATCTAATGAACTCTGGCTTAAAAACACCTGGGCAGAACTGCACCAAAATTCTCCCAACGAAAATCCTATTTTCTAACTAATCTGGGTAAAAACAACCTAAGAATCCTGACAGGAATTATTACTGGCCATGGTCTTATGAAAAAACATCTTCACCGAATCGGAGTCTCACCAGACCCCACATGCAGACTGTGCCTAGAGAGTGATGAATCCTCTCTTCACATTCTCATGGAATGTCCGGCTCTCTTCCGTCTTAAAAAGAAAGTCTTTGGCGACGAAATACTTACCTCGGCAAATCTAGCTGAATTACCCCCAGAGAAGATCCTTGTCTTCCTGACTGTCTCCGGAGTAAAAAGATGGCTCTAGGACCCTACCAGGGATGGCACAATAGGCTCCTGTAGAGAGGCCGCAGTGCCAGGGCCGGTTAAGGCTCTCCCGATCAATCATCTAATTCCTGTGAAGATTGGTCAAACTTGGACAGAAGGGCGTGGCACCGTCCATACAAAAAATACATTTAAAATCTTATATCTTCAAATATAAGGAGTATTCCTGCGAAGATTGGTTAAAAACGGACAAAGGGGCATGGTACCTCCCATACAAAGAGTACATTTAAAGTCGTATATCTCCAAAACTGCCCAATCGATTGAACTTAAACTTATTAATAATCTTAATCTTGATCTTCTGAAGATTTGTCAAAATTGGACAAAGGGGCGTGGCACTGCCCATACAGAGAGACATTCAAAATCGTATATTTCAAAAACCACCGAAACGATTGAGCTCAAATTGACAAATAATCTTAGGTGTATTAAGGGGATGTGGCGCTATTTTTCGACAGTCATGGGAGCCAAAGTTAGTTTGTAAAATTTGTAACATTGATAGCTATGCATTGTCCTGATAGACAAGAATACTTTCTACGCAATACGATTCCTGGAAAAACCAAAAATATGTAGGCACGGAGCGTTACAATAAAAACTGTTTATCACTGATTTAAATGAATTTGAAACTAATTTTTTTATTTTTCTATTTTGCACTACGAAGTGTGCAGGGGTTCGCTAGTGAATTTGATAAATCTCGAATGGGTCAAAATCTAGAAAGACTCTACCTCGAAAAAAATCTAGAAAATAAAACTGCTTTCGAGATTTTTATAATTCACTAAATTTACTGCGAAAGTAATGAAAAGAAGTCTAAAATGAATACTTTGTAACTTCTATTTTTGCAAATAATACATTTTTAACAAATAGTCAAAACAAAACACATTCCTTCGAAACCATAACTATTACTATTCAATAGAAAATAAGTTTAGATATTAGTTTCATTAAGGGTGTTTGTCCAAACGTATGTAAATATATAATGTTGGACGTAGGAGCTAAGCCTCGCGGTGTTTTGACAATAGCACGTCAATAAGGTTTTAGAAAACCTGGACCTATTACACAACGCTACGAGTACTTGTAGAATAAGTATGTGAATTTCTACAATCTTTTACACATTTCTGTAACACGAAGTTACAAGTTCAATGCTGATCTTATGATGATCACGTGCGGGACAAATTCAACACAGGCTCTTGTAAGATTTGGTGATATTCCGCGTCGTGTTATAGGCCCCTATTATTTTTTAGCTGACTCATTTGCTTGCAGAAACAGTGAATCAAATTGTTGTTGCATATATGTACATGCAAATCAAATTGTTTTCCATATGAGTAAATTTTGAATTAGATTTATTTTTTCGAGATTTTTTCATCCAACATTTTTTTTCAAAGGGGCACAATCACCCCAATTTCCCAATCGCTGGCAGTTTCGCCGCATTCCCATGCCACTTTAATGACACGAGAGAACCATTTGACTCCCTCTTCACCTAAGGCCTTGAGCATATCTGGCCGGATTTCATCCACTTGACAACTTTTAGCGATTTGATCGCAAAAATTACTTCATCTACCGTGGGACTATTTTCCGCCCTGCTTAAGGCGATGGATGTGTCATCCTCAATGCCCTGGATTGGATTTGAGCGATTCGGAAAAGTGCTCGCTCCGTCTGCGCAAAATGTCCTCCTCATTAGAAAGAAGTGTACCATGTTTGGATTTTGCTCCTTCAATAATGTTCCACTTCCTTCCTCTACGGATAGGCGGATAATCTGCCAGAACACCTTGCTTCCAGATCTGTGATCACGGCCTACTTTATAAATATTTATAACATTACAATCATGCAATAGCCTTTGGATTGCTTGTTTTCAGTTATAAATTTGTTACTTCTTACATTTCTATCTAAATCTAAATCTAAATCTATTCTGCTAAAATGCACTGAGTCAGCTTATTTTACAGTTTTAGTAGTGTAGTGTAGTGTAGTTCATTAGGATCATATCAAACAACTAAAAACAGCATTTATCGAATTATTACGACGAGCATACAAATCTTCAATTTTAATTTACTTAAAACTATGTTTTTTGACTTAGTGCTTAATGTTCAGTTTTACAGTGAGAGTTTAAAAACTAAAGTTTAACTCGTCGCCTATCCGATGGTACGGATTCCACAGCACGTCGTGGAATCCTGGTCGGGGACATGCGTTTAACATGACCAAACCACCGAAGCATGGATCGCTCCGTCCGGAGAAGTAGCTGCTAGACATTGAGTTCCTCACGTATTCTGGTATTTCTGATGCGATCTCTACGGGTCACACCAGCAATACTACGGAGAAATCTCAGTTCGGCAGCTTGTATCCGCGATCTTATTCTTTCGGTCATTACCCAAACCTCATGACCATAGGTAAGAGTTGGAACAAACACCAAATTAAAGACTGACAACTTAGCTTTGACACCAAGTTCAGTCCTCCTGATAACAGAATGACCAAGCTGTCTCGAAATCGATCCAGCCTGACCAATCCTACAGGAAAACTCGGCATTGCTCCTTCCATCACTAGTGAATAAGACCCCGAGATACTTAAACTTCTCCACCTGTTTCAATGGGACTCCACTAACATGCAGAGTGCATTGAACAGGCGTTCTAGAGACGACCATCACTTCAGATTTGTTCACATTTACTTTCATCTCAGCTTCAACACAAACGGCTACAAACCGGTCGAGTGCGCGCTGAAGTTCAGTCTGAGAGGACCCAAGGATGACCAAGTCATCAGCGAAGAGCAAATAACTTATCCTCAGATCTCCCAATTCGAAACGTTCTTCGCCAAAACTGCGCTGTAACATCCAGTCCATATAAGTAATGAAAAGGAGAGGAGACAACGCCCACGGTGAAAGGTATTGATTTAACGCCGTTTACCCGAACACAGCTTTTCCAGTTTTTGTAAAGAGATTGAATTTCTCTCAAGAGAGAACCGTCAATTCCATACTCCTGTAACACACTCCAGAGTTTACCTCGAGGAACTCGATCGTATGCTTTCTCCAAATAAACAGGTGTAGCATACTCCCAAGCCTTTTCAAGTACCATTCTGAGAGTGAATAACTGGTCGGATGTGCTTCTGCCGGGACGAAAGCCGCTCTGCTCATCTCCTAATCGTGCCTCGACCACAGCTCTGCAACGCGTTTCCAGCACCTTGGCAAAGACTTTTCCGGGGAGACTTAAAAGTGATATACCCCTGTAATTGGAGCAATCTCTTTTATCCCCTTTCTTGAAAAGAGGCACAATCACCCCAATCTGCCAATCGCTGGGAGTTTCGCCGCATTCCCAGGCCACTTTAATGACACGAGAGAGCCATTTGACTCCCTCTTCACCTAAGGCCTTTAGCATTTCTGGCCGGATTTTATCCACTCCGGCAGATTTGCCAGCTTTTAGCGATTTGATCGCAAAAGTGACTTCCTCTACCGTGGGATTATTTTCTGCCCTGCTCCAGAAAGTGCCCGCTCCATCTGCGCAAGATGTCCTCCTCATTAGAAAGAAGTGTACCATCTTTGGATTTGACTCCTTCAATAATGTTCCACTTCCTTCCTCTAAGACGGCGGATGGTCTGCCAGAATACCTTGCTTGCAGATCTGTGGTCACGGTCTAATTTCTCGCCGAACTCCTTCCAAGACTGTTCTTTGGCTGCTTTAACAGCCAATTTGCAAGTTCTTCGCGCCTCAATGTACCGGTTTCGAGATGGAGAGTCTCCCAAGTGAATACACACCTTGAAAGCCTTCTTCTTCTCTCTGATGGCTTCTTGAACTCCGGGTGTTTTAAACCACGCGGTTCTTTTCTCACCACCCTCCGCCACACCGAGACGCTTCACTCCACAAACATGTCCTGCATAGGCAATGACTGCTGTTGAAAACAACTGTCATTCTTCCTCTACATTCAATGGAACACTTGAAATTTGTTCAAACCTTTCAGATACCTGCCGTGCAAATTCCTCCCGCATATCATCGTTCTGTAGCCCCTCCCACCGTATGCGCGTAACCATCCTTGGTTTACACTTTGGCGGGATAGGTACTTGATCGCTGAGATACAATTTGCACAACACCAGGTGGTGATCAGTTGACAGTTCAGTTTATCTCAAAACTACTAAAATGGAGATGCGACCTTTCTTCTTACGACGGCAGTATATTTTATTACAAATGTTTTATAGTCTATATCCTACATCAGGGGTTCCCTAACTGTGCGTCGCGACGCCCTGGGGCGAGAACATTTCTGCTGTAAATATGTAGGTACAGGAGAACCTGAGGTACCTAATCAATTTCTCGCCGTATAAGAAGTCGGCCTCTCGTAGTTTTCAACTTATCGAATATTGCATTGGGACTTGGGCCTACACCCGTAAAAATCCAGGAGCTCAAAGTTAATGACCATAGACAACGCGAACGCCGTTTCTTCGCTGACTGGGCTTCGGAGCGTTTGGAAGAGGACCCAATTTTGTCCGAAAAATCATGTTTAGCGACGAGGAGCATTTTTGTGCTTTTAAAAGGACGTTGCAAAAATATTTCAACCTGTATAAGGAGTCGCAGTTTGAAAAAGATTGGGAACCCTTGTCATACATGATGCAATCTCTTTTGTTAGATATTATTAAATTGGAGATCCGCCAAAAAAGAGTATGATCAATTAGCGTTCCGTGGCCAAAAAAACGTATAACTCCTGGTTTCTAACTCTAAAGTTTTATGAAAAAGTAAATTGGTAACCTTGTCATGTGCTGTTGCTGTCACCTGAAAAGGAAAGTTCTGCAAGCAATTTGTCCAAATGTTCAGTGTGTAGATATACCTTTTATTTATTTTGGGAAGGATTATCTGAAAAGAAAGGAAACAATTAGGAATTATTAATGAAAACTCACCGACTGTGTGGGACGTTCGCCAGCTTTAAATTTTGAGCTTGCAGCTGAGGCTGACTGTTTTCCTTTTAAGATCAGCACCGGTGGCCTGTGAACTATTGGCAAGGAAGTACGTATCCCAAAAGCTTTAACTTTGAAAAGAAGTTTAGACACAATTAAAAAAGCTGTATTTATTTGCAGGAAGGGAAACTATAATAATTGAGATGCCCAATTTAAAAAAAAACAGGTATAAGATCAGACACATTGCGATTGGCAAGCTCTTGAAGGGATTCGTTTGAGACACAACGAAATAGTCTAAGAGCCAGTGACATTTTTCAGTGATGATTTAGGTAAGTTCTATTTTTTGAGAGAATGTTGTGGGCGACTTGACTAAGTGTCAACCGTGAGGATGCACCCCGGTAGCGGTATGGGAGGGAGGCAGAACGCCCTTAAGTTGTAAAAAAAAACAGTGCATAAAATTATTATTTAGTTAAGGCTGAAATTTTGTTTAGTATCCGTCTGGCAGTTAATAAATATCGCTATAATATTGGCAGATCGATTGGCCGGTATGAATAGGGTGGCAGATGACCCCAAATGCGTCGTGTGAGCAACGAAAATTTTATTATTTAGTTAAGCTTAATTTTTTACTATGTTGTTAGGGCAATCATTTCAAGTATACATTTTCATTGGCAGAACAATATGTCGGCATTAACCCCCTGGCAGAACGCTTCAAACATCTCTTATGCGCACCTTCATATTAGTGGAGCGGCATAGTATAAAATTGTATAAAAATTGTGCACTTTGTGATAAAAGCATATGACATTTTTACAATGATGGACATGGACACACAATATGAAATTGATTTTAAGCTATTGGGGCACTTAGTTTAGTTTAGTTTAAAGTGGCTCTCGATGAGAGAAACACGTAGGCCGTTATTCGGCCCATTGTGCATACCACTGGGATTTGGGGAGCTGTTTCTTTACTGGCTACTCACGTAAACCTTTTGCTGCCGGTTATAAAGCCAAGAATGTTAGCGGCGCTGAGATTACCTAGATCACTGAGATCATTGAGAAAATAGTTTCCTAAATAGGCCCTTCTTAGATTGGCCAGGGCAGGGCAGCTGCAAAGAAAGTGAGTGACGGATTCGTCCTCCTCCTCGTCCCTACAGCTTCTGCAGAAGTCATTATATGGCAGACCAAGCCTTTGGGCGTGTCTGCCTAATACGCAGTGCACGGAGATCACATTAACAACTTTCGAGATGCTAGATCTATTAAGTCGAAGAAGCTCCTTGGATCGCTTTGCGTCCAGAGCTGGCCAGGTGAGCTTGGCAGTATCGCAGTATCCCAAATGTTTCCATCTGAAGCCTGCACTCATTACTGCGTCCGCATGAATTATTTGTTTAGCGTGGGAAAGTGGTGCATACACGTTGCGCAGGCTTATGCTCTCCACGCCAGAGGAGCTTCGCCTTGCTAGTTCGTCTGCTGCACAGTTCCTTGGGATGTCACAGTGACCTGGAACCCAGCAGAGGGTGAGGTTGTACTGTCCAGCTATCTCGTTTAGAGATATGCGGCAATCTTCCACCGCCTTGGATCTTATTTCGCTGGATATTAGGGATTTGATTGCAGCCTGGCTATCAATGTATATAACGAACGATATCCCTTTGCGATACCGAATTAATCGACAGCCACGCTGTAGCTTGACGAATAGCTGTAATTTCGGCCTGAAAAACACTGCAGTGTATCGGAAGACTGAAGGAGAGGCACAGGTTCAATTCCTCTGAAAAGACTCCGGCGCCCACTCCCTCTGGTGTCTTAGAACCGTCTGTGAATATTGACAGTGATTTGTGTAGGACATTTTGGGAATCCCACTGGTTTCTGTCCGGTATTTCGTGGGTGAAGCCTCTTTCGAAATTGATTTTCGTAGGCAGATAGTCGGTATTTGTGGGCAGGGGGATCGTCTGTAGAAGGATGCTGGCGTGTCCATGTCCAGTTGCCCTCTCCAGTGTTTCCCTTCCCTTAATCTGATCGCCACGTTGGTGGCATATTCTTTACTGACGATGTCTAGTGGAAGTAGGTTAAGCATGGTTTGCAGAGCGGCGGTTGGAGATGTCCGCAGTGCTCCCGTGATGCACATACATGCCAAGTGCTGAATCTGGGGCACTTTATATTGCGCATGTGTGAGATTTGGCAGCCATTTTAAATCTTCATATATACAAACGTTGGTATACGTTTCTTAGCGATCGTGTAACTCCTAAACGACTTGACCAATTAAGATTATATTCACACAATAGACTTGTTTTACCAAGCCGATAATTTATAGATATGCTAAGATCCGATAGGTGGCGCTGTAGTCAAGTAATTAACAAATTCTTTATTTATCAACCAAAATGATTCATATTTACAATCTTGGTTTAGTGTAAAAATGGGAAAATACAAAATCTGGACGCGATAGGTGGCGCTGTGATCGAATTATTAATAAATTTTATATTTAGGTAGGTACCTACACTGTAAAAAATTTACGTAGTAAACCCGGAATAAACACAAGTAAATATCTACGGAGTAAATGTGAAATCAAATCCACTAAACTCAAATAATGAAACGCAATGTTACTCTGGTACAATTCTTTTCATCTTCTAAGACAGATTTATGAAGCTTAGCCTTATAGAGGCGCTATAGCCTGGGATGGACCTGGGATGGACCTGGGCCTTTAACTGCAACGATCTTTACTAACCTCCAGTTCCGCACTCCAAGTTAGTTGAGTCCACTTCCATTTTGCGTTCTAATTCAAAAAGAACCTATGAGATCATCATTAGAAAATGTCCATTCTTCTAGGCAGTGGTTTCACCAAAGGCGAAAAAGGTAAACGAATCAAAATCTTCAGTCCAGGGTTATCGAACATCCAACATGTTTTTTTTTTTTCAATTTTGACTTAAAATCACCAACAAGACCTAAAAAAAATCCTGATCTATACAACTTTGGTACCGATTTTTGACGATCGATATTTTCGGATTCAATTGACTCGCAAGTCTGAGAGCTAATAATAATATTAGTCATGGAGAAAGCCGGCCTATGAGTTGTATATTCACCCTTATTCCCGTTGGCGTTTGTCATATACGACTCTTTTGTCGTGACGTTATAAAAACGATATTCAGCTTTTTTTCAAACTTTTGTTAACGATTTTGCTTCTTTTTCTATGTGTTCACTGTATTTTCAAATCGCTTGTCTCAAAAAAGTTACAAACTCTGACTTAAAACCGAAATGAAATATTAGGCGTTTACGACAAACGCCAACGGGAATAGGGGTGATTATTTTATCATAATTATGAGAAAAATAAGAGATTCCGATAGGAAGTGGATTTCTAATAAAATATGTGTTATTAGTATATATTAGAAGCGCTTGGCTCGATTGCTACACTGTCAGAAATTAGTGTATAAGCAAACAATAATACTATTAACGAATCTACCAGCCAAGGGTCACTAATGTGATATCGTATTCCTATTCATGTACATATACTGATAGATACAACAGATCTTTTTAGGTCGCGGTGTCAGCCAAATGGGCAGGGAACTATTAAAAAAAAATACTAATAGATTTTATACTGAAAGTAATAAAGTAGGTTTCAAGGTTATGACTTATCAATATCATTGAAGAAACGAAAGATAAGGACGAACTTATTAAAGTGGGTTTTTTCTATACATAATTTAATTAATAATTTTGCCATATTATACCGTCTATAACGCATATACCTCTATCAGCATATTTCTGTTGGGCGTTTGTCGTGTCGTGTTAATGACAAACGACAACGGGGAATAAAAAATCCATCAACGAAACAAGTGTTCCAAATTATATGTTCCATAGGTTTTGATCATCAATTCGTATCGCTTATCTTAGTCGTACGATCCATAGTTTATAAGTATGTAGAGCAAAATTAGATATCAATAACTTTGCAGCGAAAATTTAATTAATACGCTAAAAGTGCACGAATTGAAATTGTCAATTAAGACTTAATTAAGTCTGAGGGAATAATTTTTATAATTTGCAAAGTTCGTCAACTTTTTTATTTTACTGTTTTGAATAAAATCATGAAACTGCGCGACGACTGCGCTGACGTTGGAATATTTTATCTATGTTGGCAAACACATCATCGGCTTGTTTAGCTGCGTCAACTTTGAAATGCAACCCTTTTTTAGAGTAGTAATCAACCAGGACTTTAGTTTGCCTATGGTACGACTCGAGCCTTTTCTTTAAAGCATCCGCATTGTCATCAGTTCTCTTTATGAGGGGTTCTCCTGTAATCTTTTAAACAAGTTTATACACTGTTTCGAATAGATATATACTGTATATTTACATCATCACGCATTGAGACCTTAGGTGGATGGAACTCCTCATGGTAAGATCTTCCACTCGGTGTGTGAATAAGACGTCCAGTGATCCTTCTAACCAGTAAGCTATCATCGATGGCGAATTCAACAACTGCGTCCAATTCAGTTTTTCTTTTTTCTAACATACCATCTAACTGAAAAAATAATGTTTATAAGTATAATATTCATTGCATTCGCGAATTCTACATCTACCTTTTCTGCTTGTACAACTGTTCGAGGGAAACCATCAAGAAGAAATCCGTTTTTACATTCCGGTTTATCTAAGTTGTTAGCAATCAAATCGACAACTAGCTCGTCGGATACGAGTTTTCCTTCGTCCATTACTTTCTTCAGATCTGCACCCAATTTGGAGCCAGAAGAAATCTCGGCCCTTAGCATATCACCAGTTGATAAATGGCAAACACAAAATTTTTCCTTGAGAAGGGGAGCCTAAGATATTGTTAAAATACATTTAGAAAGAAAAGAATTGTTACACAACTTGTTAATAAAATTCTGAAATAAATGCGCGCCGTAATATAAAATACCTGTGTACCCTTTCCTGAACCCGGGGGACCAAGAAGCACAGCTTTAATTCCACCATGCTCTGGCTCGTAACGACTCAAAGGTACCGACAGTCCAGAAACCATTTTCGTAAATTGTAAAAAGGTTAAGTGAAATTAAATAATTTTAATCATTAATGGTCTCGTCCAGAGTCCAATCGTTGCCGCAATATTAAATGCAACATGAAATAAAATAAGTACTGTCAAATGTCTCTCATTCGATTTTTATTTCGGTTTTACTTGACCTTGAAAAAATAACACAGCACCCACATGGGCAATTATTTGGATAGGTTTGTTCGCTTATTATTAGTTTCCGGGGTTCAGTTACCTGCACTACAGTTCAGTTCACAGAAGTTCCTACTGAAATTATAAATTGGAAGTGCGCGCAAAATATTTTTTTGTAAATTTATCGTATAGAGACCATTGACATAATATACATGGACTGCTAGTGAAATATCAGTTTCATACAAACCTGCGAGGAAAATTGAAGCAAACATAAGCACTAGCCTATTTGGTTCAGTACGGCGAAAGTAGGAAAGTAATTTCAACCTCTGCGCGCCTTTGCTATTTTTTTTACATAGAACACAGTGCCATCCATTGTAGACACATTGCAACTGCGCAAAAATAACGACTTAATAAAATTATTTCAAACGATCTATAACAGATGGCAGTATGGCACGCTCAGCACACAAGCCTCGACACAAACAAAATCGCACGAATTGCTCGATGACATTTGAGCATTTTCGTTTCTCTCCGCCGTGAACCAAAAGAGCTAGTGCTTATTTTTGCTTCAACGAAAAATTGGCTGCTAGCAGTCCATGTATAGTATGTCAATGGTATAGACATTAGGGGTATTCACTTAAACGCGTAAAAATCTCATAAACTGCGTAAACTGCAGAATAGTTTACGCAGACCTCATAATTTTCCGCGACGATAAATTGTAAAATATATACGATTAAAATATTTTGAGGAACACGTCCGTATATGTGTCTTTGTTTGCTGTTTCTATTAATTAGGTACAGTCGTAGATTTAATTATTTTCTGCTTAGTTCGACGCGGCGTATGAAAAACGAAATTTCCAATTGCGGTCTTTTTGCCGCGAACGAAAACATCCTTTGTTTGGAATTAGAATTTTCGTTATTTAAACCCTTTTAAATATTGTTTTCTTAATACAATTTGATGGATTAATTAATTATAATACGCTTACAATAGTAAAATGTGCAATTTTCTCTTTATAAATGCATCAGAAGTATTATAATTAAAATTTTCTATTGATAATGTTATTTTCTTATTGAAATTGTACTGTCAATATCCATTTTCTTATCAGATTGATCCGTTTCCAACTCATGTTTTCATTCTTCGACGTCCGTTTTTGTTTCGACAATCCTTGATAGAGATGCTGAAAGGGACGAATGAAACTCAGCTAATATAGAGAATATACTAAATAACATATTCAACACAATTCCAGAACAATAATTGGATTTTTTTTAAGTGACCTCTTACAGATTGTCCAGATTGTACAGATTGTCACAATTTCAGAACATTTAAATGAACAACACAAATCGTTCCATATAAAACACTTGTGAATGCCAAAAATTAAAAATGTTTATCGGGCTCTTTGTACTTAGATGCGCAGAACAAATAAAAAAATTAGAACTTCGAACCGTTTTTATATAATAATTATTAATAATAATTAATGCTTACTCCACAAACTCTATTCATTTCTTGAATTTATTCTTGACTTGAAACATTTTTGGTACTACTCAATTCTCTTTTGGGTACTTATGGTGCATTTATACGTTCAGTGTTTTCACTTCAGTTCCTTGATTGTCAAATTAACCTTGTTTCCTTTATTTCTTATTTATCATTCGCGGTGATAGCTGCATTTTCGCAACACAGACCGCACACAATTCGAAAATAAGGCAAATACAGACGTCTAAAAAAAAAAATAAATAGGTGGCGCAACAGGCGTGTAGACACCCTAGGCCTAGCTTCTCGCAACCATTCGTTTTGTGTGAGTTTCTATTTTTGGGACGAATGGAAGGGACCTACAATTTTATGCCGAGTCCGAACGGCTAAATTGAG
Source organism: Cheilosia soror (assembly GCA_949372485.1). Lineage (NCBI taxonomy): Eukaryota > Metazoa > Arthropoda > Insecta > Diptera > Syrphidae > Cheilosia > Cheilosia soror. Next base: position 24,878,937 of record OX443564.1, read on the forward strand.
AAGCTTTTTCATGACAGTTATACTTTCGGATGTTTGTCAGACGTTCGCGAGAGGTGGCGCAGTAGAAAAAAACCTTAAGATGTAATTTGTGTTTTTCCGGGGATCGAACCTGGGATCCCTCGCACAGCAGTCCAACACACTAACCACTGCGCTACTGCGCCTACAGACGTCTAGCGCGAACATTATGCGACCGAGTGCGGTCTAAGAATAAAGCAAACGCAGAAAAATACGAAGATGGCGATAAGAGAATTCAAGAATCGGATGGGAATTCGCGAAAACACTGGGGGCAGATCACGTAAAATAAAAACGATTGAACAATATCGTTTTCACGCATGCTGTCTCTATTATATCTATGGCAATAAACAGAGACTGCTATTGTCGAAACGACGTCGTTCGATCGTTTTCATTTTACGTGATCTGCCCCCTGATTAACTTTCGATTCAGTTTGAATTCGATCTTTCAATTCGCACATGTAAACGTAGTAATAGATCAATTGAGTGACTGAATGCACTTCATTCTCAATATTTGTTTGAATGCGTCCATATCGAATTTCGGATGTTCGAAAATGGCTATCACTTCCGCCCTTTCAGATTTTCTGTCTTTTTTAGAAACAGCGACTACGAGTGAACACCATGAGGTACGAATTGCATTAAATAAAATAGTAAATAATCGAAAATTTATAGCAATAACTCGTTATATTGTTGTTTAATACCTTTGTAAGCTCTTTTAATGGAATTTATTTTTCTTTTAAAGTTCGCTGAAACTACAGAAGAGGCTTGCAGCCTCGGTAATGCGATGTGGCAAGAAGAAGGTCTGGTTAGATCCTAATGAAATCAATGAGATTGCCAATACCAACTCACGTAAGTTGACTATAATACTTATATGGATAAATATTTGAATTGTCTAATGATATTTTACATTTCTTTTTAGGTCAAAACATCCGGAAGTTAATCAAGGATGGTTTGATCATCAAGAAGCCAGTTGTTGTCCATTCTCGGTATCGTGTTCGTAAGAACACAGAAGCTAGACGTAAAGGCCGTCACTGTGGATTTGGTAAACGCAAGGGTACAGCTAATGCCCGTATGCCAACTAAATACCTATGGATGCAAAGAATGAGGGTCTTGCGGCGATTGCTGAAGAAGTACAGAGACAACAAAAAGATTGACCGGCACTTGTACCACGATTTGTACATGAAGTGCAAAGGTAATGTTTTCAAAAATAAACGTGTTCTGATGGAGTATATCCATAAGAAGAAGGCCGAGAAGCAACGCAGCAAAATGTTGTCAGATCAAGCTGAAGCCAGAAGACAGAAGGTGCGTGAAGCCCGTAAGCGCCGAGAGGAGCGTATTGCAAACAAGAAGCAAGAACTTGTTCTACTCCAGGCCAAGGAAGATGAGGTTGCTGCTCTAGCAGCAACTGGACCAAGTAAAAAATAGAGTTCTATTTGCTTTGTCTTTAATTCCTTTTAATATAATTGAAACAAAAAAAAAATAGTCCTTTTTTATATATCATTGGAAGTGTCTCGCATTATATATTTCACTTGTGCACTTGAATGCATAACTCTTCGGAGAGCGGATTCCTTAAAACGAATTTTTATTTGTGTGATGCCATGTCATTTCATCATCTGTCAGCAGTTTCACTTTTTCATTCAAAAATACACATCAGCGAGCCCCTATGTCGAACTTAGCCATGCATTTGCTTTTGTTTAGATTGGATGGAAAATCTAGAAAGTGTTGCCAGTAACGACAGTCATAATATGCGATATTTCACAATAAGTTTCAATCGCATTGTTCTATGAAATTATTGACGAGCTATTTCACAATGTTATTTTACAAATGATACTTCATTGTATACTGTGCAGCTCGCTTTGCGAAATTATTTGCAATGTTGGTACCTATTTTACAATAACTACCTTGCTCATAGTTTGCCGTTTTTTCTTTTTATTATGAAAGTTATTTTGAAACAAGTGTTCTGTGGATTGCATTTTTCGACGAAGATCTTCGGTGTTATGGGTGTCGTCTTGAGGCCCCGGTTGTCGTGTAATTGATACAATTTTTACACATTTACATTTATTTTCCAGAATGAATATAAGAAATAAAAAACTATTTCAACTTTATTGAACGAAATGGAGAGAAATATTCCTTTGACAAAATCATTCACAAAGGGCCTGACAAAAGGTGATGTTAATCGTAAATGTGACGGCGTAGAATTATCTCTAAATTGTCTTGAACCGCCTTCGATAGTATAAAATACATTTTAAATCTGAAAATAATTCTTATTAGAACAAAGTTGATCAATTTAAATTATTTCTACTACTTACTCAACGTGGGGCAAATCTGTGTGTCAGTATGTAGGATTTCCAGTTGAATTGAAATTATCATTGCTTTCTTTCGTAGATTCAAGAGTTCTCTTCCTCTTGTATTTGTTAATATCGATCCCCAAATTTTGTTGTTTTGCGGTGAAAATTCCGCCTATAATGAATTTATTTCCAACTTTTCCGAAGAGGTATTTAAAGTCGTTTTGTTTTAGCCTGTAGCTAGGAAAACAATATGCCGCAGCTGCCGTTATCTGACCGCTGCTTGTTTTTTTATTTAAGGATTTAAGAAGAAAACCTAGTCACGGAAGCGCAGGGAATAGTAGATGTATTTAAGCAGCATTTCCAGCATCATGTTGAGAGAGTGATCCAGTCAATGAAGAACCATTTTCACCACCTAGTGTAGAAGAAGTTGGCTTAGCTATAAAAAATGAAGAGCAACAAGGCCGCAGGCTCATACAATGTGAACATCTTAAACCCCGTTCTGCAACACAATAATCGGCACGTACCAGTGTGGCTTCCGGCCCGGCAGATCGACTATGACCGAAATTTTTCGCGCTGAGGAAAACCCTGGAAATCAACGAATTTCAAGTCGAAACTTACCACCTATTCATCGACTTCAAAGCCGCGTATGATAGCATACATCCTCAGGAGCTCTATATAGCGATGGCCAAATTTGGATTCCCGGCAAAACTAATTCAGCTGTGTCGCGTGACGCTGGAAAACACGAGTTGCAACATACAGTTTGGAAGTATCTCCTCCGAACTATTACAAACATGCATCGAATTTTTGCGAGGAGACGCGCTATCCTGCGACTTCTTCAGTCTCGTACTGGAGCAAATAGTGCGCAGGTTAGGTACCAACACGAAAGGCACTATCGTCAACAGGTCCGTTCAGATGCTGGGGTATGCGGACGATATTGACATCATCGGTCGCTCCCAGCGTGCCGTGATAGAAGCGTTCACGGCGATTGAAGAACGGGCGAAATCCGCTGGCCCTGAAGTAAATGAGGACAAGACTAAGTGCATGCTATCAACAAACAAACGGGCATCTAGGACAAAACGTCACTATTGATAGCAGCAATTCCAAGGTAGTTAAGGAGTTCACTGTTCACCTAACTCGGAGTAAACATGAACTCCGCGAATGACACCCTAGTAAAGATCCGGCGAAGAATTATCCTAGGAAACCGTTGCTACTTTCGGTTTGGCAAAACAATTGGGTTCAAAGCTCCTAACTCGTTAAAACGGGCGTCTGCTTCGGCTTTGCCATTGAATTTGCTGTGTTTTTCGATTTCGCAATTTCTTTACGTGCGAAATTATATTCCATTGCACTGACACCTTTTTTTATGTGTACCCAAATGGTTTATGGGAATGAAAGTCATGGAAAGACATGTGCGGCCTAGCACTATTGGTCGTCCAGAACCATCCGGAAGCAATTCGAACGCTTATGAAGGCATTCGATTGGCACTCAGCTGTCAGTTATTCTTCTGAAAAGAAGAGAACTTTGATTCTGGATTTGAAATCAGTACCTACGATAGGTAACTTAGGAGCCAACAATTGATAACGGTTTTTTTTAGAGGGGTTCAAAATGCAAGCATTTTTTACTATCGGTCTATATCGCTCCATTTAGGGCTAGTGCTTATGTTTGCTTCATTTTTCCTCGCAAGTTTGTATGAAACTGACATTTCACTAGCAGTTCATGTATAGTACCTATGTCAATGGCGCCAATAGTACCTACTTCCATTTCTCCGCTATTACTACGTCATAAATTGTTGACAGATGAATACTGATGAACAGCAGGAATGAGCGACATGGGCAATGCGATATCTTGTCTTGTTGTATCATGAATTATAATGCTGCTCGTCCACTTAGTGCCCAACGCATCAACCAATTTTATTCAACAGTTTATTCAACTCTTTTTTGCTCGTACACTAGTGCACAAACTCACGTTGTTCATGTTGAGCAACGTAATTCCAATTAAAGTTAAACATTTCTTTGTTGAACGCGTTGCGGGCGCCGTACACCTAGTTTATCAGGTAGGTAGAAGTGGTGGTTCATGCCTTTGAACCCAATTACCACTATGGTGTGCCGTTTTGTTACCACGCCTCGTGTGACCTATTTTGTTGTGATTGTTAAGGATGTGGTCTGGTCGGTGCCTATAGCCAACCTGTGGAATTGAGAAAACGCATAAGATCCTATATCCCTTTGCCCGAGATGTCGCTAAGGTCGTCAAAGAATGGTTGGTTTCATTGACATACTATACATGGACTGCTAGTGAAATATCAGTTTCATACAAACCTGCGAGGAAAAATAAAGCAAACATAAGCACTATCCCTTTTGGTTCAGTGCGGCGAAAGTAGGAAAGAGATTTCAACCTCTGCGCGCCTTTGCTATTTTTTTTTTTACATAGAAGACAGTGCCATCCATTGTAGAAACATTGCAACTGCGCAAAAATAACGACTTATTCAAATTATTTCAAACGATCTATAACAGATGGCAGTATGGCACACTCAGCACACAAACCAAATCGCACTAATTGCTCGATGACATTTGAGTGTTTTCGTTTCTCTCCGCCGTGAACCAAAAGAGCTAGTGCTTATTTTTGCTTCAACGAAAAATTAGCTGCTACTGCTAGCAGTCCATGTATAGTATGTCAATGGGTTGGTTTAGTGCGCGCAGTCTGGCTCTCGCTAGAGCTGGACATTTACAGAAGAAGTGAGAGAGCGTTTCTTTTTCATTTGCATTACCGCAACTGCGGCAATGAGGGTTGTATCTGTATGGGATACCTAGTTTGGCCGCATGGTCTCCAATTGGCCAATGCCCCGTGATTATTGCCGTGATTCTGGCGATATCTGGGCGGGTTCTGTTTAGTAGGTTATTTGTTCTGTTTTGGTTGTAGGCAGGCCATATCTTCCTTGATATGACGCAGTTTGTCAATCCCGACCATCGGAGATTGGCTTTCTGCAGAAAATGTGAATGTATTTGTCACTATGCCCTGGAATCCAGAGAAGTGTGACCCTGAAACGTTCGCTCAGACATGCTAGCTCGTTCCGGCACTCCTGCACCAGTTTGGAGTATATGGTAGCCGAATCGATGGCTTTGAAAGTGGCTTGGCTATCTATAAGGATAGCAATGCTTACTTTGTGCGTTTTGTCACGCCCTAGTTGCGTGCTGGCTTCTCGGATGGACAGTAATTCGGCGTGGAATCGCTGGCAAAATCCGGTAAGCGAACTGAAATTGATATTTGCGGTGATTCCGAGTAGACACCGGCCCCCACACCACAGCTCATCTTAGATCCGTCGGTGTATATGACCATGTCGAAGCCCTTCACTACTTCGTCCCTCTTCCACTGAAGCGTTGTTGGGAAGCCGACGTGGAACCCTTTCGTGAAGTTTAATTTGGGTGTGATGTAGTCGGTTGGAGACGTGACCATGCCGTTTGGTAACGAATCCAGGATGTTAGTATGGCCATACGGCCTTGCAGTCCAGCATCCAGACTCCTTTAGTCTTAGAGCACTGTGTAGGTCAAGAGGTAAAAGATGCAAGAGCACAGTGAGGGCATCTGTTGGGGCCCATCGCATTGCCCCCGTGGTGCCTACGCTGGCTGTTCTTTGCAGTCTTTTCAGTTTCGTGAGGTTGTAGACTTTGCTCAACGCAGGCCACCATACTAGTGATCCATACCTGAGAATTGGGCGCACTACGGCTGTGTACAATACATCCACAAGGTCATCTTTGAAGTCCCCACTTCTTTCCAAAGGTTTTGCTACAGGCATAGAAAGCGACCGACGCCTTCCTTACTCTGTGTTCAATGTTATGTTTCCAGTTAAGTTTTGGATCGAGCATGATACCTAGATACTTAGCGCTGGACGACAGTGTGAGTGGTTGATCATTTAGACGGGGTAGGGTAAAGTCGGGTATTTTGGTTTTGGTAGTGAACAGCATCAGTTCAGTTTTGCTCGGGTTAACACCGAGGCCACAACTTGCAGCCCAGGTGCTTACCTTGTCTAGAGCGGCCCCCATAATTTCACTAATCACGGTGGGAAACTTCCCTGACCCTAGTATCACCACGTTCCCTGTCTAGTTTCACCAGAATTTTATTTATAACCATTAGCCATAGTAGGGGCGAGATGACTCCACCCTGTGGCGTTCCTCTATGGGCAAATTTGGTTATGTGGCTGCTGCCTAGTGTTGCCTAAACAGTTCTTGTCCTGAGCATAGAGACTATCCATTGACTAATAAATTCCTCTATGCCCAACTCAATCAGAGATTCAAGAATAGCTTCAGTATGTACGTTATTGAAAGCTCCCTCTATGTCTAAGAAGGAGGCTAGTGTGTATTCTTTATAATGTAGGGATATTTCGATTTTTTTGGGAAGTGAGTACTACAAAACCAAAAGTGAGTATACAAGTTTTGCATGTAAAAGTAAAAGTGAGCTAGCTATAGATTCTCAAAAAAATACGCCACGACGAAAACGCTGTAGTCCAACTCGAGGAACTTTTTTTTTGCCAAAATCTGACATTTTGATCAACTAGATGTACGAGGTCATTCAACAATTGAATGAGTTGGTCAACTAGGTGTACGGGGTCATTCACAGTTGAGTGAGTTGATAAACTAGGAGTGCGTTGCTAAGGTTAGCGACGCCTCGGATGGTTTGAAGCTCAAGCTTATCCCAGCTAACGAAATCCCGAGGAGACCTAGGGCCCGCATTTGGTTGCCCAATATGAAAATAGACGGGGGAAGGCTCCTCTAATGTCTCATACTACACAACCCGGCGGTTCCAATGGATGACTGGGCAGTCATCAAGGCGGAGGAATCCCACAAAAACACGATGTCCTTCCTGCTGCTCATAAACAACGAGTGCCTGGCGGCTCTCGCTAAAACAGACCACAAACTCAGGTTTGGCATACGGCATGGCAAGCTCAAGGTTTTTATTTCCTCCGGTCCTGAGGACGATGCAGACATCGTCGAAACTGGCAAGCTGATGGAAGAACTCATGATCTCTGACACAACCCCATCAACATCAAAGGATAATGCTGAGAGTCGTACAGATTAACCTGAGGCACTCAAGGTGTGCCTCCAATAATCTCCCTCTTACAGATCATTAGCCTCGACTGTAGCAAACGGATCTCTCTTTCAAAATTACGTGGCTGGTAATGTAAATCCACCATTATACACACTTTTGGTTTTACATGCAAAATTGTTATACTCACTTCTGGTTTTGTCATACTCACATCCCAAAAAAATACGCCATATGAAAAAAAAAAAAACAATAAAAGGTAAGCACATTTTTACAGCTACATAACCAAAACCAACACCAATAAAAAAACAGAGGAACCTTTTTTTGTTCGTTTGGGCAGACGAAATCTAATGTGGTTTTCCATTGGGACATAAGATCAATCTTTTTTTTGATCCGGATCACTTTTCGTGTTCCATTGGGACAAAAAATCAATCTTTTTTTTGATTCGGATCACTTTTTGCAGATCTCGATAATTTTCGAGATTTGCACACACTCTCACTAATACCAATATACCTTGCACAGCTGTTTTACGTCATTCGGAATTTGTGTTCAAGACAAAATTACGAAAAGCCTCGTGAAAAGCAATTATTCAGAACAAAAACGTAAATAATGGGCATGGACTTAATTTTGGAGCAATTACTATAATCTTCGTCTTCGTCCTCGTCATCTGTATTCTGTGGATTTCGATTCTTCGTCGATATGATTTCCCACATTAAATTCGTATGTTTTCATCGACAAACGAAAAAAATGTGCACAGCTGATGTACTGTCTAATAATGCACTAATACATTTACAAAAGCAGATCAATCTGCCTATCGTGTTCCATTCGCCACGAAAAATCTGAGATCTGAAATAAAAATCTGATGGTCCCAATGGAAAACGACATAAAATCAGAGACCCGAATCTAATGCTGATTTCGATTGGCAATCTGAGATTTCTTCAGATTTCGTCTGGCCAATCGAACAAAAAAAAGTATACTGAGCTGTTCTTTGTTGGTGTTGGTGGTGTACCTGAAAAAAGTTGTTTACCTTTTTTGTTTTGAAGATTTTTTTTTCGTAGTGTGGAATTTGCAAGTTTTTCAAACACTTTCAAATAACTATAAAAGAAATCTCTTAATAAATATTCAGAGTATATGTTCACCACGGTCCACGTCCTGCACAAGAAACAAATACTGCAACTGCATAAATTGCTCGTATGACGAAGACGAGCCAGATTTTCCAAAGAGGACGACGACGACGTTGAAGATGTGCCAGTGCCACATGATGAAGATGAAATTTACACCTATATTATTTGTTCCATTTTTATCAAATTTTGGTTTAAATTATTTATTTTAATATGGTTTTTCAGTAGCTCTAACTTTTTCGACCGACTTCATAAAACGTAAACAAACATATGTCAATTCATATGTAAGTGGATTGGTAAATCTCGAGCGACTCTGAGAAAAAATCTAGATTCGCAAAAGTGCTCTCGACTCTGAAAAAGATTCCTTTTTTTGTACCAAACGAACAAAAAAGTATCTCGGGCAAGAAAAAGTGTTTTTTTTTTTTTTGGAGAATCGAAATCAATATCAGAATCTCAATAGAACACGACATTAGATAAACTCAACTCAACTCAACTCAACTTCTAGGTTATACCTACCTCAGTTTACTTTGAGCTGATGTTCTTTAGTAATTCTGGTCAATAGCCAACTACTGTATTTTGTTTGTTGTTTATGACAGTCGTGTATCAAATACTGTTTGTTTATAATCAATTAGTTCACTAAAAATGATAACTTTATCGAGAAAATTAAAAAAAGATAGCGTAGAAATGAAGAAAACCTGTGATATGACAAAAAGAATTTCCATTAGAGACCGACTTCTGGTGAAAGAAATTCAAGAAATGGAAAACACTTTACCTAGTACGTGCAGAGTAACGTTTAGTGATCCAAACATTCTCTACGAATTCACTCTATGCATTTGTCCCGACGAAGGTTTTTGGAAAGGCGGAACCTATAAGTTTTTGATAGATGTTCCAGAAGAATATAATATGGTTGTAAGTATCAATTATACTCGAGGATAAGATAAGAGATGCATTTTATAGAAAAGGACAGACTGATTGTAATATACTCGTTTGCGTTCGCTAGATCTAAAGTTGTTTCTCTAGAATAATAATTTATTGTTCATAAAGTACAATAAATGTTTATTAGATGTCTGGGTTGTGGCATTGAAATAGTGCCAGTTGATTTAAACAGAAAATGCTGTAGTAAATTGCATTTGAATCATAAAAATTTCCAAAAATATGACTTTCTTTGAGTCTGAGTTGTTTGGCCTGACCTATTAAAAGTTTGTCGAAATGCCTATATTGTATACCAGCTGTGTTCGCAACTTCGTTCGTGGCGTAAAACTTCTACATTGTTTACTTACTAATATAATAGGTAATCATTTTTAACCATTAGCTTGATGCTTTTCTTTCGGTTCTCAGAGAGAACTACACTGTGTCTTTTGAAGCGAATGTGCTTTCGATATGCGGTCTGCGTGCACAACCAAAAAGAGGAACTACGATCGTTGCCGATTTTTTCGATTTAATGAAATAAATATATTTGATCGGATCAGATTTTGGTCTGTAGAAGCAGAAATCAGGTTAATTGCCTAAAATATTTAAGGAGGACTTGCTGCCTTGAGTATTGACGATATTCGAAGATTCAATGCAGATTCCTCATCTCCGATTTGCAACTCCGTCAGTTTTTTTTTTTTCACCAGTAATATGTGTGCCTGCATTTTTCCGCGCAATGAAAAATCCATTCAACTGAATTTTTTTTACAATTTATCGTTTATCTCCATTTCTTTTTTAATATTTAGTATCTTGAATGAGAATTCGTCACGTGAGTTCTTATTTGTCCTACAGACCATTTTGGCCGAAAATGAGTTATAAATGCCATCTTACGAGTAAATTTTGGCCATGCTCATTCGATTGCTGCAATCAGTATTGTTCTTTTAGTTTTCGAGATAAAAAAATTGATTTTATCCTACGTGCTTAATTGTCCTATGTATGTATAATGAAATATGGATATAGGACCAACAGTATATGAACATTTTATGATTTGTAAGTTTGTTTGTACTTTCAAGTACTACATCTACATGTCCCTGGGTAACCAAGACACTCAATATCAAGTCTGTTGGTCTTTTTCCGGAACACACTTTCTATTTCGCAAAGAGTAATTTACTATTTTTTTAAAAATAATTTTAATTTATGGGTTTATCAAATCGTCCAACTAAGGGAAAACACCCTAAGAAAAATGTCAGGAGTCACATTCAAAATTTTCCCTGTTTAGACTCGAAAAAAAAAGAAGGACATCATCTCTGTGCTGCCTTATCAAAGGCACTTACTCAGGCTGTTTTAATTAAGCCAAAAACTACCAAGCTCATTAGAAAGGTCCACCTCACCAATTTTCATCTCTATAGTATTAGTCGTTCTCAACATACAAAACTTCAAACTTCAAAAATCGCAAACCGTAACTGACTGTTTGACTAACTCAATCACTTCGATGATGATCGACAAAATTATGAAGCACTTCCGGCCATCCTAGTCGTGAAATTTGGCAGATGTACTGTACAGGTACACGCATGTGTCTAATATTGGTTTTGTATGGAAGGTATCAGAACTACTTAATCCACATAGACAATTTTCAATACAAACCTACGGTAAAAAGAAGTCCTCTGACAAAATTTCATTCGCCTAGGTCGATTCGTTTGGACGCTGTAGTGTTTTCAACAGACAGACAGACAGACGGACATGGCTAAATCGATTTAGAATATGATCCTGATTCAGAATATATATACTTTATGGGGTCTCCGGTGACTCCTTCTTGGCGTTACAAATGTAATGTAATGACAAAGTGAATATAGCTTCGTGTGGAGTCAGCCACTAAAAATAATGAGATCTAAATGTGCGTAAAGTTCTTTGTTTAAGAAGGATAAATGTTAAAATCTTGATAGGTTTTATTGGCAAGTTTTTCGTGTATAACTTCATGATATTGTGCAATATAGTAGCTTTTCGACTTTTGGCTTCCATAACTCGAAGTTTCTATAATTCGAATTTATTTTCTTTCATTTTGAGAGTTCTACTTATGGAAGTTCCACTCCACGTATTAGAATTTTAAAACTTGACCAGTATAATAAATATAACATACACCTTTACGGGGTACACATTGAAAACAATTTGGTTAATTATATTTTTTGCGATGTTCTATTATTTTATTATATTGTGATTAGAAATGAACCAGGAGACAAAATTTCAAAGTCCTAACCCAAAGTGAATGGACATACGTACATATTCCACATAAATGAAAACTCGCGTCAGGTATGATTTGATTTTTTATACTACGCGTTCATATTGATACACTTTCCAAAGCTGCAGATCTCAATAATGTATGTACAATTGTGCATACATCATAAACTCCTTATATGTACACAGTTTGTTTTATGCATATGCATATCCATTTCCTACATCAAATTCAACTACGTCGTTTATGGACAATGTACATTCTGAATGCCCGTCGTGCGAGTGACGAATCTATTTTTAGAATGCAAATTAAAACTGCACCTAAGCAACACGGCAACCGAGAAAGTATTTTTTTTTCGCATTTGGCCTACGCATAAGTTCTACTTTAAATTTATTGTATCTCACCCTCTGGATGGACCAGAAAGATGAATGTTAGCTCAACTCAGTGAAGTATTGCCTCATTTTTTTCATTTTATTCATTTTCAATATCCCGCTTATCCATTAAGTGGGTCGCAGGTGTAGGTTGCTCAAGTGGACAATCCTTAGCTTTCGATCCTCCGCCATCGACTCCAAATCATCAAGAGCAATCCCCATACGTGTAGAGGAGCGATTATGAATTTGATCTAACCATCTCATCCTGGGCCTGCCCGATGGTACGGATTCCATAGCACGTCGTGGGATTCTGGTCGGGGACATAGGTACGTTTAATATGACCAAACCACCGAATCATGGACCGCGACGTCCGGAGAAGTAGCTGCTCGACATTGAGTTCCTCACGTATTCTAGTATTTCTAATGCAATCTCTACGGGTCACACCAGGAATACAACGGAGAAATCTCATTTCGGCAGCTTGTATTCGCGATCCTATTCTTTCGGTCATTACCCAATACTCATGCCATAGGTAAGAGTTGGAACAAACTCCGAATTAAAGACTGACAACTTAGTTTTAACACCAAGTTCAGTTCTCCTGATAACGGGAATTCAATTCTTGAATTGACCTACATAGATTTATGAGTATAAAGGCAAGTTGAGCGTAGTAAGGTCTAAATAGAAATGTTTTCACCCCTTAAAGGACGAATTTTGGAAAACGATGAATGAGGCATGTAATAATTTCGTGAGACCTCCCTTACTCCCCGCTACCCCTTTAATCCTCCACAATTCTCACCTACCCTACGGCCTAATATGGCCACATCTATAAATCAGAAAAAAAATCATGAAAATCGGACAAATGGTGCTCGAGTTATGGAGGGACGAACAGAAGGACGTTGCATTTTATATAGTAGTATGGATGTATGTATTTAACTTGTGAGACCAATTAGGTACAAAAGCTGTTTACCATTTTCTCCCAAATGACACATTATTGCAATATTACACTTATGTTGCTAGATGTACCCGTCCGGCCTAGATCTTGCCCAGGAAATGCATTGTTTATATATATGATCTTGCTTATCAGAAAAATGCAGATCAATGTTTAAAATTTTACAACTTTAGCTGTCATAAGTGTCAAGACCCTTTGTCCGATTTTTAAAAGACTTTACAAAAACAACCGAGTGTTTTGGTTCGGTGGTTTCGATGTCTATTAATCTCAGATATACCAACATCCATTTTTATCCACGCTGCTTCCAAGTTAAATGTCTATACTTTGGAAAATGATTCTTTGGTATAATCTAAGAAACAAAATCTTTCTACAGTAAGGGTATGTCTCCAATGCACAGTGGTTCCCCATAGGCCAAAACTGGAGTTGGGTGAACCCGTTGAAACTAGAATATGAGATGACTTATTTGAAGAGGCCACTACCGAAATTACTTCGGAACTACTATTGTCGAAACAATATCGTTCGAGCTTTTTCAGTTTACGTGATTTAAACCCTGATATTAGTCGTTTTTCAATGAGCAAGTAGTTATCACCGCCTTTGTTCGAGAACTAAATCACTGTGCAATGTGGATATCTTTTACCGAGAATTTAAGAAAAGACTTGCTTTGGTGTACCTTGACTCACTTTAACACAAAAATCTCCGTTGATTCTTACTACTGAAACTTTGTTTAAATATAAAATTTATTTTCTCATTCATTTAAAAGATGTGAAGCATCGGAATATAAACCAATAAAATGAAAAGTAACGTTTATATAATAGTAGCATCTCTACTCGTATGAATCTGTCGAAATCTCAGAACTTGCGAAAAAAAGAGAGGAAGAGGCGAAGAAAACCCGAGAGAACGACAATAAACAAAAACACAACTCGTAGCAACAACAAAGCACAGAGGTTGGTCTTCTCCTCCGTTCTAATCACCAGTTGGCGGGCTTGTACTCATCGCTCAATTGACAAAATCGAAGTTCAATTCCTGACAGGGGAAAGCAGAAACGTCTTCCCAAGTGGATAAAATACGGAGAATTGACTGTCAGAATTCAAACTATTCAAAACAGTCACTTAAAAGGAGTCTGATGATGAATTAGTGGTGTAGTTCGAAATAGCTATCATTCCTACCAAAGTGACTGTGTCTACGAGTTGTTGTTAATGTAATTTTCTCAAAACAATAATTCATAGACTGATATTCGACAAAATTTCCCAACAGAAATTGTCAGGGTCAATCCCAAACAAGTGAGAATCCTCGCTTCCCCACTTAATAAGGGCTTGTATTTAGAGGAAATAATACTCCTTATAAAAGCGTATAATTAAAATCGATATTTTTTTTACTTTCCAGATATGTATTTATTTTTATATCAGTTAAATTTTGCGCAACCAAGAATCACGTAGATATCTATGTACATATGTAAAACTAGCATTTACGTTCAGCTCCAATCCCCTCACAGAAGTAGCTATAGTACGAAATATATTAGGCCGCCAATAACTCGGGCCCCAAGAGAAATTTAATAAAAATCGAAAAAAGTTAATTACACAAAAAGAGTTTTAAGTGGATCGGGTAAAAAATGAGAATTTTAATTTTATCATACAAAATTTGACGCCTTTGCCCTTACTTAGAGCACAAAATTTCCCCAAATCGCATGTTATTGCTCAATTTGTCTATGAAAATAAGAACAAAAGCCATTTGTTCTTATTTTTTATTACATTTAACTTACTTACTTTACTTATCGGGCTCCCGACCCGTGAAGAGTCTCTGCCTGAGACACTGCAGCCTTCCATCCTCTACGATCCCGGGCACGCTGCTTCCAATTGTCCAGACTAAGCGCTCTGGCATCCGCGATGGCTTGGTCTTTGAAACGGAGGTTCGGTCTTCCTTGTCTTCTCGAACCTGGGGGCTGGGATTCGAAGACCCTTTTGGCTGGAGCATTATTGTCCATTCGCTCGATGTGGCCGAGCCAATGTAGTCGACGTGTTTTGGCTTTTTGGACTACATCCACATCTTAGTACAGCTCATAGAGTTCGCGGTTGTATCTTCTCCTCCATTCGCCCTCCTCGCACACTGGACCAAAAATCCGCCGAAGTATTTTTCTTTCGAAGGAGCCCAGTATCAGCTCTCCCTTCTTGCTTATCGTCCAGCACTCGGCGCCATAAAGCAGAACTGGCAGGATAAGGGTTTTGTAGAGCACACATTTCGTCCTTCGAGTTAGGAGTTATGAACCCAGTTGTTTTGCCAAACCGAAGTAGCAACGGTTTCCTAGGGTAATTCTTCGTCGGATCTCCACTAGGGTGTCATTCGTGGAGTTTACGTTTACTCCGAGGTAGGTGAACTCCTTAACTACCTCGAAATTATTGCTATCAATAGTGACGTTTTGTCCTAGGCGGTGGACAGATGCTTGTTTGTTTGTTGATATCATGTACTTAGTCTTGTCCTCATTTACTACAAGTCCAACGGATTTCGCCTGTTCTTCAATCGCCGTGAACGCTTCTATCACGGCACGCTGGGAGCGACCGATGATGTCAATATCGTCCGCATAGCCAAGCAGCTGGACGGACCTGTTGAAGAGAGTGCCTTACGTGTTGACACCTGCCCTGCGCACTATCTGCTCCAGTACGAGATTGAAGAAGTCGCATGATAGAGCGTCTCCTTGCCGAAATCCGGTGCATGTTTGAAATAGTTCGGAAGAGCTGCTTCCAAACTGCAACGTTGCAGCGCGTGTTTTCCAGCGTCGCGCGACACAGCTGAATCAGTTTTGCCGGGATTCCGAATTCGGCTATCGCCATATAGAGCTCCTGACGATGTATGCTATCATACGCGGCTTTGAAGTCGATGAATAGGTGGTGAGTTTCGACTTGAAATTCGTTGGTCTTTTCCAAGATTTGCCTCAGTGTGAAAATTGAACGGTTGGATAGGATCTTGTATGCGACATTTAGCAGGGATATGCCTCGATAGTTCTTGCAAGACATAGGATCGCCTTTTTTGTAGATGGGGCATATGGAGCTGATAGTCCAGTCATCGGGCATGTTTTCTTCCACCCATACTTGGTTGATGATTCGGTGCATGCTCCCTACCAAAACATCACCACCGTATTTAAAGAGCTCCGCTGGTAGACCATCAGAGCAGCTGCTGGAAATGCTGCTTAAACACATCTACTATTCCCTGCGCTTCGGTGACTAAGTTTCCTTCGCTATCTCGAAGAGCCTGCGTTCCGGTTTTGTAGCCAGCAGCCAGTTGCTTAGCTTTTTTATAAAACCTCCGGATGTTATTACGATCACGCGACTCTTCGATCTCCTTGAGCTGGAAGGCTGCGTAAGCCCTCTTCTTTCTACGCAGGATCTTCTTTTCCTCCCTTCTCCTGGCTCGATACTCTTCTCTCGCTGCCCTTGTTTTGCGCTGCAGCGCTTTCTTGTGTGCATCTTCTGTCACCTTTTTCCTGTATACGCATTCATCATCATACCACGGGCTCTTTCTCTGGAGTGGCTGGTACCCTACGGTGGTTTCGGCTACCTCCTTGATGATGTCGCGCCACTGGCACTGGCACCACTCATTGTTGGCGTTTGTGGTAGGTGAGTGCACAGAGGAGAGTTTCATACTCAGGCGCTCGCTGTAGGCTCTGGCTACTCCAGGTGTGCTAAGGCGTCCAACGTCGAATTTCTTTTTCTGGGCAGTTCGCAGCTTCTTCTCGTTGGACAGTCGAGCTCTGAATTTAGCCGTGACAAGAAAATGGTCAGTGTCGACGTTTGCCCCTCGGAATGTGTGCACGTCGAGGATGTTGGATGCGTGCCTCGCATCGATTAGCACATGGTCGATTTGGTTGGCGGTTCGACCGTCTGGAGAGCGCCAGGTTGCTGTGTGGATCCTTAGCCTTGGAAACCTAGTGCTACTTATCACCGTATTACGAGCTGCTGCAAAATCGATTAGTCGGTAGCCGTTGTCTGTTGTCGTTTCGTGGATTCTGTGCTTACCAACTAATCCGCCAAAGATGTTTTCCTTTCCGACTTTAGCATTGAAATCCCCGAGTACAACTTTTACATCATACTCCGGACAGGCTCCGTAGGCTCCATCCAGGAGGTCATAAAACTCCTCCTTCATAGGATCTTCAGCCTCGTCGGTAGGGGCGTGTGCACATATTATGCTTATGTTTTGGAAGGTAGCTTTGATGCGAATCACAGAAAGGCGATCACTTATCCTAATCCTTATCACTTGTCCTAAGCCGATTTCCCACGACGAATCCGCATCCTAATACATGCAATCTTTTGTTGCAGCTGTAATAAATGTCGCAATCTTTTCTTTTCATCATACCTGATCCTATCTATCGTATCTCCTGGATCGCGGTTATATCTGCCTTGTACCGCGTGAGGACAGACTCAAGTTTTTGAGTAGCACCTGGGGTGTAGAGCGTTCGTACATTCCAGGTACATACTCTTAGATCGTAGTCCATTGACGTTCCGGGTCTGGTTGCCATTGAGGAGTTCCATTATCCGAAACTGGTTGTGTCTCTCTCATAACTACTGGTTTTTTCCATGGTCGGGAAGTTACCCCGACGGCACAACCCCCAACCTGGAGGACCAGGCCCTTGTTTTGACCCTAGGACAGCGGGCCGGAAAAACCGATGTCAGTAACCCATTTTGGGATATGAGCGCTGCCGTTGACCCATATTGAGAGCTCCTCCGCCACCAACTCTTTTCCAACACCCTGACTCAGTATTGGAAGTCCCTATAGACCTGGTGTTCAAATATGTCGAAGCAGCTCATATAGGGATTACACTTACCAGTTCAACCTAACTGGAGCTGTAAGCGCCACCGTTGATTTCATCTAGAGAATTCCTCCGCTGCCGCCTAAGAGTAAGTGCCTTAGTGAGAGGACACTTCTCCCCCCTCTCTCGTTCGCTGCCACCAACGACCTTCCACAGGGGTTGGTTACCCCATCTCCAGCCGAGGTACTAGGCACCCACCAGTCACCAACGTGGATTTGAGAGTAGGAGTTGGTAGTGAGAGGCTAGAGTGAAAACGCTTGTGTTCTCATGTGATCGCATCACTACCCTTAAACCAGCATTACATTTAACTACATTAAGTTATATTAATTTTTAGTTAGGTTCCATTTTTACAATTATCCGCCTTTATGCAATTCAACTTCATTTTAACCAAAAAAAGGTACCATTTTAGAAACACATACAGCCGGATATACTTGCAGTTGCAGACAATATAGTTGATGTTCTTAAAAAAAAATATCTAATTTTTATTATATTTTATTTTCTATTTCAAGCCTCCAAGTGTAAAATGTGTGACAAAGCTGTGGCATCCAAATATATCTGTCTCCGGGGACATTTGTTTGTCCCTTCTAAGACAAAACTCAATCGATGGACTAGGTTGGGCACCAACTCGAAAATTAAAGGATGTAATTTGGGGACTTAATTCTCTATTTACGGTATGTGTTTTTGTTTGTTGTTAATATGATTTGCATATTGATTTTAAAAATAGTTCTTGGGTTTCTAATTTTAATTATATATTTCTAAAATCTGTTTTATACCGGTCGGTTAGAATAATCCGATTGTACTGTTCGATCCTTGCTTGATACTGGCATGGCTAAGGTGATAAGAGATATTCCCAATTACAACTGAACTACTGTCACAAGAAAATATCACGAAAATGTGATTGTCACATATTATGATAATCACCTTACGCAGACGAATTTTGTTGATTGTGACTATCACTTATCACTAGTCACCCTAGCCGATTCCACGCCTGTTTTTCCGTCGATAATGATTGACTGAATGACAGTCAGGGTTAAAGATAAGTCTTTCATGTTGGGAATAGTGCGTGGGGTTATACATATATCCTTACCCATCCATGTGAAATTTATTGGTTACGAAGCAACCCGGGAAAAAAATAAAACGACCTACGGATCTGGACATGAAATGGAATTAGCTATACTTCGACATATTTTCATTAAGGGTTTTTCAATAATAAACAGGGCGTTGAAGTAGAAATGGTGCCAGAAGAACCCCCTCAATGGGTCAACGGAAGCTCTCACATCCCCAAAGCGGGTTACTGGCTCCGAAATATCCGGCCTCTTTCGCCTGGCCCTCAAGGTTAGGAGTTGTGCGGAACCACGGAAAAACAACATGGTTACGAAACGGCCAAAAGCCTTGGATACGGATGGATTTACTGTTGACAATCCTGCAAAACGAAAAAAATGACTTTTGGATCTGCACGTGAAAAGTTCGAACCCTGAACAGAAGAAAGAAAGTATAACGATCTTATAATGTATCTAAAGTTGCTATCAAAGTACAGGACACGCATGCCATAAGAAACTGTAGTAGTAGAGTAGAAACGACGGACAGGGCACGTATGTCATAGGAGTCTGCCATAAGGAGAGATAATCACCCCTATTCCCGTTGGCGTTTGTCGTATACGACTCATGTTTCGTGTCGTTGTAAAACGATGTGCAGGTTTTTGTTTTAACCTTTGTTAAAAGTTTTGTTTTGTTTTCTATGTGTTCACCAATATTTCAATTCATTTGTTTAAAAAATGTTACAAAAATCGACTAAAAAATGAAGTGAAATACGAGTCGTTTATGACAAACGCCAACGGGAATAGGGGTGAATACCAGTATGTTAGCTGTGTAGAATCTAAATTTATTTACAATAAAATTGTTTCCTTATATACCTATTCCACATGAGAATTTCCAATGCATATCGATACATAAAATAGGTCGCCATCAAATATGTATCAGCTTGCGATAACGTATTGCACCATTCATAAATGTCTCAATTGCATTAATCGTTTTGGTCAACACTCCAGTGACACCGTATGAATGACACATCCACAAGAAGCATGTATCTAATTTTTGTTTGCTTTATTTTGCCTGCTTTCTTGTGGTGTCAGCATTATAGCGAGTGGCGTCAGGTGTTTGATTGACTCAACTGCTAATTGAATCATTATGCAATGTGTGCAATGTAAATAGTATTGTTATTTAGTTTTGTTTTGAATGTTGGGATAGGTCCTCTACACAATTAGCGGAGGCCATAGACTGCTACAATGCAGATATCACCACCTTCCAGGAAGGGCGGTGGGATGGGCCGGCAAAAGAGATATTGAAAACTATGACATCTACTAAGGTGATTGCTACAGAGAACAGGAGCAGCGTCTATTTGGATGTGGATTCGTTGTAAGCGGCAGACTTAGGCAAGAAGGCTTTCGACACGTTAGTGAACGCATTAAGGTGCCAGTACACGATATGTAGCACGCCTCATATATATGTGGCTCTGACGTCAACAGAGAGTGCACAAAGAGAGCTTGTACACGGCATGTACCCATTGGGACCATTCGCTGACGTCAAAATGACGTCAGTGCTACATATATATGAGGCGTGCTACATATCGTGTACTAGCATCTTTACAACTATCCGCATTAAGGCTAAATTCGTCAACATCAACTTAATATGCACTCCCGCCCCACGGAATATAAAGCGATGCTACCAAAGAGTGTTTCTACGAGCTCCTCGACAAAACATATGAGTAATGTGCTAAGTATGCCGTTAAGATCGTCTTAGGTGATTTTAATGCCAAAATAGAATAGGAGGACATCTTTGTACAACCGGGAAGCGCAGCCTACACGACACCACGTCTGGAAACGGAGTCAGGCTAATTGACTTTGCTGCGGGACGTAATGTTACTATAGCTAGCACACGGTTTCCACACCTCAACATTCACAAAGGAACATGGCGGTCAGCAGACCATCAAACGGTCAATCAAATTGACCATGTTGCGATCGACGCAAGGCACTGCTCCAGAAAGATTTCCGAACTTTCCGAGCAGCCAACATAGACTCCGATCACTACCTTGTTGTAGCCAATGTACGTATGCGGATATCACAACAACGAAGAAATACAGTGGGAAGATTTAATGTTGAACTGTTACAATCGCAACAAACCGCCAGAACCTTTGCCGATCGCATCTCCCTCACTCTTTTAGAAGTCCTATGCAGCCAGCATCAAGTACTGAAGACCAGTGGCATCGATGCTAAGAAGCCATCAGAAACGCCGCAACTTATGTGCTAGGTTTTACCCGACCACCACTCCGAAACCCTTGGTTTGATGAAAGTGCCGGGAAGCACATGCAGCAAAGCAACTGGCATACAAAGCGGCGCTGCAGAGAAGGACGAGAGCAGCACGTGAGCTCTATGAGAAAAAAAGAGGAGGGAAGGACACCGGCTTCTCCGGAGAAAAAAAAGATCGTAAGAAGCGCGCGTTCGAGGAAATAGAGAAACAATGTTCAGAAGTTTTACCAAAATGTAAAAAGAACGTGTCATGGCAACAAGACCGAAGTAGAGACCTGTAGAGACGAACAAGGACTGTGGAGTCACAGTCGGTCGATGCTGAGGACATGGAAAAACCATTTCTGCAGACTATTTAATGGCGAAAACGCTGTTAGGCAGGATAAATCATTCAACCTGGGCGATGAAAGCCAATACTTCCGGTTTTAGGCCCTTCAAGTCCACAACCGACCTAATATTCACACTACGGCAGATCCTGGAGAAAACCCAAGAAGTCCAAATCGATACTCACCATCTACTTATCGATTTTAAGGTCGCATATGACAGCATTTATAGAGACGAGCTATACTATACAGAGCCATGTCTAGTTTTGGCATACCTAGCAAATTTGTCAGTGACGATGGAGAACGCTCGCTGCTCCATAAGGGTCGGAAACAATCTCACCGAGACCTTTGATGTTAAAAAAAGATTTAGACAAGGGGCGCAATTTCCCAAAAGTCTGTGCAACTACATACTTGCATACGCCGACGACATTGACATAATTGGCAGAGCGCAGCGAGCGTTATTAGCACAGAAGCGGATAAAATGGGTTTAGTGGTGAATGAGGGCAAAACAAAGTACACTTCGCATTCAGGGAATGTTATTGTTGCTAATAAGGGGTAGTTAGTATTTTAAAAGTAAAGGATCTGTCTTACTGTCAACGTTTATTGAAGCAGAGGAGGTTGTTGGTCGATTGGAAAACGTATTGTATGTTCCGAGATTGCAAAGTATGTAATCTGGTTTCAGTGAGCAAGATAGCAGACAGGATGTGTCGGGTGATAATTGACCGCAAAAAAGCTGTTTGTCGAAAGAGATGGGAAGATTCAACTGGAAGCTTTTCGAAGGGGAAACTTGTATGAAGTTATCAAGGAAAAAAATACTTGCAACATATCTGGTGAGAAATGAAATCTTGAAATCTGGCACTGGAAGTATAGACATCTCAATTTTCACTCACTGAAGGAGCTGAAATCGGAGGACATGGTTATTGGCTTGCCTGCCTTTGGAAAGGAGAAACCACCATGTGAAATCTGCATTAAGGGTAAGCAATCTAGAATTTCCTTTTCCTAAGAAAAACGAAAAGTCATCAAAGGAAGTTCTCGAGTTAGTACATACAGACATATGTATGTATGTGGACCTATGCAGGTCGAATCATTTGGAGGGAAGCGTCATTTCCTAATGTTCATTGACTAGGAAGAGCGAGTTTTCCAGGCTTTCGTTCTCAACAAAAAACGAGGAAAAGGAAAATGGCAGCCAAGAAATAAACAGCATGTCATGGTGGGATTTTGTGCGGAATCAAAAGCATACAGACTTTGGAAGCCAGGTACGAGAACCACAATTAAGCCCAGAGATATGAAATTTCTTGAAGGAATATGCACCGAAAACACCACTGGTTGTCAAGAATACTTCTATGACTTTTCCTCAAATCCATCTAAAAGATATCATTAATGAGTTAAATCAACTTCTGATGACCAACAACAACACTTCTACGAATTTGAGAGCAACCCAAGACATTGGAATGAACCGAAAACTCATGAAGTTCAAACTAAAAATGAGAAAATTCTTGTAGAAGATATCGATGTTCCAGAGTTGGAGGAGTCACATCAAAAAGATGACAGTTTAACTACTAGTAATGATGAACTCGAAGAAACATCTGCATCTGTTAACAGTCGTATAGAGTCGATCAAACAGCGTCTGCGATCTTGGACTGAAAGAACAGAAACCGTCAATAATGTCATAGAAGATCCTTCAACTTACAAGGAAGCTTTGAAGATGCCTAATTATGAAGAGTGGGTCCAAGCTATGAAGAAGGAGTACCATTCTCTTCTAAGTAAAAAAAATTGGGAACTAACAGCACTTCCAAAAGGACGAGAAGCAATAGGATCAAAATGGGTATTCAAAACCAAACTCAATCCTGATGGTACTGTAAACAAGAGGCCATAAATATGCTGTCACAATTCTGTCAACATCCAAGAAAACAACATTGGAATGCAGCTTTCAATTTATTGAGATATCTTAAATCTACGAGACTAAAGCTATCCTATTCTAAAACTGGAAAGCCGTTAGAAGGTTTTGTACGACCGTAAGTCATCACAGAGCGGATTCTGTTTTATTTTCGCTGGAGCAGCAATTAGATGGGAGTCGAAAAAACAATAAGTTATTGCTACATCTAGCGCTGAGTCTGAATACATTGCATAAACGGAAGCTGCAAAAGAGGCGAAATATTTAAACTACATCCTAGAAGAATTGAAGTTGACTGACAAAGATCCTGTTGTTATTAATTCGGATTCTCAAAGCGCACAGCAAATGGCGAAGTTTGGGAGCCATCATTCACGAACAAAACACATTCACTATCGTTATCGCTACATAAGGGAGGCGGTAGAAAATAAAGAAGTTTCAATTAATTAGTTATCGACTGGGGAGATACCTGCCGATTTTCTAACGAAACCCGTGCCAAGAATAAAACACGAACTTTGTACGAAAAAAATATGTATCATCCAATGACTTTCTTGTTATCATAGTTGAGGAGGAGTGTTGAGTAACAACCTATTTTAAAAATTAGTCTTACAGCTAGGTTCCAGAAATCAAGTGAAATCGAAATTGCAAATCGAGTGAATTCGCTTTCAGTGTTTTGCATTTCGAGCGATTCGGAAACTTCGAAAATTTTTCGAAATCACAATTTCACTTTGTCTCAGTTCCGAAAATTTTGAAATCGAAATCGAATATAGTGAAATGTAGAACACAAAAACTCATTTCCGATTTTATTCCAAGTGAAAGTGAAATGTGGAACACAGTTAGTTTTTATTGTAATTCATTTTATTAAATTGTTCTTTTATCATTTGTTACATTAATAATAAATAAAATCTGGTCTATGGTATTCTGCTTAAGTCGGTATAGAATGCAAAGGAGTATGCTGTTTCGGTCTGATACTGGTCGAAGACAGAACGGAACGATTAGGGTCGTCGTAAGTCCCATAACTAGCTTTGATTACAACTTTTGCCTTTAAGTACCTTATAAAAATGTTTCTTCTGGTTTTTGGATTTAGCTATTGTACTCATATAAAAATAAATGACAATTCACTCAGTTTTGTTTGTTTTTCAGGATTTGCTTAATTTTGACGATCCACTGAATGGTGAAGCTGCTGAACAATATCAACGAGATCAAAAAGAATTTCAGACAAAAGTTAAAGAATATGTACTAAAGTTTGCCAGTAGATAGTTTTACACACTCACACTGACACAACACACACGCATATATATACATTATTATAGATGAAACGTTATTTATTTATTAATTATGCTTCTACTGTAAACTTAACTAGGTAAACAATTTAAGGTCACACATTCTGTAATAATATTAATTTAAATAAAACCAAGTAATTGCGCGTTAAGTGTTAGTTATAATCAGGTTTTTTCGTAAATAAATAACGCTTTAATGCATTTTTAACTATTCGGCATTAATATTTAATGTAGTGTGTGATAATATGTTTATAAATGTATAAATGGAAGGCGATCTGTATGAATTAAATCAATTGGCCTCTAAGACATAAGTTCTTTTTCGGAAGAATGCCATTAGATTAATCCGCAGGCCAACCGATGGGAGTGATAAACCCAAAAGTGGTACACTTCTTTCATTTACTTTTGACCTGGGAACAATAAGCTGCATCGCAAATGACTTTCCATCCGAGCTTTCCCATCTTCTTCTCAAAATACCGTCCTGTCAATTGCGCCCAGTATTCCTTCAGCTCGGGGCTCCTATTAAATATCTTCTGCCAATCGGATTTTCCTTCATGATCCTCCGAGGCGAGAATCAGCTTGATATCCGGATCTTCGTTTCATTAAGATAACTTGTAGGAGGTTTGCTACAGTCTTCTCGATGAAAACTATGGCCAAATATTGGAGACGTTTATGTATCAGGCCGCAAACTTTCTGGATGGGAGGGAATTGGCCAGGCTGCAAGAGCACCAGCAGCTCTATAGTGTGGTAAACGTCCGTCAGAATCGTACATCGCAAGCATGCCTAGTACTTGACAGTCCATATATGTACTTCCAATTCCGTTTCCTCACAGTTGACCTATTACATTAAAATAAAAGAATATTGAGATGCCTTTAAAAAAGGATTGATCTATATCGAAGGGAAGATTCTTTTAAATTCAGCCAGTATCATTTTAATCGCTTCAGTAGTAACTTCTCTAACAGGAAATCTAACTTTTTCCCACTTTCGCTCGATTTCTTGGTAGATGTCTCTTACCTTATTTCACAAAAACGTTCTGTAATTGAATAATAAACATGTTCAGTAACAAAGTCTTTTATTTCACACTTATTTCTATTGAAAGAACATCATCAACTTTTTATTCATTCTCTATTAACAAATCTCCTGGCTTAAAATGATTAATAACGTTAACTGTCCAGTCCGTCTCATTACCAACGGTAAATTCCTTGATAAAACGATAATTGCATACAAATATCTTATTTTCGTATTCAGGCATTGACCTGAAATAACATAATTATGCAAGCTATTAGGTAGAATGTAGATATAGTCAGAATTAATTTTTCACTTGCAATAAAACAGGCTTTATGTTTGTTTAATCAAAGATAATATGACGACAAGATAGTGCTCTTTATGCATTTAATGATTTTGTATAAGAAAAGCGAATAAGAAACCTCATATACAGTGAGCAACAAAAGTGAATAAACACCAATGACGTTTTGATTTGTTTGTGGAGCTTAAAAACTATTTCAGGCAGGTAATAGTGCGCTTCGGCTAACTAACGCAGGGTTCTTCAAAACCAGACAGGTAGGACATAGCTCCATACTAAGGGAATCCTTCTCCAACATCCCTGATAAAACGGATGAAAGTTTAGGTGAAATTGACTTCGACACGCCGCCGTACAAAGTACTATACTGGCAAAAGAATGAGATTTCGAATGATAATGAAATTTCGATTTGTACGGATGGTTCCAAAACTAAGGAGGCTACAGGGTCAGGCTCAGAGCACTATGCGCGCAGAACCAAGTCAGATTGTGTTGAGTGTCCGGGTAACTCTGATATTGAGGGTAACGAAAGGGCTGATGTTCTGGCCAAAACCCGAACCAGAGCTTCCACAAAATGAAACTATTGAGCAAGAGACCACCAATAACCGTGGCCAAGAGAATTATTCTCTAGAAAAAATTAAAATAGGGCAGATAAAAGATAGTCGGATATAGTAGAGCACAGGATCTCAAAGGCTCTGTGGCCTAAGCCAGATCGGATAAAATCTGTAGAATTATTAAAGCAGATCAAAGCTACGAATGGCGATATGGACACTGTCTTCTAGGGAAGCATGTTATGAGATTACGTTTAACAGATACGGAGACATGCAGGTCTTGCGAAGACTTACATGTCGCAGAAGATATAACTCATATCCTCTGTGAATGTCAAGTTATTGCTCGGTACAGCAATAACCTTGGAAGGTAGGTAGGTAGGTAGTAGTGGCGGTTTATATAAAAACCCAAGTAGCACTAAGTGCCGTTTTATTACCACTTACTCATTTGACCTGGTTGTTGTAAGTATGTCGATGGGTGGTTTAGATCCAGCCTGTGGAATTCAAAAAGGTTAGAAGTTCGTTGATGTTATTCTTCGCGACTTCCTCTAGGGATGCGAAGAAGGGTTTACCCAGAGTTCGCTGTCTAGTCCTGGCTAGTGCCGGACAAACGCATAGGTAGTGAATGAGGGTTTCTTTTTTCTTTTTCGTTACAACTGCGGCAGTGTGTATTATGTGGTATGCCTTATCTGACTGCATGGTCCCCTGTAGGCCAGTGGCCTGTGGTAATCGCTGTTATCCTGGCTATATCTTTACGTGTTTACTCAGGAGGTGGGTTGTTTTTTCCCTGCTATAATTTGGCCACAACCTTCTGGTTATGACACAATTAGTTAGCCTCCTCCATCTGAGATTGGCTTTCGATAGGGATTCTGCGGAGATTCTTGCTTTGACTGCTCCTATTGGAATTTGGACCGATTCCTCAAGTGAGCAGTGGAGGCCTGAACCTCGCCTGGCCAGCTCGTCAGCCTGTTCGTTTCCATAAACGTTGCTGTGGCCTGGAACCCAGATCAGGGTGATCCTAACCTGATCAAGCGAGGCCAATTCCTCTCGACACTCTAAAACTAATTTTGAGTTTATATTGGCTGAGGCGATAGCCTTGATCGCAGCTTGACTGTCAATGAATATGTCTATCATTTGCCTCGGAGCTATGTCCGTGTGTAGATTGATTAGGCGACAGGCTTCACGGATAGCAAGTATTTTCGCCTGAAACACACTGGCTGTGTCTGGGAGCCTGAAGGATTTTGAAATGCTCAGAGACTCCGAAAATACACCCGCACCTACTCCACAGTCCATTTTCGAACCGTCAGTGTAGATTGTTAAATTCGAGTCCCTGTTCACCCGTCCGTCCTGCCAGTCTAATCTTGAGGGAAATTCTACTTCGAAGTCTTTTTTAAAAAGTATTTTGGGGGTCATGTAATCTGTTGAGGGTGGTACTAGCTCTCTTGCTAAAGTAAGCAGAATGTTGCTATGACCGTAGGGCCTCGCATACCAGCACCCAGACTCTCTGAGTCTGATCGCGCTATGAATTGTGATGTTTGTGATGTGAAGGCCTAAGGGTAAAAGATGCAGAAGGACTGTGAGGGCGTCTGACGGCGTTAATCGCAGAGCGCCTGTGGCTGTTGAGCTTGGTTAAGTTGTAGGCTTTTCCTAGAGCCGGCCACCAAACTACTGACCCGTAAGTGAGTATTGGTCGTACTACGGCTGTGTACATCCAAAGGGTCAGTTTTGGTTGCAATCCCCATCTTTTGCCAAACGTTGTTCGATGTTCAGTTTCCAGTTGAGCTTGGGATCCAGGATCACTCACATACTGGCGTATTTGGTTATGTTGCTATTTCCTAGTGTTGCCTGAATGATTCTCGTGTTAAGCATAGAAACAATTCAGAGGCTAAGATGGTTTTCTATCCCTAATTCCGTTAAGGAATCTAGAATCGCTTCAGTATGTACATTGTTGAAGGCCCCTTCAATATCTAAAAAGGTTGCCAAGGTATATTCTTTATAGTGTATTCAGTTCTCGATTATTCGCACTACTTCGTGAAGAGCCGTCTCTGTCGATCTTCCTTTGAGGTATGCGTGCTGAGATTTGGATAGTGATGTTTCTATACTGCTACGCAGATGGTTGTCTAGGATTCGTTCAAGGGTTTTCAATACAAATGAGGACAGGCTGATTGGTCTGAAGTCTTTTGCGCTTTCATGACCGCATCTGCCCGCCTTTGGAATGAAGATCACTCTCACTCGTCTCCATGAATGGGGTACGTGGTTGTTGAGTAAACAGCTCCTAAAAATCGGTCTAAGCAAAGGAATTGCTTTGTCTAGACAATTCTGTAGCATTATGGGCAAAATGCCGTCCAGGCCAGGCGATTTGTATGGGTCGGAACTGTTTATGGCCCAGAAAATTTTTTCCTCAGTGATAATTCATGTTATGTTTTCCCAGGCGCTAGTTGGCGAACGTTGCGAGTTGTTACACTTGGAAGGTACTTCTTCGACAATTTGGAAGAAGTTAGCTTCGCAAACAAAATTGAAACAATTTTCAGGTTT
Organism: Cheilosia soror; assembly: GCA_949372485.1. Lineage (NCBI taxonomy): Eukaryota > Metazoa > Arthropoda > Insecta > Diptera > Syrphidae > Cheilosia > Cheilosia soror. The sequence continues at coordinate 24,907,813 of OX443564.1, forward strand.
TGTAGGGAAATTCATTGTTTGGGCGAATTGGTTTAGGTTTTTGACCGTTAAGGTTCCCCAGGGATGGCGATGTAATGGGCTCAATATGGTGCCTAGTCTAATGTTTTTGTACTCACACCCTATTCAACCTAACCAAACTTTTAAAACTATTTTGTTCAAATATCTATAAAGTATTTTATCTTGTCGAAACCAAATACGTTTTGTTATTGTTATTTCGATATCAAACTTTTTACATACTTCTGGTTTTTAAGAACTTTTTCAAGACTCTAAAGAAAACTTTAAAGAGAATTGGTGTTTACTCACTTTTGACGCTCACTGTATGTTGCAAGAATCTAAATTTTATATTATCTTTGCTTAATACTAAAAAAATAGAAGCACTTACCCCATATTCCAAGGCAGAACTTCACCTTGATTTTGCATTTCTCTAAAACCTTTCAAAACGTGAAATACCATTGTGATCTCAACAAACCGTTTTTGTTTTGTTTCATTAGATTCATCAAACATTATCCCCACCTATAAAACAAAAACAGATATATATTTTGTATTATAGAGATTATTTATGGATAGGCATTATGTACGTAAGAACTCTTAAGCCGAGGTTTTTAGGAATATTTCTTTTAAACGAATTTATTAATTAAAATGCAATACAGAAAAGCTTTTTGCTTTAAGTTACGCCTTCCGCACACAAAGCAACATGAAAAGCGCATGTTGTGTGATGATATTTTGTTTCATTTGAGTTGCCTAAGATTTTGAATTTCGCGAAAAGAAGAGAGAATACTAGCAAAACTTCACGCTAGTAGTATGGAATGCTATTGAATTGATCTTTGCTAGAATCATAGAGTAGTAGGGAGTTAATAATACAGTAATGTCTCGCTAAAAGTGGTCAAACACTTATCGCATTCTGGGGAAAAGATAAATATTTATTTTTTCAGGAAATACTTGTATACGACAGACTTAGGCAAGAAGTCTTGAGCTTTCGACACGTTAGTGAACGCCTTACAACTATATCCGCATAAAGGCTAAATTCGCCAACATCAGCCTGATATGCGCTCACGCCTCCACAGAAGATAAATACGATACTACCAAAGAATGTTTCTATGAGCTCCTCGGATCACTACCTTGTTGTAGCCAAGGTACGTATGCGGATATCCCAGACACCACAACATCGAGGAAATACTAGGACCCGACTACCACCACGAAACCCTTCGTTTGATGAAGAGTGCCGGCAAGCACATGTAGCAAAGCAACTGGCCTACAAAGTGGCGCTGCAGAGAAGGACGAGAGCAGTTCGTGAGCTCTACGAACTAAAAGGGGGGGAAAAACACCGGCTTCTCGGGAGGAAAAAGAAAGAGCATGATAAGGGCGCGATCGAGGAAAAAGAGAGGTGTTACTCCAGGAACAATGTTCGGAAGTCTTACCAAAATGTAAAAAGAATGTGTCACGGGAACATGACCCGAACAGAGACCTGTAGAGACGAACAAGGAAACCTTGTAGTGGAGTCACAGTCCGTGAGGACATGGAAAAACCATTTCTGCAGACTGTTAACGGCGAAGACGACACAAATGAACCATTCAACCTGGGCGATAAAAGCCAAGACTTCCGCCCACTTGACCGAAATGAGGTAAGGATAGCAACATCTAAGCTGAAGCCCAAAAAAGCTGCAGGACCGGACGGTTTATCGGCCGAGCGTTTTGAGGCAGCGGGAGAAGACTTGGTTAGAGCATACACCAACTCGTTTCTAAAGTTTGGTCAGAGGCATACTGTAAATTGTTATGTTTTATTAAAAAAATAATGAAAATAATTGATTAATATGAAATAATTTAAATAAATTAAATATAAAAATTAAATTAAATGATAAAAATCTATAAAATAAAAAAGTATGCCTGATGAAGGAAGCCTCAGCATTGTTTGCCCGATCCAAAAAAAGGAGAGTCTCTAAACTGCGCCAGTTTAGACTCTATCAGTGCAGTTTTAGGCCCGGTAATGCCACAACTGACCAAATATTCACACTACGCAGATCCTGGAGAAAGCCCTCAAATTCTACTTATCGAAAATTAACGGCAAAAATGGGTTTAGTGGTGAATGAGGGCAAAACAAAATATATGCTGTCAACAAGAAGGAACACAAAAAATTGACGAATCGGACAGAACGTAACGTAGACAGCTATAACTTTGAGGTAGTTCGGGACTTTGTCTACCTCGGCTCCGCTGTTAACTCTGGAAATGACATCACATCGGAGATCAAGAGAAAATGTACACTTGCCGTTGCCAACCGCTGTTACTTCGGCCTAAAAGGCAATTAATTAGTAAGGCCTTGTCGAGAAACTCCGAGGAGACTCTTTTATAAGACCCTCATAATCTCAGTCCTACTCTATGGCGCAGAATTATGGACGTTATCAAAGGCGGATGAAGATCTTGTTGGTCGCTTCGAACGCAAAATTCTTCGAGAGATTTTCGGTCCCGTTTGCGTTGACGGGCTTTGGAGGAGGAGATTTAACAGCGAACTCTACGAGCTGTATAGCGACATGGACCTGGTCAGAAAAGTACGTATCAGTCGACTATGATGGCTAGGCCCGAAGAGTCTTCGATTCCAAACGCAGTAGAGGAAGACTTCACTTTAGGTGGCGCGCACAAGTGGAAGGGGACCTTAGCCAACTTGGAGTGCGCAACTGGATGCGGTTAGCCAAAGATCGGGCTAACTGGAGAGGCGTGTTGGTTAAGGCCCCGATCAAGCCCGGACTGTAGCGCCATCTAAGTAAGTAAGTAAGTATTTCTCACCTACTCTACGGCCTAATTTGGCCACAGATCTATAAATCAGAAAAAAAAAAATCATGAAAATCGGAACAAAGGTTCTCGAGTTATGGAGAGACGGACGAACAGACGGACGTTGCATTTTATGAAGTAGTATGGATATAGAGAAGAAGAAAAGAGATATCGATACGTATTTATTATTTTATGTTTACCTGATATGGAAATGATAAGTAAATATCGTCCTTGTTGATTTCTAATTGTTTTCTCTGGAAAACTGACATTTGTTCAATATTGGGCTTTATTTCATCAACTGCTTCTTGTGATACTAAATTCTTTAGCTCCAATAAATTAGAATTTACTAGTTTTGATGATATTGTCTAAAAAATAGATTAAAAACAATTTATTATTAACGTTAATTGACATTTTATTGTATAGGTAATGGAGTATGAAATAGTATTAAATATTTGTGGCAACTCTTTTTGTTTGTTTTCGATTGAGCAGAAAAAAACGACGTCTCCGGTTATGGGAACCTCCTGCAGATCGCTAGTTCTTTGGGGGAGCCCAGAGCCGCAGAGACTCAGAAAGGAATCTAAAAAAGGCACTTAAAGGCACTTAATTCGACGGTAACTATACTGACACAAAAGTGGTGACTTTTGATCTTCTGCAGGAAACATATTTTCCGGCATAGCTGTTATACTGCAGCGGCAGTTGCAACAGATGATGCTATCAAATATCTTGTAGCATCTTTTAATAGCTTCAAGTCGCCTGATACTAATAGTGTACTTAGCTTTGCAGCAATAGGGTATAAGCGAGTTGCTATCAACTGTAAAGAAAATCGTCATTGCGTGTCTGGCATTGGCATATATTCATATACCTTGTCGTACGGTCAAAAATACAATAGTGCATTCCAAAAAAATTTGATATACCCAAAAGTAGCGGTGGTGAGAGCGTTTATGTAGACTGTGCTGAAGGATGAGGGACTGCGGCTTTTATTCATTCATTGGCGAGCTCCTTCAAGTTCATTGGCAAGGTCTGTTGAATTTATTGCCTTGCCCCAGCACTTGGGGTGGACCGTGGACCAACCTTTCCCGACTTTCTTGTGGGAATTACATATGGACATTCAGAGCAAAAATGTAACAAAAACATTAGGAAAAATTAACATTCAGGACCGTGCAAGAGAGGCAACAGTTGCAATGTATACCTGCTAAAAAGCCTTAGCCCCTAGACGGAGCCAATTCCCATGTTGATCATTATGAGCATTCTACCTAAGTACAATTCCGAAGTCGTATACGACAAACGCCATCGGCAATAGGGGTGAATAAATGTTTGTGCTGGGTTGCGGACCAGCGAAGGGCCGTATGGTCGAAGAGGCATTAAAAATCACTAACAGCAGATGGAATAGTATTAAGGCCTGCAAAGCACCCAGACAAATTTGTCCGAAATTAGACGCCAAATGAACTAGGACAAATCTTTCTGCAAATAGAAACAAAATCAGCTCCGTTGTGGGAACACTAACGGGTACCTATCTGATAGGCAGGCATCCCCGCGGAATGAGAGAATTCGACGAAGATTTCTGTAGGAATTATTAGGTTTTGTAGAAAACAACATTTATAGATTTTTGTCACCGGTTTACTTCAAGATTTAATTATATATGTACCTACTTAGTAGTTAACTTACATGTACTGCGTGCTTTGCTCCATATATAAAATCTTTCAAGTTAAATTCATTATCAAAATAAGGCCGGATAACAAAATGTATGAGAATCCAATTCCTAAGAGAATTAATAAATGAAGGCCACACGATTTCTGGAAATTTCATCAAAGTGGGCATACTCCTTTGCCGCTTGTTTAAATTATCACTTGGTTTCGAACAATAATAAGCATGTTGATTGAATGTACATTCACTTGTAGAAGTTAAGTATGGATTTATGTATTTATATCTATTAGGAAGCCCTCGCGCCGATATAATTTTACTTAACCGCAAACATCCCCTAAGATTTAGAAGACCCAACGAGGACATAATTTATCACCGATTATTTTTTCGAAGTAGGTACCTACAAAAATACTTTCAAAATATTCTAAAAAAACATTTGACATTTAGCGACAGCAAATTTCGCTCGCTGAAATCTTAGCTGTCAAAAAGCAGAGATTACATATAAGGAGATAAAAAACAATTTTTAATATTTCCAGCTCGTTTTTCATTGGATAAAATTGAAATTCTTATTTTTAATCTAGTACAATACCATTTTATGAGGTGCGCGTATTGTCATTGAAATCCATAATTGGAACAAATCAGTGGAATGATGGTTTCATTTTTCCACAAGTCGTTATTAGCTTAGTAATCATTGAAAAATTCCTGTCAGAGACTTGGCAACAAACAAGTCTAGGTTTTGCAGCACATACCACATAGAACTGGACCGCCGACTTCCGTGCACTTGCCCGATTCTCCCCGGAATTAATTCCCCTGTCTGTGAATACGTGTAAAATGTCAAAATCAATGGCGGCAATGTTTTCCCATGCTATACGGTGGGCCTAGGATTTTTCAAATATGCGTGCGTTAATGGCGCTCCTTTGATTTTGTACAGCACCAATACAAACAAATTAGAGTTGATCATTGAAAGCAAAACTGACAGCTGAATAGAAAGAGAATCGAACACACCAGTGAAACAATTGGGTTCCAAATTAGAGAAACAAAATCCTTCAGAAAAAATTGCCGAAGTATGAAACAGTATGCATGTGAATCACGACCAAAATTTGAATTGAATGAGTTGAATTTTTTTAAATTATTGACAGAATTTGATCCGAAAAAATGTTTTGTAGATACGTCACATCTGCACAAAAAAAAGTATGTAGGTAACGTATTACATATAAACCCTTGACATACTGTACATGGACCGCTAGTGAAATGACAGTTTCATACTAACCTGCGAGGAAAAATGAAACAAACATAAGCACTAGCCCTTTTGGTTCACGGTTTTCCCCTCTCATTACAACCCACAATTGTTTAAAACCAATGTGCACCAGCACCCCTAATCTATGCTCTCTATTAATCCTTCCACTCGTGCTGTTCAAAGGGAACAAAAACTCCTTGAGCACGTCAATTATTTAAAAAAATGTGGAAAGAGCATGTCAAAAAGAAAAAAAGAAGAGCTAGGCAATAAACCATGATAATAAAAGACAAGATAGCGCAATGAAGTTTTCAGTTTTGCTTTGTTTTGCGCATTTACGTCATAGGAGCCTGATGAACGTGTTGACATTTTTTGGCATTTGCGTACATGTATTTTATATGAAACGATTTGTGTTGTTTCTGTAATATTTAAATAAATTATTAAATTTAGAAGAAGCCTTAAGCATACTAGGATGCTGTTGTGAAACGAAAATTTCGGGTGGTTTCCAATTGCACAGCGAAATATAAGACTGCCGAAAATAATTTGTAAAGAGTTTTGTTAGCTGCTACACAAGTGCCATTGCCATTTGACAACAACAAGAATTTGTATTTTGTAATTGAAAGCAATTATAATTATAGAATTTTATAAGAATGTAAAACGAGGACATTAAAAACGATATCACCACAACAACAATAAAATCTTCCGCATCCGCATTTACTACCTACTTCTTTTGATGTAAAATCGGATTTTCTTTTGATTAAATTATTATAAATAAATTATCTTCCTGATATTGCTGTTCTAATTCGAAAAAAAAATACAATATCGCCCACTTCGTGAGATTCCTAAACGTCCTGCATAATGTCCGAAAATGATTATATAAACTTTGACATTTCATTACGCAGTCGTGTCCCGAACAACGACCGAATAGTAAAACCCTAAAAATAAATGCCAATTTTCGCAAGCAACTAAAATTAATTGTATCAAAACCTGCAAAAAAGAAAAGGAGAGCGAAATTTTCGTTTATAATTTCGTTGTGTCACTTTCGTATGGGATTTTTCGTTTCACAACGAAAAGTTTAGTTTACCATTTGCGTAAAGTCGTAAGTTTACGACACACGTTTCATGATGGTATTTGCACAAAATCTGCTTTTCAAAGATGCCAAGATTGTCTTTGACTTCTTTAACAGTATCGTCAAACATTAATTTTCCGTCCAGCGGTGATTAGTCTATAGGACATGAGAGCGAACGAACAAATTGATAAAATGCGAACAAACCTTTTGTGTGACCACAAATTTCCATAAAAAAGTTATGGCTGGGGCTGCCTAAAGTCAATAATTGTTAGGATTGTGGTCTCACAGTTACACATCATTAGCCTTGACTGTGTAAAACGAATCTTTCTCTCTGAAGTCATGCGTGGCGTGGTAATGTAAATCCAGCATTAAGATTGAAGTTTGGTGAATTTCTCTTTCAACACTTTCACAAGTGGTTGAAAATTATCCTCGGATAATTATTTATCTACCATCTAGATCTAATTATTATTAGAGAGCATTTATCTGTCTAAAAACTGGTCTCGAACAAAAAATGTGTCCTCCGCCCAATCGAATACAGCATTAGTCAACTAGAAATCAGAACGTGCCAATGCATGTCGAATACAAAATTATTCACTGAATGGGGCTTGCTGATTTTGAGCTACTCACCTAATGTCATACATAAGTCGTGGTCAGCTGTCTGCGATTAGTAATAGTAAATACAAAATTAAAGTTATAATAGGAATATGAAGCAAGTAATTTTTTGGTAAATCATAATTAAAGTTTCTATGTTGGAGACAAATATAGTTATCATGGATAGGCGCGATAATAAAGAAAGTTCAAATTTACTGCAACATTCTGAAAATTTAAGTCTTTCTGATTTAGAATTGCCAGAAATAGAACACCAACGAAAGCGCAAAGTAAGAAGGTAAGGAAATGTTCTAATCTAAGTAATGAATAACGAATATTTTCCGTAGAAAAACAAGGCCGCGGCTATCAACGGGCAGACAAAGAACGGAATCTGCAACTGCTGGTCATCGCAATATCATATTAGTGGGAACAGTGTTTTTTGTTACATCGTGTTGGCTGCTTATTCTATCTTACACAATGTCCGTTATGCACATAGAGAATCAACGACTACAGAGTGAAATAAAAAAAGGTAAACATTCAATATCCATGTCATAATATTTTTCACTTATTATAAATTCTAATATAAAAAGTAAAAAAGGTATTTAGCATAGAAACATTTTTAGAATAACCTTAACTGCCTATATCGCCAATCAAATTATATATACGAAATACATACATAGCAATAGTGCTAGGGCATCATTTAATCGAATACCTAGCCATTGCGCAGAACCCAAACTGAATTGGCAGTCGATACTATAGAAGCCCATACATTTTTTTATCTACATATTTATATTATTCGAAGGACAGTCTTAGCAAAATAAATAGTCTAAAACAGAGAAATATCCAACCGGACAATGGAATCTGGACTCCAGATAAATCTTCCAATAAAATCTGGAACTAAAAAAATACGAAAAAGACGAGAACTGGACGCATTAGTGTCATATTCCATAGTGAAGAGGTATTTCAAATAAATAAAATGGAATTTATACATATCTTAACATAAAAGTTATAGAGGTAACATAAATAAAACTGTGAACTCTAAAGGCAAAAACTCTCTTGAGAAACTCATTAGGACGTCCACGGACGAGCAGGAAGAATGTAACTTGGTACATATATAAAATAAAATACAGTGCGATATGTTTGCCTTCAATTTTAATTTTGCAGGGAAGAAATTATCAAAAATTGGAAAAATGTCGCGTGAGAAAATATGTCTCTATTCGGATGTTTGCACCACTGATTGTGGTTATCATCGTAATATTTTTGTTTGGTTTTGTACATTGGTTGTATTTTGACTTAAGGCAGCAGTTTATAGAATATCGTCAAAAAATTGAAGAAGGTTGGCATACAATATAATTATTTTTAAATTTAAATATTGATGGAATATAAGCGAGAAAAACATATAAAAAGGTCATAATATAAACGCAATAATTTAACGATACCTACACTTTCAACTTAATACTAAACAATATTTTTCCATTCTCCGTATTAATAACTGATTGAAATTGATTGGCTGCCTTCCATAGACCGCCAGCACATAATAAACAAGGTGAACTAACGTCCGTCAAAGCTCTAGCGCTAGCGGAACAAAAATTTGTTTTGTTTACGATTTGTCTTCACTTCAAATAAAAGCCTTTGAAATAGACCGATTTCGCATGAGAAAATTAAATTTTCGTTATATACCTATATTGTTAAAAGGAAATTCAGATTTTGTTTTTTACTTTCTCAGAGCATCGTCATGAGTCATGTTCATGCTGGTACCTTTCCTATACTATACGTTAAATGAATATTTTTGTGCTGTTAAACACCATCTTCCAAGTCACGCTCAGTGAAACCTGTCCTTAATGAATTGCAATCTGTTATTATCCCAAAAAATATAATGTATAACTGCGCATTAGGTATATGTTACAAATATTAACTTACGTATTTGTAAATCAGGAACCAACCCGCGCCTGTAATTTATTTTTTACGCTAACATAAGAGGCAGCTATTTTATTTATTTATATTTTTTGTTGTTGCTTTTGTTTCTTGTTTATTTTATGTCTTCAATCGTCCACAGTTTCTGTGATAAGCCAAAGCCTTCCTGAAGAAATGCAAAAATGGCACGAAAAGTCGTCGTTGTTGGAGAAAAACCAAAGTATTATTTATGAAAAACTAAGTGAAATACAAATAGCAGTAGAAAGCTTAAAAAATAATTTCACAAAGTACACGGCGCGGGCAGATATTCGTAGTGAATATTCCAAGGATGATAAATTTGTTGCGGATCTCGGTGCCAAGCTAGAAGCAGTCGCCGGTGATATGGAAGTCATAAAAGACCATTTTACTATAATTCAAAAGAACCATTCCAGGTTACAAGAAGAAATTGATAAGTTAGGGGTAGGTCTTAAGATGGAGTCACATATAATTTTAGTTGGTAATGATTATTTGTTTAAGGTACGTTTCAGTGAAATATCGAATCATATTCCAGAGAAGAATAAGGATGAAGAAGCGTGTTTGCAAAAAATTCAGAGCGTACAAACAAATTTCGAAAATGAATTTAAAATTGCATCTGCTAATATAAGTGTGGTAAACGATACACTTACCCAAAAAGTACATATTTTGAATGAGGAGTTGTTTACTCATAAGGTATGGCTTGTAATTTTCGTTTTCTAATATTATTTCAGACAGACTACTATAATGTATATATTTAACGTTTTTTTATAGACAAAATTAGATGATTTGCTGGATAAATCAGCAAACATTACGTCGCATGTAACATCCATTAAAAACGATTGGACCAAATATAGACAAACAATTGTGGAATGTGAAGCAAAAATGGAAAATTTTGAAAATAATGTAAGTATATGTGTACATACATAATTATAATAACTAGCTGAATGCCTGTCGTAGCAGTGTTCATTATACATACTGGGATAATGTTCTCATACAAAATATTTCTTCAAAAACTGTATGTTAAGTGCCAAGTTTGTTATTTCACAAAAAGTCTATTGACTGTGAGTTGTTGTTGATAATGCTAATGATGGGAGTCGGACGAAATACAAAATATTCCTAACTAAACAACTTTTTAGACAAATCTCTAAGTCTCGAAAGTTTTGTTATCAATCAGTCTTAAATGTTGTATTGTGAAGAAGAATAAATTAACAGTTTCTCTAACATTTATCAAATAAGTTTAGTTTAGTTTTTATTAAATCAGTATTGTTTTATCCTACTAGTTTACAAAAACAAATGAGCTTGCTTTGCCGTCTGTAGATTGACATTGAGGGTATTCGCGCAACGTCGTAAGTTTACCATTTCCGTAAATGTGTATTTCATGAACGCCCCAAAAAGCTGCTTGCAATTATTACTATTCCAAGTGTAGGATAATTATTTTTATACCTTTCACCATGGGCGTTTGACTTTGCCAGGGGTGGGTTTGTCTCCTCTCCTTTTCATTACTTATACGGACTGGATGTTACAGCACAGTCTTGACGAAAAACGTTTCGAATTCAGAGATATGCTATGCATCTGAGGATAAGTCATTTGCTCTTCGCTGATGACTTGGTCATCCCTGGGTCCTCTCAAACTGAACTTCAAAGCGCACTCTATCCGTTTGTAGCCACTTGTGTGAAAGCTTAGACGAAAGTAAAAGTAAACAAATTTGAAGTGATGGTCGGCTCCAGAACGCCTGTTCAATGCATACTCACGAGTGGTAGAAGGAGCAATGCCAAGTTTTTCTGTAGGATTGGTCAGGTTGGTAAATTTTGAAACGGCTCGGTCATTCTATTATTAAGGGGACTGAACTGACTGTTTGTTCCAACTCTTACCTATGGTCATGAGGTTTGGGTAATGACCGAAAGAATAAGATACCAAAAATGATGTATGTCATGTATATTATGTCAATGTACGACGAGTTTACGACGTTGCATGAATACCCCTATTATAATTCAGTTATGAATAACTGTATTGTTGTAATAGACAGGCGTTTGTTTATATTTAAAATGTAAGAAGAAATATAATTTAAAAGTTCCCACTCGTAATTTTCTCTCTATAAGCTGGAGCGGTTTTCGAAAAGCTAAATAGTTTTGTACACATCGAGTTCGTGTGTTTTTCCCAAATACATGCATTCTTGTTTTCTGAAATATCGGACATTTTCCTACAAAGTGTAAGACATCTTCTCGATCTGCCAAGTTACATAATTCAGAGACGCATGGCAGATTCTCCCTGTGTGCTATGTAGTTTAGATTCACAAGTTCACCACGTAACCTTATCATCATTTATATGGTTGGTTGGTTGGTTGAAAATGACTGCCAGTTGGGAAACGCCAACACACTTGGATATTCCTACTAGTTGAACCATTTTGAGCTCTTTATAAAGCGTAAGAGGCTTCTGATGTCTGTGGCCCCTATTGTGAGTGTCGGTAGTTAATCGTTGATCGACAACTGTCGATCGATCGAGAACTGTGATTGTCGATTGCGATCGATATTTGTCGATTTGACAGTCGCTTGTAGTCGATTACAAATGTCTGATCGATGCTTTCTCTTGGAATTGAAAAAATTTTGTGTGTACGAATAGCTAAAATCAATCGACCCAATCGACAATAATTGTCGTGACGATCGCTGATCGACAATCACAATAAGGGCCTGTGTTTATCAGATCACCCAAGTCGTTGTAATGGAAGGCTTTCAAGTGAACCTTCATTCTACGGGGGAGAGCTGTGAGGAGGAATAGTTTCTTCCTCTTCCTCATCCATACAGCTTCTGCAGAAGTCGTTTTCGAAAAGTTCTAGCCTTACGGCATGCTTTCCTATCAGATTATATACAGTAGGTAATGACACCTATTGTGGTGCCGATATGCAATCTGTTAAAAGAAACCAATTTCTTAGATCGTTTCAAATCCAGGGCTCAGATTCCGATCGAACGATATCGTTATCACTAAACCTGTCTCTATCATATCTGTGGCAATAGACAGAGACTGCTATTGTCGAAACGATATCGTTGGATCGTTTTCATTTTACGGAATCTGGCCCCAGCTTAGGCCAAATTTGTTTTGTCCCTAGACAAGTAGTGCCACTTGTCCACCTAAGATTTGCACTCTCGTTAGCATCCAGCTTAGATTTTTGTTTGCAAGTAGCGTTTGGTATGTTGAGTGTTGTTCTAATTCTGGCGAGTTCATCGGCCTTACAATTCCCTGGAATGTGTCTATGCCCCGGCACCCAAATTAGCTGAATGATGAACTGTTCGGCCTCTTCGTAAGAGACGATCGGCAATCAAAGGGTTTGATGGCTACTTGACTGTCCGAAAATATGCAGATCACGTTTTTCTATTCCAAGATAAGACTTCTTTTGTCGTCATTATTTCCGCCTGGACAAGCTACATAATTTTGTAGACGTAAGGAGAGCTTAGGATTAAGACTTTCGAAAAAAAGGCCCCACCAACTCCGTCTTTGGCTTTTGAGCCGTCAGTGTAGAAGTGAGTTGATTCATTTTCTGATAATGTTTCCTCATTTCAGATTGCTCTGGAGGGGATGGTGACGAAAAAGTTCTTGCCAAAATTTAGAGATGGGTTGGGGTAGTCAGTGTTTTCGGTTGAGATCTCGAAGTTCTTCAGAAGTTCTAAAGGCGTGGCCAAAGTCTTTCCTTGACCATTGTGAGATAGCTCAGCTGCCATCATTTATATTTCCTGCACACTTGTTTTTCTCTGATAAATTGTGATTTAAACGACTGTACTTATATCGGTTTATAAATTGATTACGCTTCCTCTCTGTATTTCGCCGCATAAAGCTCATCTAGCTTTTCAATCAGCCCATATAAGACTGATTTGGATTTCCAATTTGCCACATTTTCGATAATCGACATAAATGGCATAAATATAACTTTTCCATTTGATTTGTGTGAAAATAATGTGTCAGCTCCTATACCGACTATATCCGATGATGATGGATGATGTGTAAATAAGGTGCAATTTGACAAAGCTTCTCTGATATTAAATTTATTTCAGTTACTTGGTCTAGAAGAGCTCTTCAAGCGAATTGATTTTGACAAACATTTTTCTTCAAAAATTAATCACAAATGATTCACTTAAATGAAGAAAACCTTCAGATATGAATTCATTTATGATTTAATTTGAATCCATTTTCCTTGAAAAAAAAAGAATTAAATTTAGTTAATAAGAGCTTATAATTTTTGTTTTTTTAACTTACTTCGTAAAGCAACTACTGTTGTAAGAACCCATGCAGATTTTTTTGGTCTGAGTACCCCTCCAAGAAAATGCTTTTGCTCGCAGATGTTTTTATTGCTGGTGTTTCTATCTTTTTACCCTTTTCAATCCTTTTATTTTCGCGATCGGTGACCACCGTTCGTTGCAAACAATTAGTCGAACTGACGCATCGACTTTTTATATTTTCTTTGTTTCATTTTCAGATCCCGTTATCACTATCCATTTGCACAAAAACAAGTTTTCTCTTGCACAAAAATAACCTTCGATCTTTTTCTTTACGATTGCTTGTGCACCGTCACTTTTTTTATTCATTTAAGTGAAGGAAATTTAAATGTCGTTATAAATTTGAATTCTGAAAACGTTGTGCAAGATATTTTTTTTTGGAGATAACTTGCTCATAATCATTTTTGTTCATTTATGTTAATGAAAATCCAAAGTCAGTATTCGTTTTAATCTGAAACCAGATTTGGTTCACATAAATGAATGTTAAATGAATGTATGTTCTTCCTTTTTACTGAAAGTGATTCTTCATTTTTGCTGAATAAAATGTTTGCTGGGATGTTCCATTATCTTATTTGTGTTGTTGTTTATGTTTTCAGTAGAAAATTCGGTACTGTGTAGAGTGCATGTTTTCATTCGATCATCAAATCTTTGAATAGCACACTTAATTGACATGAGTTGATCAACTTTTTTTTTATTTATTTTTTTTATTGAAATTTCACTATTCTTTTCTGTATTTCAGATATCCGAAATTATGAACAAAACATCCAATTTTGAAAAATCGCTTCAAGGAATGGGTTCGAATTGTACCTCAAATGCCGAAATGGGCCGAAATTGTATCAATCCGACTGATATTACACCTCAGGTATTTATTAACGAATCCACTTATCAATAATTATATTTATTGTATATTGTATTATTATGTACTTGCAGAAAACAAAAGTTGAGAACCCAACAGATCAGAATGATAACAAAAGCAATGATTAAACATAAAATATTTTGTAGACAAATAAAAAGTATGCATACACATAATACCTTCATACAAAATAAACTATTAATTATTTAAATTATCTATTCTAATTTGCATTCACAGGTAAAGTTAAGTAAAGTACCTTTAGATGAAATCATACTTTTCACTTAGTTTAAACTGGCATCGAATTCTTTCCGATTGTACATTCTAATTCAGCTTAACTACTGACAATTTTGATAGATATGTTCTTGTTGTTATTGCAAATAATTGAACTAATTGTTCTTTTCACAATATGTACATAAAGGTTTTGTTTATCACAATAAACTAAATTTAATATTCTTCTCTATCGGTGTTATTATTATAACGATTTTAAAACAATGGATTTTTATGTTAACGTACACATTTAAGTCATCCCTTCTATTCTAGTGGATGTCTAGTGGATAATACGAATAAAGACGTTTAGGTATAAGTATCTGGCTTGTATATGTACAAAGATTAACCATGTTCATGATCAATGCATTGCCAATTAACAAGATGTCACAAGCAAAGCAGTCTAATGGAAGAGGCATAGGGGCAATAACGTCGGTAGCAGTGAGTGGAGTCTTTGAACAAAAATTTGGATACAGTTTTATATTTTGGTTGAAGTCATGTGTGCACATCCCGATTTGGCCAAAGGACAAGTAAAATCGACTCAATCCGTTCATCACTAGTTTCTTCGTCCATCGAAAGTGCAACAGAATCAGTTTTCGTTTTTTATAAGCTATAATGAATTATATTCTATCAAAAATTATAATTTTTCCTTCTACGCTTTTTCAGCTAGGTATATTTTTCGGGCCCTACGAACTCAGTCCCAACTGGAACTAACTCCCACTAGCCAAAAACGAACTAAGTCCCAAAAAATTTGGGATTTAGTTCATAATGAACCAACTCCCATTATTTTTAGGAACTAAGACCCAACTTAGAATGAACAAAGTCCCAATATAAGAATGAATTAAAACCCAATAGTGGGTCTTTGTTCTTTCGAACTAAGTCCCAAATGAACTTAAAATGATCTTACTCCCAACCTCAAAATCCAACATTGACCCCAAGCAAGGGGTTTGCTGGGACTTAGTTCGTAGGGCCATTTTTTGTTATTTATTTTCGCTTGCTAATTTGATAGATGACGAAATAAATATATCGAGACGATTTACTGGACATTGGCACCTCGGGTGCCACCATTCATTACCACATTGATGTTCCATCCAGTGATAGAAACCAACAGTGCCATCCAGCACTCATTACCACTTCCAACCAGTGAGAGTATACCAATTACAAACCATTAACCACATAGTCAAACGCGTACCGCTCACTCACGGTCTACATTGAAGAGATACCGATTTCTAATGAGCTACGGTTGCGTATTAACTAAATGCATTCATTTTAAGAAAAACGTTAATGTAAATACATAATGGTCAAAATCTGAAAACAACTATCCACTCTTATCGGATTATTACTAATCGAAGTCACAACATTCTTAAACCTTTTGCCAGTAATAAACTTGTGTCTTTTATCAGCAAGTCCATCTCTATCACTTTGCAGAAGCTCGCATTTAAAAAAAAACTCCATTGTATTCAACTGCATCTAGTTTCTGGTTTTGATTTAGGTTGCGAAAGGCAGACGATGCATAGCATAAGCCAAAAAGATTTTGTTTTCCTATTCCAGGATTAATCTCCACTTATTTGCACTATTTTCCAATATAATAAAGTAAATTTTGCTCAAATTCTCTCTTTAGAAGTTAGACATTTTTCAATGATATTTTAATAAACTTGAATCTTCAACTTTTTTTATTCTATATACAACTCAATGTTTGTGGTAACTTGAAAATTTGTTGATATTTATGGGAAAAACGTTCTGAAAATTTTTAGGTGCCAATTTCCGAAATCCTAGTGCAAAGTCGGATATTGGCACCCGGTGCCAATGTGCTAAGTAATAATGAAAATTGGCACCGATGGCAGTTTCCGATACACCATCGAGACTCGTAGAAAAAGTATTTAGCAGTATTTTTTCACTTTCGATTCAAAAGCGGAACGAATAGGATTAACTTTCGGAACAAAGTACAAAGTAGGCCCAAAAACAATTGTAGTTAATTAGTTTCGCCTATCCACCACTGCGCAGTGGTTAGTGTGCTGGGGGTCTAGCACGTAACTTGATACAATCAAGTTCGGTCGATACAATCGAGCTCTGGCAGCACCTAATTTGTCTCAATCGATTATTCTCGATTTATTATCCTCGCTAACCTGATCGCTAAAGATGATTTTTCGCCCAAAATTGGGGTCTTCTATGATCATGGTTATTATCATTAACTTGTAGCTCTTGGGTCAGTTGAACGGGTATAGGCCCAAGTCCCGACGCAAAATTCGCCAAGTTGATATCTCAAAAAGCCGACTTCTTGGTGCACAGCAAGGAATTGCTCTTCTGTACACTTTTACGGACTGCGGCAAAGTCCTCGGCCGATCCGGCGTTCCTTTTTAGTACGGGTTGATTGCTTATCGAACCAGTTGTCTCGAATTTGGTCATCAAACGTTGGAGAGTCGTCCCCGAAAAGTCAACACGTCTGTCGTAAAATGGGCGCAACTTTTGCGCTAATCAACATTGATTTTGAACTTACCATAGTGATTTGGCATCAGTGACTGCACAGTGCACACGCACAGTAAACCCCTAGATTAGACAGACGCCACGAAAACATAATGAAAAGAGAATTTATAAAATAAAAGTCTTACGTACTTCGGGTACATCTGTGCAGCTACAAAAAAGTTATGGCTCCTTAAACTCAACATTTTGAAAATTTGTTATTACTTTTTTTTTATTTAAAATACTTTTTTCTCAAAATTTTTACTTGTTAAATTTTAAAACTTTTTATGAAATTTTTATCCTTGAGAAATTTCCTAAAAATTATGTTAAGCAACTTTTTTACGTACGATTAACGGAAGTTGTAGTAAAAGCCATTTTTTGTCACACAAAAATGGTCGAAACTCGATATTTCTCTAAAATAAACTTTTTCTTTCAAATCAGCACCCCAGAAGAAAGAAATCGATGTCAAGAAATCTGGGTGGCCAAGTGTTGGGGCCAAATCGACGAGTCCAGCGGTCATCGAAAGCAAGGTTTAGGAATGGATTTACCCTTCTGCGACTGTACCTTGTGACTCCATCTTGTTGAAATAAAATCGCCCTTCTCTGAACAAGAGGAACATCTTCAAGGAGCTCCGGCAATCGTTCTCTAAGAAATTCCAGGTAGTAATGGGAAACAACGGGCTGGGCAAAATCCTCAACTGGTTCTGGTTAGTGTCAGCTAAAGATTTATGCTTACGCTTTAATCGTATGTCAATATCGTGCTCGTGATCCATTAGTTGAGGTGGGAGTAAACCCTAAAATCGTACCTGATGCCAGAGGTGGAGTGAGCGTATAGCAAACCGTGCTTCTGGCTGCAATCGGCTGGGGGTAAAACCGGCTATCTACGAGCTCCCTCAGACGCCTTGACGCGTGTCTGTTGTAATTAGCCTTACACAGGTATAGCGGCTCTGCCTGGGCTGACCTTGTTATTTCCGGCTTTACTCGTGGGAACTAAATGGAAAAAATTAACGTACAAAACAAAACAAAAGAAAAAAGAGGATTTGGAATCCCAAAAACTAGCAGGGAAGCTGAGCGGTCCAAGGAATGTTGACCGCGGAGGCTGCCAGAAAGTCGGTAGCCGAAGCGGGCAAAATAGCTACAGCAACTAGCCAGGCGTCCACAAGTGGACATAGACCAGACAATAGTCAGGGAATAAGTAAGGAGGAGGCTGCGGGAGTCAAGGAGAAGTTCCAGAGAAAAGGAGCAGATCTGATGACGTCGTCGAACCGAGCGCAGCAAAAGAGTTGAAGACTGGTACATGGCCTGCGGCGCATCCGGTCTTCGACCCAAAGGACGAGCTCCTTGTTGCCATCGTCAATGAGCAGGAACCGAGTGGTCGCCTGACTATAGAACAGTTGATAACCATCGAGGAGAAGTTTCAGGATGCTCTGTGGAAGAAGATGTCCTCCATAGAGGTTTGTGATCTTCAATTCGATGGCGCTGGGTGGGAAGGCGGTCGCAAGGTTGTTGCTTGTGTGAACAACGCCTCTGTTGGCTTCCTCAGGGATTTTGTGTCGGGTATAGGTGAAGTGTGGAGCGGGGCTGAACTCAAGTGCGTGTCTGAGGCGTATTTGGCAAGGTACAATCCGCCAAAAGCTTGGGTCTGGGTTCCGCTTCCCTATACTTACCACGAAAAACTTCTCGGTCTCCTTCACATGCAGAATATGGAGTTGCATTCCAACACATGGAAAGTGTTGAAGACATGGCCCAGACGGCAATTTGGCCAGCACACTTTGCTGAGCCTCAATAGGGAATCGCTCCCATTCCTCGAGAAAACGAAGGGGATGGTAAGACACAGCATGGGGAAGGTCATGGTTAAGCTCATGAACAAGGGGGCAGAGACTGATGAACCAAATGTTGATGGAAGTAATGCAAATAAACTTGCATCACAGTAGGACAGCGACGGCGTGCTTGGTTGAGTACATAACCAAGCACGACGTTTCAGTCATACTAACACAAGAGCCCTGGATCAGTAGGAAATCCAAGGGCTCAGCATCAGGGAATACACGCCTTATTTCAAGGCAAACGAAGGTAAAATCAGAGCTTGCATTCTTATAAAGAACAAAGGGTTTTTTTTTTTTGAATAATTTTAGTGACGGAGACCTCACAGCTGTTTTCCGATGGCCAGGGACGATTGGCTTCTTGTCGTAGGCTGCGATGCTAATGCGCATCACTCTCAGTGGGGAAGCACTGGCATAAACACTAGAGGTGAGTTACTTTTTATATGTAATAAGGGCAACACACCAACTTTTGTGATGCGAAACAGACAGGAATTGTTAGACATCACTCTGGCATCCTGTACTGATTCTCTCACAATTTGTAAATGGAGGGTTTTAGATGAGGCATCCCTATCGGATCACAAGTGGATTCGCTTTCAAATAAGCTTCCTAAATAAGGAAAACAATACCTATATGACATTACATGGGATGAATATGTAGAGAGCAAGAGAGAGTTTAAGTACTTGATCAGGCGATCTAAAAGGAAATCCTGGGGGCCAACTATGTAATTCGATTCTACTTTCGATTCTATTCGAAAGTTGGTTCCGATTCTACTTTCAAACGGAACTATGTATGAAATTAGAATCGAATGTAAGTAATGCCAACTTTTTCCCAAACAATTTCCGACTTTCGAACGAGTCTCCCATTGTGTTTGACAGACTTTTGAATAAAACGAAATAATCATTTGTTGTGATTCGTGAATAGGTGATAAATTAACATGGACAGTGTCGCAATTTGATTTTTTCCCAAAGAAAATGAGGATTGCAATGATCAAATTGAGCTAAGGCGAATTCGGGATAAATCCTTTAGAGAAGTCGGAATGCATTGTCATCAGGGCCGTAGCCAGGATTTTGGTTCGGGGGGGGCTTGATCCAAATCTTATGAAGCAAAAAACTAAGAATATTCCAATTCATTGATTCGTATTAGTTTTTAAATCGTATGTACTTAAACGAACATAGGTACTTGAATAATTATTTTACACACATTTTTTGAAGCACAAGACTTCTTGATTTTTTTTTAACATGAGATCAATCAGCTTATTTAGATCCACAATAATATCCGAATGAACAAATATCATAGCAAATGAGCTTAACCTTGCATTCTCTATAACGCTTCGGGACATTGTTTTAATCCTTTTCATAGCTGAAAGGGTTTTTTTAACACTATCTGTGGTCACTGGAAGCGTTGCTACAACCGTAAGCAAGAAATTTATACCTCTAAAGTAAGTCTTGTCACATATATCAAGCAATTTCAAAACTTCGGTAGAAGGATCGCACCAAAGAATATATTCAGCTTTCACAGCTGACAACGAAATTGCATTATCAAAGTAACGTGTTAGCCTGTTAGCTTATCCATTTCGTTCGCTCGCTCAACTGCAGCAAAACCTGGGAGAAGAGCTTGAAACGATGGTAGAACGTCAACGTTGACCATGAATCTGTCCGTAAGATTTTGTATTAACGAGTCTATGTAATGCAAGGAATCAGTATATCGTATGTGTAGACACTTCAAAATAGGCTTCAGTAGAAAGGTTTCTGGATTGGAACGCGCAATGAAGTTCTTGGAGCTCTTAATTTAACTTCAAATAAGTCCTCTGCAAGTTGGGATTGAAAAGTCTCTCTAAAAAAATCTTCGGTATTTTCTCTGATGTTCTTAAGAGAATTCAGAACTTCTTTTGTGCGGTCGATTGCAGAAACGAAATCTAAGGAAAATTGATAAGGGCAGCGTTAAACTGAACAGATTTTCGCATGTAATGAGGCTTAATAGGAAATTACTTTTTTGGACCGCTGGCTGGCGCTGCCAAAAGTGTTGATGCTTTCAAGGACATCGTTCTGCTCGTTATTTCTTCAAGACTTATTGAGATCAGATATATTTTCAATGAATCTTGTTTTACAAAGGCGTAGAAGTCGAGTTTTTTAGCTCTCTGGTGCGTGCTTTGTAATGACATTTTTGAAAGTTATAATATAATGCATTTGAACAGTTGCGAAAGAAATTTCACTAACAGGCGTATTTTTTTTAGAATCTAAAGCTAGGTCACTTTTACTTTTCCATGCAAAACTTTTCTACTCTCTTTTGGTTTTGTTATACTCACTTCCCCAAAAAATACGCCAAACTACACAAAGGCAATTGCGAATTGCAGGAGTTGACTTGGCAGAACCAGGTTAAAGATATGGCTTGCACAGTGTACATACCTAGCGTTTGAATACTGTATACCTACCGGGATAGTCTTATTTTTATAGATTTGAATTTAGGGCTTAAAGCCCTATTTTGACAATCATTTCAGTTTTAGTTTCAGTTGAGCTATCAGTTAAGCTTTCAGTTAAACTGATGTTCTGCAGTGTATTTAGACATCAGTCTAGTATTCAGTTGAGCTTTCTACTAAAACTTCTGAAAACTTATGGGAATTCCATCAGTTTTAGTCTCAGTTTTAGTTTTAGTTAAACGCTTTCATTTTTGCATTTAGTCATCGGTTTAACGGCTGATTTCTTCACATGAGTATTGTACCCGGTCTAGCTAGACCTGGTACTAGCTCTGATACTCGGTACTAACGAGAACTTAGTACTTGTGTATTTCTTCACATTGCTAGTACCGGAGCTAAATTTATCAACCGTACTACGACTAATACGTCTAAAAACTGGTCTAGTACCCATTTTTGACTGAAATGTCATAACGGTGACATTTTTATGCTCATTGGACGTCAAACATTTTGCAGGATGACTGATTTTTATTCATAAGAGCAAGTATTTCTTTTAATATTTTTGTTGCTTTCCTGTTGTAAAATAGTGTGTGTTTAGGTGTATCCAGTATTGGATAGCATATGATAGCGTATATGATTGGTTGTTTTTTTCTATTATTGCACATTATGGAACTGAACTAACCAATTCGGTGTTTGCAATTTAACATGAGTGCGGTAGGTTGCACTGATTGTTCGTGGAGACAATCAGTGCAACCTAAATAAATTTGTCCAAATGGCGTGTCATACATCATACTTTTGGCAGTGTGCGACATAGACTAGCGGCTGGTACGCAAATGACGTCGGCAACCACTATTTACATCGAATCGATCCACTTGTCATGAATCGTAGAGGGATCTGATCAGCAATTGCTGCTCAGGCAATATCTAACGATTACTGGTAAAATCGTGAATAAAAACGATTACCGACTAAAACTGAATATAAATGTATGTAAATAAAATATGTTAACTGTACTGCAATTCGTCCATGTTCGAACGTAAAAAAACGTTACTCTAGACAACTGAAATCTCCGAAAAAATCCACATCGTTCTAAGTAATTACTGTATTCCATATGATAGATGCGCCGCTCAGATCAACGAGTTGCCACCCCTTCTTCACCATTCACATTCTCAATGTCGTCATCGAAATTATTGAACCAATTATCCCTATCGAAAATGAAATCCATTTTCTAATTAACTTCATTAGACTTAAACCTACGATGTATTTACTTTTTGACCAAAATAGGCAAGAGCGAAAGCAATGAAATCGATCTAATTCAGGTACTAACGACGTTAGACTGCCGATTTTGAGGGTCAAGCTAATACCGAGTACTAACTAATACCGGTACCAAATTCAGCTTAGTACTTCGTGAAGAAATGACCTGATACCTAGGTATTTGAGTATCAACTTTTGGTCTAATACCGGTACTAGCGCTAGTACTTTGTGAAGAAATCGGCTGTAACAAGCTTAATTGATAACTCAACTAAAACTGAAACTGAAATGATAGTCTTAAATTCGGCTTTAGAAAATTTTAGTTTTTTGTCTAGACTTTCGGTGGGGGGCTTCTGCACCTCAAGCCCCCCCCCCCTGGCTACGTGCCTGATTGTCATGTATTGAACAAGAATCTCAAATTGAGATGTCTTTGTGTTTGCACATTTAGATGATTCCCTATGCATAAAGTATATTTTAATACTCTTAATAATATTTAATAAGTTATGAACAAATTTCTTACTCAAATTTTTTTAGATTTCTGCAATCTACAAACACATTTGCATTAAAATTATTATTTGCGAATTCGAATGGTTTTGGCATTTACTTTAGGATTAGGTAGTACCAAAAAAAAAATAGGCAATTCGAGGTCCGTTCGATTTTCGAATATGAGCGCTGGCTATAGAGTTACAGAGTACGAATCTTCCGAATTCGAACATTTTGATTGTAGAATCGAATTACATAGTTGGCCCCCTGGAAGCTTTTCTGTGAATCGATTGCAGATACCAGAGAAGCCTCCAGACTTCGCAAAATTATTGCTAAAGATGCGGTAGTACCCAGATTTATTAGAAATAAAATCTAATGGTGCATGGGCTAAAAGCAGTGAGGAAGTTTTAAAAGCTTTAATTGAAGCTCAATTTCAACGGCTTCGAATTCGAATGGGTGTTATGAGTACGCTGACGTGTCAATCGAAGCGGAAATAGAACACCTCTTCACTTGGAAAAAAGTTGGGCGTTGGGCTATAATGTCCTTCTCTCAATACAAAGCGTAAGCGTATGCTGTAAAAGGCCCCGGCTATGGTTACAGGTAGAATCAGGGAAATTTGTATACATTGCCTTAAATTTGGCTACATACCCACGGCATGGAGAGAGGTACGAGTGGTTTTCTTTCATACCCAAAGCAGGCAAACCAAGCCATACCTTTGCGAATGACTAAAGTATGGACCCAAGACAATTGAAAGGGTTCTTGACATCCCTATAAGAAGCAAGTGTTGCAATGGAAATCTATGCAATTCTCAGCACGCATAAATTGAAAAGGTACATCGGTAGAAAGAGCTCTAGATGAAGTGGTAGGTAAAATAGAACACAGCCTACACCACAAGGAATTCGTATTAGCTGCCTTTTTAGACATTGAGGGGGCTTTTAATAACGTTAGGGCAGAGGCAGTCAAACGCGCTCTGGAAAGGATAAATGCAGATCATAGCATTACCAATTAGCTTTGCACGATGGTTGTCACCAGAAACATCAATTCCACTCTCGACACAGTTCAATAAGAAAATCGGTTACTAGAGGCACTCCCCAGGGAGGGGTCATCTCTCCCTCTTCTCTGGGTTCTTGTCATAGACGATATACTTAAAGAACTCAATAACGCAGGGTTTAGCGTAATCGCTTACGCGGATGATGTGGCGAATCTATTTCGAGGCAAATTCTTGAACACATTGAGTGAAACCATGGAATCAGCTCTCAATAAGCTCAAAAAGTGGGCTGAAGGGTGTGGACTTCGTGTTAACCCGGAAAAGATAGAACTAGTACTTTTTAGTACAAAATACAAGATACCACCCTTCAAACTACCTATGATAGGTGGAATGAAACTTTCCCTTTCGGGTAGTGCAATATATCTTGGTACGGTCCTAGATAAAAAATTGAATTGGAAACTTAATGTTCAGGAAAGAGTCCGTAAGGCTCATAATGCTCTCTTCATCTGTAAGAAAACAGCAGGAAAAAAGTGGGGATTGAGTCCAACAATGATGCATTGGTTGTACATCATGGTGGTAAGACCCATCTTTACCTATGGGGCTCTTGTTCGGGGAGAGCCACAAATAAGTTATATATACGGGATATGTTGACCAGCGTACAAAGAACAGCCTGCACTGCCATCACTGGTGCTTTACGCACTACACCCACAGCTGCACTTGAGGCGTTCATGTATCTTTTACCACTGGACCTACAGATTAAACTTCAAGCAGGTAATATTGCGCTTCAGCTAACTAACGCAGGGTTCTTCAAAACCAGACAGGTTGGATATAGGTCCCTACTAAGGGAATCAATCCCCAACATACCTGATAAAACGGATGAAAGTTTAGGTAAAATTGACTTCGACACGCCGTACGAAGTACTATACCCCAGATAGGGAGGACTGGCAAAAGAATGAGGTTTCGAATGATAATGAAATTTTGACTTAAACGGATGTTTCCAAAACTAAGGAGGGTACAGGGTCAGGTATATACTCTAGGGATATAGACCTACACGTGTCATTAAGACTTCCGGATACATGCAGTGTGTTCCAGGCAGAGGTTCTGGCCGTGCTCAAAGCCGCAGATCTACTTGATATGGGGTCAATATACAACAAGAACATCGCTATCTACATTGATAGTCAGGCTGCGCTAAAGGCACTAGAGTCCTTCATCATCAAATCTAAACTAGTCATCAGGAGCTGCCGCACAATGCTCAGAGCACTATGCGCGTAGAACCAGGTCAGATTGTGTTGGGTAGCCGGAGACTGCGATATTGAGTGTAACGAAAGGGCTGATGTTCTGGCCAAAACCGGAGCAGAGCTTTCACTTAATGAAACAATTGAGGGCATTAGACCACCAAAAGCCGTGGCCAAGAGAATTATTCTCGAGAATATTAAAAACAGGGCAGATCAGAGATATGGTTGAATATAGTAGGGCACAGGGTCTCAAAGGCTCTGTGGCCTAAGCTTGATCGGAAAAAATCTGTAGAATTACTGAAGATCAGTAGATCAACGCTACGAATGGTAATAGGGATACTCTCCGGGCAATGTCTTCTAAGGAAACACGCTATATGAGATTAGGTCTAACAGATACAGATAACTCATCTCCTCTGTGAATGTCAAGCTATTGCTCGGTTTACGAGGAAATACCTTTGTAGGTACTTCTTCGACAATTTGGAGGAGGTTGGCCTCGCAAACAAAACTGAAACAATTTTCAGGTTCTGTAGGGAAATCAATTGCTTGGGCAAAGTGGTTTAGGTTATTTGACCGTTAAGGTTCCCCAGGGATGGCGATGGGTCCAATATGGTGCATAGTCCAATGTGAACTCACACCCTATTCAACCTAACCTAACCTGATATCACACGATCTATATAGGTGGTCAGTTAAGAGGTCCGAAACACGAAATTACATAAATGTAGCTTTCCACCAAAGTTATTTCTCAATAAAGCCATTGTTTCACGCGCTGTGTGTGCCGTGCCAAGTGTTGCTCGAACCAAGAGGAGACGTTGTTGAGCTGTAAGTCTTTCCATGATGAATTGCCGAACAATACTAAATAAGAATAACATGACACGATGAGGCCAGTTACGTGTGATCTGTCCAAAAAGCCTATTGAAAAAAAAAACAAGTCTAAATGAATCCCCCTTTTACTTCTTTTGGGGCACTTAGATGTAAGTGTTCATTGTTGCGCAAGTAGAATCCATATTGTTGCGGATGTAATGATACGGAAGTCAACTTATCATTCTTACTAAAGTAACATTTTTATTGTTACAATTAATCAGGACAAAACGAAATGTGTACATACCTACATACTTATGCTGTTATCGAGAAAGGACTCTCAACATCGACGACTCTGTCAGAAGCTAAAGACTTTGTCTAATAAGACTTTGTATAAGTATAATACTTACTACAACACAGTTTTTCGACAATTCTGCCAAAAAAGTCTCGCAGAGTCTTTACATGTGGACTTGTAGTTTAGTGTGACAGGCCCCAAAAATTCTATTTTTGTATTAATCTGGAGAAAAAGAACAACATACCCCAGAGAAGATGCTTGTTTTCCTGACTGTCTCCGGAGTAAAAGAAAAGTGTAATACTGAGAAAATTATGATTTATATGCCGATTATGAAAAACTAGTTTTTGCCCGCGGCTTCGCTTCGCGTAGCCCTCAGAATTTTGTACACAGAAATTCCTTCACAATCAGTTAGTTTCTTATTTTTATAATTTAATTTTTGAAAATATTTAAAAAAACACATTATGTATGTATAAAAATAAAAAACTAAAAAAAATAATAAATTGTTGCATTAATTGTTGAATGATTATTGTAAATAAGCCTCCAACTGCATATTTCATGTTTTGTTCTCCATAATTATCAACGCTCATACTATGTATTCTTTCCAATGTACATTCTTTTCTGGCTAATTACATAAGTTTATACCATTGTACAATTGTACATTATACGTATACCATTGTAGTCTCTAATAAACTCTCGAACTGAAAACTGTTTGCTTTTCTGTTCTTTCGGGACTCTTCAGGTTCAGTTAAGTAAACGGTTTAATATTTTATTTTTTTTTCTTGAGTAAAATTCGATTGAGGTAATTTGGGTAATGAGTTCGTCTTTTTATCAAATTGAGAAATTGGATGATCAAAATTATGATGGTCGGGCCATCCAAATGAAAAGTGTGCTTATAATCTCAAATCTATGGTCGTATGCCGACGTTAGTACGGTTAAAGAGGAGAATTATGTCACAAGCACCAAAATTGGATTGGGACAATAAGGATTGCAAAGCACTCGCGTCTTTAGTTTCTAATATAAAACCATCGCAAGCGAACCACGTTAAACATTGTCGGACATCCAAAACAGCATGGGATAATTTGAAACAAATCCATCAGCCATGCGGTCCCGCCAGAAAGATCGCTTTATTTAAGCAGATCGCTTTATTTAAAAAGAGGACGATAGACGTTTGGCAAAGGGTGAATCCGTAGTAAAGAAGGAAGTAGTCTTTGAACAGCAGCATATTCAGCACGATCAGGTCAAAATCCGAAATTTCTTAGTAAAAAGAAATTGCCAGGAAATTGTTTTAACTGTGGAAAGAGAGAGCTTTTCGCTGCAAATTGTCCGGAACCGAAGAGGCGTTATGGATAACGTGACCAGATTTTCGTAACCTGAAAGCGGGACATTACATCGGGGATGGTACAAAGAAGGGGAGGGTGATGGACCGTGTTAGGGTGCATTGATTGTTATTGGAGTTGGGGTAAAGAAGAATAAAAGCAAAAACAAGAAATATTTTTAAATTTTAGTTTACACTGTAATCGGAGTACTTCTCGTTTGAACAGATTTGTTTTAACAATGGAGGTGACCCTTTCAAAAGTGTTAAAAATTCTTCGCATGGTAAATCCACATTGTATTTTTAAATTAGTTTTTTCCGATGAGCATACTTTGTTCATTCCTGAGAATATTCTCTCTACTGGTGCGTTACTTCCTGGTATTAGCCGTAAGCCCTGGCAGTGCTATATGTATTTATATTAATGTAGTAATTCATTACTTGTTAATAAATTATAATAATAATAATACTTCCGCCCCCTCATGTAGCTGACCTCCCCGTAGTGGGGGGCGGGCAACATGTCTAGGTTCACCTAGACATGGCTAACGAAGCACACACCCAATGATGACAAAGCGAAGAAAGCGAGCCTCGGATATTGCCAAGCCTGTCAAAATAGGGCGCCCTTTGGAGCCAGGCCTGAAGGGTGGCAGTTTGCGAGCGTCTGGTGGTCGGCTTGTCACGCTCGGCATTCGGCCGGGTTTAACCCGAAACGGCTACGAGCTTCCTGTCAATGGTCTCGCAAACCATTATGGGGGTCAGAGGGTGGATGCGCTATGCACCAATAGGGGCATAAGTGGACTTACGGTTACTCGACAACGGCATCGACTTAGGATAGGCACGTGGAACATCTCTTCGCTCACGGGAAAAGACCTGGAGCTTGTTGGGGAGGCTGTTAAATATCGACTAGATATAGTTGGTGTTTCCTCAACAAAGCAAAGGGGTTCTAGAACTGTGGACCTTGCAGATGGGTGGAAACTCTTCATGTCGGGAGTAGCACCTTCAATGTCTGCTCAGGCGGGAGTGGGGATACTCACAAGTCCCAGGCTGTCAGGCAGAGTATTGGAGTGGATTCCGTTAGGAGGGAGAGTTGCGATCTTAAAGCTTAAGCTTGAAAGATCAACTCTGGCTCTAGTGCAGGTGTATGCACCGAATCTGGAGTCAGGGTACGCAGCTTTCTTAGATGAAGTTGATGCAGCCCTTGAAAAGGTTGCAGATATGGATTCTTATATCCTGATGGGTGATTTCAATGCTCACGTGGGTGCGGATTTCTCGACATGGGGCAGCGCGATTGGGAAACACGGTGACCCCGATCAGAACGCGAACGGAGAGAAGTTGTTGGACTTTTGTTGTTCAAATGGAATGTCCATTATGAACACTTTCTTTCCACACAAAGATATCCATAAATACACATGGTACCGTCGAAGTCTTCAGCAGAAATCGCTGATAGATTTCTTTGTGGTACCATCGTGTATTAAAAGGATGGTTTGTGATGTTCGTGTGTTGAGAGTGGCTGAACTGTCAACTGATCACCACCTGGTGTTGTGCAAATTGTATCTCAACGATCAAATACCTATCCTGCCAAAGCGTAAACCAAGAATGGTTACGCGCATACGGTGGGAGGGGCTACAGAACGATCAGATACGGGAGGAATTTGCACGGCAGGTATCTGCAAGGTTTGAACAAATTCCAAATGTTCCATTGAATGTAGAGGAAGAATGGCAGTTGTTTTCAACAGCAGTTATTGCCTCTGCAGGACATGTTTGCGGAGTGAAGCGGCTCGGTGTGGCGGCTGGTGGTGAGAAAAGAACTGCGTGGTTTAAAACGCCCGGAGTTCAAGAAGCCATCAGAGAGAAGAAGAAGGCTTTCAAGGTGTGGATTCACTTGGGGAACTCTCCTTCTCGAAACCGGTACATTGAGGCGCGAAGAACTTGCAAATTGGCTGTTAAAGCAGCCAAAGAACAGTCTTGGAAGGAGTTCGGCGAAAAATTGGACCGCGATCACAGATCTGCAAGCAAGGTGTTCTGGCAGACCATCCGCCGTCTTAGAGGAAGGAAGTGGAACATTATCGAAGGAGTCAAATCCAAAGATGGTACACTTCTTTCTAATGAGGAGGACATCTTGCGCAGATGGAGCGAGCACTTTTCCGAATTGCTCAATCCAATCCAGGGCATTGAGGATGACACATCTATCGCCTTAAGCAGGGCGGAAAATAGTCCCACGGTAGAGGAAGTCACTTTTGCGATCAAATCGCTAAAAGCTGGCAAATCTGCCGGAGTGGATGAAATCCGGCCAGAAATGCTAAAGGCCTTAGGTGAAGAGGGAGTCAAATGGCTCTCTCGTGTCATTAAAGTGACCTGGGAATGCGGCGAAACACCCAGCGATTGGCAGATTGGGGTGATTGTGCCCCTTTTCAAGAAAGGGGATAAAAGGGATTGCTCCAATTACAGGGGTATATCACTTTTAAGTCTCCCCGGAAAAGTCTTTGCCAAGGTGCTGGAAACGCGTTGCAGAGCTGTGGTCGAGGCACGATTAGGAGATGAGCAGTGCGGCTTTCGTCCCGGCAGAAGCACAACCGACCAGTTATTCACTCTCAGAATGGTACTTGAGAAGGTTTGGGAGTATGCTACACCTGTTTACGCTTGCTTCGTAGATTTGGAGAAGGCATATGACCGAGTCCCTCGAGGGAAACTCTGGAGTGTATTACAGCAGTATGGAATTGATGGTTCTCTCTTGAGAGCCATATTCAATCTCTTTACACAAACTGTAAAAGCTGTGTTCGGGTAAACGGCGTTAAATCAATACCTTTCACCGTGGGCGTTGGACTTCGCCAGGGGTGCGTCTTGTCGCCTCTCCTTTTCATTACTTATATGGACTGGATGTTACAGCGCAGTCTTGGCGAAGAACGTTTCGAATTGGGAGATCTGAGGATAAGTCATTTGCTCTTCGCTGATGACTTGGTCATCCATGGGTCCTCTCAGACTGAGCTTCAGCGCGCACTCGATCGGTTTGTAGCCGTTTGTGTTGAAGCTGAGATGAAAGTAAATGTGAACAAATCTGAAGTGATGGTCGTCTCCCGAACGCCTGTTCAATGCACTCTGCATGTTAGTGGAGTCCCATTGAAACAGGTGGAGAAGTTTAAGTATCTCGGGGTCTTATTCACGAGTGATGGAAGGAGCAATGCCGAGTTTTCCTGTAGGATTGGTCAGGCTGGATCGATTTTGAGACAGCTTGGTCATTCTGTTATCAGGAGGACTGAACTTGGTGTCAAAGCTAAGTTGTCAGTCTTTAATTCGGTGTTTGTTCCAACTCTTACCTATGGTCATGAGGTTTGGGTAATGACCGAAAGAATAAGATCGCGAATACAAGCTGCCGAAATGAGATTTCTCCGTAGTATTGCTGGTGTGACCCGTAGAGATCGCATCAGAAATACCAGAATACGTGAGGAACTCAATGTCGAGCAGCTACTTCTCCGGACGGAGCGATCCATGCTTCGGTGGTTTGGTCATGTTAAACGCATGTCCCCGACCAGGATTCCACGACGTGCTATGGAATCCGTACCATCGGGCAGGCGTCCCCTAGGTAGACCCAGGATGAGATGGTTAGATCAAATTCATAATCTCTCCTCTACCCGTATGGGGATTGCCCTTGATGATTTAGAGTCGATGGCGGAGGATCGAGAGCTATGGAGGGTCCACTTGAGCAACCTACACCCGCGACCCACTTAATGGACAAGCGGACCATTGAAAATGAATGAAAATGAATGAATGAATGAATAATACTTCCTGGTAGACAAACAAAGCATATACTCAATCACTTTTTTTAAATGTTTTATCTGAATTTGGGTCTCTTCAAAATGACGAAATATTTCTGTCCATCTGTTTTCGGTAGTTTTTGATGCTTTGTTCCATTCTTCTCTAGCTTCTGATATGTAGTTTTTAATTAAAGAAAACTCAAATTGCAAAATGCAAATTGAAAAGTGGTTGGTGAAATAGGGCCCAGGAGGGCTTACATTGCTGACAAGGGAAGCATTTCCACGGGCACAGAGTTAAACTTCTTAACTCTTTGTTTTGAAAAAAAATTCTGAATGACGTAAAATATCGAGATCTGCAAAAAAGTGATCCGGATCAAAAAAAGATAGACTTTTTGCCCAATGAAACATGAAAAGTGATATAGATAAAATGAAAGAAATATTTCTTTCTTGTCCTAATGGAAAACCAAATTAGAAATAACAGAAATTTTCTTTAAATACTGACAATGTAATAAGGAGATTAAGGCGGGTAACAAATTTTCTGTATTTTTTAAAATGAATCAAAAATAAAAATAAATTCTCACCGAGGTGTTACCACTTAAAACGCTATAACTTCTAAAGTATTAGGTCCATAAATTGTTTTGTACATTTTGAAGACAATGCAATTTTAAACCTAAAATTTGAAAATGTTTTCTTTCATTTTTTTTACTTAAAATGCTTTTTCTCTAAATGTTTACTTAATAAAATTTTATTTTTTATGAAATGTTTATCCTAAGAATAATTTCCTAAAAACTATGTTAAGCAGCTCTTTTACGTACGATCAACAGAAGTTGTAGTAAAAGCCATTTTTTGTCAGATAAAAATTGTCAAACAAAATTAAGTCAGAATAATAAACTAACGTATCTACCTATGAGCAGTGGTTGACAGTTAATTGTAGAATATGAGAAAAAAGCTTAACATTGGTAAGTGGATCTATGTTTTATGAAATCGAAAAATTAAGATTTACGGGCCACGCTCTAAAAGCGGGACGTCTGGTCACGTTAGTAATGGAGCCAAACCAGTTGCTTCTTTTTCCATGCTTTCGGCATCCCAATGCAATGTTCTTGGTTCGCAGTGTTGGTGTATATATAGCGGGGCAACTTCAGATATATGCTGTGACGCGCCGCTATTTACAACTACATATATGAAAGTGCAAAGAACAAATTAAGTTAGCAGGTGAAAATTACATCATTGCCACTGCTATCGGTACCGTTGTGCTTAATACAGAATTCTGTGAGCTAAGATTGGGAAATGTGCTAATTTTTCAGAATTTGAAGGCAAATTTTTTATCTCTGAGCAAAGCCATAGAAAACGGTTGTAGTGTTGAGTGTTGAAAGTAAAACGTAAATGCAATCCAAATTTAAGCAATTACCAAAAGTGGCATGACAGATTTTTTTTTTTTTTTGTCGGAGGTTGTTACTATCCGATGGAGCATTCAGACACAACTACTGGTCCATTGTACTGCCAAACAGACACCTTACACTGCTGTACTTAGTTTTCCCGTCTTTCGAAGAAAGATGAGAAGGAGCTTCAGTGATGAAGAGCTTAGATGTTCGGCACTCACCACGTCAGCCCCAAAGATCCGCCACCTGATGCGAGCAAAGGCAGGACAAGTACAGAGGAAGTGCTCCGCTGTATCGTCATCCTCTCCACAAGCAGGAAAGATGGTGGTGTTGCTCACTCAAGCCCAACACATTTAAGTGTTTGGCAAAAGCTTGGTGTCCCGAAAGGACGCCCACAAGAAGTCTGCAGTCGATTCTTCTGAGAGACAGAAGGAAAGACGAGGACCTCTTGCAGATGTCCGGACGCAGTGACAGATGACAGATACGGACACCTAAATGCCAAAAGTTTAAACAAAATATATGCAACAAAGATGGTGAATGGTTTCCCAGTCCCAGTGGTTGAAGCATTAAAAATGGTGAAGTGCAAAGGTTTAAGGCGCAACTGGTGGCGAAAGGTTACGCTCAGAAATTCGGAATAAATTACAACGAAACTTTTTCCCCAGTTGTGCGGTATGCCACGATTCGAATGCTTTTAGCATTAGCTGTGGAAAAGAAGCTAATCCTTCACCAAATGGACGTGTCATGTGTATATTTAAATGGGGAACTTAAGGAAGATGTAAATGTGTTGATGATTTTTTTTTTTGAATTTAAAGAATTTTAAATGAATTTTGTTTAATTTTATTGTACATCAATGATAATGGATTAACATAACATAACATAACATAACATAACATTTTATTGTAGCAGAAAGATACATTGTTCATCACATGCACTATTGCACAATTTACAGAGATATGGTAAAACTACCTTACTACCTTACTGCGAATGAAAAAACGTGTCAATGCGTGAACAGCATGCTATTTGCCAGTAACAGGTCCCCTGGGTGCCACCAGGTGTAATGACATCGCCAAAGGTCCAGCGCTGCTTGGTTAAGATCTCTCAGGATGAAGTTCCTAAACTCAGTTCAAACGGCAATATGTAAGGACCTTGAATATTTTCGTCTCTGTAATTATTCAATCAGCTTATTTACGGGTTTAGTTTGTCCATTTGCATTGGCGCTATTCTACGATACCCAGAGGCCCAGAGCTTAGTTTCAATGAGGGCCGAGGTTTGTGCTAATGTCTCCATTACATACATACATACATACATCAATGATATAGTAACATACTATAGTTTTTCGCGTTGAGGGAAAGTGTTAAATCAGTATGGTAAATAAGCCTCCAACTGCATATTTCATGTTTTGTTCTTCATACTACGTATTCTTTATACCAATATACATTTTTCTCTGATCAATTACATAAGTTTACTATCTACCATTGTAATTGTACAAATACCTAAGTCTCTAATAGACTTTTGAACTGAAAGCATCGTTTGCTTTTCTTTTTTTTCGGGGCTCTTCGCACCCTGGGTGCGAATTTCCGCACTCTTTAAAGGAAATCGGAAATTCGCACCAGGTGCGAATTTCTTTGTTTCTATATTGAAATCGGATATTCGCACCCGGGGTGCGTTGTTCACCAACGAAAAGTGTTCCACGTTTGAGTGCTATGACAATGCAACACTAATGGACAACATTTGAATCAAGTACATCAACTTAATGTTCCAGATCACAATAGAAACAGTGGAAGTTATATTTTAAGAATATCGACTCGGACCATGCAACCTGGCTTTTGTTGTTTCCGATATATTGTCGGATATTCGCACCGGTGTGTTGGGGGTGCGAATTTCCGATTCCAATATAAGATAAAGAAATTCGCACCTGGTGCGAATTTGCGATATATTGTCGTATATTTGCACCGGTGCAAATTTCCGGTAAACCCTTCGTTTATACTTGGTTTTATGTATTTGTTTACTTCAAACATTACGAGTACATACCTACCCTACTACAAATTAAAAACCAAGCATATTCCAAACACTTGTATTTATACACTTACCGGCACAATTAACCGCCCACCTATCTTTAGTGCCACCAGCTTTGTTTAAATGAATTAACGGTTATCACAATGAATGCTTTTTGTCAAGTAGATATTTTAACCGTTATCTAAGCGGTTTCTGCACTTTACCTATCTCTTATTTGTGTATTAAATGCATTTTTGTAATTCATTCTCAATTTGACATTTTTAGCGATTTCATTACTGTGATCTTAAATCCCTGTTTTCTTTAATTCTGAGTAATGGAAAGCTTTTAATTAGAGTTTGTGACGAGAATATGCTACATGAACGATGGATCAGTGGAAGAGTATATGAGTATAGGGTATTATGATAATAATAGATAGGTACTCATCATTTTTGTACAATGTATTAATTTATGTTCTATAAAAAAGAATTGTTCCCAGAAGATGACTTTCGAAGAAAGTCAAAATAACGGACAAAACAATAAAGAAATTTAAAATACAAAACAAGAGTATTTTTAAATTATGACCTATATAGCCCGTCAGCAAACACATATATATATATTAATATTACATATTATTAAATAATACGAAAAAAAAAATCGAACACAATGACGACAACTATCACCCAGATTTTTTTGCTTCTAATGATTAAACAGAACATACCTACCTACTTAACAAAGTTAACAAAAAAAAATTAAAAAAATATACTGAGAGAGAATATTCGTGTTGCCATATGGCATCAAAATACCGATAGGGTTAAAGGGAACCCCGTGCAAAATTTCAGCTTTCCAGGGTAAAGGGTTTGGTCTTATTTGGCAACTTCTTTTTGAAAATACTTGGCGAGAATTCATTTCGCACAATGAAAAAAATTTATGAAAATTAGCCGTTGGGTGAATAATGAGAAAACTCAAATTTTGAAAATTCAAAGATTTATTCAAATACCCCACCGCCTATGTACCTACTTTTATTTAATATAAGAAAAGTATCTAAGGAGCGTTACGGAGTCAGTTAGGGTAAATATACCTACAATAAAAATATAATATGTAGTAATAAATAATTTATGAATGAAAAGTTTGACGTTTTGCTAGATGAGGGAAAATAAATTGACTTGACTGTGGACAAAATATAGAATAGCAACGTGCTGAAATGCAGACTCTACCTACACCTAATACTTTTTTTTTTCCTTTGAAATTATGTCTTGCTTTTTACAAACCTAGATTGTGTTTGTCAACGGTACCGGCGGGGTAGGAGCCCTATTCATTTTATTTAAGTCACTCCGGGCAAGACTAAAAGACTCTATATATCTGGTTCCCTGGAAGCGGAATCATCCAGTTTGGAGGTTTGGGCATTTGCAGGTACTTGTCTCTATACCTACAGCCCTACAGGCATACAGGTAGGAGCCCTACTCATTTTATTTTATTCACTACGGGCAAGACTGAAAGACTCTACGAGGGAAATGTTTATATCCATCTGCTTTACATGTCCTAGTCCTAAATCATTTTAGAGGACGAGTGAGCAATTTCTTGACTATATAGGTCGATGTCGCGGTATCGTGTACGAAGGCCATATGAACTAACGCCATAATGGCGATAGTTAACTTTCAAATGCGAATTAACGCCATAATCCACTTATATCCTTAATTCACTTTTAAATGAGAAATAAAGCCATCACTTAATAGTGAACTAACGCCATATGGTGTTAATTCATATTCCAATGTGAACTAATCCCATAAACGCCGTACAAACAGTATGATCGCTGCAGCCCCCCTGCTTGTGGTCACTGTTGGATTTGGATGGAGTAGATGCAAGTTTGGGTATATTGAAAGTTGCCTTTGGATTTAAATAATATTTTGAATTCAAAAAATCTTTCGGATTTAAATTATTTTTGGATGTATCAAACCTCGCACCTACTTTCAAATCCAACAGTGACCCTAAGCAGGGGGGTTGCACCTATCAGTTAGTTAAAAAGTAAAATCATGTAAAAATATTTTTTTTTTATCGAACTTAAGAAGTTAATATCCCTCATCCTTATTTCGTAAGACCATATTAGGTACCTATACATATGTATAGGTAATTCAAATTATTGAGAATAATTCCAGACTTTTAATTCACATTCAAATGAGAACTTAGGTCACTTTCTAAAACGAACTAACACAATATGGCTTTAGTTTTTATTTGAAAATGAATTAAAGTCATACATGTGAATTAACGCTATTATGACGTTAGTTTATTATGGACTTTGTTCACGTCACCGATGTCGCTGTACAGCTAGCATTTTTCGTCATTTAATCTTTCACAAAGCCCGTAAATGCAAACATGACCGACAATTTTATGAAAATAATCTCTCAAAGAGAATCGAAGCTCATAAATCTTGTGCCTTTTTGTTAAAAAAAAAAAAAAAAAAAAAAAAAAAAACGAAGAGTAATACCCTATTCACACCAAGCCGAAAACTTGGTTTTCGCGAAAACAGTCGAAAACTTCATCGAAAACAGAAGTTTTCCCATACATATTGCAGTTTTCAAAACGAGTTGTTTGAGGTCGTTTTCCATGAAAACGCCACGAAAACGAGTACGATCGTTGGGTTGTTGAAGCAGACACACCTTTTGCAACATTCAGCGAGCTCAGCAAAACTGCTGACAGGATGTGAGAGACTGAGTGAGAGTGAGAGTTTTTTTTGTTATCTTTGCTTGCTTGCACCATAAAGAGCAAACTACCTGCCAGCCTGTCACAACTAAATTGTATTTTCAGATGTTTTGATTTTGAATGTCGGTTATGTTAAATATAAGTTAACGATTATCAAGTAGCTTAAATAATTTTGTTTGTATATTATGTCAATACGTGCCAAGTTTAGTAACTAAAATAAAAGTCTAGTCGCCACAAACATTTCATAGCTAGTTTCACAGCTAATTGAAACGTCAAACGAAAACGAGTTGGTGTTCGGTGTGAATGCATCTACGAGTTTTCTAAACTTTTTTGACGAAAACTCGGTTTTCGGCTTGGTGTGAATAGGGTATAAAGCTAGTACACTCATACCTCGCTATACGGCCGCTCTTTATACGGCCTTTCGCTACAGCCGCCTTTATTTTTTAATGCTTAGTTTTCGTTTTAAACCCTATTCACACCAAGCCGAAAACTGGGTTTTCGCGAAAACAGTCGAAAACTTCCTCGACAGAAGTTTTCCCATACATATTGCAGCTTTCAAAACGAGTTGTTTGAGGTCGTTTTCC
Organism: Cheilosia soror; assembly: GCA_949372485.1. NCBI lineage: Eukaryota > Metazoa > Arthropoda > Insecta > Diptera > Syrphidae > Cheilosia > Cheilosia soror. The sequence goes on from OX443564.1 coordinate 24,945,869, forward strand.
ATGAAAACGCCACGAAAACGAGTACAGTCGTTGGGTTGTTGAAGCAGACACACCTTTTGCAACATTCAGCAAGGTCAGCAAAACTGCTGACACGATGTGAGAGACTGAGTGAGAGTGAGAGTTTTTTTGTTATCTTTGCATTGCACCATAGAGAGCAAACTAGGTACCTGCCACAACTAAATGGTATTTTCAGATGTTTTGATTTTGAATGTGGCTTATGTTAATTATTTTATGCATTTAACCATAAGTTAACGATTATCAAGTATAGCTTAAATAATTTTGTTTGTATATTATGTCAATACGAGCGAAGTTTAGTAACTAAAATAAAAATCTAGTCGCCACAAACATTTTATAGCTCGTTGCACAGCGTCAAACTAAAACGAGTTGGTGTTCGGTGTGAATGCATCTACGAGTTTTCTAAACTTTTTTGACGAAAACTCGGTTTTCGGCTTGGTGTGAATAGGGTATTACGGCCAATTTTTTTCGTTACAACGGCCAAATACAAAATTAACGTTTTCTTAAATGTTCTTAAAGTGCAAAAAATAAGAGTATATGCAATTATGTAACTTGCCTACTTTGTCTATTTTACACTGCGAATTTGGTCCTTGTTGTTTTCTTTATTTTCGATCCTATTGTACTCCATTTTTTCAAAAAATATGTATTTAATCTACATTAGGTATCTCCAAACCAGTGTTGTTAGGACTCTCTCTTCATTTTACCCACGAAACGTGGTCATTTTTTCCTTTTTTCCCTTTTCACCGAACTCAAATTCCCACCAAAATCCCACGTTACATTAAAATGGAAAAAAATTGTTTAATTCATTCTTTTTATGTTAAAAGAAAATCACAATATCCGCGTTGCATTGATGGCTAGCGGCATGCCACACTCCATATACAAAAACTGACATTTCAGCATTTGCACTAGATCTCATTGTGAAATTATATTGCGAAATATCCTTTTCTGCGAAATGTTTCAATCTAGCGCAAAATTAACTGAATAAATAAATAAATAGTTTTTTTTTTTTTTAAATACTTCTCCCCGGAAAGGCAAACCTATAACGCTTCATCAGCGCCCCGAGATGCTCGCAGATGCATGTTTTTTCTGCACTTAAATTGCTGCAAATAGCAGTCTTCTGAAAACATATCTCCAGAAAGTGTGTTTGCTTGTCCTGTAACAGAAGGAGCCCAGGAAAATTGATGTCCTCGCGGTTGTCAAGTGTACTGTATGTCATGAGCATAAGGTGTCTGCCTTGTGGGGCGCCCTGGAAGTACCTATAGAACAAGCAAAGGTCAGCGACTTGTCTTATGTGCACCAACGGTTGTAGATTCGATGTGAGTGTAGGGTCTCCAATAAGTCGAACTTTTAACACTTGTTTTGTCAGTTTTCTGAAATTCCCACGATTTTGATGCTTTTTCCCTTTATCCCACGGAAGGCTTTTCGGACATCGAAAATCCCACAAAAAGGGATAAATCCCACGATATAACTACACTGCTCCAAACTACAGAAGCATAATGTACAGCAAAGTTGACATCGATTTTATTAAGTTTAAATATCCTTTTTGGCTTGGGAGATAGATTTTAATTAAAGTTCGTCCTTACTTAGAAAATGTATACCAAAACAATCAAGACGAAAAACGAAGTGCTAAAGGTTAAGAGCTGTTAACGTAGCCATTAACTGCTATTAAAAAATTAAGCAAAATAATGCAAAACAATCAACGACGGACGGAGCGATTTTTTTTAAACCTCCAGCCGATTGTGTAAATAATTATTATACCTATGTTCTTTATCGTTTTGCATGTGGCTATGTAGATTTTATTTTAACTCCATTATAAAAACGCCACTGCTCTCCAAAGTTAAAACAATAAATCCATTTTTTTTTTGTTTTTTAAAGATTTGGAACCAATCTAATAGATTTTGTATAGGTTTGTTTACAATTTTCAGCATACGTATGCTGATTCAACATATCGTCTAAAATTAGCTTAAGTGCATCAAATTTATACAACACAATGAAAAAATTGCCCAGTCCAGTATCAGATTAGTAGTTGATCTGCAAATTCTGAATGAAAGGGAGGACAGTAGGTATCTACAGTACGGGGAAAGCATATTAGCTGGTTTTATTTTTGAACTTCGTTCTCCGTTATGCATATTTTATTTATCTAATAATAGTAACTAAACTGAGTATATGTACCTAATCATTGCATGTGTTAAATAAAATATGTAGGTAAGTATACCTACATACCTACATACCTTTCTGGTCCAATATTTAGTTTTAGTTTGACACTCAAATGATGGTGTGTATGAGAGAATTTCAATACATAGGTATACTCATGATTATGTATAATTATATCCATCTGTCTTTACGCTTCATCTTTTTATTATAACACACTTATCGATTTTACGAGATTATTTTTAGGGCTTATATCTTATAAGTTCCAAAAACTTTTAAAGGGCTAATCTGTAAAAGAAATCCCTCATAATCCCTCATTCCACCTACCTATGCACATAGCATCAATGCAAATGTATATATTTACGTTCCTATGTAGAAATACCTACATATTAGCAATTCTTTACATACGTATATTTATGTAGCGTGGAATCTACCTATCAGCCATAACGAAATATTTTATATTTATATGTCACTTTAAGCTTAAAGCAAACAAAATATTTTGTCGATGTGGTATCGACAAACCGACTACTACCTACTCCATGGAGAATGAACAAGCGCAAAGGTCAAAATCAAATAATCACTTGGCCACGCCCTTTCGGGTGGAGCTACGAAAATCAGAGTTCATGACTGGGTATTTATTTCCTAGAGTTAAATAAGGACTACTGTTTCGAAAAACATGAATACATACCGCGACCTACCAGTGTTGTGTGTGATGTTATCAACTTTACTGTTTTCCAAATCTCGTTCTGCTCTTATCTCTTAAGAATGATGACTTTTTGCTTATTACGTATACCTACACACTATATTTGATTGTGTGTGTTCACTGTATGTACCTCGTCGTCGTCAGCCATCATACATAATAAAAGTCCTATGTTATGTAGATGTACCTACCTAAGGACTTTGAGTTCTAATTAACTTAAAGGTAAATCTGTATCGAATTGGAATTAAACATTCATTCAAATTCATTAGAGAATGAAACATTATTATACCTGCATAATACACTATACTGAAATTACAATATACTAATGATGTAAAGGTATAACATTAGATAAAGGTAGGTAGGTATTTTCGAGCTTAAATACATATTATTTTAGCAAAAAAAAGCGTGCTCAATCTGCATTTATTCGCTTTGAAATAACAACTGTACAGGTACAGGACACAGATGTACATAGTGATGTACTTTCATTAGGACGAAATTTGAACTCTAAACTTTCACAAAAGTTTAAAATCAAATCTAAATGATCCAAATATAGGTATAGGTGTATTCATATAACATACCTACCCGTACCCACACATTTGCAAGTTTAAAACCAACTAACTTCTTATATACAAAGTATGAGTGCTTCGCATAAGGACTGTGTCATATATGTGAAGAACGTCATGCCGTTTTGATATTTATTGGAGGCTGCGGCTTATGTGGCAAAAGTAAAAGCACAAGATTCCGAGTCAAGAACGACGAATCAAAGCATAGGAAATAATATGAAAAATCTACAATAGGAAGACACCATGAACCACCAGAAAACGGTATTTGTGTAGAAAGAGAAAAGTAAATGCCAATGATAATGTAGTGGTAGAGATGTGGCTTTTCAACCCTTATTATGGGAGTGTACTGTACACATTTCTATTTTATTTTTGCCCCCGGTTTTATGATAAATCGCACTTGATATGTCGTTTAAAGGATACCCGCATACCTGAATCATTCGAAAGTGAAAAGTTAAACATTCTGTGTTATCCGTATGTTATCTGTGCAATTCCGGGTTCCTTCGAAATCATAATTGTGAATTTTTTTTGTTATTAAATATAAAACGGATTTATTAAAATATTACACCAACCAATTATTTTTAATTCAACACATATACCTTTATAATATTCTTCAAAATGGCCTCTGAAACGAATGCAGTCATACGGTCGGAAAATCAAGGTCTGTTTAATTTTTAAAATCACCGAAACTACATAAGTGAATTTTGAAGTTATTTGTTTTGTTAAGCCGATCAGTCATTTAAATAGCTATTGGCAGTGGTACCTACTTTTTTTTGTACTGACTTAATTAAACTAGTGAATATGTATTTATCTATACCTGTGTAGATGAGTGCATACGTTATTATTTCGCGATAAAAAATGTTTGTGGGTAAATAGATGGATGATAGAAAATAGGTATCATCTCTTTTCTAAATAAGCGAAAGGTGCACGTAAAAAAACTAAAGGAATAATCGTGTGGAAAAGTGAAATTTGTTTACTGTTAACTGTGTACCTAACCTACCTACATGAGTACAATTGGATAATGTCACAAATCACAGGAGCTTTCCTAGAATGAAGTGGTCTCTGTCGAGCCGCTTCCAGTGCGAATTATAATCATGCTATGTGTGTTAAGATGTTTGTATTCATTCAATATGATTTTAATATTTTTGTTACCTTAATACTCGCCTTAAAATGCTGTTTAATTTCTCAGTATTTTCCTTCAATGAGTTTTGCGATATGAGCTTGTCGACCAGAATTGAATTATCTAATATTAGATACTGAAATATTATTATAGGATTTTTTGTTAAATTTGTTGATAAGATGTATCTACCTATGCAGATTAATATTATGAAACATGCTTATCCTATACGGGAGTGGTCAGGATGGGGTAATTTCGAGATATCTGGGTAATTCTATTATCGGGAGGGCCGAATGTGGTAAGAGGATTTGCTAGGCCTTTAATATTTAATTTGGTGTTTAATTTAACTCTTACCTATGGTAATTAAGATTTGGGTACTGACTACTGAAGGAAAAAAATAAGATCGCGGATACAAGCTGCCGAAATGAGATAGAGGTGACTCGCAGAGTTCGTATACCTAACACCAGGTACTTCTCCGTTGACTGTTCACGTTTAAAGCATATCCCCAACTCGGATTCGAAGATGTGTTGTGGAATCCGTGGCATCAGGCGTCCTCTAAGATGGGCGAACAATGCGATAGGTACCTACTCTTTGAACAAAGATTTGGAAGAAGTGTTCAGTTGAACATCCTAAACCAGCGATTTTGTTCAGATTGAATGAATGGACGAATAAATTGAAATACATTCTATTCCCAAAAACTGTAGCTGTAGTGTAGAGTATCTCTAACATTTATTTTATATGACAGACTTATGGATCTAAAGCAATAATATATAATCGTTTAAGCGTCTACATTTCAAGCTAGGTTTCGAACATTGTATTCGACTGTTGCCAATAATGTTTATAATACCTAACTTGACAACAGACAAAATTCATCGAAAAAACAAAATTTATATTTGTGTTTTGTGGATTTGTAATTTGAAAGTAGTTTTGGCTCTGTAACAGACAAGCTTTAAATATCAAGGTAGCTTCGCACCTGTTGGCGTGGGTTAGTTGTTTGACAGCTAGACAGACAGAGCGAGGTACCCAGGTTCGATCAACGGAAAAGCACAAATTATTATACCTATCTGTTTTTTTTCCACTGTGGTACCCGTCGGGGAATTCTGACAAACATGCCAGAGTGTAACTGCCCTGAAAAGCTCAATTTAGCCGTTCTCGTCATAAAACACAAACGAAAGCTTGAGAAGCTACACCTATGTCGTTTTCGGTTGATAGTCCAGAACCGTCCGGAAGCAATCCGAACGCTCTAAAAACGTTTGATTGGCACTCAACTGACAGTTCTTCTACTGAAAAGAAGAGAAAGTTGCTTCTGGATTTGAATTCAGAATCGCGGAGAGTGCTTCCGGACGGTTCTGGATGACCTGACCAACCGAAAACGACATTAGTAGGGTATTGACAAATGTACAAGTTGGCCTGCGATATCTGGGCTGCATTCCAGGTTTGACTATTTTAACTACAGCGTTGACAAGCTGTGACAGTTCGAAGGAGGGGAAGTTAACTAAATTAACTAGAGGCAAAAGTGTGGTTCATTTCGTTCATACTACATGACATTAGTAACAATAGCTGTCCCAGATTCCAAAAAGTAACTAAATAAACAATCGTTGTTAATTTAGTTAAAATAGTCGAATCTGGAATGCAGCCCTGGTAGTGAAGAAAAGAACCCTATCAGCCATACAGAAATCTGTCATCGGTAAGCGGTGCGTGTATTTTTGTACAGATAATTTATTTATTTTATAAATGAAAAACTATTTTAATCGAGGTACAAGCCTTGTCGGTCTAAAATTCAAGTATTGTTTATGAAAAATAAAATAATCTCGGGTCCATAAAATTATGTTTAAATCGTTTAAAAGTGGAATGAAAAACTTGTTTTGGTTTTGTGTAAACAATTTTGTTTTTTGGATAGGACTATTTTTTAACTGTTTAAAGTTCTTCAAATTATTGTTAATATTCCATTTATTGTGCAGCATTATCCCAAATACCAATAGCGGACTCAACTAACTGAGATTTATCTCAGACTTTCTCGATAACCATCTGCGATATTGCAGAATATTTTAGCGGCATAAAACGCTCCATTTGGGAAGGGGAAGAGCTCGTCAAGGCTGGTTGGGTCTATGCTATAGGTGCGATACAAGATCCAAGAAAGAGTGAGGTAACTGTTCTGGTCATAACTGCATGCTCGATGAAAACCCTACGAAATCAAACTAAGAATCTTGTTAATGGTTAAACCATTTTGTCTATATGAGTTGCACCACATTGCGACGCTCGATCCAACACTTTTTCTTTAGTTTCCATTAGCGTAAACTAGTTAGGCATTTATTTTTATGTTTTTACTTGAAAAATGTATTTATTATTCACAATATTTAATTAGGTATTTAGTGGCGCTTAGCTTCTTTTCCTTTCGCTGATCTGTCAAATTTGTATGTCTAGTAGGGTTCAAATTGTCGCCACTAGGTTACACACTCCATTTCTCAATAGGGTGCCTAAATTTATATGTGTCGGAGCATGGTTCAATGTCTATATACGGGGTAGTACAACAATATCTATACTGTACATTAAAATATTCGGCTTTGATTAGTTAGGTACTGTATCTGTATTATCAATCACTAATCTAAATAAAATCAGAGCTGGCGACTGAGAGAAATAAAATAAAATTGAAAATAAAAGAAAAAGAGATTTATTTGAAGGCTCATAAAAACGTAAAGAAGCAGCAGGACACGTATCGTTTGTTTTTGCCGTTCTGGAAGCATTACGCGAAGCCGGATAGTGCCAGCCAACCTCCCAGTTCCTATATATTTATAAATTGAACCTTGACTAAAGCAGCGTTATGGAAAAGTTTTAATGTTTCAAATTGGTTTGAAGCCTCTGCTGGTATGTCACATGGTTGTACTTTTAGTCCAATTTTGCATTCTATAATCGGTTTAAATTGTTATAATTTACCTGGCGGCTTATTTTTTCCTGGAGTCAATATAAGTGTTTTCATTTATCAGCACGATTTATTTACTGATGGCAGATAATCCATCTTCTCTTTTCAGTTGCAAATAAATAGCATTCGCACTGTACTGCGATCTCCAAATTAATGCAAATTAAACTTAAAACGTGATACATATTTGAATCACACCAACAGATGAAATTGAAATTGAAATTGAATGGGCGACATTTTACTTGAACCAAAATATTGTAAGATTTAGGGGGACACCTATTTATAGCAAAGATTGATTATCAACTTAAATAACACACGTCCGGTGTGGTCGTGTGGACCACGGCCTCAATTAGCAAGCCCCATCGGTCAGCCCGGTCCCTAGCTAGTTGCTTGCCGTAATACGTACATCAAATCGATTGACGCCATCCTTCAATAGTGCCCGCTACTGCTACTGCTGCTTGGCGTTCAATGATTTCTACAAATCATTTACATAGCATAGTTCAATATTATAAAGAATGTACTTTTTTTTTAAGTTTGACAATCCGGTCTCTATTTACGTTAACCTGACATAATTCAACCCGAGTTTCGAAATTTATGTTCCAAATGTTCCAAAAAAGACAAATGCGACTAGTGCTCTCGTTGAAAAGCTAACAAAAGGAAGGACACGAATACAAAAGAGTAAAGACACAGAAACAAAATAATTTAAATTCAGAATTTCCCAAAATTTTCATTTAAAAAAAAAATACTTTGAAATCTGAAAAGTTTGATCTTAAAAAAATTCAGTATTGCAAAAGCAAATCACTTACATACTTACTTACTTTACTTTGAATAGCTCGGCGGTTAGGCCAGCTGCTCCATCGGCTTTGTTGGACTTAAGCTTAGATATGGCTAATTTCATTTCGTCCAGATCGAGTGAACGGAATTGTTGGTCTTCATCGCTCAGGTTGAATGGTTCATTCTGGCTGACAGCGCGATTTAGTTCTTCATCGCCGTTAAACAGTCTGCAGAAGTAGTTCTTCCATATCCTCAGCATCGGCTGCGATTCTACTATGATGTTCCCTTGTTCGTCCTTGCAGGCTTCGGTTCGGGCTCTGTAGCCTTGGCAGGTTCTTTTTACCCTTTGGTAAAAATTTCGAATGTCATTCCTGCTGTAACACTCTCCATTTCATCGATTGCGCGCTTCTCGTGCTCATTCTTTGTATGTCTCTTGTTTCGCTGCATGTGCTTGCCGGAACTCGTCGTCGAACCAGAGGCGGCGTCTCTGATGGCTTTTTGGCAATGTTACCATTGATCTTTAATGCTTAATGCTGGCTGTATAGAACCTCTTGATACATTGAGAGAGACTCGATCAGAGAAGGATCTGGTGATCTGTTGCTATATTAGCTGTCTGACGTCAAACTTCCTCACAGTACTTACTTGTCTTGGCGGTGTTCGGAACATCCGAAGGCGTACCTTGGATTCAACAAGGTAGTGGTCCGAGTCAATGTTGGCCCCTCGGAAAGTTAGGACATCCATAATACTGGAGGAGCGCCTTGCGTCGATCGCAATGTGGTCAATCTGGTTGACGGTTGATTGACAGAGATCTCCAAGTGCCTTTATGAATATCGAGATGCGGGAACCGCGTACTTGCTATGACAACATTTCGCCCCGCCGCGAAGTCGATCAGCCTAAATCCGTTATCGGAGGTGGTGTCGTGTAGGCTGTACCTTCCGACAGTACTACCAAAGATGCCCTCTCTTCCTATCTTTGCATTAAAATCACCTAGGACAATTTTAGTGTCATAGTTAGGGCACTGCTCGTATGTCTTGTCCAAGAGCTCGTAGAACCTCTCTTTGGTGTCGTCGTCTTTCTCCTCCGCGGGGGCATGGGCGCATATTAGGCTAATGTTGGCGAATTTAGCCTTGATGCGAATTGTCGTGAGGCGCTCGTTCACGCAGTTGAAACTTAAGACTTCTTGCCTAAGTCTGCCTCCAACGACGAATCCACATCCGAATAAGCGCTGTTTTTGTTGCCGATAGCAGTCGCCATAGTATATGTCGCAGTTCTCCATCCTCTTTTTGCCAGGTCCATCCCATCGCACTTCTTGGATGGCGATTAGGTCTGCTTTACAGCAGTCCAGGATACCTAACTGCTTTCGTACAAAATTGCTCAAAGTTGAGGTGGACATGGTTCCTACCCCTGCGGCAATTGCATTTGCCAGCCGGAGTTTCGTCAAATCACATATCACATTCCATCTACTCTCCAGTTAGCTACAAGAAGTTGGTAATGGCTGGTCAGCATCAATAGGCCAAAATACTCTGTGTGAGGTGACCTCGAGAATACTTTAACTCTGTCCCATAGCTGCTCATTCATATTTAGGGATACTTTTTCCAAGAAAACCCTATGGGCAAAACGACAGATAGCGTCTTTGGCAGAAAAAGATTTGGCCAAATCCGGGTGCTTTTTCACGTAGTTTCCGCTTTATTGGCTGCGGAAATCGAATAAATAATACTGTTAGAGATTTACATTGTTTAAATGGTTATCTTTATGTTACTTTGCATTTTCTAAAAGTGCATTACCTACTCAAATGCTTTTACCCAAATCGAAAACAATACAAAATAACAAATAATGACACAATGTCAGTGTCAAGTGATGCCGAATTTTAAATAATGTTTGGTGATCACCATTAGCCGGATATTAGGCTCATGCCCCCTCTGAGGAGAAAGACGACGACACCAAAGAGAGGTTCTACGAGCTCTTAGACAAGACATACGAGCAGTGCCCTAACTAAATAAATAAATAAATAAAATAATATTTGGCGCAACAGGCGGTAGACAACCCTGGGTCTAGCTTCTCGCAACCATTCGTTTTGTGTGAGTTTCTATTTTTTGGGACGAATGGAAGGGACCTACAATTTTATGCCGAGTCCGAACGGCTGAATTGAGAAGCTTTTTCAGGACAGTCATACTCTCGGATGTTTGTCAGATGTTCACGAGAGGTGGCGTAGTAGAAAAAACCTTAAGATGTAATTTGTGTTTTTCGGGGATCGAACCTAGATCCCTCGCACAGTAGTCCAGCAGACTAACCACTGCGCCCACTATGACATTAAAATTGTCCTAGGTGATTTTAATGCAAAAATAGGAAGAGAGGGCATCTTTGGTAATACAGTCGGAAGGTACAGCCGAAACGGCACCACCTCCGATAACGGATTTAGGCTGATCGACTTAGCAAGTACGCCTTTGGATATCCCGAACACCGCCAAGACAAGTAAATACTGTGAGGAAGTTTGACGTCAGACAGCTAAAATCGCAACAGATCACCAGATCCTTCTCTGATCGAGTCTCTCTCCTCTCAATTTCTCAAGAGGTTCTATGCAGCCAGCATTAAGCATTGAAGACCAGTGGCAACATTGCCAAAAAGCCATCAGTGACGCCGCCTCTGGTTCGACCTCGACGATGAGTGCCGGCAAGCACATGCAGCACAGCTCATGCATATTTTGCATTTCACAATCGATTCACAATACTCACCTCAAATGCTACAAAAAACTTGGCAGCACTTAGAAAAATTGTTGTTTTGCTATATTTAATAATTTATTCGATTTTCCAAATTGGTTGTTAATGAGAAAAAATCCCTAACTTTAGCAAGAAAAATAATTACTTTGTTTAATTGAACTCGTAAAGCGAAAAAAACCCAAATGAACTTGACAGCTGAAAAGCTTTCCACCTGCCTCGTGTGACACTTCAGTGTCCGATATTGGGCACTTAAGTTTTATAATCAAATATAACGCTATGAAACAGAAATCGAATCTTGAGTTGAATTAGAGGGAGAATGGATACTTAAGTGGGCACTGTGCAACTGGGCATAATTTACTCATTCGGCCCTAGTGAGGTTTCCGTAAGAATGGAGAATTGTCCGCAACGCATACTCCGTCGGAGGCTCAAATTGCGTTCGAGGTATCCAAAAGTATAATTAAAATGCGACATCGGGGTTTTTCCTATTTGTTCGGTAACCTTTTTCCATTTAAGCATTTCAGCAATATCCTCTTCATCAGCTTTCTTTTCTTAATTTTTCAAATCGAAAATATCTATAGCAAACAAAACAAACTTAAAAACTCAATATTAACTACAGTATATCAAATTCATTATTTACACTCTATTTGGTGTTTGTTTTTGTCCTGAAAACAAAAATTTAAGCCTACTTTTCATATATTTAAACTTTCTTCATGGTTCAAATCTTCAAACTAAATGAAACTGATGCTCGGCAAGTGTTTTCAAAAGGAAATTGGCAAATAAAAATAACCCTTTGCCTTAGAAAGCAATGTATATGGGTTAGGCACAAGTAATAAGGAAGGAAATTTCGAGATTCAACCCTTAAAGGGGTAAAATGGGAGGTCAAAGTTTGTTTGACTTCAAACTTGGTATTTTGCTTTGGGCTTGAGTTATTGACAATGACGAAGGAGTTCGTCGTACCAATTTGAAACTTTGTACATTGATGAAGAAGTAAAATATAATATGTTCAGAAATCTAAATCAATAGATACAAACAAAATAGGAACAATTTTTATGCAATACTTCGCTACGAATTTTTAGATCACTGATCTACTAACTGCTCCTCGTCTTCATGTGCCTTAATAGGAAGGTTTCTTTCGCGATATTTAATTACAAAAGAGAAAACTAACTCTGATCGTGGAGGAATCTCTGTGGACAAAACCCTGAGGGCTTTTAAATTTTGAGTTTTCTCATTATTGGAAAATTGCTGCGGGTAGCAGAAATGTATGAACGAGACGCTTTTAAAACTCCCACGGAAATTATATCAACTGGAGACTTGACTGAGACAATTTTTGGCGATTTGCTGGAACTTTCAAAACGACTCATTGTCGCGCTGACAAATGCGCAGACATTAGAAATGAATAGGAATATAATCGATATGATTGGAGATAACTCCCAAATCTATATTAGTATTCGTTGTCAGTTGAGACTGAATATCTAAATGATACACCAAATATCGCTGTTGAATTCATCAATAAGCAAACTCCATCCGGCATGCCGCCTCAGGTGCTGTTGCTTAAGAAGTGTGTCATCAATCATCATCATGATGCTGAGAAACATTTTTTTGCATATCCAGCGAAGCGGGTACAACCAACTAGTTTATCAATATTTCACTGCAAATCGTAAACTAATTCCGCAACCAATTCCAGTCAAAGGATATCGGAAGAATATTTGTATGAAACTGTCAAAAGTATCAGTGAAAAACGCACTTGATTGCACTGAAACGCAAAACGCCAGTATTTGTCGGAATGAACGAAGTTCCGAGAAGCTGTTCGAATGAATACTTTGAAGCAAAAATCCTCTGATTCGTATGAAATTGAACGTTCCGACGGATACCTGGCTAGGGCAGAATATGAATTTGTTCTCGTATCTATTTATCTAATAAACGCTATTTTTATGTTTTTCTTTTTTACCTCTAATGGAGTTGCAAAACAGCAAGTCCATGTAAACCCACCTTTATTAAGATTATCCTACCGCTTCTGTGTAAAATTTAATTAAAAACGGTTCAGCTCCTTAAAAATGCACTCAGCCAATTTGTATTTGTTAGAATAAGTTAATTTGTTTAATTGTAGATTAAATTAATATAATTGGAGAGATGCTGAAGACATGGTTGATCGTTCTGAAAATGGCGGGGCTGCTTTCGAAGATGAGGTCAATTAATCTTTCCTGTTTTACGCACTGTTGTATCTAGATTTCCTTAAACCAATACATATGATGCAATAAAAATAAAAACAGCCATTAGAAGGACCATTTTTATATTTTCTTTGTTATACAAATTAAAAATAACATTTAATTTTTAACGGTGAAAGCTTTCAGATAACAGTCTCTTTGAAGTAATTTTAGTTTTATTTCCAAAATTTTTCTTTCAATTTCCTGCTTGCTATTGTTTTGTTGATATTTTTATATTTATATTATGTGTGCAATGAATATTTCGTAATTATTTACAATTGTTCATTTTCTTCAATTTTGCCATCTCGAAGACGCTTCCATTCTTTTTTGCTTTCCAATGCATTGAGACATTTTTCTTGACATTTACGTGGCTAAAACATTCACTAAATTTTCCAAACAAAATTTCTTTATTTTCTAAAAACAACTTTAGCACACTTATTTTAAATGAATATACTATTCGTTGTTGCAATGGTCTTTTTCACGTCCAACTTAGACAAAAACAATAACATGATTGTGTTCAAATGTGAACACTCAGTAAGCTGCATAAGCATAACCATAATGTTAACGGATTTAAATCGAGGTCTAAAATGGTTATTATTGTAAAATACATTTGATTGTTAATCAATATAGATCAATCATATAGGAGATAATAAATGTTAATGTTGCGTAAGTCACGACAAATTTATCACCATCTGAAAATGTGAAATCTGTCACAATCTGACAATGACAATGACAATTATGTCAAATGTCAACATCTTATGAAATGAAAATTGGTCAGACTAGTGCGACAAATTTGTAGAATTCACCTGTTAATGTTTATAAAATAGGGCCCAGATCATGGTAAACTCATAGGTACATATAGGTGGTTCGCTGTTTTCAAAATTATTGTTGAATTGGACACATCAACGGGATCATCCGGAACTGCTTCTATGGACTATGAGTTCATCTGTGTCATAACTCATGACTCGTTACGTAAATGAATGTAGGGCTTACATTTGGTTAGATTTTAGTTTAGCTACTGCCCATTCGAAAAAAACAGTTACCCCTAGTTTCACACTAGAAGTTTAAACTAAAGTCCAACTGAACCTGAACGTGAGTTTAAATTTAAAGTTCAACTCGTCCGGCTTCACAATCTAATCTGAACTTCAGTTCAATTGAACTCAGTTTAACTTTATTTAATGAATCTATTTACTTACAGTACTTAGATTTTAGGTATACGAATTTTTCAAAATCGTTCCTTGTATATTTTCTTTTAAAGAACAAGCAAAACAACGTCAAATATTTGTGTTTTTGACAATCGGTTGATCTGAGGTTTAAACGGCAGAATACTGTAGTTTAACTTGAAGTACAGAATGAACTCTGTTCAAGGTTTAAACGAAACTGTGAAACCGAATTAATTGTTGAACTAAAGTTTAAACTAATAGTGTAGTTTAAACAGAAACTGGGGGTTATTATTGACTGTCCGATTGATTTTGGTAAATCAAATTTTTCCTTACATTTTTCTGAGTTCCAAATATTTGTTCTAGAAAGTAAAAAATATGGGAACATTTTTTTTACATACTCTGCCACACTATTTTCTTTGAGCATTTGAGGTGCCGATATTTTACCTCGAATGCATGTCCAGTCGATGTGATGTTCTCGGTGACTGGCGACTTTGCTGCAACTTTTTGTAGGTATTTTTGGGCTGTTGGTTTCTAAAAGAACGGGATAGTATTATAAATCATTTAGATTTAAAATATTTATTCCAACAAACATCATACGACTCTGGAGTCTGGATTGTCTTTGACTTTCTCAATAATTCTCTGCGGTATCCCGACAGCCGTGTATTGGATTTAGCCGAGGGTGTTTATTCGTTCTATTCTATGTGTTCTGTAACATTTTTTTTTTTAAATTTTATTTTAATTGTAGGTTAGGTACCTACTCTTTTACACTTATTTTCACCATAGCTTTTAAAAAAATAAATGTAGGGATATTCACGATTTTGTGTAGGAGGTCTAGTACCATTGTGAAAGTGCAAAGATGTGAAGTTTTCCTATACACTACAACAACAAAATATTACTGACTAGCATTTTGCTACACTTTTACTACATCCCAAACCTATTGTAACAGAAAAATACAACAGAGTAAAGTGTAGGTACAAGTTCGCATATGTGTCAGCTGGATTTTAAATGTTTTCAGTGCACTGTTTTGATTTTAATTTGTGCTTGATTTTGATGAAAATGGTAGGTACCTAACCAACAAACTACTACGCTATAAGCGCCGGCGCTGTCGAAGCTCCAGAAAAAGTTCTTTTAAAACAAAATGTCGAACTGGATTTGTCATTTGCTTCAGTGTTGCCAGAGATTAGAAAAAGTGTGTTCAGGATCTGATGAATAAAAATTTAATGTTAGGTACACCGAATCGTGGATACCTACACCTACAGGTACACTTCATTCTTAAACTTGTTATACCCACTCCTACACTCCGCGCCACTTGAATAGCACAACCTCTGAGGTCGGGTTTCTATCCCCCACTGGTCCCAAACCATGCATTCTGGAGACTTAATTTTTTTAATTAAAGTTCATTTAATTGTTGTGATTTAACCGGAAGGAAGATTTAAAACTAAAGCTTAAAGTATTAATAACAAATCTATCTATATATCTAAAAATTGAGCATTAAAATGTTTGTTGTCGATTCACGCCTTAGCGCATTTACCGATTTTGACCAAACTTTCACACATCTTTGGGATTGGTCTATACATTTCTGTGAAGTTTGGCCAAAATTGGACAAAGGGGCGTGGCACCTCCTATACAAAAAAGAAACATTCACAATCGTATACCTCCTATACAAAAAACAACTTCTATGGGTTGAAACTCGATAACGTATCTCGTTAACCGCTGGCGCTGGGCCGACTTTCATGATTCTTTTTTTGTTTTGTTCGTTTTGCTGTATTTCAGGTTTAGGCAGAAAGAAAATTCCATCAAATCAATTTATTCTTATATCTCGCATTTTACGAAAGAACATTATTTTCTAAGACCTAAGCAATACAATTCCTGTGCACGGGCAAAGCCGGGCGGGTACAGCTAGTTGTTTACTAAAAACCAGGAAAAATTTGGGGTATTAAATTTGTGCCAGTTGAATAGAACACTTAAACGAAAAAAACATTTTAGACAATCCTGCTTCTTTTTAACACAAACATTACTTAAATTTAAGGTAATTGGAATATTTTAGATTTAAAAAAATTGTACAATTGTGTTTTGAGCCACCTTTCTGCTCTAAGATTCACACCTCACCGGTTTGCAAAGGAAGAATACAAATTGGCCAGATAATTTAGCGAAATCGAGCTTCAAGCTAATTCGATAGCTTGGGTTAGTTTAGATATAGTCGAATATAATTATCCCGTCCCGATCTATAGATTTGACGTGGTAACCATACCCAAACATTTTCGATGATATTCAAATCCGGTCAGTAGGCCAGTCAGCTAAATAGCTCCGCATTTTGGCTCTCTATATATACGTTTTAACAACCCTGGGTGTATGTATGGCTATGGACGCAGTATCATGTTGATAAATCCAAGGCAGAGGTCCAAAATGTTTTGAAAGTATGGAAATACCTCTTTCAATAAGACAACGCATTCATTGTGGTTGAAATGTTTTGATCTCGGTTTTAGATATTAATTGACTCATTCGGCATTAGCGAGGTTTCCGTCGGAACGGAGAATTGTCCGCAACGCATACTCCGTCGGAGACTCAAATTGCATTCGAGGTATCCGTCTTCGGAAAAGTATAATTAAAATGCTGCGACTCATTAGTCATTGATATGACATGATGTTGTGTCGTGCTACATCAGAGTTTTCCTATTTGGTGTTTGTTTTTGCATTGGAAACAAAAATTTAAGAACAGATACTATTAGTATCTATGTACTTTGCTAAAATGTTTTTGTCTTTATTGCTTTTATTTATTAATACTTCACTGCAAATCGTAAACAAATTCCGCAACCAATTACTGTCGGAGCATATAGGGAGAAAATTCGTATGAAACTGTAAATAGGTTATAGCGTCATTTAAGCTTTAATTAAACAGTCGAAATTAACAAAAAAAAATCTATTAAAGAAAAATATGAGTCCACATGCCAAAGATAACGGTCAAACTAAATGCATGATTCAAGTGGCGCAAAATTATATTTTGCCGGTTTTTAGTTAACAATTTTTTGTTAATAATTAAAGCTTTAGTTTTAAATTTTCCTTCTCGTCAAATCACAACACAACAATTAAATGAACTTTAATTAAACAAAATAAGTCTCGATCATGCTTGGTTTGGGACCAGTGTGCACTAGAAAACCGACCTTAGGGGCTGTGCTATTCAAGTGGCGCGGAGGCGGAGTGTATAGAAACTAAATTTGACAAACGTCCGCTATGCACCCTTTACCTTGGTGCCTGCTATGACAAATTCTTTAAATTTTATGTTACAAATACGCGTTTCTAAGAACAAAAAAAAAACTTGAAATTGCATTCAAATACAGTCAGCCAACAAGCGTTTTGTTGCTGCGTTGCGTGCTTTATTCGTCCCAAAAAATTTAAATGTACGCAAACGAATATAGTGTTAGTGTCCTATATGGTCCTGTTGCGCACCAGTAGAACACAGGCTGGCTGACTCAACACAATGCATATTTTCTTCAGCCTATCATCTTAATTTTTAATTTCATGTCATGACTTCATTAAATCCCTAGAGTGTCTAAATTCTTATAAAGTGTTCCCTTCCAACCCTTACCAGTGCGCTTATTTTTATACGAAATTCATTGCACTAAACTAATTAAAATAATTGACATTTAAATATCGTATACCAAAAAGTAGCATATGATGTAAATCCTCATGAAATAGTAAGCCGCTCTAACCCTCACAAAATAAAATCATTCTATGAACAGATGAGGGTTAAGTGCATCAGAAAATCACTACAATCAAATTAGGGTGTGATGAGCAAACAATTGTCCCAGGGGCAAATAATGGGTGTTGGTTGAATGGTGTGAGGATTCCAATTGAATTTATAAATAATGTTCATGACTGTAAGAGTAACAAATAAATATTTGTCTATACTTCAAAAGTGATATTTGATATAACTAGTAAACATTTTTACACTTACAGATAATCGCAGCTCACCTGGGATGTGTTATTCGCCGCAAAGCCGTTTAGTTGCTTGGGCCAATCAGGGAGTTTCACAATCTAGTATCGAAGCGAGTGGTGTTACAGTTTGTAGAAAAGGACAAAACTTAGGACTTATCTGTGTGGTTTGTGGTGATACTAGTTCAGGAAAACATTACGGAATACTAGCATGCAATGGTTGCTCGGGATTCTTCAAGAGAAGCGTTAGGAGAAAATTAATTTATAGGTTCGTATGTTACATGTAAATGCAATTTATCTTAATACATTTAATACATTATATACAATACATTGCTAAAAAGTATCATTACCTACTAAAATTTAAAGAAAGAAATCCTCTGATGTATTTGCACTGCAACGGAAAACCAAGTACCTCTACCTACCTATTAAAAAATTAATTCAATTGAATTGGAAATTGAGCGAAAGAAATAATAGTGAATTGCATAACGTGCATGCTCCACTGCTCCATGCTAGACAAGCCGTTCTAAGATAATGCGATAGAGCTTTATCGACAGTCTGAGTCTATATTAAGTACATAGTAGGTATATAATGTGTCAACTACTTTAATATTGGGCACTTATACATAACTCATAAGTCATATCATGACTCATAACCATAAGGGATAATTTTATCGCATTGCCATTGAAGTACATATTCGAAATAAAAAAACACTAATTTAATCGCTGTTTGTTGATTAACCTGCAGATAAAATAGTGTCTATGCTTAAAACTCCATAATTGATTCAGCAAATGTGACTTTTACAAAACAACACAACTCATAGGTATATACTGTAAATTGTAAAGGGTGGGTGTTGCAAGAAGGTCGAAAAGGGGAACTGAACTTACGAATAATTATTTAAAATAGGATTTGAATGGGATTATGTGGATAAACTAAGCCTCCTTGTACTCGTAGTCAGAATCATAGCTTGAGCATCATCTGCACATATTTGAAATTCAAATAAACTGTTTCCCATTTCATTTTAAAGAGGAATTTATGCAAAATAGCAAAGCAGCATTCAATTTATTTCTCGTTTAGGCTTTTAGCGTAGAAATGTTGGGTTGTTCAACGAAAATGCTTTTGACGAATTAAACGAAATAAATAGAACTACATAATATGGATAGCATATAGGTGCGATATTCTAGTGTGCGTATGCATACGTGAAAGTATTGGTCCTGAAAGGCCAAAAAGCACTCGAGTTCCGTAGCATTAAACCCGTGAAACCCGTCCGTCTAATATTTGATTAATGCGGAAGGCAGACAGACTTCACGTCAAATGGTTGCGTTTTAGGAAAACTCAACACATTGAAAACATGTTTATAGCATTCAAGTGTTAACCGAAAATCATAGGTATATCAAACGAATATAATATACAAGCTTACAAGGTGATGCGCAATGCACATTAGTTGTTAGTCCTGACCGCATAACAAAAGCTCGGAAATGAAAAAAAGGTTTATTTTGAACATTGATAAATAATATTTGGAGACCAAAAATTTGTTTTTTTTTAGGAATTAATTTGGAGTTGTCAAAATAATATCTACAATTTCGGTCGTCTGTTTTTCCAACTTTTTTATAATCTCTCCTCTCCCTCCTTTGGAAACAAGTTTTTGGATTCCAGACAAAAGTGACCAACCGCACACAAATCCTTTTTTTACCTATGATCAGTGACTAGTCCTATGCGCGTTCGTGACCCTCATGCCCCTATATGTGGGGATGAGTGTTACGGGTACGCACAATATGCGAAAATCAAAGTTTATAAAGCTTAATCCTCCAATGGACAGTATCTACCCGGGTAGATATTTGAATTTTCGTCCCTAAATATCTCAGGTAGATATTAGTTGAATTTGCGTGCAAAATGTCGATACAAAAATTCATATGTGTACCTACCAAGTAGAGCTTAAAAGTAAACTCAAGTACAGTGTACTCTCTCCTTACGGACACCTCTCATAAGCGGACTCTCTTATAACCGGACGCGGACACCCAATTTCAGAACCGCAATCGTTTTTAGATCTCTCTTAAACGGACAAACCAAACACAGCTGGAGCACTTTTTTAAGTTTTACTTACTCTGTTCTGCTGTTTGGTTTCTTTTTCTTCTCTTTTGCTGGTGCCACTCATCCTCTGTCTGTACGGTGTGTGTTAAAGTGCTAGGCCACACCTGCCTTCCTATGAAAGTCTTGTCGAGCGAGAAAGGTCGATTTTAAGAATAGACAAGAGAAGGGAATTCGGTGTATTCCCTCCTTTTCTCAACTAACCTAAAAATCTACCCGTCTCGCCCGACACGACTTTCATGGGAATGCATGTGTGGCCCAGCACAAAGTCATGTGGCAGCCGTCGTCTATCCGTCTATGATTGAAATACTAAAGTACAAAGTACAAGCCCCTAATTTGGTGTCATTTACTTCCCGTTCATGCAAAAAACGTAATATATGTTTGATATATTTTAAACTGGTCAAACTTTTTGCCCGCTTGACGGTACCAAATCTGCACCTGTACCAAATCTGTACCTATTTTTAAAATGTAAAAATAAATTTTCAAGCCATTGCTCTTGTTTGTTCTGAAATAAAATTTAACAGCTTGTCTGTTGTTTATTTTCTCGAGTTTGTCAATTTAGGTTTTTTCCTAACAAGCGGTCACCTCTCATAAGCGGACAAATTTGTCGGTACCGTCGGTGTCCGGTTATGAGTGAGTTCACTGTATATTGTATGTGACAGACAAATATGCGTAGCAAATAAAATAATAAAATACGATTTATTGCGAAATTGCTTTGAAGAGACTCACCGATATTTTTGCTCGATAAAAGGAAGCGCTCTGCTTGAAAGAAAAGCTGTTATCTGGAAAATATACACAATCAAACGTAAACGAGAAAGTTAAAAAATAAAGAGAATGAATGCAAAAGGATAATATTGAAAGAAAAACTATAACCTAGTGGAAAAAAAACTCACATAGATTTTGTTTATCTGTACATTTAAATTTCCGTCCATGTGAGGGTTAAACGAATTTTAAAACCAGTGTTGATTTAAATTGTGTTGCTTTTTTTTTTATCAAATCAGCAGATTGTAAATTTTCAGATAAAAAAAGGACATACGAGTACAAATTTAGTGTGACAATAAACATAAGGAATTTTTTTAATTTTGTTTTCAGAAGACAAAGTTTAAATAAAATAAAAAAATTCTGCTTCACTAAAAAACAGGACTTCTGTGATATTTCGAAATAAATGTAGTATATAGATATCCCAAAATATGATTCGTCTTCTTTCTATCTATGGCTACGATGTCAATGGATTAAAAAACGTCCTAAAAATCTTCAATTTAAACGATTTTTTTTATTCTCCGAAATTTACATGCCATTCTGAGTCAAATTAAGAAGTGCAAAACTAATGCTTATCAGATTCAGTTCCTTTCCTGTGTGAAGTATATAAATAAAATGCGAAAATAAATTCGAATTTTTCTTGATTTGCAAATTTCATTTGGCCTTAGAGTTGTTTGATTTGTTTGTACATAGTTTCAAAATTCGGAAGGAAGTAGTTGTTCTTACACCAAGGTTTGGAATTTGTAGTTTTGTATAAGTCCTGTTTGACTGCTTCTAAAATCATAAATACCGGAACTAAAAATGAGCTATTCGAATTTGTTGAAGGAACTTTTTACATCAAAACATTTTTTTTTGGACCGAGGAAAAAAGTAGATTTTTACAAAAGTTCGAAATTTTCAATGGGTACTTAATGGGTTAAAGTTTTGTATCATTCAAACGGAATTTAAATGACCTTTCCATTGATGCCAAAATTTACATGAAGTAAGTTGAAACTATGAGTAAATTAACTTTAGTTTTGTCAAAATACTTATGGCCACCAACCATTGTATAACAACGCTGCTCTACCTACATAATTGACCAGACTTTTGAAACATGGTACCTTGTGTGTTGGCTTATGAGTTTCGCACAATTATTTTAAATAAGTCACATAACATTTCTTCGTCTTTTTGGTAAGGTGGTTATTGATTTTGAAGCAGCGGCAAGTTTTCCCCATCGTCATCCCACACCAGACCAAAAACGTTCGTTTAACGTTCGTCTGGGATGCCAAAACAAGACATGGCTCTGTGCAGCTCGTTTCTATATAGATGCTGTCTAGGCGGCTTCGAAGAAAAGATGGTGAGTATCGATTTTAACTTCTTCCGGGTAAGCCTTCGAGGGCAGCAAATTTGTTGGTCTTTGATATTTGCTGCCCTTACTTCGTCGTCTAACGAATAGTAGATATATACGTTCTGCATAACAGCAGGATTCCAATCTTCATCGCAGTTATAGGGTCTGCAGAAATAGTCTACATCCAGACCACGGACTATGTTTCTATACGGGATTTTGCTCTGGCATGGTCCCTTTACTGTTTTATAGAAGTAACATAACCCAGTTTCTTCGATTGCATTGTTGAGCTTTTTCTTTTTTTCCTGAGTAATAGAAGTTCCTCCGGGCGGGCGGTTTGGCTTATAGACGGTGACCATCCGTCCTGTTTTTCCCGAAACATTCACGTATTTGAATCGACTGTCCCGATGTTTTTTTATTAAATAAAAACATTGCAAATTCTTTTGCACAATTTTGAGGTAAGTAAACGTTATGATTGTGGGCGCAGTAGCGCAGTGGTTAGTGTGCCGGACTACTGTGCGAGGGATCCAAGGTTCGATCCCCGGAAAAACACAAATTACATCTCGCGAACGCCTGGCAAACATCCGAGAGTATAACTATAGATTTCTGGTTCATTTTCTGTACGTTTCTCCTTTCTACTTACTCACAATCTACCTGTCTCTCTGGACACGACGTTCATGGTGTATGGCCAGGCCATGGTTATAGTTTTATTAAAAATGTCAAAAGAATGAATGCATTCAGAAACCAAACAAAAAAAGTGAGATGTTGCACATTGCTTGAGCATGGTTGTTTTTTGAAGGTTGTTAACATTTATTCATTCTAGAAGATTTTCTTACAGACTGTTTTTGATAGGATTTTTCCCCTTTTTGGATTTGTTTCCCCGTTTTTATCCCTGTCCACTTTTTTCCATTTCGTCTTAAAAAATCGGCAAAAATAGCCATTTTCCCCTTAACCTGGGAACACTGGCATCAATCTTAGGATGCTCCCTCATTTGTCTGTGCGATATACACTACTGATATACCGTACCGATGCTCGGTTCGTTTTTAATACTATTTCCAGCTGGGTCCGAGTAGGAGTAAATGGTAAACTAGGTCTACTGTCCACGAAACGTTACACGAGTATCATTAAATCTACAAATGTAGGTAATTCAATTTAGCCGAAATCAACATTTAAAAAAAAAAGAAACGTTCTTGCGTCTTGCAAACGCTTGAGCATTTGCGACTGCCCAAATGCGACTTTGTCGCTCTGTGTACAGTACAGAGCTTGGTTTGTTTACCTATATGCAAGCGAACAACAAATGACGAAAGCGTGCGTAGCGTATGAAGCGCAGCTACATACGTGGACAGTAGCCCTAAGTGTGCACATTTTAAAAGAATCACGAAAAATGTACAATGTTTTCATTGTGTATCAACAATGTTCATGCTTTATCACTCGCTTACCTGACCTGTATTAATAAAACCGGTACCACAAACACATGTATAATTTAAGCAATACGGTCGGCCCTATTTCCTCTATCACAGACTGTGTTTGCTTCAATATAAAGACCATAATGCCTGGTTTTTTTTTTTGATGCGCCAATGGATGTGGTAATTTTCTAAAGATTCGGTAGCCCGTGCTACCAACATGCACGAATAATCGATGCCGGGAGTGCGCCTAAACGTACTAATCCTCACCCCACACACTTCAACCACTCTCCCCACGGGACTGCCGTTAGGTATTACTTCGCGGGGTTGGTTAGCATTCAAGCTAATCGTGTTGTGTCACCTGCTTCTGGTGTTTCAGCGGCCTCTGAGGCTTCTGCTGTGGCTTTTCTTAGCCTTTCTATTCTCCATAGCTCATTTTGTAGGATGGTTATAAAATTGCATAATTCCGCCCAATTCTCTTCAGACTGCAACATGTGGTCGATGATAAGTGACGGGCAGGGCAGATTATTTCTTCATGCCATGAAGCGTGGCAATAAAATACTGCGTGCTCCGTGTCTTCATCTTCATTTACGCATTCAGGGCAAGATGGTGAGCTGTCGTGCCCAAAACGGTGCAGATACTTGCGATAGCCAACGTGGCCTGACAGGAACTGTGTAAGGTTGTAGTTACAGTCTCCATTGTTACGTTCTATCCATTCCTGGATTGTCGGTATAAGTTTGTATGTCCATCTGCCTTTCGTTATGCTATTCCAACAAGCTTGCCACATAGCTATTGACGCTGCCTTTTCTTCAGTTTTAATTCTCTTGATTTCACTGGCATCGTATTGGTTTAAAACTCTTTTGTTATATATCCTCAACATTTCGTCTGCAAGAATGTCGACGGGAACCATTCCAGCTATAACAAATGCGGCCTCATCCGATATGGTTCGGAAGCCGCTGATTGTCCGTAGCGCGCAGAGCCTGTATGTTGACAATAGTCTCCTTTTGGTCTCCTTCGTCCTCAGTGCCTGCGCCCAGACTGGGGCTGCATACAACAGGACTGATTTAACTACTCTTAACTATACATGATATTTCACAATAACGGCCCTAAAACCGATCCCTGTGGAACTCCGGCAGCGACGTTGTAGTATTTTTCACCTTCGTCTGTATTATATCTCAGCTTTCTGTTGTTGAAGTAGCTCGTCACTATACGTAGCAAGTAGTACGGTGTATCCATCCTAGCGAGGGATCATCTAATGAAAGACCAGTTCGCCGAGTTAAAAACATATTTAACGTCCAAAAGTACTACTGCGCAGTACTTCTTTGTCCCATAGACCTATCTTTCCCCGTCGATGGCGCCTTTTGCAATATCCACTACTGCTCTTATGGCATCAACAGTGGATCTCATTTTCCGGAAACCATATTGGTAGTCTGAAAGGGCACCTTTTTCGTCTGCCACTGTGAGTAATCTATTGTAGATTATCTTCTCGAGGATCTTTCCCATGGTATCCAATAGGCATATTGGGCGATAGGACGATGGTTCTCCTGGACTCCTGGAGGCTTCTTTCCTTTTGGTAGCAGGACCAAATGTTGGATTTTCCACTTTTCGGGAAACGTTCCTTCTTCGAGACACTTCTGCATCGTCATCATAAACAGGTCTGGTCTCTTTTTTATAACCGCTTTTACTGCTTTGTTTGGGATTCCGTCGGGTCCGGGGGCCTTGTTGTCGCCTATCTTGCTGCATGCCTGGAGCAGCTCCTCCTGGGTAATTAGTATGGAATGTCATCTGTACTGACATGCCCGGTTCTAAACACGAAATTGTCAAACGATGTGACAGATATACGCAAACATAACCGTTTTTATAAAAAATTTTCAATGTCACGTTTGTTAAAATAACAATGCCCATTGGTGGACGCAGTATCAAATAAGGTAAATGCTTGATTTTACAAACGTTTTTCTTTCGGTGATGACAGGATCCATTTATTCAGCTGATAAGTATTGTATTAATAATTATGAAGCCTATGCTTCGTATTTATTTAAAGCCACGACGGCGGCGCGCGGCGACGTGAATAACTATAGGTCGATATTTCCCTTGAGATATAGAAATTAAGCTAAGAAACATGTATTTTGCAATTATTTTTATATTTGGAGTCATGTTTGGATGGGGGCTTAAATTTAGTGCGGGAAGCGTACATACTAAGTTTCCAGAAGAAAAATCGATTTTAGGTCCTTATACAGGGTTGATGCTTATTAAAGTTGCGGATCGAATAGTTTTTGTAGATACTCATATTATGCAGTTCGGACTCGGCATAAAATGGTAGGTCCCTTCCATATTCCATTCGACCCAAAAATAAAAGCTCATAAAAACTAATGATTCTCAGAAGCTGGGCCTGGCGTGAACTGTTGCGCCAACTATTTATTTATTTTATTTACAATTAATTAATAATTATCGCTTGATTCAGGAAAAATACTTTTGAATGACAAGTATCAATTAAGAACTTGAGCAGAGTGACTGATTGGCATTTCACAATATGGGTTTCACCATGAAGATATAGTTTCCTGGATAACTACTAAAATTCTCGGCCTTTTAATTGGCGTCGATTATGTAGTATAGACACTTCGTAGGTATTAAATGGAAACTAAACTCCTAAAGCTTCAAAGCAAATCAAATAGTTTTTTTTTTTTTGAATAAATGTCATTGTATCGGAATTTAAGTTCCGACATGGTTTAATTAATTTTTAACTTTTAACCCGCAAGGGTAATAATAAAGTTGGCCTCACTTTGAAAGCATATAGAAAAAATCCTTTATACTCAATCGATTAATTTACATCTTTATTGGTTCTCTTATATCAACATTTCCGATTGGATTTATCGTAAGTACGAACACGAGCAATCGTAAATCGCAAAATATGACTTACATTATTATACACTTTTATCTAGGTTGGGCTAACACAAAATATGCATTTCTAAATTGAAAAAATGTCAACATTCTACTTTTATGTCCCAAGAGATCGATATTGACTTAAGTCGGATGTAGTCGACCAAATGTGACCGCATTAAATTAAGTAAATCACATCCCTATTGAGTGTGTGTGGCAAAAGGAAGAAAAGAAAACAAGTACCATGCGGATATACTTCCCCTAAACCGATACACCTCTTCTTTTCTAACTTGATACGGCATTCAATCATTTCATTCATTCACACTTTTGTTATGTTTTTTCTTCCTCCAACAAATGCTGCTGCTATTAATGGGGGTGGATTTTTGTATCATTCAGACAAAACGGAAGGCATACAAATTACAGGGCGCTGTACCCACCATTGTAGATTAAATAAGATTTGTGTCTGAAATGCCCATAGTTAAGCTGGTGACTAAGGCAGATGGGTAAAACACCAGCCCATGGAGTGCACTGCTTTCCACATTCTAATGTACTTTGTTGTGGATGATTTTAAGTGGAATTAATTTCGCACGACATAGCTTCAATCGTTATTCGATTAAATATCAAGTACAATAAGCGACCTAAAATAGAACTTCAATTGTTGACCCGAGTGAGTGCTTTCTTGAATACGAACATAATAAAGATAGACTATATTTTTGGCAACTGTTACAATTTTCTTGCTGCCTACGATTCAATAAATACAAAAAACGAATTAGCATTTTATACAGTTAAATTTTAATTTGTAAATGTACAGCAATTTAAATCAGACACGCGCACATAACATTCTTTACTTGCAGATGCCAAGCTGGAACTGGTCGTTGTGTTGTAGATAAAGCTCACAGGAATCAATGCCAGGCATGTCGACTTAAAAAGTGCCTTCAAATGGGGATGAACAAAGATGGTAAGACTAAAACTAACAAAATTGGAATACCTACAAGCTCTTTGACACATTTTTTAGCTAGCCGACGGACGGTGGACTTGTTCGTTTGACAACTTTTCTTATTAATAAACATAATATAAATTACATTCATGTTAGCAGTCCGAAAACCGAACTTTATTAATTAATGCCCTGCAAAACTGCCACCGCGTCCAGTGGCCTATTTCACCAACATACAAATTGGGCTCCCGACCCGTGAAGAGTCTCTGCCTGAGAGACTGCAGCCTTCCATCCTCTACGATCCCGGGCACGCTGCTTCCAGTTGTCGAGGCCAAGCGCTCTGGCATCCGCGATGGCTTGGTGTTTGAAACGGAGGTTTGGTCTTCCTTGTCTTCCTGAACCTGGGGCTGTGATTCGAAGATCCTCTTATTGTCCATTCGCTCGATGTGGCTGAGCCAATGTAGTCGACGTGTTTTGGCTTTTTGGACTACATTCACATCTTGGTACAGCTCATAGAGTTCGCGGTTGTAACTTCTGCTCCATTCGCCCTCCTCGCACACAGGAGGGAAAATCCGCCGAAGTATTTTTCTTTCGAATGAGCCCAGTATCAGCTCTCCCTTCTTGCTTATCGTCCAGCACTCGGCGCCATAAAGCACCATAGGGTGTCATTCGTGGAGTTCATGTTTGCTCCGAGGTAGGTGAACCCCTTAACTACCTCATTTACTTCAAGGCCAACGGATTCCACCTGTTCTTCAATCGCCGTGAAAGCTTCTATCACGGCTCGCTGGGAGCGAACGATGATGTCAATATCGTCCGCATACCTTCCGTGTTGACACCTGCCCTGCTTACTATCTGCTCCAGTACGAGATTGAAGAAGTCGTTTGATAGCACGTCTCCTTGCCGAATGCCACGCGACACAGCTGAATCAGTTTTGCCGGGATTCCGAATTCGGCCATCTCCATATAGAGCTAAGCTATCATACGCGGCTTTGAAGCCGATGAATAGGTGGTGAGTTTCGACTTGAAATTCGTTGGTCTTTTCCAAGATTTTCCTTAGTGTGAAAATTTGGTCTATAATCGATCTGCCGGGCCGGAAGTCACACTGGTACGTGCCGATTAGTGTGTTGCAGAACTGTTTAAGACGTTCACAAAGTACGTTGGATGGGATTTTATATATGAGACATTAAGCAGGGATATGCCTCGATAGTTCTTGCAAGACATAGGATCACCTTTTTTTTTGATGGGGCATATGGAGCTAATAGTCTAGCCATCGGGCATGTTTTCTTCCACCCATACTTGGTTGATGATTCGGTGCATGCTCCCTACCAAAACATCACCACCGTATTTAAAGAGCTCCGCTAGTAAACCAAGCAACAGAATTGTTCAATCTTGGTCGCTGAGAGAATGGTTGGTACAATAACAGGCTCTTGGTCTTTGAGAGATCAGAGATTTCACAGATGCTCGTCACAGAGAACGCATCTGTGGCTTTCGAGGTGTTAAGGGTACATACGGAGCCTAGACATAATCTCGAGGTTCTGTCCGTCTTCTGCACTCATTTGGTGATAAAGCGAAAAAGAATTCATGACATCGACAGAGTTTTTGCACATGCCCACAATAATACTAAAACATTCTTCACTATTCCAATTCTAACGCCGTGTCCAGCGTAGACACGGGTACGATTTCGCGGTTGGTGCGTTGCTTGAACGCACCGCATTTATTTGCGGGGAATGCGGAAAGTGTCCAATTAGAACGCGTAATGCGTTCATGCGGATGGCTTTAATAAACTGCTGTCATTCTGTGTAAAATGGCTTTTATTTTGGCAAGAGCGATTTTTTAATAGAAATTAGCTTATTAAAAATAAGAATATTAAAAAATCTAAAAAAGAAACGCGACATAACTAGTGCAATATAATATACAGATAAAAACATTCGACTTTCAGAAAACTTTATTCCATTCCTTTTCCGCACTCCTTCTGTCTTATATGAAAAAAAACTTCAATCATCATTTCCGCACGATAATGCGGGCAAAATCAAACCAGTTTGATTTTAAAACAATGTGTGCGATGCGGGGACATCGCAATGCACGGATTTACCGCAAAATCGTGCCTACGTTGGACATCTATATTTCCCAACATAGGTTTGATTTTGTAATCTGCCCGCATTACCCGCACTTCAACGCACGCACCGCATTTCTCGTGTCTACGCTGGACAAGGCGTAACTCTTTTTCTGGGAATAGACGCACTGCCCATCTTCAGTCTTTCTTACTTTTCCGGGAAATCTAGCAGGTAGAATCCTCTTTGGGGAAGGCCTCTATTGGCTGAAATTCTTTACCGCCTGCTACCAATAATGATTTTTCCAGTTTTGCAATTTCGCGCGAAATTTATTATCATTTAATAGATTGAAAAAGAAAACATTTTGCGAAATGGCATGTGAACAAATCACAACGTTTCCTAAAGAGCGAAACGGCCGCCCGGCAGTGCTGTCAGTTTAGCGCTTTCGGCGCTAGATATGGCGCTTTTTTAATGTATTCAGCGCGCATTAAACAGTTTTGCTCTTGGCGGAATTTTTAGCGCTTTTTGTTTAAAAAACTTTTATATGGAAGTCCACTCGGAAATATTAGTACGTAGGTACTAAACTTTAACATGACATCGCCCTACAGTTCATGTGAATTCCCGTTTTTTGGATATCTCTTTCTTATTAATGTATTACTACTGCATCTGCTCAGTGACAGTAACTACATCTACACATCAGTTTCGAATTAAATTGCTTCAAAGATTGTTTTTATTAGATATGGAAGTGACATCACAGAAACAAGTTTAAGCAACACTACAAAATTACAAATTTAAAAAATCCAATTGGAATTGGCACAGCCAATGCTTCTGTTATTGAGCCGGAGCTCATCAAATTTTAAGGGAAAAGTACAATCTACCGAATCACATGCATCCGTACAAACTACATATACCCAGAATTTAAAATTGCTTAAAAGTTCAATGTGCCTTTCGGCCTCTATAATTACCTTTGTGTGAAAATAGAGATAGGTATGTCTGCAAAAATTTATCAATCTGATTTTTGAAATCCAAGTTTTGCTGTGTTTTTGTAATTTAAAAGTATATTATGTTCCTATACTCTAGTGATAAAAATAAAATCTAGTGCAATTTAGCGCTTTTTGTGAATTGTTTTATCTCCGAGTGTTTTAAGTGCCCTGGCAGCACTCGGCGGCATTTACAAAACAACTGTGTGCCAAACCGAGTGTCATTTTGCCATTTACATATCTACATAAATAACCACAAAGAATAACGGAAATTAACAGTAAGCGAAACAAATACTTTCAAACGAACAACATGCTGTCTAATCATCATAAGCGAAATAGAAAAGCGCGTGAAAATTCAAAGACGGAATGGGAATTTGCGAAACAGCTATTGCGAGATAAACTAAATTTATTTCGATAAAAGCGAAATCAAATTTGCGAAATGAATTTTGTCGATTAGACCGGCACCCATTGTAGCCAGATCGGAAGAGGTAAAATATTTCTTGCACCGTTTGAGAAAACCTAGACATTTCGCAGCATTCTTGGCGACTTCGTGTATATGGTCATTTTAATGAAGGCTGTCATGAACCCCATTTTAAAATGCTGTCAAGGTCGGAATATTGCATTTGCATTTGTGTTTCCAGGGCAAAAGCAAAAGAAAATACAAGGAATAAATAGGAAAACCCCAATGTAGCACGGCACGGAACAACATCATGTCAAATCAATGCGTCGCGTCGCATTTTAATTATTCCTTCTGGATACCTCGGATGTAATTTGAGTCCCCGACGGAATGTGCGTTGCGTAGAATTCTCCATTCCGACGGATATCTCGTTAGAGCCGAATATCTATAAATCCGCGCTTAGGAATAGAATACTCATCTCAACATATTCCTAAGAAACTAATTGCCAACGGGAATATGAGTAAATTAAATTCTCACCTCTGAGTTTGCCATTTAAATATTCACCCCTATCGTGGAGTTTGTTAGAATTGAGTTTTAGTTCACCTAATCGATTCCCTTTCACTTTCTACTGCTATCTTGAAATTGCCTTATCTACACGTTTTTGAAAAACTTAGTTTCACTGTAAAACGGCTTTCTTTTATTTGTCAATAAATATTTGTGTATTAGCTATATTAGTAGGAGGCTAATTTTAAAAGAGATTTAGGGCCAGTTTCAAATGTTCCGGATAAAGTTTCGGATAGTTAGCCGACACATAACGCTATCCACCAAATAAAAGTTTCTGATATTTTTTTTCTGTTTCATCGTCAAAGTCTCTGATAAACTATCCGGTAGACAAATTTATCAGGCACTAATTATTTGACAGTAATGAAAATGATGTTTTTTATTATTTATCACATTTTTAAGTGCATTGTGTTGTTCTATTTTTGGTAATTTAGCATGGACAATTTTATTCCTTCATTAAATTTCGATGGCCCACTTACCTTTAAGTGGATCGTGGGTGTTGGTTGCTCAAATCCAAGTGGACCTACCATAGTCTCGATTCTCCGCCATCGACTCTAAATCATAAAGGGCAATCCTCATACGGGTATAGATAATATTATTGACTTGATCTAACCATCTCATCCTGGGTCTACCTAGAAGACGCCTGCCTGATGGTACGGATTCCATAGTACGTCTTGGAACGTTGGGACGTGCGTTTAACATGAACCACCGATGCATGGATTGATCCGGGTAGAGAAGTAGCTGCTCGACATTGAGTTCCTCACGTAATCTGATGTGTCCAATACGATCTCTATATAGTAAATAGAAATAGTGAAAATTCAGAAATCTTCATCGTCGAGGATTTTTCAAAATAATTTAAAATACTCTGTTCCTAACGGGTCCGTGTAATTTGGTTGTAATGTTCATCAAATTTGTCGTCTAAGATTTCAAATAAATCCATGATAGGGCACTCCTGATTCTGAAACTATATTTTTTCCAGCCACTTCAAATACATATTTTGTTTATCTTCCGGATAGAGGCTTTAACAGTCACTTTATCCGGCTGATAGACTATCCGAGACTTTGTATGTCAGACATCACTATCCGAAACCTTTGAAACGGAAAGTTGAAGTTTATCTGACTTTATCAGCTAGTATTGAAACTGGCCCTAAAAAATAAAGTAGCTTTACTTTAGAAAGAACGAAACGGGAAAGAAAGAGCAGTGCATGATTTCATGGAACTTCCGGATAAAATGTGTTTTGAAACAGATAATTTTTTGATTTTAATAAAGTTCAAAACTGCACAGATTTATTACAAATGTTCGGCGTAATAAAGCCGCTTTGTAATATGTATATTTTCTAAAAAAGATTCTCGCGAAGCACATGCAGCAAGCAAGAAAAAAAAAATCGCACAGCAATATTCATCAGAGTACGGCAAATAGGGCTAACCGTTTTAAAATGAAATATGTTCAAAAGTATAAATGCTAGAGGACTAAACTTTATAGATGGTCTGAAAGATCTTTAAAAAACCTTACAGAATCAGTTAAAATAGTACTTGAAATCCTGTATATATCCTCGAAGTTATGCAGCAATTTTATGAAATTTTTTTCTCCGGCATTCGAGTTCTAGATTCAGCAGTATGTACTAGAACTAGATGATATCCCAAAATTTGATCGTTGAAAAAATAACTTCAAAATTGACCATTCTCTGTTCTGTTTCGGGCGCTCTGGCTGGGGCTTGCGTCTGCTCAACAGCTCTGGCGTATACACGCATATATTTTTCAACTGCGATTCATTATACAAAGATTCAAAGTAATAGATACTATAATTTTTGTTTTGAAGATTTTTTATAACTTTAAGGCCCTGTAGCGCCCGGCCCAGGTTCGCCAAAATTCCACATCTGACAAAATAATCATGAAAAAAATGTCACCCTCAGTATAAGCTGCTCGGGTCGCAAGAAATGACTGCAAACACCACACTTTGGCTACCGCTACCGCCTGGTGAGAAATTTATTTACATGTGAGCATTTGCGGGTTTTGGGAATGAAAACCAATCTTTTACTTTGCTCCATAAGGAAATAGGGTTACATTATAAGATAGTTCTTCATTATGAGCACTTCCAATACTCTTTTGGGATTATATCCGATACCTACTTTACTACTTTCTTGGACAATTTCTATCAATTTCATATAGGTAGGTACAATTTTTCATAATAATCAATGAAAATTGTGATAGTGTCTATTCCATCAGTGCATTTGTTTGGGTTTTTAAAATTTATTTCAATCGTAATGTAATGAAGGGAAATTTTTGTTTGTGAAGTTATAAAGTAGGTACATACAAAAAAAAACACTACGCATTTGAGGCTAATAATTCGTGCATTGGAGCAAAAGTACCTATATACCTCGTATCTACTTATTATTTCTTTTCCCCTTAAGCGTAAGGAATATACCTTCACATTATACCTTATCTAGATTTTGTAAACCCCTTGTCGTTGTAAAGAACATAGATCTCTGTCCTTTCATTCGCGATTGCGATACTTTAACACTTTATTTTTAGTCTCTAAAACTTTACTTTAAACGTTTTTTGTATGCACAAATAAACGGGTATAAGAGCAACCGATTTACGCTTGCATAGCTCTGTTGGAGGTCCATACTTCAAGTTCCATAAAAAATCACTTATTTTCTGCCCTATTCTTAGCATTGAGGCACAAACCCTTGTTTCGCAGTTACAGCATTAGGTGCACGATGAGTTGAATTTTAAGTAGGTTTTAAAAAAATAAGCGGGTAATTTGATAAGTAGAATGGTTAAAATGGAATGAAATCAGTTCAAAAGCCATTATGCTAATAAAATAAAAAAGGTGTTTGAAAATCCGAGTATACACTTACTCAGGTTGTAGATGGAGATCGCCATTGCAATTAGATATCATTCCACGTTATAAATTGGATACATATAGCTCATTTTCCTTCCACCAAAAATTAGTTTACGTTATGGTGGGACATGTCTTTGCCCTTCATATTAATTTGTGATGTCCTAATTTTAGACAAAGACTCATAAAATTAAATACATACGCACAAAGTTTTAATTATCAGTTGTGCAATCGTTCGCCAGAGGTGGGTATGGAAGCTTTTTAATAAATTTGCGTTTTCCGAGTTTTAAGCCTGGGTTCAGTATCAGTACTCCAGCCTGAGCCATTATACGCCCACACAATTAATAAAGAACCGAGTAGCTTGTTATTGTTACTCTCACAAGCCACACCTGCCTTCTATAGTGTCGGTTACAAATGTGAAGATTCTTATTTCTAACAGAGCTTAAATACTAATCCTGCGATATTCGCGAATCGTGGCTGCAGTCATTTCGCATCGTGTGTTTTATTTTCCAGACAAAGATAATTCCGAAGACGCAGAGTGGACTTACGTGGAGTATTGGCTTTGACATACCTACTTTGTTTTTTTTTACTTGCATAGGTACTGCTTTTCATAACTCTTAATGGACTACGTGTTATAATATCGCTCCCGTTTCGTTTGTTCATAGCTTGTTGATGGCTTAATCATAGTGGACTGAACTTCAGGGCCCTCGAAAGATTTATATATAGATTAGATAGCCAGAAGAAGACTTAAAACCTGCAGCGATATTAGTTCTTTAAAGGCTGCGCTCGGTTCGACGCATGCTAGCATGGTACACAATGACACTCGCATGTATGCACGATTGATATTGTGTGATCGGGTATCAATGGTGGTTGGCACGCTCAAGAATGTCATTTACATGACGATCTAATGAGCCAAATTTTATTTATTTTGCTAGCCTATATATTTTTTTCGTCGATCATATTTCTGCATATTCGAATGGTTTCCATCCAGTCTTTTATTGAAATATCCCAGCAGCCACCAGGTACATCCTAAAAGTCTATATAAAAAAAAACATTTCTTCAAACAGAAATTTCTTTGTCCTCGATTTTAGTAAACAGAAACATACCTTCATTATCACAGTCCTCGACAACATTTGTGTTGAGCTTCCTTTTTTTCTACTTCATCAATGTCCATCTTTGGGGACAAAATGTTTTTCCTACAAACGGTGAATGTTCTTTTTTTATTAGCAGTTATAGTTCACAATAGAAAGTTTCGAAACTATTTCTAAAACTCACCTTCATATTGTAATCTGCAAGCCAGCACACAGTTTGAATTTTTTATACTAAATATACGAAATAATATACGAAATATTGACCCTGGTTCGCTTAAAAATTTAGCACACATATTAAACGTTGGCTTTACGGGATTATGTACTTTCTACTGTAAAGGAAATTGCAAATAGATTGACTAATTTTTGGGCACGAATTCAACTTTTACACTTCCGAAAGATACCCCATTCGTAAGTCAAAATTGCATTAAGCCTAAGGCCACGTTACTCACAAGCACAACACCAGGGGCACATATTGTCCAAAAGTCTGTTCAACTACTTGCATACGCTGACGACATCGACATCATTGGCAGAACACAGTGAGCTGTCGCACTGGTGCGTTTGCAAGTATCAGTACAGAGGCGGCAAAAATGGGTTTAGTGGTGAATGAGGGCAAAACAAAATATTATGCTGTCAACAAGAAGGGACACACAACATCGACGAATCGGACAGAACGTCACGATAGACAGCTATAACTTTGAGGTAGTTCGGTCTACCTCGTCTCCACTATTAATTCTGAAAATGACATCACATCAGAAATCAAGCGAAGAATTACACTTGCCAACCGCTGTTACTTTGGCCTAAGAAGGCAAGGCCTTGTCGAGAAATACCAAGGAGGCTCTAAGACCCTCATCATCCCAGTCCTGCTTTATCGCTTCGGACGCAAAATTCTTCGACTGATTTTCGGTCCCGTTTGCGTTGACGAGCTTTGGAGGAGGAGATTTAACAGCGAACTCTACGAGCTGTACAACGACATCGACCTGGTCAGAAAAGTACGTATCAGTCGACTAAGATGTCTACGACAAGTAGAGCGAATGGACACCAACGCTCCGGCCGGAAGAGACTTCGATTCCAACCCGGAGGGACAACGCAGTAGAGGAAGACCTCGCCTTAGGTGGCGCGCACAAGTGGAAGGGGACTTCAACCAACTTGGAGTGCGCAACTGGAGGCAGTTAGCCAAAGATCGTGCTAACTGGAGAGGCGTGTTGGTTGAGGCCCAGGTCCACCCGGACTGTAGCGCCATCTAAGTAAGTAAGTAAGGCCACGTTACACAGTTTAAGACAATTAAAGGGGTGTCTTCCTAGATTTAAGGCAAAACTCCTTTAGGCCTAAGGTAAAGTTAAACAGCTTCCGCCATTTTTAAGAAAAGTTACATAAGACCTAAGCAAAATTACTTAGTTTACCTGGCAATCAAAGGCAAAGTTAAATAAATGTTTTTCTTGGTTTCAGCCTACTTGTCATTAGTTAGGTCATATACAAATGGACATAGTTTTAAGGAGAAATATGTGCTTGTCTAATAACATCCATACAAAAAACTTTACCTAATGCCGTTAAGGCAATATTACCCAAGATTTTAAGTGTACCTTGTTACTTACCTGAAACTACCTTTGTATGTAGTTTCAATCTAAAATCGAAGATATTGACGAAAGCCAAATATCGGGCAGGTCGAAAAGTGGGATGAAAACATTTCCAACGCGCTTATAGATACCGTCGTGATTTCAGTGTATTTAAATAAATATATTGTCTGTTTAAATACAAATTCAAACATTCACTTCAACATTGGGGTACTTTTTTTTTCTTACAATAATTAGTCGTGCGGAATGATAATGTTTATAGGCGCGTGGCTTTTGTTTGTATTGTTAAGTAATTGTTCGCACTTGAATAGATAGGTGAATCGGATGTTATTGTTCCCGGACGTTTGCAGATGATACCTCATGTTTACCAACTAACCATGAATCTTATGCATATCCTTGCGGAATGAATACCTAGATGGTATTGACAACTTCATTCTTCTGTTTTACATTTAAATACCTACTGCACCCTTTTTAGCTTCAAACAAAAATGAGTGATGTTGCCTCACAGTGGGGGTTCACTTATTTTTACATATTGCTCATCCGAGTGATAAATATTTGAAGGCGAGCAAAAGGACAAGAACAAGTTATACAATTTGTGGTGTACCTTTTGGGAACAATTACTAGTACATTATGTATAAATATAAACGTTGCATACTTAAAAAAGGGAAAATATT
Organism: Cheilosia soror; assembly: GCA_949372485.1. Lineage (NCBI taxonomy): Eukaryota > Metazoa > Arthropoda > Insecta > Diptera > Syrphidae > Cheilosia > Cheilosia soror. The sequence goes on from OX443564.1 coordinate 24,983,664, forward strand.
AATTTTATGTACTTTTGGCGGATTTGCTATTGACTATTGAGTGTTGGGTCTGTGTCGTATTCAAGTCAAAGACGGGCGAAAAGGGTGGATCTATTTTTGTTCTCTGTCAAAAGATCGATAGGTTTAGGTTTAGGTTTGTGGGTTGGCGGGAATTTCTCCACACTAATGTCAATACTGACCCATTGTGATGCCCGTAAGGGCATTATAACCCTCTATTGAAATTACTTACTGCGCTGCTACATACAAACCATCACGTTGATTTGACGAAGTTCATTATCTTGTCTATTGATGTGCTGCAAAGCTCATTTAGGTCGTTGAAGAAGTGACTCCCTAGGAATTTATACCTGGCGTGTTGGAGACCTGGGCACTGACATAGGAAGTGGGTTGTATCCTCAAGAGCTCCCTCATCACCGCAGCCTCTGCAAAGTTCTTCTTCCGTTAAGCCCATTTTCTTCATATGATATGATACCTACGAGAGGGACAAGGATTTCCTATCCTTCCGCATTATCTTCTCGGTTTTGGGTTCGTTGAAGGACGGCCATAACAGTCTTGTGGTATCACAAGTGTTTAAGGTGGGCCATCTTGCGTTCGCCTTTATTGTGGCTTTTCTCCCTGCTTTAAGCTTGAGTGTGCAAGGCGGGATGTCCACAGAGGGATCAGCTTGTTCTGAAACAGCTGTCGAACCTTGTCTTGCTAATTCGTCTGCTTTCATGTCCCGGAACCCAGCAGAGCAATACCTTGTGCTGTGTACCAAGAGCTTTGAGTTCTTCGCGACAGCACTTCACAAGCTTCGATTTTATTTCTGGTGCAGATAGGGCTTTTATTGCTGCCTGGCTTTCGATAAAGAAGGTAATACCTCCAGGTGGAGGTAGTTTTGCCCTTACCACAGACTCACGGGCTGCTGTTGTCACTGCCAGGGCCTCTGCTTGGAAGACGCTGCTATGGTCGGGGAGGCGTATCGGTTTTGATATACCCAGCGATTCAGAGAAGACACCTGACCCTACCCCAGTGTCCATTTTTGATCCGTCTGTAAATACGGCTATGGTTGGTGTGCTAGGTTAGGTACGAGTCCGTCTCTCCATTCTTCCCTGCTGGAATAGATGGTAGAGAATGGTCTTGTAAACTCTAGGTAAAATCTAGGTATAATTGACTGATTCTCATTGCACTAATTGCGGCCGATAGTTGTATATGTATGTCTAGCGGAAGCAGGTTGAGAATAGCCTTAATGCCTGCGGTTGGAGTTGTCCTCATTGCACTAGTGGTGCCGATGCACGCTAGTCTTTGCGAACGTTGGCTAACGCTTTGAGGTAAGTGGCTTTATTGGTTGCCGGTCACCATATGAGACTGCCATAGATCAGTAGGTATAGGCCTTACTATATAGGAGATGGTCCCCAATTTTTCCCGAAGATTCTGCTGCAGGAATTTTGATTGATTCTTTCATTGGTGTTAAATTTCCAGTTTAGTTTTTTGTCTAGTGTAAGTACTTTGCGGTATCAGAGATTCTGAGGGGTGTGCCGTCAACAGAAGGTGTAGCAAACTGTGGTGTTTTCCTTTTGTTTGTGAAAAGTACCAGTTCAGTTTGCTGGAGATTGACTGTTAGACCGCGGTTCCTGGTCCAAGTGTCAAGGGTTTTTAGGGCGCTTTGAATTTCTTCCGTCAGTGTTGAAAGGAATTTACCCGTTGCCAACAGTACGACGTCATTTGAATAAGCCGTTGTTCTGATGCCATTGTTCTTGAGCTTTGTGAGCACTTCATTAAGAACAATGACCCACAACAGTGGGGAGATTACCTCGCCCTAACCGGTTTCTCTGGAGGCATAGACTTTTAAATTAGAGCCCCCAAGTTCGGCTATAATGTGTCTTTCTTCAAGCATACTGATTACCAGTTAACAATAGTACTGTCTAGGTTGAGCTTGCTTAGCGTTCTGCGTACGGCGTCAGTATTAACATTGTTAAACTCTCCTTCAGTGTCTAAGAATTCCGCTAGACTATACTCTTCATCTCTTAGCGTTTTCTCTATTATACCAACAACACAATGTAGCGCAGTCTCCACACTTTTACCTTTTGTGTAGATCTTCCGGGCGTAGCCTGCTACGAATGTGTCCATATGTCAATCAGTCTTTCTAAAGTTTTCAGGGTGAAGGAGGTGAGGCTTATAATTGGCCCGAAGTCTTTTGCGTTGATAAGATACTTACTTATTTCCTAATTATTTGTTTAAATTTGTATTAATTAATCATCGAGTCTCTTAATAGGTACTAGGCGACCATTGTTATATGCTTGTTGGATTCCGATATTCCTAGGATGCATCACAATTGGCTAATACAGTTCTCAATACATATTGGTGTAATTAGTTCTCCAAATACTGTCTAAGTGTGCAGTTAAACGTTTGAATATAATTCTGACACGAATTGTGTTAAAAGCAATAAATAACTAAACCTATTTACATATAACCACATAGAGACACTTATGTATACAACATGTTACACCAAACCGCGCTCTGCGTGAAACCAGATGAAAATGTTGGTGATGAAAGGACACGTGTCAATTTGCAAACTTGTTAACAAACTAACGACTTACGTTCACGTAGTCTTATTCTTATATGATAATATCAACCCCGAATATACAAAGAGATAATTAAAAGGCGGGTTATCCTCTTTTTCATTTACAGCCGTACAGAATGAACGACAACCCAGAAACACAGCCACTATTCGCCCAGAAGCACTGCGGGATATGGAGCATGGACGAGCATTGAGGGAAGCAGCCGTAGCCGTTGGCGTTTTTGGGTAATGCCTGTCAATAGTGGAAGTCAGATAAGAATATGTTAAATTATCACGTAATTATATTGCAGACCACCAGTTCTGCTGTCACCCCCGTGTTACGGTCCAACATTGCTTTCTCCACCTTGTACGTATTTCATTTGTTGTTTGTATATCTATTAATTTTATTAACTTACTGCATATATATTTCTACACAGCGTTATCAGGTATACCGAATTCTCGGTTACTGCATCATCCACAAATTTCAAGTTCCATGCAACTTTCGAACAATATATCGCACCATACATCTAGTTTTGCTTTTACCAGCAATAATAATAATATTGTCAATGTAAATAATAATAGTGATAAATCATGTGATTTGTCAAATGTTGCTATTACGTCAACAAATTCGAGCAATAATTCAACTTCACCTAATTTGCCTTCTATGGAGGCTGGTAAGATTCTTTTAACACTATCAAATGAATTAATAATCCTTATGATTTATTTTAGGAGGGGGTGCAGAAATAAATCTAACCAATGGAAGTGCGTCATCCTTAAGCTCCGTAAGCCCCTTGCCTGAAAATGATAACGATGGTAAAATTGATTAGTTTATATACGAAGATCCTTAGTTTGCTAAAGGGTTAATAGTGAACATTAAAGTCAAAACTATTGCTATGTTAGTTAACTCCATACCTACTCTACAAACTAGTTTGTATAATGCTTGTCCTAAAATGCAAATCATAGAACCGTGCTTAAAATAAGCTGAATAGGACAATGATTAACAGTCGTGAGTCATAAATACCTCCTCAAGCGTTGTCAGTGACAAGAACACGTATTGAAATGACAAGACATAGAGTAATATTTTGTTTTCGTTTGAGGCCCATTTTTGGTTAAATGAATATTATGTAAACAAGCAAAATTGCTAAATTTTCAGTGGAGAAAACCCAGAAGCCTTTGTCGAGACTCCCTTACAATGTGACATAGCTTTGGTTTCAAAAAGATTGCGCAGCGGGAAACATTTGCTGAGCGCATAATTTTGCGTAATGGATATGTGAACTGGCCTCCGCGATCCTGGTGATCTTACACCTATAGATTACCTACTTTCTTTGGGAGTATGTGAAGTCAATAGTTTATGCCGATAAACCAGAGACGTTTGACGATTTGGAAGTCAACATTGGCCTTGTTTCGCTGATATACGAATACGACCCATTTGCTCGATAAAGTTTTTGAAAATTTGACATCAACATTGCGCTTCATTCGACGAAATCATTTTTAAACAGTACCTAATGGCATAAAATTATCTACTAAATAAATTAACATTAGCTCTGTTGACACCGCACCGGTTAAACAATCAAACGCACTCAAAACCAAAAGTCACTGTCACAAATTACAGCTCGACTCACGCGCTTGAGTTTACCGCGTTTTATTTTTCATTCGCGCTGTTCAACTCAAACTAGCAGTAGCAAGTCGACTTATTTTTTTAACTTAAATATACTTTAGTCTTTGTTATTCGTTAAATACAAATTATAAAAACCAAGTAGGCCCTTTATTGGTCCGCAACAAGCTCAAAATGTTATTTCATATTGAATTTGTATACCTGTAAAAAAAAACACCCTTTAGAAGTCATTTGACAGTATAGATCATATTGACACATTTTTGGTAGATGGTTAACGACACTGCTGGTAAACTTCTTGCAGCGAGCTGGTACCTACTAGAAGAAAATTAAATCAAACCTAAGGCTGACGCAACAAAATTTATCTACTCTACTTGCTTTGCTTCAATAAGTTATCAATAAGACACGCCTAATATTTAAAGCTTTACTGTCTACCATGATGTCTCCAAAACCATAATCTAGCTAGAAACCAAAAATTTCGAATACATACAACAAATTTAAAATAACATCTCAAAAAAATCTAGAATTGTAAAAATCCCGAAAATTCAATGAAATTTTATGAAAAAATTAATAAAAAACAAAAAAAAAATAATAGAACTACAATTTAATAGAGGATCTAAGCGAATCCAATAGGGAATGCAAAAAAATTCAAAAGCAAAACTCATTAGAAATGCATCAGAACTTTTTGCTACAGAATGCTAGTTTTTTCAACAGCCATCTCTTGTTGAAAAGTAACATTAACATGTACTTAGGTATTTTAAGTTCGTTTTTTTTGGCTTTTATATAGGCGTAGATAAATAATAACATACAAATTTAATTCTATATAGATTTTGTTAGCCCAGATAATTATCTGGGTTAACCCTCACATGGACGGAAATTTAAATTTACTTACATGGACAGTATCTACCCGGGTAGATAAACAAAATCGCACGCATTCTGTGTGAGTTTTTTCCACTAGGTCATAGTTTTTCTTTCAATATTATCCTTTCGCATTCATTCTCTTTATTTTTTAACTTTCTCGTTTACGTTTGATTGTGCATATTTTCCAGATAACAACTTTTCTTTTAAGCAGAGCGCTCCCTTTTATCGAGCAACGATATTGATGCGCTTCAAAGCTATTTCGCAATAAATCGTATTTTATTATTTTATTTGCTACGCATATTTGTATGTCACATACAATATACTTCAGCTTACTTTTAAGCTCTACTTGATACACACATGCATTTTTGTATCGACATTTTGCATGCAAATTCAACTACCTAATATCTACCTGGGTAGATACCATGATACAACAAGATAGCGCATTGAAGTTTTCATTTTTGATTTGTTCTGCGCATGTACGTCATAGTTGCGGAGTGAACATTTTGACACTTGGTATTTACGTGTGTTTTATATGGAACGAGTTGTGTTGGTTCTTTAAATGTTTAAATAAAAACGAAAATATAGAAGATATAGTTTCGGAATTCTGTGAATGTGTTTGGAAAAACATTTATCGTCCATAACATGTGTCTTTTTTTGTTGGTCCTTTCAATTAAGTCGCAGAATTACTTATTTTCTGCTCAGCTCGACGCGTCATATTAACAAAATTGATGAAAAAACTTGTGTTTTGAATCGAATGTGAATAAAATGTTAAAAAAAAACAAGTAGTTTCGTCAATTATTTATTCTATTTTGCTTTTCTTGTGTTTTTTCGTCCACTGTTTGTCGATTAAGGAAGCGAATGCAAAAGTGCATTCGCGAACGGAAGAAGAGTGTTTTTGATACGGATATTGCAGTTAAATCAATTCAGTGGTTAATATAGTTTCACTATTGTCTTTCACCATAGCTTCAGATGGCTTCGGAAGACCAACCATGCTGCAGACTCTAAATCCTACCAAAGAAAGTGCGTGTCTAAGCATAAATGCAACTGCCAGTTTGCCTACCCTTTTCATGTTGAATAATACTTATTAGGTAATTTTTCACAAAATGCAGTCTATAAAGTCCTTATTTTTCTATTAATTGGGTCTTATCGTTTAAATATAAAGATTCTTTGCCTTAAAAGATTTTCTTTTCTTAGAAAAGTTATGGAGCTGTTTCTAATGATTCTTTTTGTTTTTCATTAATTATATTTGCACCCAAATAAAGAGCAAATATCCCTTTTACAAATGTACTATTATTTGTTCAATTAATTTGTACTTTCGCGCCAATAGTAGGTACATCCATTATTTCCGCAGCTACTACGTCATAATATGTTGACAGATGAATACCGATGAACAGCAAGAATGAACGACATGCGCAATGCGATATCTTGTCTTGTTGTATCATGGGTAGATACTATCCATGTAAGACAAAAAAAAAACTTTAAAAATAAGTAAGAAAGAACATTCTTACACCACTTCTTTCAAAATTATCTTCAATAAAACAATAATTTAGTCACTGATTCGAAACTGCATTAAAATCTAATAAGAAACCGAAGAGATGTTTAGAGATGAAAATTCAAATATCTACCCGGGTAGATACTTTCCAGTCCAGTCCATGTGAGGGTTAAACCTTAGCTGATAAAAACTGTCAAACTATCATTGCATTGTCTGAATTATTGTTTGAGACAATTACATAAACAACAACTCGTAGACACAGTCACTTTGGTAGGAATGATAGCTGTGTCGAACTACACCACTAATTCATCATCAGACTCCTTTAAGTGATTGTTTGAATAGTTTTGAATTCTGACAGTCAATTCTCCGTATATATCCACTTGGGAAGACATTTCTGTTTTCCCCTGTCAGGAAGTGAACCTGCACTTCGATTTTTCTCATTGCATTGAAAGTTATCGTAAACGAAAAGTACTATCGATTCTGTAATAAAATGACATCTGACAAAACAAAATTCCTATAAAAAAAACAAACCAAAGCATTTTACCAAAAATATGCCTATAAAATACTCAACTTTTATTTTTGCGTGAATTTTTCATGTTTTTAAATTATTTCGATTCTCGTATTATAGTGGCCGCGTTCCATTGACCGCTAGATGACTAGCGGCATGCCAAACTCCATATAAAAAAAACTGACATTTCAGCATTTGCGCTAGAGCTCTAGCACATTTTGTGAAATATCCTTTTCTGGGAAATTTTTCAATCTAGCACAAAATGAACTGCTAGATTGAAAAAAATAACGAACTGTCAAAACAAAAGTGAAAGTGCAGAAGTCAAATATTTCCAATTTGGTGTAAAATGTGAAATGAAGCTTCTATGTAATTAATATACATTGTACCTATTTGTTTATTTAAATTATAGTGTATTAATAAATATGCGGCACGATGACCCAAAATACATTTTTGACTCTCATGAAGATGAAATAATACGAATTCAAATTGGTTGTAATGTCACTTTACCGCTGCCGCTAGATCTCTAGCGCCAGCGTTCCTCCATCAGGGATATTATGTGCTAGATGACTAGCGGTCAAAGGCACGCGGCCAGTGTTTGTGGATTTGTTTCTCTTTGTGACTTTACATAGATTTTGGGTTTGCTGATGTTTTTTTTTTTGTGAGTGGCATTTTACGAGTTTTTGTGTCAAAACTTATGTGCTGCCAAACTTTTATGAAGAAAGAGCTAAGCCCCGATAATCGTTTTTTTTTTAGTAAAGCTATATGTATAGAATATAGCTAAAAAAAACACACCTATTATATTATTATTATCTTGATAGTGACCCATTATTTCACACCATCTATAGGTACCTACTTTACATGTTTTATTCTTTATTTTGAACATTCGCATAGCTAGGTATAACATATTATGTATTACAAAAACTTACCTAGTATGGTGTGAACAAGTATTAAATTAAATTGTATGATGAAAATAACGCGATACCGTTTATTCTTTTAAACAGATGATTCGATAGATGTAACTAATGATGAGGATTCAATTGACAGAAAAAAAGTTTCACTTAAACAGTCACCAATTGGACAATTTACATCTACTTCTTTATATGGCCACCCTCAGGAAACTATTTATGAAACAAGTGCTAGACTTCTTTTCATGGCAGTAAAATGGGCTAAAAATTTACCAAGCTTTGCCAGTTTAGCCTTTCGGGATCAGGTAAATCATAAATGCTGGAATAACGTGTTATCTATTATACTGAAATATATTTTTATTGCTTAGGTTATCCTCTTAGAAGAATGCTGGGCTGAACTATTTCTCTTGAATGCAATTCAATGGTGTCTTCCGCTTGATTCGACAGGATGTTCATTGTTTTCAGTTACGGAACACTGCAATAATAATACATTTAGCTGTTCACTAAAAAGCGAAGTAAGATTATAAATATATTGCGTATGATTGTATACGAATGATTTTTGTATTATGATATAAGTATGTATAAGGATAGTTGGCAGAGTCAAGGATATAATTTAATAACATTTATTGATTAATATACCTAGCTATATGTTGTATATAATAGGTATATACTATTTATAGTTTAACTAACATACTGGTATGGCACGGCATAGATGTCCATATATGGGTATAGCGCCAATGTAAAAAAAAGTCGATGTATAAGTTTCGAATACCTCTGTTTCGTTGCATTTTGATAAGTAGAATAAATTGTAAACACAAAGTCAAAGATATAAGGGGTCCGCCAAATAACTTTTTTTTTTTTGAAAATGCTATAAAAAAAAACTACTGAATATTTTCTCAAATTTCTTTTTTTATTTGAAAGTACAATCCTTCCGGTTAATAATGGAAAATAATTTCATTCAAATGGCTGCCTCTGCTGGCCATGCAGTAGCCTACACGATCGGTCCAATTTTTAAGCACATTATCGATTGTGTGCAGCTGTATTTCATCAATGGCTTCACGAATATTGTCCTTTAAAGCGTCAATTGTCTCTGGCATGTCGGCGTAACACTTATCTTTTACGGCACCCCACAAATAATAGTATAACGGTGTCAAATCGCAGCTCCGCGGTGGCCAAACGACATCAGCTCTGCGGCTGATAATACGATCTTCAAAAACAAGGCGCAAAACATCGGGTGTAGCTTCGGCTGTGTGGCACGTAGCGCCGTCCTGTTGAAACCAAATGTTGCCAATATCCTCCTCTTCATTTTTTGTGAACAAAAATTCGTTCAACATGGCCCGATAACGATCGCCATTGACTGTAACGGCCACTCCTTGCTCATTTTCGAAGAAATATGTCCCAATTATGCCTCTGGACCAAAATCCGCACCAAACAGTGACTCGTTTTGGGTATATCGGCTGTTTTTGGCTTTTCACGCTTTGGTTTATCGATGAAGATGCCAGTTTCTTTCACTTTTTTCACAAGATAACGAACATACGGAGCTGACGGTGCTTCTCTTCTTCCAAAATCCGTACGCAATTTTCGCACACATTCTGCAACATTACCATGATTTTCAAAGTAATGTCGCAATATTTCCCAGCGTTGTTCAAGCGTATACACAACCATATTCGTTCAGCGGAAGGATAAAACTAATTATCAGTCAAATCAGACATGAGCTTAGTGTTACCATTCGCGAAATAAGCACTACTAAAAAAACGTTAGATGGCGGACCCTTTACAATCGTTTCAAGAAAAAGAATATTTCTCTATATCTATTGGTTGTTCGCAATTTTATCTGTAAACTACGAGGATCTTAAATCAATGGTACTGTATACATAATTTCATAATCACTGATTCAAAAAATATTTTTGTTGTTTTGTTGGCTCTGTGCGTGCGCTGACCTGCAGCCGTTTGAAAACATGGCTACACGTCGGTTTGCTAATGCATCAGAAGGTCATTACGGCCATGCGAAACATGGACAAATAAAGGAACTTTGCATACTCCCAACCTCCGACCTACTACAAATCAACAGTGACCCAAAACAGGGCGGTTCCACGAGGCCAGCAGCGGCCCTATACCTTTTTCAATGCTTATACGCATTGTGGACTTACAATATTTTAAGACACATCATAAATTAAAAAACAATTATTTAAATCAAACTATCTCTAGGTGCAACAATAATTTTTTCCCATTATGAAACTGAGGTTTCACTAGCAGTCCATTTTTATAGTCACCCTAATTCTGACATTCGAATTGAATCGAAAGTCATTCAAATTCAGCCGACTGATATTCCCCATTTCGATTTCGATAGACATTCGTTTCTAGTTCATTTCTCCCACATTCTCAGTTTCGATTGGATCGAGTTAAATGTCAAATTTGATTCGAGTCTAAATTTATGGTCGAAAGCTATTTTTAAATAAGTTCAATTGTTTTTGCGCATAAATCGAAAGATATGTTGCTTACTTTGATTACGAAATGTATTAACATAAAACATAATAAATTGAATTAAATAGGTAGCAACAATTGTTCGTCTTATTATGGTCTTATGAAAAAAATTTCAAAATGTGAATAATCGCAATCAAAATGGACACAACATTTAAATGCTACCTTATTAAGTCGGAAACTTCCAACAAGCCAATACCAATTACCAAATTCAAAGCTATATTTTGCCGGGTACATTAAGTGGATTAGATTTGTCTCGTTGTATTTTTCGGTTCAATTTGATCGTTTCTTCCTCCAAAAATATTATAAATTATGTACATCGTTTATAGCTTTGAGATAGAGAAAAGTGTTATCCAACACACATTTTTGTATGTTATCGATAACTTGCATGTATATACAACTATATACAACACACATACCTACATCTCATTAATGTAATTTGACATGTTGACGAAACTGAAATTTAAAAAATTAATAAACAGCACAAAACAAATGAAAAATATGTATCAAACAGCTTGTTTTTTATTTGAATTAAAGTAGGTATTTTTCTGCGTATCGTAAGAATACCTTGGTTCATAAAAATCTTGTTTTCATTCTTTGACGTTCGTTTCTTTTGGCGGGGATAAAAGAAACGCAGCTTATATAAGGTTTATTTGAAGTAGGTAAATCATAGGTATTAACAGTTCCTTTAACTAAATATAACAGAGTATATCTGTATACAATTTTATATAACTTTTCTAACCAACTACCGAATAACATTAGGTATTCGATTCCTTTTGAGATTATAATATAACTAAAAAATTATGTTTTTTTTTTACAGATTGCAACAGATATTCGTACCTTAAATGACACATTTTGTAAATACAAAGCTGTTTTTGTGGATCCTGCCGAATTTGCTTGCCTTAAAGCTATTGTTTTATTTCGGCCTGAAACAAGGGGACTCAAAGATCCTACGCAAATAGAAAATCTCCAAGACCAAGCTCATGTAAGTACCTACACAGAAAGAAATGATAAGTGAACGAAAAACGGCGCTAAGCTAAAAAAAAAAGAGACAGAGTCGTTTAAGGTAATACCCTATTCACACCAAGCCGAAAACTGCTTGAGAAAAACTTCGTGACTGGTGGAATTATTTTTGTCATTCGATTCTCCTTTATTTTGAAACTCATAACGGTTATTTCCTGCACGAGATTTAAATTCGAAAATAAAACAGAGTACACGTTTATTTGCATTCAAGACAATCTTTTATTTTATTTAACTTAGTGAAGATCAAGACCCCTTACCACTGGTGGGGGGAAGTCTATCTCTATTGAAAGTACAAAACAGAATCTGTCGATTCACTTTGAGGTCTTCCTCTTATAGCATAATTCTGCTTATGTTGCAAAGAATTCATCTGGTGTGGTCGCATAAACAAACTGAATGTTTGTTTTAGTCAGCACTTCTGACTGCGAATATGCTTGGGATCGAAATGGGTTCGTTATCTAATATAACTTCCCTCCCATTAACTGGTTGTTTCTCCTGAAACAATTTCTTCTTGACAATATAGGTCAGAACTGTTACTGTTAATATTATGATCATGACTGTAGTTAATGATATACTATAGTTTATATATCTTTGTGTTACAAATTTTGACTCAATGTAATCTATATTGTCTATTTTACTTAAATTCATATCGGTATTCTTATATTCGGCGTTCGTTATGTTAAAATTACTTTCCATATCTATATTTATAGGTTGAATTATGTATTTATTGTTGTTCGAGTACTCAATATTTTTTATTATGAGTTTACAGTTTCTAAAATTTATTAACATGTTTCTTTTTATTGATATGGTTTTCCTTTCATCGCATGTATTATTTAATCTTAAGTTACTATTTATTACCAATACCGTACCTCTTCTTAGTTTAGTAATAATGTTTTGTTCTTTATTAATTACTTTTAGACAGTTATTGTTATCAATACAATTTTTATATATTCTTAAATGTTTTAACTTTTTATTTTCTTTGTAGATGTACAAGTTTCTATCTATTTTTATTACAATTTGTGGCTTAAAATCTAATTGTTCATGTTTTTCATTGGGTATAGGCGTTATTAAATATTTATCGAATGTCATTATTTCATCAGGTATTTGAATTATGAATACCAATAACTCTTCCGTGTATTCACCAATTGTTAGTTTAATGTTTTTCAATTTATTTAGGTCAATCTCATAAATTTCAATTTCATCTGACGTTAACAAGCTTTCTGTCATTATTTGAAGTCTACTAGCTAATATAATGTTTTGAAGTTTTTCAATAAATTCTTTTACTTGGTCTATCTTTCTTTGCAATTCTAATATTATTAATCTCTCAGATGTTTCGACATATTTTTTTTTAAACTATTTATTTCATTAACTGTTCTGTTTTCAGTTATTTGCATCGCTTTAATTGCCTTTTGTAAATTAGCGTTGATATTTATTTGCTTGTTATTGTTTTCTATTAATTTAAAGTTATTTTTCATATTAATTCCTAACTGATTTTCTATTCTATCCTTGTCTCTGTCGTCCATGGTTCCGAAAAGAACATTGAGGAATCTACCTCCTATATTTATTAAACTTCGTTTGAATCTTCTATTTGTTTTCTGGTGTCCTTTTATGGTTTTTAATTCTTCTTTAATTAGTTTTAGTTCTTCGTCTAAAGAATATAAATATTGACGTGATGGTAATATCTTCTGAAATGAATCTATTTCTTGGGTAATTTTATTCACTACTATGTGTAAATCTGTTAAATTGACTATGTGTATTATGTAGTTGTATTCATGAACTATATCCGCTTCATCATACTTTATTATTGAAAAACCATTTAAACTATTTACTTCTTCAAAATTAATTTCACTATACACCGCACTGGTTATTGCCAAGAGAATAATTAATTCCATTTTTAAACACGTCTTTACACTTGGGTAGGTTAATTGAAACTGGATAATCTAAATCTGATTCAAAGCTGAGTTCCGATTTTTATTCTGTGTTCTTCTGTTTCGCTGGTTCATTTTAATTAAATGGTCATCATTTTTGTATTTGGTTACTCTTTCTTTTTGTACGTTTCTTATGTGTTGGTCTTCGAGTTTATCAAATTTGTAGCGAGGCTCAGTTTTCTGCCTGTCCGTTCTTGAATTTTTGACGAAGCCATCGGCTCTTATTTCAAGATAATCTTCACGATTTTTATTAGCTCTATTTATGAAATTCTTTTTATGCTTCTGTATATGTTGGAATAATTTTGCTTTATCTACTTCTCCACAATGAACTTCGTATGGGGATTTTTTTGTAGTTGAGTGAATGGCATTGTTATAAAAAAGGTTTGCTTTATGAACTGCTAATCTTATTTCATGAATATTGGGTTTGGTTTTTCCGTTTAGGATACATCTAATTTTTTCTGCTAAAGTTCTATGGAATACTTCTATATCTGAATTTCCAGTATGGGAATTTACTTTAGTGAAATGAAATTCAATGTTTAGTTTTTCTAGAAGTGCGGTTATGCGAGGAAAATTGAATTCATTATCCATTACGTATTTTTTTGGTTTTCCTGAGCTAGATATTATTTGGGCAAAGGTCTCTTCTAATGTTTCATGAGATGCATTCGGAATATATGTCGAGGTTGCTAATTTGCTAAACTTGTCTATGGTAGTTAAATATTTGGTTTTGGCGATATGGTATATATCAACATGAATTATTTCATTAATGTTTTTTGGAGTTTCTGTGAGAAAAAACTTTGGCTTGATAGGTTTCCTGTCGTATTTGGACTGTTTACATATATTGCAGGAATTAATTACATCATTCACTAAATTTCGTAAGTTTTTAAAATATATTTTGGTTCTAAGACCTTTGTAGTTCTCTTCTATACCTGAGTGTCCTGTTTCATTCTCATGGTACAATTTTATTTGTTTTATTGTTTCTTCTTCTGTTTCCAAATCTCTGGGAAAATGTTCACACTTGTAGAACTTTATACGTGTTCCGAACAAGGATATTAATTTTTGTTGAAGCTTATTGTATTCTGCTTCACCAAGGGTTGTAAAAATACCGGTCACTTTGGGTTCAATATATGATATTAAGGAATCGTTGAACATGTCATTGTCTAGTAATTCTATACCTATAAATATTCTGTTTTTAATTTTTTTTATAACTCTCCCTGATTTTAATATAATCTGTTGTTTGAATACGTTGACTGCTGCATCTTTAATTGGGAAGTGATCATTTGCTTCCTCTAATTGTGAATGTATTGTGTCTAAGTCAGATAAATTAACTTGTTCGGATTCATTTTCCAAAACGTTAACTTCTTCAGTTTTTATTTCCCTACTCAGAAAATCTGCTACTGTATTAGAAGTACCTTTAAGGTATTCTATTCTCATATCATACTCTCCTAGCTGAAGAATCCAACGCTGCAAGCGAGGTGAAATATCCTTGCCTAAGTTTTTCATTTGTAACCATTTTAACGGTTGGTGATCTGTTTTAAGATCAAACTTTCTTCCATACAAATAGGGTCTCAGATACTTCACTGACCATACTATTGCTAGAAGTTCCTTTTCTGTGGTACTGTAGTTTCTTTCATGGACGTTAAGGGTTCTAGAAATGAAAGTTATTGGGTGTCCCTTCTGTGATAAAACTGCTCCTATAGCATAATCACTTGCGTCTGTGGTAAGGGTGAATTTCTCATTGAAATCCGGGTACACAAGTACAGGCTCACTTTGGAGGGCATTCTTTAGTTCCTGGTGTGCTTTCATATAAGTAATATCTTTAATATTAATCTTTTTATTTTTCTTTAAATAAAAGGTCATGGGCTGTGCTATTTTTGCGTAGTCTTTAATGAACTTACGATAGTACCCCGTAATACCTAAAAATGATTTGATTTGTGTTTGAGTTGTTGGAAGTGGAATTCTATCTATTGCCTCAATTTTGTCGTTATTTGGTTTTACACCGTTTGCAGTAATCGTATGTCCTAAGAATTGAGTTTCCTTCTTTAAGAAGTTGCATTTATCGACTTGAACTTTTAAGTTATACTGTCTTAATCTTTGGAATACTAGTCTGAGATTAATCATATGCTCTTGCAATGATGTACTAAAAACAAGGATATCGTCTAAATAGACTACACAAATTTTGTTTATTAATCCTTCTAGTACTTCGTTCATCATTCGCTGGAATGTGGCAGGTGCATTTTTTAATCCGAATGGCATACGTAACCATTCGTAATGTCCGAATGAAGTTGAAAAAGCTGTTTTCTCAATGTCTGCGGAATTCATCTTAATCTGATGAAATCCTTTGGCAAGGTCTAGTGTTGAAAAGTATTGGGCTCTTCCTAGTTTATCCAAAATTTGATCAATATTAGTAATAGGGTGTTTAAAGTCGATCGTGATTTCATTTAATTTTCGATAGTCAATGACCATGCGCCACTTTTGCTCGCCAGAGTTGTCCATTTTCTTCGGAACTACCCATATGGGTGAACTATAAGGTGAAATACTTTTTCGAATAATGTTTTGATTTAACAGGTCTTTTATTTGCCGTTCGATTTCTTTTTCGTGTATCTCAGGATACCTGTATATTTTACTGAATATTGGATTATCATGCTCTGTCCTGATATTATGTATTGTTTGAGTGGTTGAAGTTAGTCTGTCACCCTCGTTATAAAATATGAGTTTATTTTCCTCAATAAATTTCCATAGTTCTTCTTTTTCTTCTACACTGAACTCTTCACTAAATAATTGGCTCATATTCGTTGAGTTACAAAATTCTAGAGTGTGAATTTCATTATATTGATATGGACATTTTACTCCAATTTGATTTTTATAATTTTCGAAATAAGTTTTTTTTTTATTTATTTCAATATACCCCATTTCTAAATCTATCTTAGCTCCTAAGGGTTTTAAGAGATTTTGGCCTATTATGCCTACAAATTTTTTATTTTTTATTTGCATTAATTTCCATGCCATGGTGGCCTTTATTTCGTTAAATTCTACAGGCACTTCCGTTATAATTTCTTTGGTTATTACATTTTCATTGTTAGTAGTTTTGATTTTCACAGGAATTCTTAATGGAATTCTGGGAATTTCTAATAGTTGGGACTCATCAAGTATGCTTGTTGTTGAGCCTGTATCTATTAGAACATGAAATATTTTTTTATTTATGGTGACTTTTATTATGGGAAGTGTTTCGGTTTCCCGACTAACATAAAATTTACATCTTCTTGTACTAATTCTGTTGTATTAACATCCATAGGCTCTGGCCTTGGATTTCTAATTTGTTGTGAATTTTGTCTAGTAAAGTTATTATTGTGGTTATTTCTAAAAGACTGTTGATTCTGAAAGCCGAATCTAAAGTTACCTTGGGGGTTTCCAAGTACCTGTTCATTTCTAATATTTCTCTGAACTGAATTAGGCATTCTATTTTTATTATAATTGTTATATTGTTGATTGAAATATGGTTTATAAGGTTGGTTACTACTAGAAGGTTTCTGATAATTCATTGGATAATTTTTTGATGAGTCATTGGTATTAAAATTCAAATTTTTGTAACGTAATAAAACCTGGTAAGCCTCTCTAAGAGATTTAATGTTTTGTGCGATTATAACACTCGCTTGGTTAGAGTTCAAATTATTTATGAATTTGTTTAAAACAATGGATTCATTATTTAAGGGGACGTATATTAAGCTTATTTCTAACTTACTCTTACGATTTATCTTGTTGAGGATTTCTTCACATTGATGATACAGTTGATGGATGTCTCTCGCTGAAATACTATGTAGGTCCTGAAGTATTTGCTCATAAGTTTCAGGAACTCCATAGTCCTGTATTAAAGCTGTTTTGATTGTTTGCCATGTTGGACTCAATATACTTTGTAAGGTGTTGATTGCTGTTCCCTGAAGTTTGTTTTTTATGATGAGTGTTCCCAGAACAATGTTTGTAGGTGTAAGGTGACTGTGAACATAATCGATATATTCTATGAAGGAAATAACATCTTCATTAGAATTTCCTGAGAAGTTTGGAGCCTTCTCTAACATCTTTAAAACGATGGATTGGTCATTTATTTCTCCCACTGCTGGTTGAGCCATTTTGATAAATATGGGTTCCTCACTTTCACTATCACTGCTTTCGTATTTATCCTTTTCGTGGATATAAGATCGGTGTTGAAGGTCTCTCTGTTTCTGCAATTGATCCAGTTTTGATTGTCTGGAGAAATTGTTTTCACTGAAGTTACTTTTAATCAAAAGGTCTTTCACTGATTTAGTATCACACTCGGTTCTCTCTGTGAGAATTTAATATATATGGAAGCCAATTTACTTTTTGACTTCTCTTGGATATTTACCGATTTCGCGTTACTTGTTCGATCACTGGATTCCATATATTATTACAATATGCGTTTGTAAATTTTTATTGGAATCCTACCGACTGCGCCAGATTTAAATTCGAAAATAAAACAGAGTACACGTTTATTTGCATTCAAGACAATCTTTTATTTTATTTAACTTAGTGAAGATCAAGACCCCTTACCACTGGTGGGGGGAAGTCTATCTCTATTGAAAGTACAAAACAGAATCTGTCGATTCACTTTGAGGTCTTCCTCTTATAGCATAATTCTGCTTATGTTGCAAAGAATTCATCTGTTGATAAATTCTTTGTGTATGCGCCTGGTGTGGTCGCATAAACAAACTGAATGTTTGTTTTAGTCAGCACTTCTGACTGCGAATATGCTTGGGATCGAAATGGGTTCGTTATCTAATATAACTCACGCGATCGCTTAAACTTCTAGTGATGTTTAAAGGAGCATAAAAGCCGCTTTTCCAAACCGCAATATGTGGTTTGGTTTTGTATCTAATTGAGTAACTGAATGTGTTCAACCATTTTCCCTTTTTAAGAGAAAAAGATAAGAGGAGATTCGCAGCAAGTGCATCGCTTTCTGCCTAGAGATTACAAAATAAGTTGTAAATATATGATATATCTATAAGTATGGAACAACGAAATTGCTAATAAATACCCGTTATTTTTCTTGTTGAAAGTGGATTAGCGACAGAAATAGATATTATTTTCATAATTTAAAATTATTTCACACAAACCATTAACGGAATTCAAAGATTCCTAAACTCCAAGCCCAATTATTGCTTCAGACTCCCGTCCAACTATGTATGCATTTAACAATATTGTCACATGCATTCAGCTTACATTTTCTACCCCCAGCTGCACCAGTTTTTTAGTTTGACTTAAAGATGAGATATTACCTTTGACCTTTTTAAATTGGTTATCGTATAATACTTACAAAAACACTTTTCCAACAATTCCGCCAAAACACATCTCTCATGTATCTACAATCTACGTGTACGTCATCTCTTTATTTTTTCTTTGTTTTTAAATATTTAAGCTTTGGCCTAAACTAAATATATTTCCCTTAAATTTTTCATTCGTTAACACATCGGAAAACGAATCATGTTGATTCCTTCGCTTGCTTATTTTTTTTTTAAATGAAACTTGTGCAGAGACAATACTGTAAAGTTTTGTAAACATTTGAGTTGGTCATCAACTTTATTTTAGGTACGATTAGGTTAGGTTTGTGGGCCGGTCAATATTAACCCATTGTGATGACTGATGAGGATGACCGTCGAGGAAAATACTTCTGTGCTGCTACATACAAACCATCCTGAGGATTTAATGAAGTTCATTGTCTTGTCTATTGGTGTGCTGGAAAGCTCATCCAGGTCATGAAAAAAGTGCCTCCCTAGGGATTTATACCTGGTGTGTTGGAGACCCGGGCAGTGACATAGGAAGTGGGCTGTAATCCAGTTCAATGTTAAGCTTACTTAGCGTTCTACGTACGGCCCCAATATAGACATTGTTTTGCCCGGTTTGCTGTTACAAATGTAATGAATGTCAAAGTGAAAGTGTATATACCTGCCATTGACATACTGTACATGGACTGTTAGTGAAATGTCAGTTTCATACAAACCTGCGAGGAAAAATGAAGCAAACATAAGCACCACCCTTTTGGTCCAGTGCGGCGAAAGGAGGAAAGAGATTTCAACCTCTGCTCGCCATTGCTATTTTTTTTTTACATAGAACACAATGCCATCCATTGTAGAAACATTGCAACTGCGCAAAAATAACGACTTATTCAAATTAATTCAAACGTTCTATAACAGATGGCATACTCAACACTCAAACCAAATCATACAAATTGCTCGATGACATTTGAGTGTTTTCGTTTCTCTCCGCCGTGAACCAAAAGAGCTAGTGGTTATGTTTGCTTCAACGAAAAATTGGCTGCTAGCAGTCCATGTATAGTATAGTACGTCAATGATACCTCCCTTCCTGATGTGGAGGGTATAAAAACGCTAAGCAAAGCACCGAACGAGTCCGAAATTCCCGGGTAGATGACAATTAAAGAAGATAGGTACGATGAAGAAGAAACGAATCGTTAAAGGGAAAATGCGCACATCATTTTATAGCGATAGGTACTAATGTTTGATATACGAATTAAACGAAAACATCTTTCTAACAAAGTTCTTGAATAGTCATAGCTGATACTGATACAGAGAACATTTTTCTTTCATCGCGGATATGAAACAATCCCAAACAGTCCATGTTACGAAATCGTTTAGGAAAAGGCTGAACACGTCTCTTTTTATTACCCACGAAACAACAATTTGGGGAGTGCTCCACTCCCGATAACGTCGTAAATTTTTTGTTGCAAAATGACGAAAACTTAACATTATGTCTATAAACAACATGGCCATGCGCATACTCTAGCCATGCTATTCCTAATTGACTGTGATTCCAAAAAGTAGAAGTAGCTTGGATTGGTTGACCGACCATTTTTTTGATTTGAGATACAATCAAACGGACGAACCGTGTTCCATTTGCATTAAATTTAGCCAAGGTGTCTCGCCCCCACTTTTAGTTTTTTTTGTTCTATCTTTATACGTTTTTATATATTGTGCTGCAGAAAGACAGCAATAGAAAAAATAACTTCCATAATCTTTGTCACTAATTATGTATCGAATTTTTTATTCTTTCTTCTAGGTTATGTTGGCTCAGCATTCGAGAACGCATTTCACAGCGCAAATAGCCCGCTTTGGCAGACTACTACTAATGCTTCCTTTATTGAGGATGGTAAACTCACACAAAATAGAATCAATTTTTTTTCAAAAAACAATCGGAAATACGCCAATGGAAAAAGTACTTTGTGATATGTATAAAAATTAAATCGTTTTCTGTTACACTGTAAGATAATTTGCCGTAATAAATTAACTTTATTAATTTTTTAATTGCTCAATTTATTAATGAATAAGCCAATAAGGTAAGATATGGTGTATCCGATGCACTAAAAACTAACTGAGCCCACAAATGTCGTTATCGTTAGGTCTAGGTGTAATGTTGATGAGTGAAGAATGGAAATCAACGTATGTACTTCTGTCAAAAATTGAGAATTTTATGTCAGATTTAGGCATTTTCGACTCTGTCCTAAAAAAGTTTGGCTTATTTATCAACCAAATTTTTATAGGTTCATCATAATTTTACTAAATCTTTTAATTTTTAACATTTAGGAGAATTAAGTTACATAAAACTCTCGCTGCTAATAACATTTCAATTAGCTTCAGTCAGGAAACGCATTTGCACAATAAACAGAAGGTTGTCATTGAACATATTTGGAATGATCTAAACAATGATGTCCTATCGCTAAAATCTGCTTAACTTTCAAACTCTTAGTGCCGGTGCACACTTGCATTTTTTTACCGTGCGGGCCCACAGCGGGTCCGCGATTGCGTGTTGCTGTACTCACACCTAGATTGGGTTGTGCACACAAGCACACGGAGACGCTGCGGGCTCGCGCGTCATATGGCTCCGCTGCGGGTCCGCGTGCGCACTTGCGGTCTACAGTAAATTGGTTACAATTAACGAATGCACTGCACAGCACAGTTCACACGTTCGTTATTTATTCGCGAATTTAAATAAAACTACCCACAAAGTTTAAAATAATCATTATAAACTTAATTGTCATTAATTAATTGTTTGTGCTTTTAGCATAGGCAAGTCATTTTTTTTTCTGTTTTATTTTTGATCTTATTAAAAAAGTGTATATTGTAACTTCATTTGAGTTTAATATGTGTACTTTTGCTTATATAGACTTAATAATTTATGTCGAATTGTTTACTTTGGTGAAATATTTTATAAATTATTGACATGTTTTTGTGAAATTACAACATAGTACACAGTGAATCAATTAAAAGTGGTAGACAGTGAATCCATGATTCTTATATCATAAATATAGTATTTGGTTTTTACACAGCTATATTTGTTTTAATTTACCCCTAGGCACACCTCCAGTTACTTTGGGCTTGGCTACACCGAGTGGATGGATGAACTCGGAACTTTTTCAAGAAGTGAAGTATTTTATTCTATTTTATTATTTTCGTTTTTATTCTTTTGTTTATCCCTAAATAATATATGGATTAATAAATATTAATATATAATGAAAAAAACTTAAATTTTTACTGAATAAATGGATTTTAAATCCCTGTTTCACTGTGGACCATGCACTGATTCAGTGTATACACACCATGTACACAGTGGATCACATGGGAATGGTAATTTTAAATAATTTATTCACTATCTCAGCATTAATAAAGTTTTGAGATTTCGTGCTTAAAAAAAAATGAAGATAAAACATTAAAAAAGCTGTGGAAAAATGTCATGGCTATACTATTATAAATGCGAGCTCAACTCAACCATTACCCTAGGTTATATATTCTCACTACTGAGAATTTTTTTTTTACATATAGAATTCTTTAGTAATCAGTCGCGAATGTAAAATACCCCAAAAAACAACAAAATTATGATTTCGTTATTGTTAATTCAGGCGACAAATTGATCCAGAAGTGCAAAGGTGGACACAAAATTGGACGCGGGACAGGCTGCTAACTCTAGAAGACACTATGTGTATGCACAGCAGTTATCATTCTTGCAAGTTTCTGGTGCCACACCAGAAACTCTGCCAAACTTAAGTAACGATGTACTAGATCCTCGGTTCTTGAACTGTGTTCCGCCACTTTCTTGAATTAAAAATAGTAAAACACAAAATTTTTTTTTATAAAATGCAATTACCAACATTTTTGCGCAAACATTTCATGCCAGGTTTTGTAAAGTTTCTGCATAATATCTTACAAAGAATGAAAATATACTCAAAATTAAGCCCAGTCTACGTCACTAACGGCCAAATTACTCTGGGTGGAAATCAGGTTTAAGTTGAGTATACACCCGATCATTAATCCGCATTTTTTAAACCCGACAATTTAAACCTATATCCATTATATTCGCTTAAGAACACGCACGGGCTTACAGCTGGACAAAAAACGGATTTAAAACAGTTTAAACAGATTTTAAACCCACGTTATGTCAAATTTCACATATAGACTTGTTTTTTGTTTTTTGTCACTAATTGGAAATTGATTTGATTTGTTGTGACATCAAGGCTTAAAAAACGGGTTTTATCCGGTTTAACGACTGAATATTATGAACTTATTGGGCCTCCGCACATGAGATGATTTCTGAATTTGAATTCACATTTGAAAAATGTATTTTGAAAGTTTTGTATGGATTAGTTTTGTGCCTTGTTCAACCGCTTAAACTCGGCAGAACAATTTTTCCGTTTTTTCCCTTCACTTCAGTCCCCTCGCCAGCAAAATCGGTTTTATGCCGGCAGAATTAATCTCGTGTGCGGAGGCCCATTGGGCCTAATTTTTGGGTTAAACTCACTTAAACCCGGGTGTAAAGTTTAATCCGTATTAAAGTGAGTGAATAATATCGCCGTAAGCATTCCGGAAAAAACGAGTGTCTTATAGATCTGCAGAGTACTTCTTCATCAAAACATGTATATACAGTGAATACCCCGAACTTGCCGAACAGTCTATATTAAATTTGCTCCCTTTTGTCACAACGTATATCGCTGTGAAGCAGGCTTTTCAGCCTTCTATCTGGGCCTTCTTTAGGGTTCCACAGCTTAATAAGTTTGAGAACCGCTGTACTAGATGATCTGCAAAAATCAGTGGAACAACCGAAGTCATCTAATAATACTTTGCAGGCATCAGCACGCCTTATTCACTGCAATCAGAATTTTACAAAGAAACGTAAACGTGACATCGAATCTACTTGGAACAGTGCCAGAGATCCTGATAGATCATTTTTTGAGAGTATCCGTCTATAAGAGGTTTCACAGAAGACCCGAAGCTAGAGTTACGCTGTGAAATCCTTAACATCATTAAGCAGATAAAGAATGCACCACCTTCACAGCAATATGAATATCTACCAAACATTATCATACCCACCCCACAAATGGATCCGGTCTTATGTATGATGTATCAAACATCTTCCGAAAACTTTACCCGCTCTCAACTTATTCAATCTCCCATACAAACGAATAAGACCTGAACAATTCATCGTACTCAATTTGCCCAAGCTCCCGTCTCATGTCCCAAACCCAAACCGGCTATGATTTTAAATCCAATATCTCCCTCCTCATCGTCTTCTATAACTTTGGATAACGACGTAGGTACAGCCAAGAAGACGGTTTGGACATTTTCGAAGATGAAATTTCAAAGGAAATTTTGCAATATAAATGAAAACCGAAAAGAAAAAAAAATATATATATACTTTGCACACCGAATACTAATTACTTAAAAAATCGCTTACCTAAGTGTAACAGCAATCATTTCAAGTGGTAGTATGTATGGACCAGGTATCTTGATACTTAATTTTTGCTCAAACTTTGACGGCCAACTCGCAACCCATCAAAATACTACTCATTCGGAAGTAAATAAAGCATTTTTTCTCAAGTTACAGAAAGATGTATAAAATACTCCTTATGTAAGTCGATGATCGGTAAACGGATGTACCCAATGACGCCGTTTTTAAAAAATAATTTTTGTCTAAGCGGTACGCGAAAATTAGTTGATTCTTTGTATAACCCTCCATTGCTGGGAGCCAAATGTACATTATACTGCAGATTGTGCCCGAGCGAGAAATGGCCGCACGTGTGCATAAAAATACTGCGGTGTCGCTGGGGATTCGTGCGAAAAAACGAAAGTGGGCACCGGCACTAAGAAGTTAATAAACTAATGTCGATTTCTGTTGGGCTAAGAAAAAGCACTTTTTCAGATTCAGAGCAGTTTTTCTGCTCTAGAAATCAGCTGTCTGTCAGCTTCTGAAAGCGTTCGATTGGCACTCAATTGACAGTTCTTCTACTGAAAAGAAAAGAAATTTGCTTCTCGATTTGAATTTAGAATCGCGGACAGTTCTTCCGGACGGTTCTGGACGACCAACCGAAAACGACGTTAAATTTACATTTCGCGCGTAATTTCAATTGCATTTTAATGTGATTTCCATTTTGCAAATCAGATTTGAATTTCATTCTCGGATTTTTCGTGGCACATGGAACATGAAAGCAGATTTCAAAGCACACAGGTCGAAAATACGCTGATCATGCACAGAACACCCAAAAAAATTTCCACTGTACATTTTACAACATGTGGCAGTCAAATTTACAATAAGTTGTATGTTTGTGTATTTAACAGCAAATGCGTTCATATTCACAATTAATTGTAACTTTTACAGCGTTTGCTTTCATTTCAGCAATAAAATTGTTAAATTGATCGCAATTTCTTGTTGTAAAATTGACAGCGCGTTGTCAGTTTTTGTTGTTAAATGTACATGTATGAATCGGTCAAATCTACAACCACAATGCAAAATGTACATACAAAATGCTGTAGAAAGTACGTGCAACTTGTGAAATGCACAACATATACATTCAAATCTGCAACCATTAGCAGTTGATTGATACTACATTGAGTTGTGAATATGGCAGCTGCGTTTACCGTAACCCACTCGCCCAGTCAGAATATTTCCATGGCTTACGTACATTCCTTTGTTAATTTAGTCATCAAGTCTGAAACTAACAAGACGAATTATTAAAGTGCAAAGTTGTGACCTTTTTTTTTTCCAAATGAATTCTGATTTGCGTTTTTTGTCTGAAAATGCTGAGGATGTAGCCTGCAATTTGAATAAGGAAACTGTTCAGAATAATCCCGTCATAGTTGACGCGGCTTCCGAAAAAACATTACTACTAGACGTGGACGTTTTTGAAGTGGTGGGCAATTTCACATTGTCGAAAAGTGTTGTGCCGTTTTTAGCAGGTAAGCAAGCTATAAATTTGTTCGTGTTTCGTGTGTTCGTTCGTCGTCTGAGTGTCGTTTCTCGTTTAACTTGACCACATTATTCTTTTGTAACAAGGCTCAGAGAACGCAGTTTACTTCTGCTCAGATCGGAGCACATCTCCAAAATATTTCTGGACCGTGAACTTGGGTTGCAGCTGGAGTTCTACTTTATTATCCATTGGACAATTAGGTATGCATACTATCATCAGAATACTAAACAATATACACATGTTAATAAAAATAGTAGAAATACCTATATGCCAGTCTCTTTCAACAAAAACTTGCTTGTCATTTTCAAACTTATTGTTAAATGATTCAGGTTTTCAGACAGAAAATGGTTTAATAGTTAAAGATGCTCTAACTGAAAATTATGAAAGTGAAATTAAAATTGGTTGATTTAACAAAAATAATTCATGATTATATTATTTTAAACATTAATAATTTTACAAGTCCACCTATTCACTTAAATAAATTAATTGATGGGACAAACGTTTTCAGTGTATTTAAATTTGTTTTTTTTTTTTGTATAACCAAACATAATGTAATTATGCCAATTATGGATTCATTAATATTATTTACTTCAATAAAAGAAATTTTAAATTATTTGGTTTCGTATGTTTTTTATTTTAGTGCATAGATTTTACAAAAAAAATTGTGTATATGAGACCAAAGAGGTGTAAAAATGAAAGCAAAGGGTATTCGTTTCTAGAAATCGAGTTGTAGATTTTACGACAGAAATTGCATTTTGACCGCAAGGTGTTGCATATAATACAACCAAAATCTGTAGATTATAGACATAAGTATTGTGTATTTTACAAAGTTTGCTTTACATTCAACAACGAATGCTGTTTTATTTACAGTTTTTCTAGTTGTAAAATCTACAACAAATGCTCTCATTTTCATAATTTGGTTTTGGAAAGTACAACCATGTCTCTGTTAAATTGAAAGCATTGGATGTCGGGTCGATTATGACAATGAATGCAGTCGATTTAACAGCGGTTTTCAACATTTCTACGACAAATTTTTTTGGGGGAACCCTTTAAAATAATATATAACTTTAAAATTAATTCAATTCATATTTTCAATATAATGAGCAATACCTGCCAACGAGCGACGCATGTCGGTTATCTTTAAAATTGCCGCAGAAACTGTTTGAACGTTCAGGGCAAATCATCCCTTGCGATTTCTGAAATTCTCTGGATCAGTCCCACCTTGTAATTGAATGGGGTTATGTGCAATAGCGGCAATTGTTCAAGGGGATTTTGCTTTTGCGAAAAATTCACGTGCTGCTTGGATGGAGCAGTTCCGTTTGCGTTTCGGGCATACGAATAAATTGTGACGCAAGATTGGCTCTCGACACTCGATTCAACATAATATGATGCACGGTTGCAATGCTCACTCCAATGAAATCGGCAACCGCCAAATTATCTATCTCCTCATCATTTTCGCTGCTCGAAGACGATGGCCTATTCTCCAAGAAATAGTTTGCACAAAACAAATTTTAAAAATGAATTATTAATTATTTTTGTCACTTTAAAACTAAACTGTCAAACACAGAAACAGAAATAAAAAATAAAAAAATTCTAAAATTCGGAATATCCAAAGTTGAGTGAGTCAACTTCGAGTGAAAAAAAGCATTTTCTCAAATTGAGAGTAAAAATTCCCAAGTTGTGTTGAACTTGAA
Source organism: Cheilosia soror (assembly GCA_949372485.1). Classification (NCBI taxonomy): domain Eukaryota; kingdom Metazoa; phylum Arthropoda; class Insecta; order Diptera; family Syrphidae; genus Cheilosia; species Cheilosia soror. The sequence goes on from OX443564.1 coordinate 25,010,959, forward strand.
GTGAATAAAATGGTCCTAAAAGTACTTCCATTGGGCAGGAAAAATCTGAGATCTGAGAGCAAAACGGTAAAAGCTTAATGGAAATCGACATAAGCAGAAGCTAAGTTTCACGTCGCGATCGAAGCAAAGTAGTAGCTTATGTATAGATGTGTTCATCTACAAGACAACTGAACTTTAGTACCTACCATTCATTGCATTTACGGAATATCGGAATACCAATATGATTTCCGGAAGAATCGCTCAACAGTAGAAGCAATCAGCTCAGTAGTTAGAATAGCAAAAAATTGCGACCGAAGTCAAAAGGTGGTTCCAAGAGATATTCAGGCCTATTCGGCAAAATCTTTTATCCATTTTTCCTGTTATTCTGTTATGAATTTCCATACAAAAGTTCGAACTGTCAAAAAATCTTTTATGATCTCCAAAATTGGTATTCTGCGTGAAAAATTCTTTTATGAAATCTGTTATAAATCATAACAGAAATAAAAGGCAGAATTTTCTGACTTTTATCATAAAAGATTTTTATTTATTAGAAAGCTTTGGATTGAAATGGATATCTATACAATTTTTCGTCAACGAAATGTTTACAAAAGAAGACAAATGTAATAAATGTGTATTAACAAGTGGGTATGTAATTGAAAACAATTTAGTAATTTATATTAATTTTTTGGTTTAGACGAAGACACCAACCACTTTTGCTGGAACTAAGATTAAATAGTGGTCCATTTGATCTTCCTGATGTGCGTTTTATTCAGCTCTTTAGATTGGATACGGTGAATGCTCGAGTTCTAATGAACAAATTGAAACAATTTACGCAAGGCACGTATACAAACATTTCATTTCAAATTCAGGTCAAGTGCATTTCTAATAACGTAATAACGATGTAAAGTTGGATATTTATTTCAAGTTTATAATGACATTTTTACGGATACAATTTATATCAGGCATCAATAGGAAGCAAACAAAGAACCTACTAAACAGAACCCGCCCAGATATCGCTAAAATCACGGCAGTAACCACGGGGCATTGGCCAATTGGAGACCATGCGGCCAAACAAAGTATCCCATACAAATACAACCCTCAATGCCGCAGTTGCGGAAATACAAATGAGAAAGAAACTCTCTCTCATTTCCTCTGCAAATGTCCAGCATCAGACTGCGCGCACTGAACCAACTATTCTTTGACGACTATAGCGACGTTTAGGGCAAAGGGATACTGCATCTTATTTATCCGATTTCTCAATTCTACAGGCTGGCTATAGGTATCGACCGGATCACATCCTTAACAATCATCACAAAGTAGGCCATTTTTGGTTTATCGCTTTGATCGCCCAGTACATCCAGATTCATTCAGTTGGTTACTAATTTAAACAGTGTTTTCTAATTGGCTTTAGCTCGGTCGTGGTTTTTTGTTGTCTTTTTCCTTAAAAGATATTCCAGTGTTTAATACACAATTATTTAGTTTGTAGTAATTCATAACTTATTCATTTCAGCCTGCATTTTAGTATGTTTTTTGCACAAATTTGACCAGATGCCGACTTTGAATAAAAAAAAAATTCTGTGGTTTGTTTTAACAGCTTCGTAACAGATTTTCAATTTTCGAAGTTCCATAACAGAATTTCATAAAAGTTCGAAACCCCGAATACGATTTATAAAAGATCTTTTATGGTCGAAATATTTTATGATTCATAACAGAAAATTCATAACAGAATAAAAGAAAACGCTATAACTTCTAAACTATTATAGGTAGATATACAAATTGTATTTTAAACAAATTTGTAGCGCATAATTGGACACCTGTGCAGGTACAAAAAAGTCATGGGTCCTTAAACTGAAAAATTTGTGTTCTTTTTTTTTACTTAAAATAATTTTTTTCTCGGCATTTTTACTTAATAAATTTTTATTTTTTTTATGAAATTTTTATCCTTGAGAAATTTCCTAAAAATTATGTTAAGCAACTTTTTTTTACGTACGATCAACAGAAGTTGTAGTAAAAGCGGTTTTTTTGTCAGACAACAATTCGCTTTACCAATATTTCTATTAAAAATACATATGTGTATCGATTCAGTGAATATCGATTTATTTTCGAAAGTACCATCTCTATATTCAAACCGAGTTGTCAAAATATAAAAACCTTATTTGTGGAAGCCGAGTCCTGGATTGTAAACTTTGCGGTATTTTTAATATTCAACTACGTGTGTGTGATCTTAATAAAGAATAATTTATATCAAAACGTCTTTTTGTTTTTGAAATAATCACAAAACTATATTGGGGTTTTCTGGACCGCAGGGTAGCAATAGTGTTTCTCCAGGGATGGGTAGGGTTTAAGGGTTAAAAGAAAAGAGAGCAAATTGAACAATTTGACTGATGCAGCGTAAGTTAAGTTTGATTTAGATCTAACAGCAACTGCACCGAGTGTTATATATAGGGTTACAACACAAAGTGGTGATGTTTTGAATATTCATAACCCAAGTGATATGCCAGATCCAATAAAGATTGAAATGGTAGAGGAACCGTGGATTACTGCAACAATAAACACCTTTAAACACCTAACTGAACAATTCAGATTTAAAAAGAGCTTTCGCCTCAATAAATCGTTATTTGATTACGACCTTCAGCAAATAAAGGTTTTATTTAAGGATGATCATCGCTCTGATGCCATTACACCGGAGCACAAACTAGACACGTTAAGGGCCGTTTTATTCACTTTTGATCAACTTGCCGAAAACTCCAAAGTTGGCCAACTTCGAAGCTGAACTCAAATCGAGAGTTGATCGGCAAGTTGAAAATTGCTTTTATTCACTACATTAATTTGCAACTCCGAAGTTGAAATCCTAAAGTTGGCCTACCTGCAGTTTGTAAAATATCCCTGGGATATTTGTGGCAGATGACACATAATATGTCAGTTCAACTTTAGACTTGCATTTCCCGCGTAATTTCATGTGTGCATTTTAATGTGAAATTAATGAAAGCAGATTGATCTGCTTTTGTAAATAGCTATAAGTAATTAGTGCGTTATTATATACCTAGTATATCAGCTGTGCAAATTGTTTTCGTTTGTCGATGAAAACATACGAACTTAATAAGGATAATCATATCGACGAAAAATCTAAATTCATAGATGAAGAATAAGATAACGAATATTGTTCCGATAGCTCGCGAATTTAATTAAAAATTTAACGTTTGATTATAAAGTTCTTTATTACAGTGGTCTTTATTCGTCGACTACACCAATTAGAATGGCCGATTACAAGAAAGCGGATATTATACAAAAAAATTATGAGGGCGAAAGTGTTCAGCGAATTGCATTCAGCAGTTTATAGTTCAGTGCATTCAGCACGAGTAGTCGTTTATGATATTAATGGTTTGTTTTCATCAGTGCTGTGCATCAACTCAAATTGTCGCTTGAACATTACCGCCCCCCTTGGCGTATTCCGCCAAAGTTAATTATAACAAGATGATTTTATACAAATCAAGTTATCTTAATAAGATTAATTACAATTATAATAAATATAACATCGTAGTAAATTCAGTGATGATATTAAGAGAAAACAAAGGTATAACTGTAGGGCGCATATGATTACTTAAAAAAGAGGTGCCAAAAGACTGGTTGATGACAGCCACCGCGATATTATTTTTTTTCCGAGTTTATAGATACTTCATCTAAAAAAAAAGTTTGCAATCTTTGCAGAAAAGAAAAGAAAAACTAAACCGATGGTATAACACAGAGTTTTGTAATGGGACGTGTAACGTCTCCCATCTGGGTTTTAATAACTGCCACTCTAACTCGTCCATCTTGTCCCGGGCAAACCCTGATTACGCGTCCTAACCGCCATTCGTTGGGCGGCAAATTTTCATTCTTTATGACAACCAAATCATTAATCTTAACGTTTTCCTCAGGATGTTGCCACTTGTACCTTTTCTGCAGCTCTCTTAGATACTCGTCCTTCCACCGCTGACAAAACTCTTGTTGAAGGGACTTTACCCTTTCCCAACGGTTTATTAATGACAACGATGAATCTTGTAGATTAGGTTCCGGAATAGATAACAATGGGCCACCCCGGAGGAAATGACCGGGAGTCAATGCGAGTAGATCAGCCGGATTTTCTGATAATGGAGAAATCGGTCGCGAGTTTAGACACCCTTCTATTCGGCATAACAATGTGGCGAACTCTTCGAATGTAAATCTAGTGCTACCTGCGATCTTGCGAAAATGTGCTTTAAAACTCTTTACGCCCGCCTCCCACAGACCGCCCATGTGAGGCGCCCCGGGTGGTATGAATTGCCAAGTCAGCCCCTGTACTGCATAGCGTGCACAAGTTTGAGACGCGATGGCACCCAGTAATTGTTCAAAATCTCTTTGTAAGATGGTATTCGCCCCCACGAAGTTAGTGCCGTGATCTGAAACCATTTTTTGAGGAAGTCCCCTTCTGGCGACAAATCTCGCGAAGGCAGCAAGAAAAACTTGAGAGCTAAGATCACTGGCGGCTTCTAAGTGGATGGCCTTAGTTGAAAAACATACAAATAGGCATGCATAACCTTTAGACATTCGAAAGTTTCTTCCACTAAAACTTTTAATATCAAAAGGTCCTGCGAAATCGACCCCGGTGAACGTAAAGGGTGGCGAATAAGAGCATCGCTCTACCGGAAGTGCTGCCATTATCTGTTGTCTGACGCGTTTGTTATATAGGATGCAAGTCTTACAGCCTCGTATGTGGAAGCGAATGAGGTTTTTCAGTTTAGGAATCCAGAACTCCTGGCGAATTAAACGCAACATCAATGAGTTGGCTCCATGGAGAGAGATTTGATGAACAAAGCTTACGATGAGGCGGGATAAATGAGAGGAGTAGGGTAGAATGATTGGATGACGTTCGTTGTATGGCAAAATAGCATTCGAGAGACGGCCGTTCACTCGGAGTAGCTGATCTGATCCCAGCATGGGATTCAGAGCCAAGAGCGAGCTTTTAGAATGAAGGCGTTTCCCTTCAGCTAGCGCCTGATATTCCCTATGAAAATGGGCACGTTGAGTTAAAAGTACTAAACGGGATTTTACGAAGAGTATCTCCGCTCGGGTCGGTGTAGGGACTAAACCTATCAGCAGGGGCGGTGTTACCCCAGGCGTTCGAGTAGATGTTTTTGGTGTTGAAGTCGTATTTGGTTCTGTCGCCTGACTAGCTTTATAGCATCGATGAAAAAAACGAAACACGTAGGATAATATTCGTAACGCTCGTGGTAGTGAAGAGAACCGATCTAAGATGTCACTTCGATGTTGGGTTGCTAAACAGACCGGGGGCTTAACTTCCAAAAACTCTTCTGGAGCTGGACCCGGGGAGCTAGTTGGCCATTCATGCTCTGGTTCTCCTAGCCAAAAGGGGCCTTTCCACCACAGGGCGCTGGCTTCTAACTCACACGGAGACATTCCGCGTGTTGCAAGATCTGCGGGGTTTTCGGAAGATTGGACATGTCTCCACTCGACCGTCCCGACGTTATCTATGATTTCAGCCGTACGGTTTGCCACAAACGTCTTCCATGTCCCAGGTGGTTTCCGCAACCATGCAAGCACAATGGATGAATCGCTCCATAGGAAGAGCTGATAGGCATTGATTGGGAAACCTTTCAGATGGTGTTTAATTAGCTTGGAGAGAAGAACTGCTCCACACAACTCGAGTCGTGGTAGTGAGAGAGGCTTTACTGGCGCAACTTTTGTCTTTGCACAAAGCAGATTTGTTTCTATTGTACCATCTGGTCGGCAGATTCGAATATATAGCGCGGCAGAGTAAGCTTTCTCGGAAGAATCGCAAAATCCATGCAACTGAATGGTCGAAGAGGGACAATAGTCAACCCAGCGTGGTATTTTTATTGATTGAATCGATGGGAGTGCTTCAACAAAAGCAATCCATCTCAAGCAGGTGGCCCGACTCAAACACTCGTCCCAACTGGTTTTGTCTAACCACGTCTGCTGCATTAGGATTTTAGATGTTATTATGACGGGAGCAAGCCAGCCAGCAGGATCGAACAGACGGGCAATTTGGGAGAGCATCTCTCGTTTAGTTGGAGATTCAGATAATGTGATTTTTTGAACAATGAAATAAAAGTAGTCCTCTTTGGCGTTCCACCGGACACCTAAAGTCTTAACAGCACTATCATTATCCAGGGTTAGAAAATGATCGCTAAGGAGATGATCTTGTGGTAAGTGCTCCAATAGATATTTGGAGTTTGAAGTCCACTTGCGAAGTAAAAACCCTGCAGACCTTAATAAATTTATAAGCTCAACTTGATGAGCTTTTGCTGTATTCAAATCGTGTGCTCCCGACAGGACGTCATCCACATAAAAGTCTGATTTTATAATTTTTGATGCATTTGGAAATGCTTGTGCTTGTTCGTCTGCCAATTGCAGGAGGGTTCTAAGAGCGAGATAAGGTGCACAATTTACCCCAAAGGTAACGGTTTGTAATTCGAAGTCCTCAATATCAACATTGGTAGATCGACGAAATAAAATTCGTTGAAACGGAGCGTCGTCGGGATGTATGAATATCTGGCGATACATCTTTTCGATGTCACCGTTAAATACAAATCGAAAGAATCTCCAACGGATTATAAGTGAGGTTAAATCACGTTGAAGAGTAGGTCCCGGGTATAAAAGATCATTCAAACTGTTTCCGTTACTCGAGGCGTTTGAGGCGTTAAATACTACGCGAACTTTGGTCGAAGCGCTTTCTGGTTTAATTACGGCATGGTGAGGAAGATAGAAAGAGAACATGGAATGTCCTTTAATGGTCTCTTCGGGATTTACTCTACACATATGATTGAGCATGAGATAGTCTGAAATTACCTTTGCGTACTGTATTTGCAATTCTTCGTTCTTAGATAAAGACTTTTCGCTACGAATATATTGCTTTAATGCAATATTCCGGGACCGTCCTAGTTGAAGCTCAGAAGGAAACTCGGGTCGAAAAGGAAGTCGAACCACAAACCGCCCATCCGGACGTCTGTAAGTGGTCGATCGATAGAACTCTTCACAGTATTGATCACTTTGCGAAACAAAAGTTTTCATAGAGTGAACTTCTTCTATTTCCCAAAATTTACTTAATTGCTCGTCTAACGAATCTTCTTCATACGCCACTGATGTCCTAAAAGATGAAAATTTTGTAGGTAAAGGGCCAGATAGCACCCAACCGAAAATCGTGTTTTGAGCCACCATAGTATCGGAGACACGTTTCACACCCTCCCGAATTATGGTAGGGTATAAATCAGCGCCTAAAAGTAAGTCAACGTGCGAAGACTGGTGATACGTCGGATCGGCCAGCTGAAGATTCAAAAGCTCCGATAGCTCGATAGGGTGGAACGAAGCTGATGGTAAACAATCAGTAAGATTTTTTAAGACAATTGCTTGAACACAAATAGTTGTTTGTGGGATTTCTTTGCTCACCAAGTTTAAAGTGCATAACTTATTAGAGGTAGCTGCATGTGAGGAATTTATTCCCGAGATAGTTGAGTTTATTGGACAAACCGGTAGTCTTAGTCGGTTCTGAATTGAGGATGCAATAAATGATACTTCTGATCCAGGATCAATGAGTGCTCGAACGGTGTGGGAGACGCCATGATGGACTATTTGCACTAAGGCAGTAGCGAGAAGTACACGCTTTTGGTTTGACGTAAAGTACGAATTGCTATTAACTTGAGGAATGAATGATGGAGAAGTGGACTGTAGTTGTGATGAAACGGGAAGACTGTTCACGCAAGAGGGAAACAAATCGGGAGCCCGTGTTAGAGCTGGATCCATCCCATTGTTATCTTTAGGGAGCGAAGAGTTTTCGTCCGAGTGAAGCATCGAATGATGTTTACCCTGACATGTGTGACAAGTAAATTTACTGGAACAATCACGTTGTCGGTGATTGAAAGCTAGGCAGTTCAAGCAAAAATTATTTTTTAATACGAAATCAGTTCGGGAAGCAACATTCATTTTCTTAAATTCAGAACATTCGCGCAGTGGATGCTGAACACCGCAGAGCTGACATGAAAATGAATTTTTGGCCAGATATGTGTTGACATGTTTGTTGGGCCTAGGCGAAAGTTTGTTATATGACTGCTGTTTGACGAGATTTGGTTTCATTACTGAAGACACGTCAGCAATTGATTCCAAAACCTGATAACGTGCACTTAGAAATTTGTTCATTTGACTCCATGTGGGAACCGCGGTTGGGTCCTGAATGGATTGTTCCCAGAGAGCCAGGGTATTTGAATGTAATCGATTGGAGCAAGCAAATACAAGGATTGGGTCCCAGTCGTTGGTGAGTACCTTATGAGTTTGTAGCGCAGTTAGACAATCGTTGATGGTACTTTGTAAAGCTTTGATTGCCCTAGCAGTTTCTTCATGCATGGTTGGTAAATTAAAAATTATCTTCACTTGATTATTTACAAGCAATCGAGTATTTTCGTACGTTGAACGTAAGGCTTCCCATGCGAGTTCAAAGCTTGAATTAGTAAGTGGAAACTTAGCTACTATGTTGTGGGCCTCACCGTCTGTTTTAGATCGGAGATGAAAGAGCTTCTGTACATTATCTAACTTGGAATGCTGTCGATAGATAGCATTAAACATGTCACGGAAGGAAGGCCATGACAAATAATTACCATGGAACGTCTCAGTATCACATGGAGGCACCTGAATGCAATGAGAAGTCGATTCTACTGGTTTCGGTAGATCCTCAATGGCCTTCTTGGAAACAGATGAAGTCGGTCTAAGCTTTTCGTCCTGATCCAAAAGGAATCCCAAACATAATATATAAGTCTCGTTACATAAGCGAAACTTTGAGTCAATAAGGGTCATATCCAAACTTTCTGTTCCATCCACAGTGTGGTCGGATCGAGCACAACTTTCGTAAGCTGACTTTACAGATATCCATAGCTCTTGCAATTCACCCTTTCGTGCCATAAGGGTAGATAAGGTGTGGCTACTTTCAGGTATCTCTTTAGCTGCCGCATAATATTTGACAAGCTGATCTGATGCAAAAATAAAATTAGACAACAGTGCCATTGTACTAACAAATTACCTTTTACGACCAATAAACCGTTAGATGAACTTGTGGAAAGGTAGCAATCGAAAAGAAAATTTAAATTCAACTTTAAATCCCAATAATAAATTTATAGCCGACACAAAACTGCAGTTATACTTATAGGCGATGCCTCGTTGTTGATTATATATATACCCAACGATGGAGAAATAGTATTTCAAATGAGTAGAGAAATTCTGTGTATGGGTAGCTGACTAAGAAAAATATCGGTTGTTAACGGCTGTTGTAGATTTTCCTAGCTACTAACAAAAGATCCAAGTGGCAACACCGACAAATAATGTTAAGAAAATAGTTACAGATCATTTGTCGATCCTAATTAATGAATCACAAACTATTATAACCGCGTTTAATCAAAGGAATGCCCAAATCAGTAAACGAACGAATTGACAGCGTATGATATTATGTACGTATGTACGATATTATGTATGTATACTAATCGGTTTATTTGTCCCTTCCCTTTCCTCAACAACAACGCAACTACGACACGTTACAACCCACAACTATTGGCAACTCTTTTCCAATTCAAAAAAATCATTAATCTGTAGCGCAATAATATACTTATATGTACATACAAAAAATATCACTAATTGTATATTTTCACTGAATTTACTACGCACCTGGAATTCCAATAACAAATTATATTTCTATACTGCAGCTACTGCACGGTTGTTCTTGATGGTGGCTCGTTACTTCAATGCGATGAGAATAGAATGTTGGCTGGTAGCTCATCAAATACTGCACGTAGATGTGCCGTTAGTTTTGAAGACGATGCCAGTGACGCTGTTTGTTGATGACGACGTGTCTGTTATCCAGTTATAGTTGTGGGACGACAGGCAGGTTGCAGTGTTATGTAACTGTGGTTTTGCTGCCAGCGAAAGCACAATGTTGTGGGTGATGAAGTCCGTCTGATCTCTGTCGGGGTGTTGTTAAGGAGATTGAACGATATGGTAGACGAAATGGCGGTAGCACTAGCGATATGTTCTGCTGTGGCTGTTCTGATGATGATGTCGGGTTTGAACTCAAATTAGATATCTTGACGACGTCCGTATGATCTCTGTCTGGGTGTTGTTAGAGAGACCGAACTAGGTGGTAGATGAAATGGCGGTAGCACAGCAATATGTTCTGCTGTGGTATGATGATGATGATGTCGGCGTTTGATGACGAATTTAGATGTCTTGATAGCAGACTACCATCGAGGTGGTTATTACGTTGTGGATATCGCTATCGTTGTCGATGATGACGACCCCGTAGTGATCGGTGTTCCAGCAGCCACGTGGTCTCGTTAGAAATATGTAGATATTCTTGTTGTGGGTGACCTGGTGGCGTGGCGACAGAAATTCCAGCAGATGCGTGATTTGTGCAACTTATTTGCGTTGATGGTTGTGCTGCGCTATATATTCCAGCAGCAGCGTGGTGGTTGGTGTTGATGGAAGAATTTAATTTCACACTGGCGTAGTTGATGGATATGGCGACCAAAGTGAAAAAAAACGTGAAACTTGCAATCAAAACTTTTAGCAGCGTCGCTGATGGTATCTGGCTTGATGGACCAAATGTTCCGATAGCTCGCGAATTTAATTAAAAATTTAACGTTTGATTATAAAGTTCTTTATTACAGTGGTCTTTATTCGTCGACTACACCAATTAGAATGGCCGATTACAAGAAAGCGGATATTATACAAAAAAATTATGAGGGCGAAAGTGTTCAGCGAATTGCATTCAGCAGTTTATAGTTCAGTGCATTCAGCACGAGTAGTCGTTTATGATATTAATGGTTTGTTTTCATCAGTGCTGTGCATCAACTCAAATTGTCGCTTGAACAAATATGATAGTAATTGCTCCAAAATTAAGTCCATGTCCATTATTTACATTTTCGTTCTGATTCTGAGCAATTGCTTTCACGAGGCTTTGAATTATTACATTACATCCAACATTCCAACACCAGCAGCAAAAAAATTATATTTCTTCGATTAAGTTTATGTTTCCACATACCTATGTATTCAATAAACATCTAACATAACAATAACAATACAAATTTGTCTGTTTATTATTTTTCTCATTCACTCCTTTGAGTAATTGACTGAATGTAAGCGCGAACCAATCGAGAGCAGACGTGGTCGCTGGTCAGTGATGTCCAGTGATGTCGATGTTGCTTGCAAAGGCGTAGCCGATAGCATATCAGTGAATCCCAGTACTTCCGGTGGTGGTTGCCAATTGAATTGATCCGAGTGCATAGTACCTACCGCAATACGATGAGTAACTGGGTTTTTGGTCGCAATTCACGCGATCTATCAAAGAAAAAAAGCACATCACTCAATCCTATATATTCAATCGATTCTACTCGCGAATGGACTAATTCGCGATGTACAAAGTACAATACCTTCTCTCATCACACGGCAACGAATTTATTATTAACTGGAGCACCATCATTGTCGTCCGCTTTGAGAGACGAAAACCATAGTTGACGGCCATCTCATTTTTCCAATTCAAACGTGGTAGCATCTGCTCGAAGACGATGGCCAATTCTCCCAGAAATAGTTTGCATGATACATTTTTGATTATTTTATTCAATTTTAAAAATGAATTATTAATTATTTTCGTTACTTAAGAACTGAACTGCCAAACACAGAAATAAAAAATAAAAAAATTCTGACGTTTGACGTAAAACCCCAAGTTTGCTTCATAACTTCTACTTTTTCGGGGAGTTGAGCGAATCCAAAGTTGGTCAACTCTTGGTTTTCTCAACTTCGGAATATCCAAAGTAGAGTGAGTCAACTTCGAGTGAATAAAAGCAATTTCTCAAGTTGGGAATAAAAATCCCCAAGTTGTGTTCAACTTTAAGTGAATAAAATGGCCCTAAGATTCTTCGCTGAAGGAAATTACACAGAGAATAAGCGCCTTTTTCTGAATCGCAAGGGACATTTCAGTCTTAACGTGATGATTGTGATGTGATAATTTCAAGCATACCTATATAAAATGTGGATAGGTACTCATCTATTTCTTTAGTTTCGTTTTGCGATTTGCGATTATAAAATGAAAATTAGAGCTGTGAATGCCAACTATCAAGGAGTTAATCACGACTCTCATGTATGGACTTTGAGCCCGGAACGCCGTTATTTTGAACGAAGGCATTTTAGTGATGTAAGAGGTATTTGGTTACTAGGTGGGTCAATTTATTTCGTAGATACCACCTTACTGTTGTAATTTCAGTTTACATTTTTAAAGGTGATTCGGGGAATGCTGTATGCATTAGAGCCGTGGCTAATGACGTCGTATATGAGGACCCCTAGACGACAGAGCGTTGAGAGCAGCTTTAATACATCGCACAAAAGCGCAAGAAATATAATTGAAAGTACCATAGGCTTGCTAAAAACCAGGGCCCTATTTCACCAATTTATCTTTGCAAATTCCGTTTCACCAAACACAAATTTGCAAAGAGGAAATTATTTCTTTGCAAAGTTGAACATTTTTCCTCTTTGTAAAATTCGTTTCACCAAAAACAAATGCTTTGCACTTTAAGCGTGTTTTTTCAAAGTGCAAAGTTTTGCGAATTTGCAAAGAATTCGATCATTTCGTTTCACCAAACAAATTAGATTTGCACTTTACATTTAAAATCGTGAAAAGTTTGTCAATTATATGCAAAGAAAAAAAATCATTTGCATTTGAGGTTTTATTGAACAGTTGGTGGAAATAGTTAAAAAATATTTAATGAACCGTTTCGAAACAAGCTTTAAAGACAAAGAGGATACTAATTTACCATGGGACGTATTAAAGGCATATTTTGAATTCTATATCTATATCTATATCTATAAAAGAAAGTTGAAAATATGTTTGTCCGTTTATAACTCGAGTCTGTCGACACCGAATTTGATGATTATTTTTTTTCTGGAAAGGTATTCTTTTGTAGCATGTTTGTGTGTCAAAAAAACAATACCTTTAGAACGAAAAAATCATCGAAATCGGAATTGCAAAATTGGAGATCAAAATCGATATTTTTCTCAGTCATTTTACAAAACACACGGCAAGCAGCTCTGTTGAGCCAACGAAGTGAGTGAACAGAGAACAGAGAAAAAACATCGTTTCTCCGTTTCTACCATTCACATTTGTAAGAAAGTGTGCAAACCAAACCTGTATGGAAGCATATACACATACATAGGTTAATGTGTCGTTATTAGGTATCGATCAAATACATAAATAAATAAAAACAAAAAGGAATTGCAATGCAATTCAGTGATTACTCACCCCATTAGCAAACGCTTGGACGGATATAAGAAGTGTTGTGGTGAGAGAGAGAAAAACGAGGAGAAGTATTTTTTCGCAGAATGGCACAGGGTGCTCCGTTAAAAAAAGGATTTTTTTGTTTGTTATACATTTTTATTAAATATAAAATTATAATCACATTGTGTGTTACGCTAAGATACTTTTGATTGTTGTTGGCTTTTTGATTATTTTATTGAATTTTTTGAGAATGTCATAAGGCCTATTTTTTTGGGAATCCATAGCTAGCTCACTTTTACTTTTACATGCAAAACTGGTATACTCACTTTTGGTTTTGTTATACTCACTTCCCAAAAAAATACGCCTATAGATACACTCGAACACGTACATAAAATTTTATAAGAAATTCTTTGTTTAGATTTTTACAGCCAAAGTAGGTTTGAAAATTTGAAAATTATTACAAAAGTACAAATTGGGAAAACGTGAAATAAATGTTTGCTATTAACTTTCTAATGAATCTAAAAATTCTTTAGGCGAACGTGTTAAATGAGCACCCTCATATTCCTTAAAATTTGTAAATATGTAGGAAACACTAGGTTCCTGAGTGCTGACTAAATTCCAACTCACACTTGCGTTTTTGACGTTTTTTTATATGTATTTAATGCAAAATAATAAAACGCATTTTTACTACCGAAATCAGCAGTTTTATAGTCAGATTCAGTTTCCTCCTTTTTTTCGGTGATTCAAACTGTATTTCCACGTCGGAAAGCTCTAAATTTGCAGTTGGCTCGAAATTATTTCCTCCGTGTACTTTGCTGAAAAAGATCTTTTAAATTCACAAATAAATTGAAATGGAGCAACTTATTATTTTCTCCTCGGTTGCGTAAAACAGCCTTATCGAAAAAAGCAATTCTTAAAAAAATCCATTTCATAAGAAATCTATTTGCTCTTCATTCCCAAAAATATGGTCTTCTGCATTTTTTGAGGTCTTTAAATTTAGATGAATTATAAAATGCCGTACAACTTAGGTCAAAGTTCGACCACAAGGAATACTATTAATTTTAAGAACAAAAGGACATCATTTTAAAAGTTTTCTAACAAAAGGTAAATAAACAGCGCGTAAAAAAATTTAAAAATTACAACTCCAAAAAAGGAGTCAAAAAGGGACAGTTTCAGGAGTTCTCACTGAAAAACCAATAACGTTAAAATTTTAATGCCCTTCATTATCGACAAAAAAAAATATTTTACACCTGAATTTTCATTTTGTTCCCGACCGCAGGCCAAACACTTCAAAGTATGTTTTCACATTTCCTGCACTGAAATTTGTTCGCACCGAAAACTATCACGTGTCACCCTGTATTTTGTTTACTTCACTTCTTTCGCACAACTGATAAGCATTCGAGTTTACGCGCCTTTAAAAATGCATTATGAAAACAACTACCTCATCGTCACTGCAGAACCAGTGTGACCAGTTATTATAAAAACTAGCAATTATGGAATCAAATCATTTTTATTCCTACTATCGTATTGCATTATTTTTAGCCAAGTCAGAACAAACAAAAAATATTTATTTTCATAATTTAGATAGAAATATTATTGGTAGGAGTTCAGAATTAAGCTACGAGTACACGACATGCCAAACACGACATACGCATGCCACTCTGACGTCACGATAATTACTCGACATATTGTAGAATATGTCAAGTTTTATATATATTGTGGCATGTACGAAAATTCTGCCGAGTACACGGCATGAACGTTTTGTCTCAAAGTTGACATATTCGTTTGTCGACGGTGACTGGCATGTGTTTATTTTTGATATTGAAGATTTCTTGGACGTTTTTTAATCCATTGACATCGTAGCCATCCTTTGATGGAATTTGTTACTTTATGGCTTGATGGAAAGAAGACGAACAATATTTTGGTATATATACTATATTTATTACGTAATGTCACCAGAAAGCCCTAAGATCTTAATTATTCCAAGCGAAAAAAATCACAATTTTTTTTAATATTTTAGGGCTTTCTGGTGACATTTCGTTAATATAGCATATATATACAAAAATATGGTTCGTCTTCTTTCTATCAAGCCATAAAGTAACAAATTCCATCAAAGGATGGCTACGATGTTAATGGATTAAAAATCGACCAAGAAATCTTCAATTCAAACGATTTTTTTATTCTCCGAAATTTACATGCCATTATGAGTCGGACATATGGGTGACAGACGCATGCCAACATATGTCAGCGTCAATAATAAGCCGAGTACACGACATGCCCTTTAATGACATATTCTGACGTCGAATTGACGTCAGACTGGCATGCGTATGTCGTGTACTCGTAGCTTAAGGTGTAATTTCTGGAAAAAATAATCATAAAAACGAAGCATAAAACCATTTTCGAAAAAGCAAAGCAGGTCACACTGCACAAAGTGAAAAGGTACACACAACGAGATCGAGTTTACGCGCCTCTAAAAATGCTTTATGAAAAAACCCACAATCGTTCGTCGTACGCAGCAAGCCCCATGTAGTGGTGCTGGAAAAATGTGTTGTGTACCCTTTTTTTCTCAAGCAGTCGTTGTATTCAGGTAAAAAGTATTTTTTCGACCTGCTTCCACTTATTGAAGGATTTTTTTTGCATTTTGCTTCGGGGTAGTAGGAAATGCATATGTAGAGAGTGTGTCCCCATCGCTATCGCAATCGCGGCGAAATCGAAAAGCTACAAAACGAAAATGAAGTGTGTTTGTGTGTTCACGGTTAGTGTTGTGCGTACATATACTTGAGCATTTCATATTTGTTTTGGAGTCTCCGCTGTTTCTGCATCTGCATATCCATCGATGGGGGAACATCGTAGTAGAGGTAGACAGCAAAACGAAAATGAAATGCCTATGTATGTATGTGCGAACAGTTGCAATCGCTGTCACAAACACATAAGCCATCTATACTGTTTTCGCATGGATAAACATTCGTGCCGCTTGCCAATTCACCGTTATTGGTTTTGAATGTCCCGTCATGATTTTCGATTGAATTCACTGATCGCATGGTGACCAGTGTATTTGGATATAAAGTGCTTTCTTAAATTGGTTTGAAATTTGTTGAATAGTTGAAAAATTAAGCCCTGTTTCTGTTTTGTGAATAAATTATTTGAATTAATTGAAGTGAATCAATTAGCAATTTACTTGCTCATTAACTTTTTATTTGGCGTTTTCACGGTTAGTAAAACTAAACCTCGAAAACCACCAATTCGATTGAGCTCAAACTTACAGATAATCTTAGGTATTGGACGTGGATAGATAAATAAATAAATAAATAGGTGGCGCAACAGGCGGGTGACACCCAAGGCCTAGCTTCTCGCAACCATTCGTTTTGTGTGAGTTTCTATTTTTGGGACGAATGGAAGGGACCTACAATTTTATGCCGAGTCCGAACGGCTGAATTGAGAAGCTTTTTCATGACAGTCATACTCTCGGATGTTTGTCAGACGTTCGCGAGAGGTGGCGCAGTAGAAAAAACTTTTAAGATGTAATTTGTGTTTTTCCGGGGATCGAACCTGGGATTCCTCGCACAGTAGTCCAGCACACTAACCACTGCGCTACTGCGCATTCCCATTGGACGTGGATGGCTCATCTGAATATTGTCAAAATTGGACAAAGGGGCGTGGCACCGCCCATACAAAAAGACATTCAAAATCGTATATCTCGAAAACTACCAAATAGATTGAGCTCAAACTTACAGACATTCTTAGTTATTAGCCCTGGAGTGCTCCTATGAAGATAAGTCAAAATTGGACAAAGGGGCGTGGCACCTCCCATACAAAAAAAACATTCACGATGACGTTATACATATTTCGATAACCGCCGGGCGAATTTTCATCTTTCTTTTTATATTTTGTTCGTATTGCTGTATTTCAGGTATAGGCAGAAAGAAAATTCCATCAAATGGATTTATTCTCATTTCTCGCATTTTTACGAAAAAACATTATTATCTAAGACCAAAGCAATACAATTCCTGTGCACGGGCAAAGCCGGGCGGGTGCAGCTAGTAATTATATAAAAATCAATTGATGTGCTTTAGTCTCGCAAAAACTCGAGAACAGATGGACCGATTAAGCAAACAAATTTTAAAAACCTCAAAAGTCGAAAAATTTAATAAATGGAAATTTCCACCACCGAACCAATTACACTTAAATGTTGAGAAAATATTTTTTTTTGCCCCAAGGTGATTCTGTTAGGTTTAAATTAGATTAAAAACAAGTTAAATTGTTATCATCGTACTGATCATTGTTATCAGGTTACTCTGGTTAGATGCTCGACAATTATTGCACTACGAACTAACTACGACCCAATAAAAGCGGCACAAATTGTTATCGTGTGTTGTTCCTTACATAACATACGCCTCCATGGCGTTAATAGTTTTTCTTAAAGTCTAAGTTTCCAATTCAAGAATCTTTGCTTTAATTTCCATCTTCCGCATAGCAATCCTTCTCATTTCGAAATTATGCTCTTGCACCGCCTTTAATTTTTATTCTACATCACAGACATTTGCTAATGATCTGTACACCCTTTTGAGATGGACCGCTGTGTCTTGCAACGTTTTTGTTGTGTCCTGTAAGCTCGTTTTTATTGCGTTAAAGAAAGCCTTTTGATTTTGCAATAGCTTTTGCTTGGTAAGAAGCTGAATGGACGATAAGGTCTTTCGTCTGCCTGTTATGGGGTGGTTTTCGGAAGTGTTTGCTACACCTTTCTGGTTTTCTACCCCACTATGCGTTGACTCATTTTCATTTGCTGTTCCAAATGCGATTGCCCCAATGCCATCAACGGAATGGTTTATGTTGATTATAGCTATCGCAACCTCTTCCAAAGCGGTAAACGATTTTTGTTTATTAGGGCCACCCCCTGTTCCCGAGACTTCATTATACCCTCCACAGGAAGGTATATTCACTTTGCCATTACGTTTGTAACGCTAAGAAGGATTCACCGGAGACCCTATAAAGTATATATATTCTGAATCAGGATGACATTCTGAATCGATTTAGCCATGTCCGTCTGTCTGTCTGTTGAAAGCACGATAGCGTCCAAAGGAATTGACCCAGGCGAATGAAATTTTGTGAGACGACTTCTTTTTACCGTCGCCAGGTTGGTATTGAAAATGGGCTATGTCGGTCAAGTAGTTTGGTACCTCCCATACAAAACCACTATTAGACCCACGTCCACAAACCAGTAAGAATAGACCGTCGACTCCTCCCACATAACGGACTTTGCCTACAAGCTGCCGGCGAGACCAGGATTTTTCATGCATTGGTGCTGTACAAAATCAAAGGGGCGCCATTAACGCACGCATACTTGAAAAATCCTGGTCGCATGGTATTGCATAGAAAAACATTGCCGCCATTAATTTTGACATTTACACGTATTCACAGACAGGGAAATTCTTTCCGGGGGGAATCGGGTAGGTGTACGGGAAGTCGGCGGTCTATTCTTACTGGTTTGTGCCCACGTCTCTCTCTATCTGTTGAAATCAGGATAGCGTCCGAACGAATCGACTTAGGCAACTGAAATTTTATGAGAGGTCTTATATTTATGGCACTTAAGTTTGTATTAAAAATGGTCTATGTCGGTTAAGTAGTTCTGTTACCTCCCATACAAAGCCAATATTTGACCCATATATCTCCGTCTGTTGCAAGCACGATAGCGTCCAAACGAATCTACTTAGTTGAATGAAATTTTGTGAGAGGTCTTTTTTTAACCGTCGTCAGGTTGGTATTGAAAATTGTCTATGTCGGTAAAGTAGTTGTGCTACCTAGCAGCATACAAAACTAATATTAGACACATACTTACTCGCATGGCAAACATTTTGCATGACTTTTATGCAGTGGAGGCTGGAGGGTATCAAAGCATCGGCCAGGCCGATGATAACAATTGTACTTGTTTTTATTTGCCGTTAGCTTTTTTTAAAAATATGTTTTTTATAGTCACTCCAAACCTTAAACTAAATGTAGATACATATATCTATAATTTACTTTCGATTCTATTTCTTTGGCGTGGACCATGTTGGTTAAGTTGGTCAGCAACGTCAGTCGATCGTTGGCGTCACAAATCAGTAAGAATAGACCGACCCTCCCACATAACGGACTTTGCCTACAAGCTGCCGGCGGGCCCAGGATTTTTCATGTATTGGTGCTGTACAAAATCAAAGGATCGCCATAACGCATAATTGAAAAATCCTAGGCCCATGGTATAGGCTGGTGTGACACGGAGAAATCTAAAAAATTTAATTGATGTTCGTCGAATCGGCGAAGATTACCCTTCCAGGCCGTTTATGAACATTCAGTGACAACTTAAAATGATTGTGCTTAAGTACAAGTACAATTTAAGCCTCCAAATGTTTTGTAGAATAAGTGCGTTCATTAATGCAACAAAGGAGAAAGACTTTTGTACTAGCGCAGATTTTCGACGTTTACACGGACTTACCACACAATATTTTACCTACAAAAATTAATAAAAAACAAAGGTTTGCTATTTAACAAAACCTACTTTTATTTTGCTTAATATTCTTACATTGTTAAAAAACATAATATATCAATCAATACACAGTATTTTATAAATATGTAGTGTTGTTATAATTTCGTTGTGTCTTTCGAATTTTTGTTTAAACAGTTTGTACATTCGTGTAAAATACATAGTATCTACTATCAAAAATAAATTCTATATTTTAAATTAATGAATATGATATATACATTATGTAATGTATATTAACATATGCGATGGCTTGCTAAAATCTACTGCTGTGCATATAATACGTACGTTTTTGAACAGTTCATTAAATTATATGTAATGTTTTTCGTGAATGTTTCCAAAGAATGAACTATTTTTTTTAAAGAAGAGGTATAAATTAAGTAGATAAATTAGTATACAAAAAACACTAAATATATTTAACTAATATACAAAAGTTTTTATCAACAAAATTTTACCATCGTTAACAAAAATATAAAAATTTGTTTGCTTATTTTTTTTATTACTTTACGCATAGCTGCGTTATTTATTGTAAACAAAAAATAGAAACGTTTTCATTGTATCTTTACAAGTAGTTTTTGGGGAAAAAACGTTTGCATGGCCAGATCTAGCATATTTCGCAGTTATTATGTGCTATTTATCTTTAGTATCTTTTTATAGAGGGGCCATTCGTGAAATAATTTGTTATTGACCGAGTTCCTCTTTGTAAATACATGTTTTACTTAAAAAAAAACTTAATAATTTAGAAGAGTGTCGTTCGAAAATAATTAGCTTAGGTCTAGACATGGTATATGATTTCGGAGATCTACGGACCTTTGAAACTAAAACAATGTTTTATATTGGAAGATTTTGACATTTAAATGATTCTTTAAACAATATGAATAACAAACAAAACGTTTTCATAGTTCAACTATTTATAAGTTAAACAAATCAAAAATGCAATACAGAAAATATGTAACATAATTTTTTGCTTTAAAAGAAACTCTTTGAGCTCAGGACTCATTAAGGGCAAATCAACCAGATTTTAGAATTGGTAAATGAGTTTTAGCCTTCAAGTACCACATGGAACAATAAAAATATGTATTATGCTAGTTTTAATTTTCCGTTATTCATAATGATAGGATAACGAGCAAAAACATTTTTTTTAAATAGTTAATACATAATGCTGGGCCACACACGCCTTCGCATGAAAGCCGTGTCGAGCGAGACGGGAGATTTTTAGGTTAATTGAGAAAAGTATGGTAGATTACACCGAAATCCCTTCTCTTTTCTACTCACTCAAAATCGACCTGTCTCGTCCGACACGACTTTCATGGGAAGGCATGTGTGG
The DNA here is from genome assembly GCA_949372485.1 of Cheilosia soror. Lineage (NCBI taxonomy): Eukaryota > Metazoa > Arthropoda > Insecta > Diptera > Syrphidae > Cheilosia > Cheilosia soror. Next base: position 25,032,082 of record OX443564.1, read on the forward strand.
CCTAGTCCAGCTCATAGACCATGGCAATACACGCCAATGAACGATGTGTTTAGCGCGAAAGGTAGATTTTGAGTGAGTAGAAAATGCACTTTGAAAAATAATTCTCGCATGGACATAAAGGTTCTTTTCCGCACCATTCCACGTTCGATACAAAATCTCATTTGACATTTGCGTTAATAGAATGAGGACGTTGAAAACGGACGTTCGCTTCGGCTTTGCCATAGAATCTGTTTTTGTTTTCGATTTCACTATTTCTTTACCTCTCAAATTCTATTTCGTTGCATTGACGCCTTGTTTCTGTGTGTAGCCAAGTCGTTCATGGGAAGGCATGTGTGGTCCAGGAAATAAATATAAAGTTACGAAACGTACGTGTTGTTAATTCTGAAATTTTAATTATTTGTTAGTTACTCGCAAGTACATAACTGAACCAAATTGGAGACCAAACCTCAAATTGGGGATACAATTTTGGGCGAAAATTATGTTCACAATGGCAACCCGTACACACTGTCAAAGCAGTAAGCTGCTGGTGTATTCTTGCTCAATTCACATTGTCTAAGCACAATTCCATGGGAAATACATTTATTTTTGAAGTAAAAAGTAACGTAAATAAAACCATCTAATTTTTTGTTTATGTATTTCGCTCCGAAAACGTTTATTTTGTACTTTCTATTTCGAAAGCGGAATGAATTATTATTCAAATTTTGATATTGATATACGGAAAATCTTATTTTGCAGCAAATGCAATAACGGAATGACTAAAAAATTCCTGATTTGTTAATTTGACAGATCTAAACAAAAATGCTTAAGTCGAAAAAGTAGTTATTTATCAGTATTTTTTTGTTTTGCATTTCGAAAGTGTACAGATTACCAATCCAAAAGCAGAACGAAAAGTAATTTCGAATAGGATTGACTTTCGGAACGAAATAGAGAGTAGAACCCCTATTCAAGGTTTAAGCTGGCCAGACAAGGCTCAGCTCTACACTGTTCACTTGCGAAATCATTTCACACTCCGCTCGGACAGGCGGAGAGATGCGTCCGAACTACAGTAAGTAAAAAACAACCTAGCTTTTAAACAAAACGCGAAAAAATATGGCATATATCATCACATTGAGGGCTATCGTGAACAAAATTCCTTCCGAAATACTTCCCATTTCTCAAAAATAGGTATGGGTAATGAATTTCGAAAAAGGGAAAGTTTCCCCCGGAATAAACAGAAATGTAAAGAAGTTTTGAAATCTTCTTAAGAAGAAATGTTAGAAATGACTTCTGAGAGTGATAACTGTTCTAATCCAATCCCATGACAATTTCCAAGTACTGTCACATTCTGCAAAGAACCGCAGACATGCACTCAGCTTGACGATATGGGAAGATTAGCGAATGGGTTTTTGTTTGTTGAGAGATTTCCGAGAGAAAATCCAGCAAATATTTAATCATTGTTTTATTGACCCTATAGTATTTTTGAAATCTAATAAATAATGAATTATGCAATAATTATATTCCAATGCTATATTTTCAACTTACAATGCCTGTGGTAACTCCAAGGGATTGGATTTATCTCTTTAAGTTCTTCTGTTCAATTTCACTTTATTTTTTCATAATGAATTTGTTCCTCGGATAGCAATCTAAACGTTGCGCTGCGAATTTTGAAAGCTTAATATTTTCTTTTATATTTCACCGAATCGAACACTTTATTCGCTTAAATAAAGAATTCCGGGGGAAATAATTCTGATGGATATTCGATTGGAGGAATATTTTCCAGGGAACAAACATTTTTCAGGGGGCATTTTTTCTCCTCGAATTTGCCGATAGCCCTGATTGAGTATCCGTAGCCGATCCTACATAATATGCACTACCGCAGTTGTAATGGCGCAACTGAAAAATAAACGTTCGCCCACTATTTATGCGCCATTATAGTTTACGCAACTTTTAAAATGGTCTTACGGAAGAAAACATGATTTATAAACAAAAGCAACGTTGTTTCAGTGCTTCGTAAATTAAACACAAAAATGTATGTTGAGAAATTGCGCAAAGCAGTATGCATCGCTGCAGGTGAAAAAACACAAGCCGCCACCAGGATTTTAATTTCCGTAGTGTCCTCCTACACCTGCAAACAGAAAGTCAATTCTTCTAGTATTTATTTCTTATTCGGATAAAGACATCCCTAGCTTATATGAACTTGTGTATGATGAAATCGATGAACTTACTAGTAATATGTAACACAATATACATGCGAACATAATCTTTTCTATAGCTTGCATTTTTGGTATTTGTATGTATGTACTACACACTTTAATGTAAATCATTTACTTAGATCATTTATACAAACTTCTTAATCCATACAGCCTATTGTGTACAATACTATAAAACATTAGTTGTACATTATGATCATTTGAATCCAGTTTTATGTGAATAACTTTCATTTTTAGAATGTCGATTATATGGATTATACATGTGTATGCAGTTGCATAGTTTTGTGATATAAATTATACGATACCTAATGCATGACTATTTTAACGCACAATTTTTCTTTGTATGTAGGTACTACGTCAATATATTATATGAATCAAATATGTTAAGTCAATATGTTACATTTGGCAGTAAGTTATTACGAATCTTTAATAATAAATATGTGCTCGCCTCTATATTTATATGCTCTATACAACGTACGTGATACATAACATCTATACAACATAATTACCATGCATACATATTACTAGAATAACCTTGTACAAATTAGTGTATAAACTTAAAAAGTGTCATTCTAGATTAAACATGTTTACGTAATATTAAAAGAAATAGGTATACATATTTATGATCTTTATTTTACTCGTAGGCATGAGTCCTTCCCAATTTTTTTTTGTATATGTAATATAATGTAAGTTTATCTACAGTGGCCGGCATAAGTATTTTGACAAAACTAAAGTTAATTCTGCTCATAATTTAAAAGTTACTTCATGTAAATTTTGGCATCAATAGAAAGGTCATTTAAATTCCGTTTGAATGATACAAAACTTTCCTTAACCCATTAAGTACCCATTTAAAAATTTTAGAATTTAGAATTTTTGTCAAGGTCTACTTTTTTGACTTTTTTTCCTCGGTGTCAAAAAAAAAATTCTCATAGTGACTGCAAAAAAAATTTTCAAAAATCTCTTCGCTAATATTTTTTATGATTTTTTGAAAATTGCTATAAATGACTATTTTAGTCACTTTTTCCTCCTTTTCATACAAAATTTTTCTGAGATCATCCCATTCAAAAAATCATAAAAAATATTAGCGAAGAGATTTTTGAACAATTTTTTTTGCAGTCACTATGAGAATTGTTTGAAGAAACTTTTTGCATCAAAATATTTTTTTTTTGGAACCGAGGAAAAAAGTCAAAAAAGTAGACTTTTACAAAAGTTCCAAATTTTCAATGGGTAATTAATCGGTTAAGGAAAGTTTTGTATCATTCAAACGGAATTTAAATGATGATTGATGCCAAAATTTACATGAAGTAAGTTCAAATTATGAGCAGAATTAACTTTAGTTTTGTCAAAATACTTATGCCGGCCACTGTATATGTATTGTGTGTAGCTATAATATGTATAATTCAAAATTACAACAACATTATGGCCATGGGCAAAGTATGTAGTTATCTTTTTATTACGTGTGTTTTGTGAATGTTGTACATATTTCCATATACGAATCGTGTACACTTTATAAAATGTGATAGCTACTGATCGTTTAATATCTTAGAAAACACAATTTATTATAAAATAACAGATGAAACTCATATAACTCAGTTGTTTTTAGTCAAATTTGAATTCATTTTGTAATCCTAAGTTACACAAATTATAAGGAGGCCTCTATGAAGCGGCGTAAAAAAAAGCTGACACTGACAGGATTTCAAAGAAAAAGTTTAGTGTTAAGAAGGCACAGAAGTAGTGGCCACATCATGAAAACGTATACTCCCAGTTGTCAGAAGAAAGCTGTGCATTAAAGGTGCTAGTGCACGGTATGTAGCACGCCACACTTATGTGGCTCTGCCGTAATTTTGACGTCGGTGTATGAAGCCAATGGCTACATGCCGTGTACAAGCTCTCTTTGTGCACTATGTGTTGACGTCAGAGCCACATATATATGTGGCGTGCTACATACTATGTAGGTACTAGCACTTTAACCAATAACAAATGCAACCAAATGAGCAGCCACTACATCACAAAAATATGTGATGATGTGTTCAATTATACAGTTTCTACGTATCAATCACTACTGTAAATATTGTTTCAAAGCTGAAAAACAAATTTATTAATTATAATGATTAGCCTTCATCTTAAATTGATTTTAAGTTACAATAACTGAATTATATGGAAAATGTCCAATGTCCCCCATATCGGTTAGCTAAATTTAGCCTGAAGACTAAAGATGATTAGATTATCTGAAGACACAGTACCTACACATTTTAAAGGTAATATATTCAGAGCACTCATTTTCGTTTCGTTCTGCGCATCTGTCAAAAAGGTATGCTTTTCCATAGAAATACGAATTTGGTCACATTTTCAGCCATGAAAACTCTTGTGCGCGCATATTATTTCTATACGTTTATTGCCCATGGTCACATAGGCCGCCATTGCAGATCCGCAATATATTACCTTTAATATGTGTACTGTCACAATGAAGATATGTAGCACCTCGCCGTTGACAATAAATGCTAGCGACCAATAATATAACCAAATTAGAGATGCTTTATAAAAATATTCCCAATATTTTTCATACTGCGACTCTATAGGGAGGTTGAAATATTTTTGCGACCCTTTTCTAAAAGCACAGATATGTGCGAATAGAAGCTGATCTTACTGAAGATTCACTAAATTGTTTATCAATAAGGACGGCTCGACGTTGAAATATCGTCGTCCCATATTTATGGTAATTTTGCTTGTTCACATACCCGCATTCATCTAAAAACGCGCCTCGTCGCTAAAGATGATTTTTTGGCTAAAATTGAGGTCCTCTTCCAAATGCTCCGAAGCCAAGTCAGCGAACAAACGACTTTGTCTATGTTCATTAACTTTGAGCTCGTGGATTAGTTGGGTCTTGTACTTGCGTAAGCCCAAGTCACGATGCAAAATATGAATCTGCGAAAGGCCGATTTCTTGTGCACGGGAAATTGATTGCCTCGTGTTCTGCTGTTACACTCTAATGGACCGCGGTAATGCTCCCCAGGGCGTCGCTACGCACAGTTAGAGAACCCCTGGGTTAGTGTGTTGGACTACTAGAGGTTTCAGAATCACGCTCAAGAAAATACAAATTATATTTTAAGGATTTTTCCAGTGAGTGTATTAAGCAGTGACATTTGAACTGAGATTAAAAAAAAATACAAAAAATACACTCTTACTATCGCTGCTTCTAAGGCTTAAGAAAGTAATTGAATAACAAAGCTATCTCACAAACGACTACAATTAACAGAATGTTATACAGTCGAACTTCTTTAAGTCGAATTTCTCTATTACTCGAAGTTTTATTGAGAACTTTGCGTTTTCAACTTAATATTCATGCATTTCGTCCTCCATAAGTCGAACTTCTATAATTCGAATTTCTCTATTTCTCGAATTTTTTTGATTGCGTTTGGTACAAACAAATCGCTTTAACTCGAACTATCTATAAATCGAAACAAAAAATTGTATTTAAATTTTTTGAAATTCAATTTAGTCTACCTCTGATTATTTTGGAAATGTGTTTAGTACTAGAAGTTTTGCTCTAAATCGGGAAAACCCCTTATTTTTGATTTTTTTTTTTTAAATTTACTTTAGCCTACTGCGATTACATTTTGGAAATTTGTATAATGGTTGTGTTTAAGAATGTTTTTCAATTGAATATCGGTTTTGTACCTGCCAACAAGTCTATTCGCAAAAGTTCTTAGTTTTGTTTAATTCACTAGTCGAAATGACAGGAAGAAAATTGAAGCAACTTAGTTTTGAACAAAAAGTGAAAGTCATCAGTGAAGTTGAGAGTGGTGTTAAAAAGAAGAATGTGGCCATAAAATATGGTTTACCCCCAAGTACACTCTCCACTATACTGAAGAACAGGGAAAAGATAAAAAAAAAATGCCGAAACTTCAGTGAACGCAAAAACTTCTATGAGAAAAAAAATTCTTAAATATGATGGTGTTGACAGGGCCGTTTCAAAATGGTTTACGGCAGCCAGGAATGTGAACTTGCCAGTTTTAGGAACAAAGGAGAAGGCTAAGAGCTTTGCAGCCGAATTGGGTGAAACTGACTTTGCTGCAAGTACAGGTTGGCTTGATAAATTCAAAAAAAGGCAAGTTTAGAGTAACAACAAACTGTAAAGAGAAAGATTTTGTTTACGAATTTTTTCATAAGGAATGCCATTGTTCAAAAAACGCTTTCGGGAAGAAGTGCCACAATTAATCAAGAAGACTGCGACCAAACGTTCTACCAAAACTTATCGAAGACTACAGCGATGATGACATCTTTAATGCGGACGAAACCAGCCTTTTTTATAAATGTCTTCCAAACAAAACCTTGGCATTTAAAGGTGAGAAATGTCAAAGTGGTAAACACAGCAAGGAGCGAGTGACATGTATGATTGGCGCAAATATGAGTGGAAGTGGAACAGAAAAACTTAAGATTCTTTTCATCGGTAAAAGCAATAACCCACGATGTTTTCAAGGAGTAAAATCCTTGCCTGTTACATACCGAGCAAACAAAAAATCATGGATGGTAACTGATTTTTTTGTAGAGTGGTTAAAACAATGGGACAAGAAGTTTTTCAATCAAAAACGAAATGTTCTGATGTTTGTTGACAATTGCAGTGCCCATAAACTACCAACAAATTTAAAGTCCATTAAGCTTATTTTTTTCCCACCAAACATGACAGCAGCCTTGCAGCCAATGGACCAAGGAGTGATACAGAATTTCAAGTGCTTTTACAGGAAGAGAATCATAAGCAAAATTCTGGCTTCTTTAGAAGAAGGGAATGTTAGCCCAAAAATAACCTTACTTGACTGCATCAAAAATTGTTCTATATCGTGGAACTGCAATGTGAAAAGCTCGACCATACGAAATTCTTTTCTCAAAGCTGGATTTGGCAAACATTCCCTTTGGGATGAAGAAGATGATGTAAGTTTGGCAGAGTTAAGAGCTAATGGGATTCACGAAGACTTTGGTGTGCCCATAATTGAGTTCAGAGAAATGCAAGAGGACTTTTCGCGAATACAAAATATACAGAACATTGAATGCAGCCTTCAAGAATACATTAACTTGGATAATGAAATTATTGTTTGTCACAACTAGTCTGATGCAGAAATTTTATCGTCGGTTGTGATTGAACCTGAAGTGGAAACCGTTAGTGACGATGAAGTTGATGCTGATGCCGATCCAGGTGAAGGTTTAATCATACAGCCAAAGCAAGTTAAAGTCTATGAAGCATTTGAAACATTACGCGATGCTTTTCTTATGGAACAGAACACGCCGTATCGTTTTTTTAATGTTATTAACGAGATTGAAACTTTTTACAAATCCAAATGCAGTGAAAAAAAAGTGAACAAAAGATTACTGACTATTTTAAGAATTCAATTAATTAAAAATATTTTTCTCTATGTCCTTTATTATAGAATAAAATAAAATGAAATAAAACAATACATATCTAACATTTTTGTTTACATTTCTTTAACTCGAAGTTTCTATAACTCGAATTTATTTTCTTTTATTTTGAGAGTTCGACTTATGGAAGTTCCACTGTACAATACTCGTATCATCCAGCTCCTCATATCAAATCATAATCAAAAAAAAGATGAAAGCCAATAGCCAGTAGCAAAGTTAGGCCTTTTGCAAACGATTTTTGCAGAAGGTGTATGGATGAGGAAGATGAGGAAACTATTCCTCACATTCTTCGTTCCTACTCAGTTCTCTCCCGTAGAAGGAAGCTCCACTTAGGGTTAGGAGCATTCTATTACAACGACTTAGGCGATCTGACAAATGCAGACATCAGAAGCTCTGAGCTTTCACATTTTGCAAGCTCCAAAAACCAACGCACACTAAAAATAGTTTACATAATCTCTCCAGCAGCAAGTCAACTATTTTGAGGAAACATACATTTGATGTTTTGTCAGTTTCAGTTATAAAAGTTTCGCGTCAAAAAATAATGGAATTGGACGACATTGATGATTTACTTTGTACGCCAACAAAATATATTTGGAAAGGTTTGTAGATCGTTTATAAAAGACGAGAAAATTCTATAATTCAAATAGTTTTCTGTGCTTAGATAATGATGACGAGAATTTAAATCCAACGCTATGGAAAAAATGAAGCCTGCCATCTTCCAAGTGTCAAGAAAGAGCTTTTAGGGAAAACTCTTCGCGGTAGATGTCGCATGCATATGCATGTGTTTTTTAATTTCGTCAACTGTTCTATCTTTTTTTACATTTTCCATGGTAACATGTAAACAAAAATGCCACATTCTAGTCGCATCAGAGCCCTCTATTGGTGAGATCAGTAATTGACTTTATTTGTGCAAGAAGTAGTTTTTATCGCGCTTTCAAAGTGTGTCGCTTGAGAAATATACATATTTCAAATGGTGCGAAAAGGGAAAAAACATTTTCGTGCAAGTACTTTACTTTGTGCCGCATGTAGTTAAGCCTTTAATCAGCGATTTGATTTCAGTTACCCTAAAACTGTAAGCCAATGTTTATTGAAACAAGTGTATGCCCCGATTCATATATGTATCTAACTTTCGACTGCAGATTGGGGGAAATATTGGTCTAAAAAAGGAGTCTAAATTGAATGGGTATATACGAACATCCTGTATGAGAAAAACAATAGAGTGGAATTCAATGTTTCAAAAACAAAAAACTGTGTGCTGTATCTTAAGCTGTCGCCAGCTGCATCCGCACATTCATGATTGAAGCGCAGCACTCATCATGCGAGGAATGCACATGAGTTTACCATTAAGCCTATTTTCGGCCGTACTATGAAATCTAGAGATTCTCACTTTAGACATCTTCTGTATGCTGTATCCCATCCCCATTATTTCTGTAATTGAGATCTTTTTTACGGTTTTCACACAGAAGTAATATTAATCAATAAAGTGTCAAAAGAAAGCGATTTGTATAGGACATTAAATATCACTTTTACTTAATTAAATTATTAACAATTAAAAAAAAAAAAAGAATTTTACTACCTTCAAGGTTGTGTCTTGAATGTAACGAATGGCGTCACAAGAGAATGAAAACCTCTTGGGCTTGTTTTGTGAGAAATATGTACTAGGTGAGATATTCTGTCGGGGAGTCTGTATCGTGGGTCGTATGTACAGCAATTTACGAGTCCGAAGCGCACATATTTGAGTCAAACCCCGAGAGACATTACAGCAGACGAAAACCCCACCTTAGGTTGCGCCTACAATTGCAAAACGACCTTATTCACCACAAGGTATGCGTAACTGAAGGCAGCAGGGGCAACGACAGTGGATTTCATTTTTGTTTCATATTTATTACAACATAGAGGAAAAGTGTCTGTTGATCGAATTGTAATGAATGCAGTATGAACAAATGTGAATATAATTAAATTGTGCAGAAAGTGAATAAATGTACCCTGCCGAGTTTGTAATGTAAAAATTCGTATCACAATAAAACATTTATATAGGTATGATCTGCTTCCATTTGAATTTTAGAATGAGTGAATCCCCGAGTAAAACCAATTGAAAACCACATTAACTTTATAAGGCTTTGTCATTATTTTTTCAGATCAGGCTTCAGGCGGACCGTATACTTATTCAGCGTAACACAGTCAGATTCACACAGCAGACAGCAAATTTAGCGATTTCGGACACAGACTGTTGTACTCTTCCGTTACATTTGCTTAGATTTGAAAATTTCATATTGCTTGAGTATCAGGATTTGGTAGTAATTGGCAGATATCTAATGTAGTATAAAATCAATTTTCAATAAAAATATCAACAAGAACTTGTTCTGCAAAACGCCACCAATTTTGGTAAAAAAAATTAAAAGGAGAAAAACTCTACAACACTTTTTCATAGAACGAATAAATATGACAATATAAACCCATTTCTAGGGTAATGCTTACATTAACTTTAGTACGATCACTATATGTATATGACGCTATAATATGTTATGTATATTAACAATCGCGAATATAATAGGTTTTAAATACATATGTAATACTTATTACTAATTCGTTAACCTACTTATTGTATAATTTTTGGCCACAAATGTACAAACTATATATTTATTATGTAAAAAATTAATTAAAGCTGTTCTCTATCATGTAAATCGCTACTTTTTAACTGTTGTTTAAAGCCAAATGGGGCCAATATTTTGTTCAATTAAATTGACCACATCATCTCTGTGAATTTCTTTAAGTATACGCATTAGATCGTGTATATTCTTTTCATTATTACTCCGGCATTCCCAAAGATTAAGAATATTTTCTGTGGGGTTAGGCCTTGATGATCCATACTCAATGTAATCTAATAAATTCAATTTAATGGATAGAGAACGCCAGTCATTTTTATCAGCACGCAGAGGATCAAGTGAAAGACAAAGTATATCTTTTATTTCACGGGGAATCTTAGACTCCGTATATATTTCATTAATAAAGCACCCATGTTTGTTTATCGAGACAACTTGTCTCTCAATTTCTGGGCTTTTCGAAGAATGACTTGAGTGTTGTGGCACTGCGAATGTATAAAACTCCTGCTCACTATTTGTTTGCGAAAAATCTATTTCCAATCGTATGTCCATGAAATGAGATTCTTTTCTTCTTAAACTAAATTCACAGTGTAATATTGAATTATTACTTAGAATGTGGTTATATGGTATTACCTGTTCCTGCAGGTGACTGAGAGCTTCCCACTCACCTGTAGAACGTATTCGAATGTTAAGATCACTCTCATTTAAACTAAATGGAAATGTATCACTTTCCCCCATAAAAGTTCCCCCCAGTTGCGATTCAATCCGAGAACAAATCTCACGACTATTTGGAAAGTCTTTGACAATGTAAACACGTAAACTACCGACCGCACAGCTAGGAGCAACTTGACCGAAAGCTAACAATTTCATTTCAATCGATAAGTCTCCCATGCTGGTATCTGGTTGAGCTAATATGGCAAATCGGCCCATGCGTTCTGACATAATATATGCAAAATGCTTATCAACTTTTATAAAAAATTTAGAAGCATTCGTACTAATACCTACTTTTGTTATTGTTTCCCATTTGACATTTATATCGTCATTGCTAGCTTCCGAATTGTATACACTTATGTTCCACAAGGAAGGATCAGTTAAGCAATGAGGGATTTTTAGTATACATGGCTTAAGAAAATTAAATTTAAGGGGTGTGCATGACACTATAGTACTAGTTATTAGCATTGAGTCGATTGATTTTATATTAATTCTTGAGAATTCTTCACCCAAAACAGCAACTGAAACGCCTTTCTTATCGTAATTTCCTAAAGCGAATTCTGGAACGTAGAGTGAAACTTTCCCATCGTAAAGTCTTAATATCCCTCCTGTCTCGTTGAACACATCCTTTATAGAGCTCATATTGGAAGACCGTTTCGACAAAGAGAGATGCTGTTGTTTCGATGTAAAATCATAATCGGTTGAGTCGGCTGCAAATGAAAATGAACAAAAATAATATACATGGTCTGAAACATTATCTTAAGAATTCTTACATGTACAAGTGGATGTGTCTGCGGTATCACTTATGTAATCAACACTAATGCCATCAATTGGATTTGTATAACTATAAAAAGTTATGAATAAATAAATTGATTCAAACTAGCTTATTTATTATATGACATTAGTACTCACTTCGCTGATAAATTAGGAACGTCATAGTGATGTTCAGACACTTGTTCGCCGCTCAAGGAAGTGTGACCAGGATTTGCATAATCGTAATTAACATTCCCGTCCGCCACGTAGTTTCTGTGAATAACTTTTTTGTCCCCCACATATTTCGACTCTAAAACTATGAAGTACGTTCAATTTAATATCATTATTCATTTTTTTTTTTCTCAACGAATATTACCTGTTCGAGCAATGTTGTAATCAGGGCTATTTGCCATTCCTTTTCTGGCACAACACATTATAGCAACGCAAAATGCCATGCACACTGCCGCTATAAATGCCAGTCCCAAATACAAAGCCCAATCGGAATCTGTAAGAATTAAACAAATATAATTAAAATCCGTTTAAAATGTTCACTCACCACTAACTTATTGGGTAGGTGTATAATGTGGGTATAGAATAATCACCCCTTCCGGGAATAATATTTCCCCCGGAATGTTTCCCATTCAGCAATTTGATTTACATTGCTGACTAGGGAAATATTTCCATCGGAATTTATTCACGATACCCCTAAATATGTAGCATTAAGGTAGATCAACTGAAAAATAGTCACACTTTCGTGAACTGGGCAGTCAACTAAAGTCTTAAAAGCGCTCAATATTGGGTTATAATACGTATAATAATTAATTACGGTACGGAATACAGCGAATAATATGCCCTTACGATTACCGAATTGAATACGTATGTATTTTAAGCTGACTATTTTAAAAGATATTTTATCTTACTGTGTAAGTCTAAATTTAAACTAATATAAATGTGAAAGTAAATCTGTCTATTTGTCTGCCTTTCTATTTGATTGTTATGTTTTCGCGACTACGCCTCTTAGAGCTTAAGCTTTAGCCTTGAAATTTGGTACATGGATAAAGATAAAGTATCAAATTAACTTTTAAAGTAGAGGTAGGCGGAAAAAATATAGCGATACTAATAAATTGGTACTATGTGCCTCCCTTGACATCAAAGGTGCGTTTGAGAATACCTCCCAGGAGGCCATTAGACGATCCCTGGAAAGAAAAGGAGTAAACAACTGAACTGCTGAGCACTAGATCAGCGGAGACTCAAACGTCAACCTATCACAGTAAACACAACTAGAGGATGTCCACAAGGAGAAGTACTATCACCCTTAATGTAGAGCCTAGTCCTGGACGAGCTACTAGAAAAATTAACCAGCCCAGCCTTGGCATCAGCTGTCAGGCATATGCCGACGACATCGTACTGATTGCCAGGGGAAAGTTTGAGGAAAACCTCTGTGACATCATGCAGGAGTAAACATCAATCCGGGGAAAACAGCTATAGTACCATTCACAAGGAAAAGAAAACTTCAGAGACTGAAAGCAATACGACTATCAGGTATGCCACTGATACCAGTCAATGAAGTAAAATCCCTAGGACTACACCTAGATAGTAAACTCATCTGGCGTAAAAACACGGAAGAGATTTCAAAGAAGACAACACGCGCTCTTATGATTTGTAAGAGTTTAGCAGGAAAATCGTGGGGATACAGCCCAAGCATCCTGCGATGGATGTACATTGCAATTGTGAGACCCATGATCACATACCCACGAACCAACCGAGTCACAACAGAAGATATTCTCAACAAAGTGCATAGATTGGCGTGCCTATACATTACCGGAGCAGTGCGTACATGCCCAACTGCAGCCATGGAGGAAGGTACTTCTAGAGCTAGCTCCTCTACACCTCATGGTTGAGGATACGGCGGAAAAAACTATGCTGAGGATGCAAAAGAAGGAATCAGAAGGGAGAAATGCATTGGCTCGAAAGAGTACGATTTACTACTCGCAAAACTTCCACTTCTAGCTATACCCAGGGATGATAGTATCAGGAGATTCAATTTTGAGAAAAACTTCATAACGAAGCTCAATAATAAGAAATATTGGAGCAATGAATCCATTATCTATGGACTGAGCAACCACACTGTAAAATGGTATACAGATGGATCGAGAACGGACCAGTTCGGTGCAGGAGTGTTTGGGCAAGGAACTAAGCTCTACGAATCCATGGGCGAATGTACCAGCATCTTCCAAGCTGAAACATGTGTTATAGATAGGTCCGTTCGGATCATTCTCAAGAAAAACTACAGAAACTGTCATATAGCAGTGATATCAGATAGTCAAGTCAAACAACCTAAGAATCCTCACAGGTCTCCTAACGGGACACTGTAGACTGAGGTAACATCTTAGAAAAATGGGTTTATCAGAAGAAGGTCTCTGCAGATTCTGCGATAAGGACACAGAAACCCCAGATCACATTCTAGAATCCTGTGGGGCACTGACCTACAGCAGAATCAAACATCTGAGCAAGAACCAGATAACAGATAAGGATATACAAACCATGGACCCACTACTCATTCTCAGATTCATAAAAGAAACTGCTCTAAAGTTGATATTCTTGGCAAGACAGAGCGAAAGCCCTTAAACACGGTTCCTAACGGAACTGTAATGCGATGGGGCTCTGGAAAAGGGTACGAACCTTTCCAAGGTATAAGCAGGGAGCACAATAGACCACAAGATCGCAGTGCACTAAACCCTCTCCATTGTTATTATTAGCCGTTTTTTATTATCAGTGTGATCTGATCCGGATCAGATCATGAAAATAAAACAAACTGGATCATTAAAAGATTTTATATTTAAGTTGTGGCAATAGTTGTTTTTCACATATAAAATCCAGTACCAATTATGACAAACTTTGTATTGCCACCGCCATATTGCAGCCACACGGTACAATGTGACGTCACAACGCGATGATTTCTCCATTGCACTTGCTCATGTTTGAGTTTGACATTTCGCTGTTGTGTCGGGGGTGTTACCATATGAATACAAATCTGCATACATTTTGCACTCAATATTTTTATGTGGAAAACTATGCTCAAATGTTATGTTCAAATACGCATCATAATTAACTGTATTGTACTGATAATATTTCCATTTATATTTCTGTGCTATATAGCGAAACAAAACATCTCGAAAGTCGGAGTAGTGACTTATTCGAATTTGAAAAAATGCTAATTGGTTTTATGTGTTGTTAATTTTGTTCCATATTTTGGTCTGGCAACATTACTGTATGGCTATAATTTACAGGGACACCAACATTTAGTGAATGAAATAAACAACGCCACGAAACAACAACGAGAAATAGTTGAATTAATTTTCAGATCATATTTCGTGATCTCGATGAAAAGTAGGATCACATGTTGTTGTTGTTAGTGCATGTAAATCGATGATCTATATGGATCACAGTTGATAATAAAAAACGGCTATTATTATTAAGCAATCTTTTCAATGCAAACTAAAGGTGTCTGCAAACTTTCTACGTAACACTACCGAATAAAAATAATGCAACACACTGTACAGATTATAGAACAATAAGCTGAATGAAGGGGAAGACTTCTAAGTAACAAATCAGAGAGGAGTAAAACAAGGATCCTTTTAAAATTAAAGCGTAAAGCCCTATACAAAGTTTCTATACTATTACGGGATATATTTGTGTTAGCATGGGTTAAGGTACACCAAAGTAAGCTCTTTCTTAAATTTTCGGTAAATGACGAGATAAAGAATATTAGATACTGTAGAAATATTTTTTTTTACATTATACCCAAGAATCATTTCCCAAATTATTGACACTTAATTTGGAAACACGCTGTAGATTCGCCTTTTCCGTGAATTGGAATATTTGTAAATATATTCTAGTGAATCATTCTTAAATTCTATCGTCTAATGGTTTAATGGTTACCAATGCATTAACAGATACAGAAAAGAAGTTAACAATTATGTTCGCTATAAATCAAACACATCAGATGCTTATACTCACCACTTTTTCCTATGCGACAAAGCTCCCCTCTGCATTCAGCTGTTTGAAAATCTTTTCCGGAGCACAATGATTTTACGAACCCATTGTTTAGCGAGTGTGCAACGCCACTATCCATTAAGGCATCATCCACAGAATGAGTTATACATTTCCTACGACGTACTTGTATGCAGTCAGCAGAGCATGAACTCCACTCACCCCAACCCGACCACCGTCCTGCTGTAATATTTAAAAGATAAAATACATTTTACTACTGCACGGATGTGAACAGCGATTTGAAGCATGTATTTCATTTCTGCATGCATATAAGAGGAACGCATGGTAAATATTCCATGTGTTTCCTTTTTAGTTCGATTTTTGATACATACCGGAAAATACATCTGAACTGTCCGAGTTTATTATGTGGGTATCTTCTAAAATAAAAAAGTTAATGGAAATTTTATTATAATTCACTAAATATATTTAAATTTATGTAAGTTCAACTATGAATAAAGAAATTGAAGAAATCCTCTATAATTGAATTTGTAAAATACAAAAATTGGTTCAGTGAGACAATGATTAATTAATAGTGACGTAAATTCCCCCCTACAAAATTAGTTTCTTAAGTTGGATTCCTCAAGTCCTAAGGGTATGAACTATGTGTTATTAAATGTACATTCCTCTTACATTCTTTGTATGCCATCCATTTTCAGATTAAAAATAATTCAGCGCTTGTTAGGCAGCCTAGATAGCTGATAAAGCACTTTAGAGAAAATTTTAATACATACGTCGTCGTATCTAAACAAATTTTTCAAAAATTCTATTCATTTATATAGAGAGCTAGACGACACATCGTCTACTGAACTGAGCGAGAGAGCCGTCCGTAAAGGAATCCTTGGTCCAGCTTCTCACAACCATTCGTTGGTGTGCGTTTTTATTATTGTAACGAAAGGAAGGGACCTACAATTTTTATGCCGAATCCGAACGTCTGAATTGAGAAGCCTTTTAGGACAGTTATACTCTCGGATGTTTGTCAGACGTTTGCAAACAACGTGTGCAAGTAATGCTTTGGCGATATTATTTTTTTAAATTGTACAGTTAAGAAGAAAGTG
Organism: Cheilosia soror; assembly: GCA_949372485.1. Taxonomy (NCBI): domain Eukaryota; kingdom Metazoa; phylum Arthropoda; class Insecta; order Diptera; family Syrphidae; genus Cheilosia; species Cheilosia soror. The sequence goes on from OX443564.1 coordinate 25,048,858, forward strand.
CACATGAACTTGATATATATGAGTAAAAAAGGAAGAAAAAAGAAAAAGAAAAAAAAACAAAAAAAAAGCAAGTTCAACAAAATCCGTTCCCCTGGTAATCACAGTCCAACTTTGCCCCGAACTACTTCCAAGATTGTTCAATGGAACATTTGAAATTTGTTAAAATTTTTCAGATACCTGCCGTGCAAATCCCTCTCGTATGATCATCGCAACTATTACAAAATTGATCCATAACGTTTGCAGTGTTTTCTCTTCTATGGAAGGTTCCACGTCTACGCCACTTTGTCCATTTATAACAATAGTGTGTATCTATTCACCAAGTTTGGATTTCACCAAATCCATTCAGCTGTGATTGAGCAATAAAGACCCATACTTTCATATTTATGATATGAGTTGGAAGTTGGAGGGCTGGACATACATCCCTGTAATATTATTTATATGCGGTATACGTAGTTATTTAATGGAAACTGATGATGATGATGTTTGATGAGTCAGAGCTCAGAAGACAGTTTTTTTTAACTAGAGTTGGAATACTATTGTATGTACATAATATATTCTTTTTTGTTTTCTTGAAGTGTGCTAGTAGTTTAGTGAAAGGTTGGCTTTTCATCCCCAAAGCGTCTACGCTGAACATACATTCAGCTTATCTGCTGTTTTACAATTTTGTAAATATGTATGTCTTATTCGCATTGGATGTATAAAGACAGAGATACTGGGTAGGGTGGTGGCACAAAAAATAATATAAAAATATTTTTGCGAGAGTGGAAACATTTAATAAAGGGCTTACCATCGAAATCCTAGCAAGAAAGCATTAAATGATGCAGCAGTTAAATTCGCCCGTGTTTGCAAGGAGGTTTATTTGCTCAAAATATTGTTATGCTGCCCGTCCACTTAGTGCCCAACGCAGCAACAAATCTTATTCAACAGTTTATTCAACTCTTCAGTTGAAGAAACAATTTTTTTAGGCTCGTACACTAGTGCACAAACTCACGTTGTTCATGTTGAGCAACGTAATTCCAGTTAAAGTTGAACATTTCTGTGTTGAACGCGTTGCGGGCCCCATACACCTAGTTTATCAACTCACTCAACTGTTGAATGACCCCGTACACCTAGTTGACCAACTCATTCAATTGTTGAATAACCTCGTACACCTAGTTCACCAACTCATTCAATGGTTGAATGACCTCGTATACCTAGCTAATCAACATGTCTGATTTTGGCAAAAAAAAAAGTTCCTCGAGTTGGACAACAGCGTTTGTAATAGGCCTAATTGGAGGATATAGAGGGAGCTAGGAGTGAAAAGATGACAGGAAGCAATGATGTGGACGGGACCTTAGGATGGATTGGAAAAGAAAGGGAAAGAGTGCCGAGTGTGAGGAGCGCGGCATGCTTGTTTAGCACGGCTCTGCTCGCCGGAATGGGGTGGTTCTTGTCCCCACAACTCGACCTAACCTACCACAAAAACATATATCATGCCAAGACAAGGTACATACATCTTACCTTCACCAAAGCGGACGGAACTTCACCACATCGAGGGGCGCTGTTGATGGAATTTAGCGCTGGCCATTTCCCTCCCCACCTGGAAATCCGGTGGCCATATTTTTGGATTTCCCCAAAATGCGGAAGTTGTCGGCAAGTTAACCGATTTCACCGACGGATGAACTTCAGTACACCCTTTGCACCCCCTGAAATATGATGCTTAACACGCCATCAAACGATAATTTGTGTTTGAATAAAACGAACCAATTTTATCAAAAGGCGTGACTCACAATTTATTTAGATTAAAACGTAGGTACGTTATGAACATAACAAAAAGAAACATTTCTTATTAAAACTAACAACTACAGCTAATATTATGTACATATGTATACTATACACCTATAACCTATGCCTGGTTTTCGTATAATGCTTAGCAACCTCAAGCACAATCCAATTAAAATTCAAAGATCCCTGCCTATACGGAGCTCAGTTTAGGGGGTATAATAAATAATAATAAATAAATAATGAAAGGACCCGACGAAAGTAACGAAAACTAAACATATTACAATTAGGTATTGAGCTATAAAAAAAAGGAAATGTAGACTAAACAAAAAAAAGGAAAATTAAATGTCACGCCAAGTGCAAGTATATATTATAACAACAAAAAAAAAACAATGAGAATGTAAACGGCTTTTTTTGGAATATTATTAGGCGCACGCAGTTCTGTGGCTCTTTTGTGTGGCTATAATTTCAGGTACTTTCGAGTTATATTATTTTTCTTTATGGTGCATGTGAGCTATATAATTTTTACAAGATCTGTTTGTAATGATGCAACTTATAATATTAAATGTTTTGAATGGTGGCGGCGTAATATATATCCCCAGACGAACGATACATTTTCAGCGACAATCTGATTGGGCCTCGCTATTATGTATTTTGACGTTCGACTTTTAGTTCGGGGAGCAGAATTTAATCGCCGAGGCGCGTTCGCTTGGAGTTTTGATGCGTCTTATTATTTTGGTATTCCCGACTTTTTTATGCGGCGACCACGACTTTAAAATATTGCGATAGTCTGTGGCCGCCCATTAAACTGCCCAAAAAGAAAATTGTTTAGGGCTTTTCCACTAATATAGCAAAATATCTATATCACTCACCATAATAATAAAATAAAACGGATTCTTAACAGCCTATCGTATGCGATACTGCCTTATACAGGACTTTACAAAAAAAACTGCACTATATGCACCACAGAGGCTTGTTACCTCAACCACAAACGTTTTCACAATGCCCTGATCGTTGATGCCAACAAATACAAATTCCCGCAACATCACCCTATGTATCGAGAAGCCCCAGCATCCATCATCATCCGATGTAGCCGCTATTGAGAGGGAACATAGGAATACATATTTATTTTGATTTCGTTTTAGCTTACATTCCCACCCTAAATGCGCTACTTATTTTCGGTGGTTTATGTCCTAGCTGATTGAGCCCATTTAAGCTCTCCGGGTGACAGGCGCAACAGTAAAGACTATACAAAACATACTTGAAAAAGTGACAGATAAAGCAAACATCAAACAGAATTAAATCCACACAGAATATTGCGTTACACGCTGCCGTTACAAAACTCCGATCTTGGCGGATGTCCACTGACGACATGGACGGAGGAATCGACAGCGTTATTTTCAGCGTTCATACTCCAGGTTCTAATAAGCCAATCTTTTGTTTTTACATTTAAGAGACATACAAATAGGGTGATGATTTTTCTTCAAAAAAAAAAAACGTGGGGAAGAACCCTAGAATCCTGAGATTAAGAGTCTCATGCTCTACCGACTGAGCTAGCCGGGCAACCTTCAGGTACGGTTAAAATATAAAATCGGTAATGCTTATATGGTACTGGAATACCTTTTGAACAGAGCCATATTTTTTTGTTGAATTTATGCACAAAGAAACGGATCTCAAATAATTAATAAATTGTGACTGGTGCTTATTATAATTGTGAATGCATCAGCTGGTAGCAAATGACAGTTCGAACTCGAAGTTTCGAACAAAACAAAATTGCAATTGCAACTACATACAGCAAGAACGCAACGCGCTTTCTGGATCGAAATCAGATTTGGAAAGAAACGGCAGAAAATGGTGAGTACCTACCTCTCTTAATCTCTGTTGTAAACAAATTTTTATTTCAGGTATTTATTCCAAGCACCAACATTAACTATGTTTGCAGATAAGGAACCAACGTGGTGGCAGTCTGAGTGGGTCTCCAAAATTCATGCAACTTAAGAATTCCACCAAGAAGGAGATTGTGAAGTTGGTTGGTGACTAGCTAGCTAATAAAAAGCGAATTATCAGTATTCATAGGAATGTTAATACAAAAATAAACACGTGAATAAATAAATAAAGATTTCATAATATAAGTGAATTAGGCTGATAGCTCATACCATATAATTATGAATGACCAACATACAAATTTACCACCATTGTAACTTTGATAAACATAATAAGTAACAAAATAATAATAACAAAATAAAAAAAAATAAACCAAACACCCACAACCGACCCAACGAAATAAATAACAGTAATAAATAAATAAACATCGATCACGGCCACGGTTGAATGAATAAATAACTAACACTTAATTCGATGACTTCAATTACAATAAATAACAAGCAAATCAAAGTAAATAAATAATATATATGATAAACCGGAACGACGTGAAATAACGAATAGACGATATAAATAATAGGCAATAACCGCCGTAGCTATCAATTAATAGGCCACTGATAGGACTTAAAATAAGTGACTAATTAAATGCAAACCACATCAACTACATAACGATAAACTATACTACGATATAAATATAAATAATTATACTTAACCTAGTAAAATAAAAATAAAGAAATGCATCATTGATAACGCATCTCATTATCCTGCTTATCTGCATAATATAGGTAAATAACGAAACTATACTATAAACAATAACTAATCTAAGTGCATATTTACATATACTTATGGATATAGCTTATAGCATTATATCGTATTTTCGGTGTGTTAATAAATCAATATCTACTACTCGGTGTGTTAATTTTCTATACTCAGCGGCCTTGACATTAACTTACTAGACTAGACAATAACCAAAATAACAATAATTATTAAGATGGAGGATGGAAACATTTGCTTTGTGATTTGTGAAGCCATTTAGGAACTCCTACTGTTCCATTTATATCGAACACCGTGCTTCGCGAAAATATATGCCCAAGGGCAACATTGTGCAACTCGTCGGCGGTAGCCAGTATTTGTTTTGAACTAAGTCGCCTTGTCCGGAGTATGAAAATAATTGAGTGCAAGTAGATCATTTTTGGTATTTTTGGCACTCTTTTACTATTTTGATTACCACAGTGGTGATATTTTTGGCCAATTATAGTATCAATTTGGATTTGGGACCGATTTGTCACAGGGATATGTTTATCCTCATTGGATAGGACACACTTATCGCCGTGCAAATTGTCGAGTGGTTCTACTGAAGCACCAACAACATTTAGTTCCTCTAGTGGTTTTGATTGTACATGTTGGGGTATTGGCAAACGGGCTTCAGCACTAACAGACAAATTGGGAAGCGTTTGACGGGAATGACTGTCTATTTGACATGCTATTGAGTGGGTAAGTACCTGTATTTCCTTCATAAACTCTCGAAAGCTATCTTTAGCTGCATTTTTAATACCGTTGGAGATGTTTTCTCGGAGAGATGTAACATAAGAAGTGAAAGCATTGGCTATTGCTAGATTTACATAAGCTTTTACATCCTGAGGAATATTTGGGAACTCGTAATCTAAATTGATCTCTTCGTTAGTAGGGAACTGTATTAGTTCGATATCAGCTGTTTCGGTGATATGCGAAACTGGTGTGCTTAGCTCACTGTGCGCCCAATTAATGCGAGATGAATCCCTCTTAATGTGGCCACCAGAAGATGGACAACCGGAGCCAGTTCGGTGGCAAGGTGATGATGCGGGTGCTTGTGACATTTTAGTAAAGGGATGTCTAAATAGTGTGTGTATGTGGACGCTATTGCGACCTGTTAATATATAGATATGTATTTATGCGTGTGGTATGATTTTTTTAAAATAAATAAATAAAGAATGAGTGTGTATGAATAATATGTTTATGAAATAGTTGTTTAAATGATTCATTGTTTAACAGGGGTGCTACGGGTGACTGCTTCGGGTGTTCTTGTGTATATTAAATGGTTTGACCTGCTGACAACTTCCTGGAAAAGTATGGACTGCGGACGGACGATAGTTTTTTTGTTGAATACCTCGATGTGGCGAAATGGGTTAAATAAAAATGACAAGGACACACAAAATTGCTTTTCTTCCCGTTCCCGCAATTCCAGTCTGCCTCCATGGGCTTTGCTGGAAGACTTGGAACGGTTAGAGCCACAAACATAAAGTAGAAGCTTAAACTAAACTAAACTAAAGCGCAACACTGCAAACTAAAACTAAACTAAACTAAACACCACTTAGGGGACAGACTCATGCAACATGTTATGACGACACTCATCAAACACGGCCACTACATCTGGTAAGATTATGACAACACAAGTGAAAATGAAAGTTGAAATTTTAGGATAGGAAAGTAAAATTGTTTAAACAATGAAAAGGTGGATAGAAGAAGAAAACTAGGACTGACAAAGTGCCAATTGTTGTCGCTGTCAACATCGAACGTTCTCGTCGCAATTCGATATGGCATTCTAAAGAGCTATCCACTCGAAGACTTACGAGATTTCGATGTTGACAGTAAGAACAATTGTGGACAAATACAACATAAAGGACAGAAGACTAGGACAAACGAACGTTGGGCGCCATTTGTAATAGGCCTAATTGGAGGATATAGAGGGAGCTAGGAGTGAAAAGATGACAGGAAGCAATGATGTGGACGGGACCTTAGGATGGATTGGAAAAGAAAGGGAAAGAGTGCCGAGTGTGAGGAGCGCGGCATGCTTGTTTAGCACGGCTCTGCTCGCCGGAATGGGGTGGTTCTTGTCCCCACAACTCGACCTAACCTACCACAAAAACATATATCATGCCAAGACAAGGTACATACATCTTACCTTCACCAAAGCGGACGGAACTTCACCACATCGAGGGGCGCTGTTGATGGAATTTAGCGCTGGCCATTTCCCTCCCCACCTGGAAATCCGGTGGCCATATTTTTGGATTTCCCCAAAATGCGGAAGTTGTCGGCAAGTTAACCGATTTCACCGACGGATGAACTTCAGTACACCCTTTGCACCCCCTGAAATATGATGCTTAACACGCCATCAAACGATAATTTGTGTTTGAATAAAACGAACCAATTTTATCAAAAGGCGTGACTCACAATTTATTTAGATTAAAACGTAGGTACGTTATGAACATAACAAAAAGAAACATTTCTTATTAAAACTAACAACTACAGCTAATATTATGTACATATGTATACTATACACCTATAACCTATGCCTGGTTTTCGTATAATGCTTAGCAACCTCAAGCACAATCCAATTAAAATTCAAAGATCCCTGCCTATACGGAGCTCAGTTTAGGGGGTATAATAAATAATAATAAATAAATAATGAAAGGACCCGACGAAAGTAACGAAAACTAAACATATTACAATTAGGTATTGAGCTATAAAAAAAAGGAAATGTAGACTAAACAAAAAAAAGGAAAATTAAATGTCACGCCAAGTGCAAGTATATATTATAACAACAAAAAAAAAACAATGAGAATGTAAACGGCTTTTTTTGGAATATTATTAGGCGCACGCAGTTCTGTGGCTCTTTTGTGTGGCTATAATTTCAGGTACTTTCGAGTTATATTATTTTTCTTTATGGTGCATGTGAGCTATATAATTTTTACAAGATCTGTTTGTAATGATGCAACTTATAATATTAAATGTTTTGAATGGTGGCGGCGTAATATATATCCCCAGACGAACGATACATTTTCAGCGACAATCTGATTGGGCCTCGCTATTATGTATTTTGACGTTCGACTTTTAGTTCGGGGAGCAGAATTTAATCGCCGAGGCGCGTTCGCTTGGAGTTTTGATGCGTCTTATTATTTTGGTATTCCCGACTTTTTTATGCGGCGACCACGACTTTAAAATATTGCGATAGTCTGTGGCCGCCCATTAAACTGCCCAAAAAGAAAATTGTTTAGGGCTTTTCCACTAATATAGCAAAATATCTATATCACTCACCATAATAATAAAATAAAACGGATTCTTAACAGCCTATCGTATGCGATACTGCCTTATACAGGACTTTACAAAAAAAACTGCACTATATGCACCACAGAGGCTTGTTACCTCAACCACAAACGTTTTCACAATGCCCTGATCGTTGATGCCAACAAATACAAATTCCCGCAACATCACCCTATGTATCGAGAAGCCCCAGCATCCATCATCATCCGATGTAGCCGCTATTGAGAGGGAACATAGGAATACATATTTATTTTGATTTCGTTTTAGCTTACATTCCCACCCTAAATGCGCTACTTATTTTCGGTGGTTTATGTCCTAGCTGATTGAGCCCATTTAAGCTCTCCGGGTGACAGGCGCAACAGTAAAGACTATACAAAACATACTTGAAAAAGTGACAGATAAAGCAAACATCAAACAGAATTAAATCCACACAGAATATTGCGTTACACGCTGCCGTTACACGTTTTCGTTTTGGTTGCTCATAGGGTTGAAGAACGCATTGATATTTGATACCCTCGTACATTTAACCAAGCATCACTTGTTGTTTTTTCCGCAATGATCTGCGCTGGAAAGATCTAGACCATAGTCTTGTTCTAGACATCTGATAAACATCCGTAATTCAAGGATGTTTTTTATTTTTATGCAATTCCGAAGCGTTAATGTTAGCGTTCATTATGGACACCATTCGCTTTGTTTATAGCTTAGAAGCTTTAGCTTTCGCTTAGCTTTTCATAGCCTGATGCGTACATTTTTAACTAGTCAATGTCGTCCTCCAAAGCCCGTCAACGCAACCCGGACCGACATTTTAGAAAGAATCTTTCTTTCGAAGCGATTAAGGATACCATCGTCCAAGCTTCAAAAAATCATGTACAGATCCTTCTAGTTGTTCAGGATTGGGCTCTACTACTCAATTGGGTTCTCAGTTCAAAGAAACAGTGGGTTTGGAAAAGTTATTCTACGTTCAATTTCTTCTGAGATGTTATTATCAGAGTTTATAGCAGAACCTCCTTACTACCTCAAAGTTATTGTTATATATATTGTGATGTTTTGTCCGATTTTTTGATGTTGAGTGCCCCTTCTTGATGACATCTTTAACTTGCTTTTGCCTTCGTTAATTGCTATTTCTATACTAGCAAACGCAGCAGTGACAGGTCGTCGTGTTCATCAATTATGTCAATATCATCGGTGCCTGGCCATATGATCTAACGCAATAATGGTATCTATTAATTCATTTTCAAATACGAATTAATGCCATAATCAACTTATGGCTTTAGTTCACTCTCAAATGAGAACTGGGGCCCTACTCTGTATTTCGTTCCGAAAGTCAATCCTATTCGAAAGTGCATTTCGTTCCGCTTTTAATTTGGTACTCTGTAAAACATTCGAAACGGAAAAAAAAGTACTAGACCCTTTTCCCTTTTACTGATTAGTTTTTTCGAGTCTCGAATTATTTCTCATGAAATCTGCAAATTCAAATCAAGAAATCAAAATAAATAGCAATAAAACATCTGCGAACATAAGCAATTAGTGCTAGACGATTACCCTAATAAAAGAATAAAGTAAGTAAGAAAGGTATGGAGTACCTGCGAATGTGCCATACACCACCAGGCATATAAATAGAGGAACAACTTCATCAGCAGGATTAGTGTTTGAAAGAACTTGTGCCAGTTTCAAATTATAATTTTAAAAGAAATAATTTAATAGAAAACAAAAGAAAATGGATTCAGTTGCACTTTGGATGGATACAGGAAATAATGAAGAACGAATTGAACGAAAAATTATACGGGACAAATCAAATATTATGGAAATGTGTGATAAAAGGTAAAATTTTATTGGTGGCAAAGATTCATTTCACTATTTAACTATTAATTATTATTTTAGTTTTGTACAGAACTTTCGCCTTTCGAAGAACGCTTTTTTGTATGTTTTAAATGCCATACAAGATGAACTCTCTGCTCCTTTAAGGTCAACTGCTGTTCCGGCCATCTTGAAACTAGCTGTTACTTTAAAGTTTTTAGGGCAAGGAGGCTATCAGCAGCAAATAGGACACGACTATTCCGTTGGCATGGCACAACAAACAACATCAAGTTCTATTGCAGAGGTCTGCAGTGCGATAGAAAAAATGTTGTGTCCAAAACACATAAATTTTAAAATGAATGAAATTAAACGGCAAGAAGCTAAACAGTATGAACACATGAAATCCACCAACATCTCGAATTGTTTCTGTTTCGTGTTAATATTTCTGCTCGAAGATTCCCTGTAATTAAATTTATTTGTTTAAATTGTTATTATAAATAAGATTTTCAAAAAAAACTTACATTTTAAGACATTCGTAGTCAATTTCGTTATCACATTTGTTGTAGAAACAGATTTTCCGTTTTCGAATGCTTTTGACATTCGGAAACGAGTTGCCAGGTACGAAAATTCCACTTTCGAAATAGTCATTCCGAAAGTAGTAGATTTCATTCCGCTTTAGAGATAGAGAGTACAGAAAATTCGTTTTCGGAAAATTTTACTTTCGGAACGAAATACAGAGTAGGGGCCCTGAAGTCATCACTTTAATTGTGAACTAACGCCTATAGCTAAGTACGCTGCTCGAGCGAAAATAAATTTTAGCTGCTCTCCAATTTTTCTCTCCAAACATTAGCTAAAACCCTAGCTAAATTCGGACATAGAGTGCGCTGTGGATACAAGTGTCACACAAAACAGCCGTTCGATGAAAACAAATTTCTTCAAAAATTCATCGACGCGAAAAAGTGTTATATTTCCGTTGCACTTTCTTTTTTCCTTGTCTGCTAATCCTTGATTACAAATTTAACACTTTCAAAGGATTCCTCATTAAAGTATTCATTGAAAAACACTATCCTTATTAACTTTTCCGCTACACAAAAACAGAACAGAAAAAAAACAACATGATCTGTCAAAATTTAGCTTGAAAAAATGTACCGAACCATTAATGGGCGCGCTAAATTGTGGCAGATACACACAGTACAGTCTGAAACGAAAATTTGATTTTTAGCTGAAGCAGCGTACCGCTCGGCTAAATGGATTGGCTTAAATTTAGCTGAGCTAAATTTTGGAGAGAATTTTGTATGGGAGCTAAAATTTAGCTCGAGCAGCGTACTAAGCTTATGGTGTTAATTCACATTCGAATGCTTGGGTGCTTAGTTTGCTAGTTGTTTCCGACCTAAATGGAGCAGCGAGTGCACTCCATCGTCATTCTGAGCAAACTGACGAGTTTGGCAAGGATGCTAAAACTAGACATAAGTCTATATAATTCGTCTCGATAAATGCTGTCATATGCGGCCTTAAGCCCAGTATCCTGCTCGCGCAAAATTTTATCTCCCATACAAAAATGTCTACAGAGATAAAATTAAGCGAGGCAGTTTAGCAAAGCAGTATCCTGTTCCGCACGCTAAATTCTTATTTTCATATAAGCCCAGTATCCTGCTCGCGCTAAATTTTATCTCCCATACAAAAATGTCTACAGAGATAAAATTAAGCGAGGCAGTTTAGCAAAGCAGTATCCTGTTCCGCACGCTAAATTCTTACTTTCATATAGATGGGACACACTTAATGTCAGTTCGATATAACAATATTGTGTGTTATACGTACTACGTACAATTTTGTTATACTCGGCCAAGAAAATGTCTCCACTGATTTAGCTCGCGAAAGAATTGCCTGGTACATTAAATCGACGATAAATTTTGACATTTTCGAAACAAAACAATTTTTTAATTGAATATTTCATGGAATACTTGATAATCGATGTAAGTGAGTGGAAAAAAGTGAAAAAATAACAAAAATCAAAATACATGTGGCAATAAAATATGGGTGTGTGTCCTCTCTATATCCTGTACAATGAATTTAGCGAGCATTTATCTGTGCTGTGGAGAGAAAAGCGCTCGCTAAAATTAAGCGCAAGCAGGATACTAGGCTTTAAAATCGATAAACATCGATCTCGACTTATCGGTTTTTCTCCAGGATCTGCCGTAGTGTCAATATTAGGTCGATTGTGGACTTACAGTTCCTAAAGCTGCACTGGTAGGTTAAGAGGACTGATGCCTTTATAGTTGGCGCAGTTTAGAGGGTCTCCTTTCTTGTGAACGACACAAACGATGCTGAGGTTACCATTCATCGGGCATGCGTAACTCATCTCTGAAAAAGTTTTGGATATGAGTTGCCTGTATCACTAAGTCGTCTCCCTCTGCCTTTAAAGCTCGGCTGCCTTGCTGGACTTAAGTTAAGATATTTATATCTTCACCTCGTTATGCCAGCGTAAACACTATCATTAAGACCAAGGATCTGCTAGAGCTAAACTCAGGTATGTATCTTCTTTTAAAAGGGTGTCGTAAAAATATTACAAACTGTGTATGGAATCGAAGTATGAATCAATAGCAGCAGTATCTCTCATCTCTACCACATTTATTGTCTCCGTCTTCGTATGTCTGCAGTTTATAAATTGAAGAACCGAAACATTTTCTGAAACATTAACATTTGTGCTCACGGAAGTTTGCTCATTTATTATGAGCCATAATATATGTATATGTTTTTGAGTTATTATATTATGTATTTTGAATCATAAAAAAATGTTTAGTGAATTGTAGTCAACTTTTTTGCCACCGTGAAAAAATACCTCTTCGGAGTTATACCATTTGGACCAGCGCCAGCGCAGCGTAGGTACTTGTGAATGTTAAGATCTTTTAATTTACCAGGACCTTTAAACCGTCGTCCGTACAAAATCGTACTTTTGAGAAAAACAGAATGTAGGAATTTAAGTTGTCTAGTAAATAATTTGAGCGGTTCAATGGGTAGAGTCCATACACTTATGGTGTAAGGCAAAGCTTATGTTGTACATCTTATGAAAGAATCTCTCTTATTTAATTTCAAAGCACGACCACTGGTTAAACTCAAATGTATCTACTCTTATCGGTAAATGTAAAGCAACTCTGCAAAAGCATGGTTACTTGTACAAAGCAATATCCAGCGAAACGAAAGATTTTGAATTAACAGAAATGAGAAGGATATGAGCGTAGTCTACACAGAAAATCCGAAAATTCCCTTTCAAAAATAGATTTGGCATAATGCATTTCCCTTATTATTGTGTTTTTTTGCATTACTAACCTTATTTTTAACTTTCTCGTATACGTAGTATCTAAGAGAAAGATATTGTTTTCGTACAAAATTTCGAACTCGAGATTTTGATCAATTCTGATATTACTATGATAGGGGACCTCAAAAAAGTGTGTCTCGCAATTCTGTCCGTCCGTATGTCTGTCTGTCCCACCCCTGGGGAATCTAAACGCTTGGACGGATTTGCTTCAAACTTCGTATTTAGAGTTTGTGGGCTTCCCGCTCGGGACGTTTTTTTTTTATTCTAGCCCTAATATTAACGGTACCTCCCATATAAAAATTTTACGAAATATGACGAAATATGCCTAAATTTAGATTTTTACGAAAACGGCTCTAACGATTTGAACCAAAATTGATAGTTGAGTTAATGTAAGCATGCTTAACATGACTGCATACCCAGTTTTCGCATATCTCAAAAACGCCATTTTCGATTATAATAAAAATGTTACTTTCAGGTAATGCTTAAATCCATAGTAATACCACTGGCTCAGTTTTGAGCTAAACAGTTGAAAAACAGTGTTTTTTGAACCATGAATGCGTCCTTCCCAATCGCTAAAACCGGTACTTTAAAAACTGCTCATATCTCGAAAACGCCATTTTCGATTTGGATGAAAATATATCTGCTAGGTAATGTTTATATCCTGAAGAATATGTCGTACTCAGTTTTCAGCTAAACAGTTTAATAACAGTGCTTTTCGAATCCAAATTGTAACATTCGTCAGTATAATTTTACAAAAAACCGCTCTAACGATTTTGATCAAAATACATATTTAAGACAACATAAGCATTCTTAACATTATCACGTACTTAGTTTTTCTCAGAAAACTCTAATATTGCCGTTTTATGAATATTTCTCAAACATGACTACCCAAATCCCGATCTGTATTCACACACGGTATATTTTTGTAAAGTCCAAAACTTCATTACATAGCAATATAATTTGAAATTCATCGCCTACTTGCCTCCTTCAAGTGTCAGTTCGGGGTGAAATTTGAAAGTAATAAAGTGTTCTAGTTAATACGTAGGTTTATGTTTACGTTGTATGTATTTACGGTATTAATTACACCTTGAGTGGGTATGATTTTAAACGTAAAATTTTTCTAAAATGACTCTGACATTCTGCGAGATTCGCAATAAACGAGAAAGTTACGTGCGACCCAGTCGTGCACATTTTTTACAGTTTGTATAATGTTTTACATAAGTTCTAAATACAGAAGGATCCAAAACTTACCAGGACAGTTAGCACAATCCGTAGACCTTTGTATTTGTGGCCCATTGCAAATAATTCCTCCATTCAATGGAACAGGATTGTTGCAGTTTCTCGTTCTTTTTCTTCCCTGACTTAGCTTTCCCAAACATTTGCAATCCTTCCATGGACTCCACGTACTCCAACCTCCGTTAACTAAAAAATTCAAATAAACACGTTTTTTTTTTAAATAAATATAAATGCAATTCTGCAAAACGATTGTAGAATATTGGTGACACAGAATTCTAACATTAACATTTTTATAGAATTTACTAGCGTGTAAGATCCTTACGATTATGTTTTTGTCTATGACACACAGCACGATCGTTAACGAATTAAGAAGATGACAGGTGATTTAACCGTTGCTAAATAAGTAGACACCCGCAGACAAACCACATCATATAATTTTGATAGAAAATACAGATTTTAATTAGAAAGCTTACATTTTTTATTGATTCATAGTAGAGCATACAGATTGGGATTATGTATGGAATAGAACATCGGATAAATGATCGTCACCGTTTTGCTGGCAAGTGCGTACTCTTTTATTGAAATTTTCTATGAATGCCCGTTTCGCATAAATGTAGCTGAATTTCATTAATACTCCTCCCAATTTCCTCTTTGAAGGCGTTGGTGGACGTGGGCCTGTTTACATAAGCCTTTGACTTAAAAAAAAACCCAACGAAAAAAGTCCAATGGCGTTAAATAGCAAGATCTGGATGGCCAATTCTGATCGCAAAAACGACCGATTACACGATTAGGAAATGACTCATGCAGTAATTGAATTGTTTCTCTTGCAGTGTGGCATGTGGCACCGTCTTGTGAACGTCACGGGTTGGTCACATCCGTATCTTGTAATTTAGGCAATAAAAACTGGGTTATCGTCACGATAACGAACACCATGGATTGTTACTGCCTGACCAGCCGCATTATCGATCCGATAATGCCTCCAGCCCAAAATCCGTACGAAACAGTCACGCGTTGTAGATGCATTTGATTCTCAACAATTATTCGTGGGTTTTCTGAACCGCAAATGCGACCGTTTTGACGATTAACGAAGCCAATAAGTTGAAAGTGAGCTTCATCACTGAAAATGATTTTGTTCGAACAAATCTTCATTATTTTTAAAAAATATTGCTCAACAATGGAAATACGTCGTTCTTTCGTATAGCGCTCCATTTTTACTAACCACGAATCTGTCAGCTGTCACATTGTTATCTTTTAAATGGCGCAAAATTCAAATTTTGTGTAAATTATGGGACACCCTTTAGGCGCATGACTGGACATCTCCGCCAGTGCAGCAGCAGCAGTGCTGGAAGTGGGGACAGGCACTCTGCTCATGATAACGCGAGACATATCTTTGGGGCTCGTAAACCATGATGTATTAAATTGCTTTATCAGTTTATTAATAAGTCAGGTTAACATATTTATTTTCATGTATCTTTATAGTATGTTTACATCACACCTAAATTCAACATTACGTTTACAAAATTTCGAAATCCAATTCTGCGTTTCCACTGAAACTTCAACATTTCAAATGACAGCTAGTGTCAAAATTGATGACTGAAGGTTTTTGTGTTTCGAAATCAGAAGTGATTTGTACCTAAAGAATTATTTTTTTAGCTATATGAATCTAAACAAGAATTCAAGTGATAATTCAGACAAATTAAATATATCACGTATTCTCTTCTTCCAAAGCTCAACAAAAAATTTTCATCAAATGACGTACGGAATTTGTAAAGAGAATTGTTCGATTTGACCAACTCACAATTGCAGCAATAAAAGTCAACATTTCGTTGAAATCCAACATTTCGAAATGTAAAAAAATAGGTGATGCGCTGTCATGTGACTTTTCAAAAAAAATTGTGTGAAACTGGTTGGGGCACAATTTTCCAATGCTGACGAGATTGATATCATTGATGGCAGATCGCAGTACACACACCATTGTCACTGGTGCGTTTACAAGAATTAGCACGAAAATGGCAAAAATGGTTTTAGCGGAGAATTAGTGCAATATTACGCAGCAAGTCTAAATTTTGGCGAAAGCCACATTAGGCAGGCGAATGAAAAAAAGTGTTCCTTAGTCAGTGACGGAAAAAAATATTTTATGGTTCGAATCGATTTCGTTCATACTGGCATGAAAATGAAATCGCAATTTCGGTGGTGGCATCGTAATGATTCGCCTGACCATCTAATTTTTTTAAAAGTGAAACAATTTTTTTTCAAAAAGTGTAACAAATGAAAAAAAAAAATGTAACAAACTGAAAAAAAAAACTTTGTCCAAATAAAAAAAAAAAAAACAAAACAAAAAAAAAAGAAACAAAACTATTGACCATCGAAGTAGATTTCAATTTTTATTTCACAAACTCTATTTACCATTACCACCAGATAAAGAACATTGTCAACGGCGACACGGCGAGACAGAAAAATATTGTTGTATTTTCTCCTTCCTTCTCATTCCCATTCCCAGTCGCTGTTTTACGTTTTGTAACCAAATAAATACCTTGATAGAAATTGCTAGAAGTTTGTTCGAAAGAAAAAAGTGCTGTCAGTTGAACTCTTCAATATTTTTTAACGAGAAAAACAAACAAGTAAAAGTGTTATCATCGGCCTGGCCGATGCTTTGATACCCTCCACTGAATAAAAGTCCTGCAAAATGTTTGCCACGCGAGTTAGTATGTGTCTAACATTACTTTTGTATGGGAGGTAGCAGAACTACTTTACCGACATAGACAATTTTCAATACCAACCTGACGACGGTTAAAAAAAGTCCTTTCATAAAATTTCATTCACCTAAGTCGATTCGTTTGGACGCTAAGGTGTTTTCAACAGACAGAGAGATACATGAGTCGAATATTGGCTTTGTATGGGAGGTAGCAGAACTACTTGACCGACATGGATCATTTTTAATACCAACCTGACAACCGTAAAAATAAGACCTGTCACTCAATTTCAGTCGCCTAGGTCGATTTGTTTGGACGCTATCGTGATTTCAACAGGCGGAGAGACACATGGGTCTACTAATGGTTTTGTATGGGAGGTACCAGAACTACACCAAATTTCAAATCGTGCTTTCAACAGACAGACAGACAGACAGACAGACAGACAGACAGACAGACAGACAGACAGACAGACAGACAGACAGACAGACAGACAGACAGACAGACAGACAAACAGACAGACAGACAGACAGACAGACAGACAGACAGACAGACAGACAGACAGACAGACGGACGGACATGGCTAAATCGATTCAGAATGTGATCCTGATTCAGAATATATATACTTTATAGGGTCTCCGGTGAATCCTTCTTGGCGTTACAAACGTAATGGCAAAGTGAATATACCTTCCTGTGGAGGGTATAAAAAGATCTTAATGGGAAAAAGTGTAACAAAGCGAAAAATAAAGTAACATTGTAACAACATTTTAAAATGATTAAAAAGTGTAACACTTTTGTTACACTTGTATCATTGTGGCAACGCTGATGGGCATGGTTATCAATTTCTTTTTTATAGTTTTCACCTAATCTTAAAAAGTTCTGTAACTGTGTTTATCTTCCAATTTTTCTGAAAATTCCAAGATCAGAAATGCTACATTCTTTGAATATAAAGAAATTTTTGTGCAATTTTTGTCGCTTCTTCCGCGTGACATCTTTACTTTGACTGTTTTTATGCGAATTTCCGCTTAAAAATTACTTTTTTCGAAGATGTTTTTGCAAAAAGTGAAATTTTAATGATATATAATGATTTAGAAAGTTAAAAACATAACGGTTTACTTCAAATTGGTCTTACAGATGATTGACCATTCAAAAAATAAAACTGTTCCCAAGTCTTTAGTATTTGCAATACATTATGTATAAAATACTATAGTGTTTTTATGGGAATTTCCACTACTGTATGTCATTTTAAGAAATGCTTTTATTTGTTAGCCAATACTTCACCGAGTATTTTGAGCTAAAATGCATCTCTCTGGTCAGGGCCGTAGCCAGGATTTTGATTCGGGGGGGGGGGGGGGGGGAGGCTTGCTTCCAAGTCTTACGAAACAAAAAACTATGTATATTCCAATTCATTGATTTCTATTAGTCACATTTTTTCAAAGCAGAAAACGTCTTGATTTTGTTTTGATATGAGATCAATCACCTTATCTGGATTCACAATAATATCCGAATGAACAGATATAGCAAGTGAACTTAACCATGCATTCTCCATAACGCTTCGGGACATAGTTTCAATCCTTTTCATAGCTAATAAAAAATAAATAGGTGGCGCTACAGGCGGTAGACACCGTAGGCCTAGCTTCATAGCTGAAAGGGTTCTTTCAAAACTAGCTGTGGTCACCGGAAGCGTTGCTAAAACCGTAAGCAAGAAATTTATAAGTGTAAAGTAAGTCTTGTCACATAATCAAGCAATTTCAAAACTTCGGTTTTCGCTCAGGCTAAACTGCAGCAAAACCTGGGAGAAGAGCTTGAAACGATCGATGGTAGAACGTCTTCATTGACCATGAATCTGTCTGTAAGATTTTGTATTAACGAATCTATGCAAGAAATCTTTATCGGCACTCTAAAATAGGCTTCAGAAGGAGAGGATTCTGGATTGGAACGCGTTGTTTGTTTCAATGAAGTTCTTCAAATAAGTCCTCGGCAAGTAAGGATGCGGATTGAAAAGCCTCTCTGAAAAAATCTTCGGCATTTTCTCTGATGTCCTTAAGAGAATTCAGAACTTCTTTTGTGCGGTCGATTGCAGAAACGAAATCTAAGGATTTGTTCTGTAGGGAAACTGATAAGGGCAGAGCTAAACTGAAAAGCTTTTCGTATACAATGAGGCTTACTAGGCAATGACTTTTTTGGACCGCTGCCAAAAGTGTTGATACTTTCGAAGACTTTAATACTTATTGAGATGCATTTGAAGAGCTCTACAAAGGAACTAACACTGTCATGCCTTTCAATGAATTTTGTTTTACAAAGGCGTAGAAGTCGAGTTTTTTGGCTCTCTGGTGCGTGTTTTTTAATGACAGTTTTGAAAGTTACATAATATGCATTTGAAAGGTTGCGGAAGAAATTAGCTATTTCACTAACTACACTAAGGCAATTGCGAAATAGCAGAGCAAGGTTAAAGCTATGGCTTGCACAGTGTACATACCTAGCGTTTGAGTACTGTATACCTACCGGGATAGTCTCCTTATTTTTATAGATTTGATTTATATTAAGCCCTATTACGGTCATTTCAGTTTCAGTTGCAAACAAGACACAGTTTACAACATTTTCTAAGAAAAAATGCTTCAACAGTTCCTCAGATCCAAATGGATGACCTATCAGGATCACATACTCTATATCGCACGATCGGCGTGCGCTAAGTTGAGCTACCTATTTAGAGCAAAGAGGTACTTTAGCCCCAAGCAACTTCCCCTGCTGTACAAAGCACAGGTTAGACCAGGCCTGGAATATTGCTCCCATATATGAAACTCTTCCCCAAAACATTCACTTAACCTACTTGACAGCATACAGAGACGAGCAGTTCGACTTATTGGGGACCCTTCACTCACATCGAATCTACAACCCTTGGTGCACAGAAGACAAGTCGCTGACGTCTGCTTGTTCTATAGGTAGAGGTATTTCCATGGTAGATGTTCCGAGGAACTCAAAGACATTGTCCCTCGAAATGCAACTTTTGGGCGCCCCACAAGACAGGCTGCTAGTGCTCATGAGCATACAGTACACTTGACAACCGCGAGGGCATAAGCTTTCCAAAACTCCTTTTGTTACAGGACATTTGGCAGATTTTCATAAAATTCTTTCAAAATTGTACTGGCTACATCCTCAGTATAGGTTAGTTAGGGTGCTGATGGGGGAAGGGGAAGCGGAGGTATAGGGGATATCTTCGGAACTACTCGGCCATTGCCAGAGTTGACCTCCGACAGCCACGTTTTTCACATGGACAGCTATACACTCCGTCTCACTTGATTCCGAACAGGCATTTTTTTTGTTTTAATTTTAAGATATTTTTCAAATCCTTTGCTAATCTGGGAAAAACCAATTGCACAAGGAATGAAGGATATATTATGTTTATATTGTAGAAACAAAAATGGGATTAAGTTATGATAAATGAAACTTTTATGAAGCTTCTCCCAAAAAAGTCATAAAATTTGCCTGTTAATTTTGTCTCACTTGACATGTTCGCGTGTAAGCTGTAGACTTAATTTGTTTATAGCTAATTGCGCCCATTAAATAAATAACATGTAGGTATAGTTTATGAAAAGGCATTGCGTTGCGATACAATCTTTTGTAAGCTTAAAAAAAAAGACAAATATAAAAAAACCTGGGCCTCAGATCACGTAAAATGAAAACGATCGAACGACGTCGTTTCGATACTAGCAGTCTCTGTCTATTGTCACAGATATGATAGAGACAGCTTTAGTGAAAACGATGTCATTTGATCGTTTTTACTTTACGCGATCTGGCCCCTGCATGTATATGATAACTCAAATAAATTTGAGTTTTGCTAGTACATAATATATATGTAGATACATATTTTAAAGCTAGCATTTTAATTTTTAATATATGAATAATTTTAATTTGTTTATATAAAAAATATACGTACCATAAACGATTAAAACAGCCGAATCGGATATCCTTTTTCCAGCGATGTTATCAGCATAACACGTGTAATTTGCCATATCCTAAAATATAATTGGGCAAGAATGTTATTATTTGTTGTTATTGTCGTTTGTATTTATGGTATCATAGATAATTAAATTACTTTGAAAACAGGTTTTAGAAGCAATTAATTTTTACAATGAAATGCAATGCATTATTTATTTACATACCTAACCTACATACCATATTTTTTATTTACGAGTTATAATGACTTTTTCACCCATTAATAAAGATGAACAAATAGGTTCGATAGGTGATTCTAATATTGACGCTAGAACTTTTAACCCTACAGAAAAAAACTTAAAGTTCGGAAAGTAGTTTTTTTTACACTTTTAGAGCCCCGCCTAATCCATGCGCATTATCAGATAACTCCCAGACGTTGATTTTTGCGATCATTAGCTTAAGTTTAACAAAAAAAATTTGCACGACTGGGTCGCATGAAACTTTCTCGTTTATTGCGAATCTCGCAGAATCTCATAGTTATTTCAGTAAATTTTACGTTTAAAATCATACGTTTAATATCATACACTTAAGATGTACTCAGTTTATTTCACCTCGAACAACTGACACTTAAAGGAGGCAAGTAGGCGGTGAATATCGAATTCCCATTTTTGATTATTAAAAAAATCGGTTGGGATTTGGGTAGTCATTTTTGAGAAATATTCATAAAACGGCTATATTCGAGTTTTCTGGGAAAAACTAAGTACGTGATGATGTTTGGAATGCTCTGCTCATGTTGTCTTAAATATGTAGGTATTTTGATCAAAATCGTTAGAGCGGTTTATTGTAAAATTATGCTGACAAATGTTACAATTTTGGATTCGAAAAGCACTGTTATTAAAGTGTTTAGCTAAAAACTGAGTACGACATATTCTTTAGGATATAAACATTACCTAGCAGTTACATTTGTATCCAAATCAAAAATGTAGTTTTCGAGATATGAGCAGTCATTAAAGTACCATTTTTAGCGATTGGGTCGGAAATTAAAGGACGCATTCATGGTTCAAAAAACACTGTTTTGCAAATGTTTAGCTCAAAACTAAGCAAAAGGTATTACTATGGATTTAAGCATTTCCTGCCAGTTACATTTTTATCATAATCGAAAATTTCATTTTTGAGATATGAGCATTTTCTTATTAGGAATTTAGGTGGATATCAAAGGGCGCAGTCTTTGTAGAGAAAAACTGAGTTTGCTATCAAGTTAAGAATGACAAAATAATACCTACCTTAAAAATACGTTTTTTTTTAAAAATCGTTTTTACCGTTTTTGAGAAAAAGCGAATTTTCAAAACTGTCGTTGCTGCACTTTTTAGCGAAAAACTGGGTATACAGTCATGTTAAGCATGCCTATATTAACTTAACTATCAATTTCAAATCGTTAGAGCCGTTTTCGAAAAAATCTAAACTGCTTAATATTTCGTAACATTTTTATATGGGAAGTACCGTTAATATTAGGGCTAGCTGAAAACAAAAAATAAAACGCCTCCTAGCGGGAAGCCCACAAAATAACTTCTAAATACGAAGTTTGACACAAATCCGTCCAAGCGTCCCAGGGGTGGGACAGACAGACATTCCCCTATTATCGTAATAGCAGAATTGATCAAAATCTCGAGTTCGAAATTTTGTACGAAAACAATATACATATAATCTTTCTCTTACTACGTAGATATACGAGAAAGTTAAACAATTATAATCAGCTTTGCTAAAATGACGGGCGCAGTAGCGCAGTGGTTAGTGTGCTGGACTGCTATGCGAGGGATTCCAGGTTCGATCCCCGGAAAAACTCAAATTACATCTTAAAGTTTTTTCTACTGCGCCACCTCTCGCGAACATTGACATACTATACATGGACTGCTAGCAGCCTATTTTTCGTTGAAGCAAAAATAAGCACTATACTCTACTCCAACAAAAATTGTCAGTACAGGCCTTATGGGGGAGCTTTTTTTCTACCAAGGGTGCCTGTAGGTACTCTCACGGCACTCAAACACAATAATTGCCACTGAAATACAAACCAAACCACTGACTTACCAAGGAATAATTGTCATAATTTTCCCAAAATTCGCATACAGCCCACCATAACCAGTTTGCCACACAACTGCGGTGCGGGCAGAATGAGCATGATCGTTTTGTGTTCGCTTGCTATTATCATCCACGAAAATAAGCAGTGTGATTTAGGAAAGCGCATCAGAAGAGTGTTACCATGCATACAATGAAAACATATCATTAAGGGTTTTTCTATGGATTTTGTCAAAGAACTTTCGGTTTTGGTGCTTTTGAGAACGAATTATTATGTGTGGTGTTGCCATTCGGTTTTAGTTTGTTTGTATTTCTGAAGGATCCATAATATTCAGTTAAACCATTTTTTTTAATGTTGTCTTTTAGAAATAAGGTTTATTCGTGAGGTGTTTAAATGCATTCATTTCATTAACGCAACAAGTGATCATAAGTGCGATGTAGTGATATTGCGATAAATTAATAGTGATTACTGATTACAATAGGGCAATCGGATTCAAAAGCATGGTTTTTCTTTGGGATATCGTATTAAATATCTTAATACATATACAAAACTAAGTACATATTTTCAGTCCTATTCGTTAGGGCATATTTCTGCATATTTGGGTATAGATGCATATTTGACTTTGTAGAGTATATTTTTGGCATGTCGAAATTAAAAAATGTAGGTATGTACCTTTTACCATCTGTTTAGGTATATGACATTGCGTCGTGGTTATATAATTTTGTATTCTGTTTTTATTTGTCTATTGTTTCATCAAATAGTTTTTCACACTAAAAAATCAAAATGACGAAGCAGGTAAACCTATACATATTGTTTATTGTCGGTCGTTGGGTTTTACCACATCCGTCCGCAGGCAGTAAAGATAATGCCTTAAAAGAATTTTATGATCCTTTTTTTGCTACTGTTACCGCGAAGATCTGCACTGCCGGGTGATCATTTTTTAACAATTATGTAATCTAGGTATCTATGTCTAAATTAAAAAAAAAGATGAAATAAAGAAGTGGTTGAGGTCTAATGCGATAAGTTTCGAGGATGATATGATTAAAACAGAGTTGCTTGAAATCGTTAAACGCTATAAAGACAAGTATGAAACATACGTCGTGGATGAAATGGCTCATAATGCGGGACATAAAGTGCTTCGCTTGCCGCCTTATCACTGTGACCTTAATCCAATAGAATTGGTTTGGGCTCAAGTGAAAGGGTTTGTAGCAAGCCAAAACAAGACATTTAAAATGGCTGAAATGAAAGATTTATTAACAACAGCACTTACAAGGGTTGACAGTGAAAAATGGCATCGATGTGTCCAACACGTTGAACAGGTTATTATAATAGGTTAATAATAGACCTAAATAACGAGAGCAGTAGCAGTAATTACTCATCGGATTAGTTAATATTTTAATAAGTCACATTAGAAATTAGTATTTTATGTTTTACAATATTTATAACAAATTAATTGGATTACGATGATATATTTTTTGATTTGATATTTTTTTTTTGTGTTATGAATCTTTTATTTTTTGTTGGAAAGCAAACTAAAGCGATTAGGCCTACTGGGGATACCCTTAAAAAAATGCGCCTATTATCGTACCGGAAAATTAAAAAGATAAACGGAATTTATTTCGTTCAGCAATATTTTTATTTTAAATTGGGAGATGGTAACCCTAATAGTTTTGCTCTCTGAGTTATGGCGAATTATCATACAAACTATGGCAACCCTGTAAGAGCTTTAAAGAGAGACCGATTTATGTAAGTGATTGCAACCAGACTGAGAGACAAACACCCTATCTTCCCTGTACTGACAATTTTTGTTGGACAGAGTATAGCTTTTTTGGTTCACGGCGGAGAGAAATGAAAACACTCAAATGTCATCGAGCAATTCGTGCGATTTGGTTTGTGTCGAGGTTTGTGTGCTGAGTGTGGCATACTGCCATCTGTTATAAAACGTTTGAAATAATTTGGATAAGTCGTTATTTTTGCGCAGTTGCAATGTTTCTAGAATGGATGGCACTGTGTTCTATGTAAAAAAAAATAGCAAAGGCGCGCAGAGGTTGAAATTTCTTTCCTACTTTCGCCGCACTGAACCAAAAGGGCTAGTGCTAATGTTTGCTTCACTTTTCCTCGCAGGTTTGTATGAAACTGACATTTCACTAGCAGTCCATGTATAGTATGTCAATGCTCACGAACGTCTGACAAACATCCGAGAGTATAACTGTCATGGAAAAGCTTCTCAATTTAGCCGTTCGGACTCGGCATAAAATTGTAGGTCCCTTCTATTCGTCGCAAAAATAGAAACTCACACAAACGAATGGTTGCGAGAAGCTAAGCCTAGGGTGTCTACCCGCCTGTTGCGCCACCTATTTATTTATTTATTTATTTGCTAAAATGACGTTGCTCAAACGCTCGCCAGCTCAAGACTATAACAACCAATTAGCCACTGCGCTCACACATATACCTACCTACTTTAGCCAGACTTAGATTAGATTGTATAATTAATTTTCATTTATATTTGCCATCGATAAAAATGAATTTTAAGGCAAAGCCGGAAGAGCCTTGTTGTTTTGGCACAGAAGCAGAAGGTAAACGAAATTAATAAATAAGCATAATAGCCGTTTTTTATTATCAGTGTGATCTGATCCGAATCAGATCATGAAAATAAAACAAACTGGATCATTGAAAGATTTTATATTTAAGTTGTGGCAACAGTTGTTTTTCACATATAAAATCCAGTACCAATTATGACAAACTTTGTATTGTCACCGCCATATTGCAGCCACACGGTACAATCTGACGTCACAACGCGATGATTTCTCCATTGCACTTGCTCATATTTGAGTTTGACATTTCGCTGTTGTGTCGGGGGTGTTACCATATGAATACAAATCTGCATACATTTTGCACTCAATATTTTTTTGTGGAAAACTATGCTCAAATGTTATGTTCAAATACGCATCATAATTAACCGTATTGTACTGATAATATTTCCATTTATATTTCTGTGCTATATAGCGAAACAAAATATCTCGAATGTCGGAGTAGTGACTTATTCGAATTTGAAAAAATGCTAATTGGTTTTATGTGTTGTTAATTTTGTTCCATATTTTGGTCTGGCAACATTACTGCATGGCTATAATTTACAGGGACACCAACATTTAGTGAATGAAATAAACAACGCCACGAAACAACAACGAGAAATAGTTGAATTAATTTTCAGATCATATTTCGTGATCTCGATGAAAAGTAGGATCACATGTTGTTGTTGTTAGTGCATGTAAATCGATGATCTATATGGATCACAGTTGATAATAAAAAACGGCTAATGATAGCTATGTGCTCAAGTTTGTTTCATAAAGAAATCAAAACGATCTGAGTACGCTAGGTTCAGAGCGCGCTCATAATGCTCGAGCTCTATTCAGAGCTCAGCTCTAACCTAAAAAAAAAAAACGCCCTAGTTGAGGACTGAACTGAACTGTTTGCTGCACACCTAAATGTAACCAGAAATGTATTCTCGAACAATAAAATTATCTGTCCACTAGAGTTTTAAAGTATGTACCAGATCTCAAGGTTACATTTTGGTGTTCGACATGAAACTAAATTTACGGTGTTTCCTTTGGATTTTGGCAGCCACGAAAATACACTGACAGTTCTCAGTGAGCACTTTGCTACCTTAAATTGCTGGAATTATGTCGGAATTTAGTTTATTTAACCGTCTTCTGCGATCCCTTGCGGTCGCAAGGTAATCCTTGTGAATTATGGTACCACTGCTTTGCAATTTAGTCTTACCTCGAAGCAACCGTAACACCTACATCCTTTGTGGAAGTCAATTCCACGATGCCATTAGTGGTTCTGGTTCCAGAGTTAATTTATCGTGCTGCAGCTAGTTTTGATGCATTTTTATGCATGCAAATGTACGATTAGAATTATCTCATTTGTCATTTTTTAAAGGGAGCTCTTTTTCCCTTTGTAGCCTTCAACAAGTCAGTTGCGTCCGAGGTTGCGTCTTAATTGTCTCTGTCTCAAAGTGAAGATTTCCTCACTAATCCCGTGAATGACCCTCATTGTCGCTTCGTCTTTTAGCTTTTCATCCAATAATTTCGCAATAGAATACTTAAACATTTCTTTAAATCTGCGATTAAATTGCATTTGCCGAAGATAGATTTTTTGGCGATATGTATTTCCAAATAGGTGGTTTGATTTTTTTATTGGGTGGCGATCGTACCAATGATTTAACTAACATTGTTGGACATTTACAAGATAGATTTACCCAGTATTTTTTGGTGATGATACACTTGCTAGTAGTCACTTAAAAATTATATTTTGATATTGTTTTAAATTTTGTTTTAACATCTATTGCCAAATACCGGAAAGCAAATAAAAAACAATTATACTTTAAGGACCTTGATCTCAGCTCTAATTCAACTATTTATCTGCGCCAGTGTTTAACCAAAAATAACAACAATTTACTGCGTGCGGCACTCCAATTAAAAAAAACAAAACAAACTATTATCTGTGTTTACGTTGCGTGGTCTCGTGTATGTTATGCAGATGGCAAAGCTATTCATATTCGAAACATCGCAAAATTGAACGAATTTCCAGCCCAAATGGATGACTGATTGATGTTCTATCTGTTTATATCTACTGGTAGACTATTTATTATGTTTTACTTTCTTTATATGTTCTTTTCTTAGCTTTAAAATTTTCTTTTTTATATTTTTTGAACTTAATTCTATTTTGCTTATGGATTCTTTTTGTACTTTAAGATTCGTCTCTGGTTGATAGTATAAGAACTCTTAATCTGTTTCCAGTAAACAAATCATCACCTACTCACTTCACCGATATATATTCGCAATATCTTTAATATCCGCGTTCCACTCATCAGCCGTTCGGACTCGGCATAAAATTGTAGGTCCCTTCCATTCGTCCCAATAATAACAAATAAAACTCTTACAAAGGAATGGTTTGCGAAAAGCTAGGCATACAGGCATGTTGCGCCAACTATTTATTTTGTTTTATGTAAAGTACCTACGTGCTTATATAAACAAATCGGAGGTATCACATTTCAACCATGCATAACTGGACTCTACTCAATAATGATTTTCATTATAAATATTCCTACATAAGACCATGAGTTAACACCTACATATTTGAAAAATGATAAACAACTTACTTGCAACGTCACTTTGTTCACAATTAAACTGCCTTCTGGAGTTATATCAACGCCTTCTACATCTATTATTGGAAAGTCATTTTTGTACCACGTAATAGTTGGTGGAGGTATTCCATTTGGTGGTTTACAATGCAGTTCTGCCCGTGATCCAAGCTCA
Source organism: Cheilosia soror (assembly GCA_949372485.1). Lineage (NCBI taxonomy): Eukaryota > Metazoa > Arthropoda > Insecta > Diptera > Syrphidae > Cheilosia > Cheilosia soror. Next base: position 25,076,950 of record OX443564.1, read on the forward strand.
ACACGCAGCGAAGTTGGTGAAACAACGAATTGTTTTCGAATGTCTGAGAAATAAATAGTAAAAACAATTAAATCCACAATTGTTAGTTTAAATAATAAAAAAAGAAAAGTTATTTTTTGCAATCGCCCTTTTATATTGTTAGATAAACATTGCGTTTCTGTACGGCAAAACACTTACATGCAACATTAATAGTAGCAGCTTGACTTTTCGTTACCCCTCGTGACGACCAAGCATGGCATTCGCACTGGAAAGGCCCTTTTCCAAAATATTCATCCACAAGATCCCGATGAATGGTAGCTGTAACTTCTTCCATATGTACTCCGCTATGTGGGTCAACATGTGATTCGTGAGCAGATGGTGGCGGCTGTGAGCTACCGCTACATTTGAAGTGAACCTGTAAGCAGTAAACAAGACAAATACATACACATGAGACACATTTCTAAATTTACGAAAATTTATTAAGGGAGAGACTTCCTGGGTTTTATGATCTGAGGTCACCCTTAAAAAATACACACATATGTATGTTTATGTTTTGGCGCTAATGATTTGTAGAAAACCTCATGTAATTCTGAAAATTAAATTAACTACTACATATTTCCTTAACCTTATGAATTCTTGAAATATTGATTTCAGTCGCGGAACGTTTTATTAACTAGGTAGATTATTTGTGCGTTAGCGCCGGGCTCAGTGGATAGTGTGATGGACAACTGAGCGAAGGGTCTCTACTGAGCGAAGGGTCTCTACTGAGCGAAGGGTCTCTACTGCGCCTCTTCTCGCGGAAGTCTGACAAACATCTGAGAGTATACCTGTCCTGAAAAAGCCTTTCAACTCAACCGTACGAATTCGGCACCAAATTGAAGGTCTGCCTGTCTGTTGCAAACACTATAGCATCTAAACGAATCGGCGTAGGTGGATGAACATTTGTGAGATGTCTTCTTTTTACCGTCGTTGGTATTGAGTAAATAGGCTATATCGGTCGAGTAGTTCTGGTACCAAACCAATATTAAGGTGCTAGTACACGGTATGTAGCATGCCTCATATAAAGGGTGGTTAAATTTTAAGGGCCGATGTTGAATGTGAACCACACCTAAACGTCGAGTTTTTTTCTGCATTTCATTTGACATTTCTCAATTTCAGACTAACTCAATTTGAACCATGGAAAGATACACAATCGAGCAACGCGTTAAAGTTATTCTGGCTTATTATGAAAATGGGCGTTCAAATCAAAATGCATGTCGTGCACTTCGTGATTTTTTCGGTCAATTTAATCGTCCAAATGTGCGTACAATGGGAAAAATCGTGCAACAATTTTAGCAAACCGGGTTTGTAGGAGATGTGAAAATACCAGTGCATGCTCGTACAGCTCGTACTGCAGAAAATATTGCTGCTGTTCGCGATAGTGTGGCTGAAGACCTCTTCACCTCAACTCGTCGTGGTGTTCGCTATCGTGAGATGATAAAGAACTTTTTATGGCCCGAATTGGAAGATATAGATGTAGACAATATGTGGTTTCAACAGGACGGTGCCACTTGCCACACAGCAAACGAAACAATATCTCTTTTGCGGGAGAAATTCAATGGCCGTGTTATCTCACGTCTTGACGATGTTAATCGGCCGCCACGATCATGCAATTTGACACCATTGGACTTATTTCTTTGGGGTTATTTGAAAGAAAAGGTGTACGTCGATAAGCCAGCAACAATTCAAGAGCTAAAGAATGAGATAATTCGGCACATTAACGGCATAGAACCTCAATTATGCCTCAGCGTCATCGAAAATTTGGACTATCGGATGGAGGTGTGCCGCCGAGATCGCGGCGGCCATTTGGCCGATATTTTGTTCCATACATAATTGAACCATACCAACATTATCATAATAAAAAGAAATGACAATAATTTCCTAAATAATTTGTGTTTTATTCAAAATCAACATCGGCCCTTAAAACTTAACCAACCACCCTTTATATAATATATGTAGCACTGACGTCATTTTGAGGTCAGCCAATGGTCACAATGGGTACAACGTTGACGAAGTGGCACGATCGTGCTTTTTGGACACGCAAATTTATTTGTGGCACGGTGGTACGAAAAAATTGAAAATGGCACGTTATTCTCATTTCTCTAACCTTACACAAATAATTCAAGCTCAGTGTAGGTTGGTTGGTTGAAAGTGGCGGCCAGCTTTGAAACGCCAACACACTTCGACCAGCATAGGTCCATTGTGATACCAGGAAAAGGATCTCCCTCTAGTTGAACCATTTTGAGCTCTTTATAAAGCGTAAGGGGCTTCTGATTTCTGCGTTTGTCAGATCGCCTAAGTCGTTGTAATGGAAGGCTCCTAAGTGCAACTTCCTTCTTCGGGAGAGAGCTGGACAGGAACAAAGAAGGTGAGGGATAGTTTCCTCTTATTCCTCATCCATGCAGCTTCTGCAAAAGTCGTTTGCGAAAAGGCATACATAGCCTTGCGGCATGTTTACCTATCAGGCAGTGTCCAGTAATGACACTTATTGTACTATCGATATGCAAACTGTTGAGTGAGATCAATTTCTTAAGTCGGCTCTCACATTGAGGCAACATTAAATAAGCAACTAGCAATAGGAAACACGCAATATTATCGCTCACAGTTTTTTACATAGAATTAAATTAGAGGTCTCATATCAAAGCAACTCAATATCGGTCGAACGAAAAATGTTGCTGGTTGCTACAATAATTATCGCTACCGATACACAGCGCATGTTGAAAAGCAGCATAATATTGCTTCCTAGTAGCAATATTTGTCATTATTGACACATTTGCGCATACTACGTTTCGGGGCTCATTCGATACAGTTTTGAAATTGGGTGGGATATGTTCTGAGTTCCTTAGCGCAAATATTTCCAACATGATTTATTAAATTAGTAAATGCAGGGTGCACCCAAATATTTCCTTTTCTTTTGTCTTTTTTTTTCTTAAATGGAACCACATTAGAAACATCGAATCATCGGAGTCGTCGGATGACATGTTAGTTAGAAATTTCAGGCAATCCAATATTTACTGTTGCTTCGATGTGAGAATAGGCTAAAATAAAGTTGCGTATTGCTTATTGACAGTTGCTAGTTGCTTGGTTGCTTATTGCTTGTTTCCTCAATCTGAGAGCCGCCTAAAGCGTTCCAAATCCAGCTTAGGCCAAATTTGCTTTGTCACTAGACAAGTGATGCCACTTGTCCACCTAAGATTTGAACTCTCGATAGCATTCAGGAAGTAGGAAAAATATGTCTGAATAGTGAATTATCACTTGTATTCAAGTTTAGATTAATATAACTAAAAAATGAATTTTTTAGGTACAAACCACTTCTGATTTGGAAACACAATAAACTGATACTAGCCGTCATTTGAAATGTTGAAGTTTCAGTGGGAACACAAAATTGGATTTCGAAATTTTGTCTGCTGAAGTTGAATTTAGGTGCGGTGTAAATGTAAATTGCGGTGTAAGTATAAATTAAACTGTTCATAAACTTGTTTTCTTAATAGGTGCAGTTTGTTGAGATAATTAATTATCCTCCTCCTTAATATAATAACATGTGCAATTTTCTGTTTGTAAATGCTTAAAACGCGGTTTGCTCGCATTTCAGCAATTCGTTCGTTCGATTTTACGTGAATGGTCCTTAACTGTTTCTTGGTTTTTTGTTTCTGTTTGTCGTTGGCTTGGCGGTGGAAATGTGAAAAAAAACATTTTTTTTCTTTAGACACCCTAGGGGCACGCTCTCCTGAAAAAAGTGGCACGCTTTTTTTTCAGCGGCAACGCTGAATGGTACATGCCGTGTACAAGCTCTCTTTGTGCACTCTCTGTTGACGTCAGAGCCACATATATATGTGGCGTGCTACATACCGTGTACTAGCACCTTTAGACCCATGTGTTGTGTATGACCTAAATTATAAGCCTAACATTTTGCATGACTTGTATGCAGTGGATGACTAGGCCAATTATAACACTTTTACTTATTTGTTATCATATAATTTTTAATTAATTTTGGTGGGGACCAATGTCCCCATTTATTAGGCTTAGTACAAGCTAGAAATACAAACTTATAATACTAGAACTAAAAACTAAGACTTATAACTAGGACTTAAAGCTAGGGTTTAGAGTTAAGGAGACTGAGCTTAATGGAGGGAGTGCTGCGGTTAAAATCGAAAATGGAAATGTTTGAGTTTACCTTCCGGTAGCATACGGGAAATTGGTTCGTTGGAGCCGTAGGACGTGCGGTGGTTTGGTAGATAGAATAGGCGGGGGTGTCTTAAATTACGAGGGTTTGTATTGAAGAAGATTGAGTTGTAAAGAGACGGGCAGTCGATAGAGCCCGATAGGAGTCGATGAATGAAGAGAATGTCTGCAGTATCCCTGCGATCCTCAAGGCTATTCAAGTCAATGAGTTTGAGGCGGTCTTGATAGGGAGGAAGAATAAGGAAATCGTCCCAAGAAAGACCGCGGAGTGCAAATCGAAGAAAACGTCTTTGTATGTTTTCGATTCTGCTTATATGCACTTGCTGAAAGGGTGACCACGTTTGGCTGGCGTATTCGAGGAGTGGGCGGACAAAAGTGGTGTAGAGAGATCTAGTCACGTAGGGGTCGGAGAATTCCTTTGACCATCGTTTAATGAATCCAAGGGATGAATTGGCTGTACGTATTATCTCTTCGATATGCGAACGGAAATTAAGCTCGCGGTCGTACAATATGCCAAGGTCGCGAAGAGACTGTGCGATGGATATAGGGTGATTATAAAGTAGGTATAGACGGGGATTTGTATTTAATAATGTTCTTAAATAAATTTAATAAATTACAGAATTCGAAAGGTGTGTGTCAGAATGGAAGCGTTGCATTTAAACGATCCAGACCTTACTCAATACTCAAAGAGTTTGTTGACAAACTAACGCCGTATCTTCTGTTGAACTGGTCCATTTTCTCCCTAAGTGGTTCCAGTAACCCGCGTTGGATGAATTTTCCAATTGGTTAAGTGACATTGCAGAAATTGCTTGTTCCGTTGCAACAACAGTAGTTAGAACTGATGTTGACAAACGCGCAAAGAGGCGTAATAATCATTTTATACTGACGCTATGGCTCTGGCAATTCTCCCAAAAATAGGGCCCTCATAAAATGTCACGTTTGCAAGAACGATCATGTTTTTGATGCTAGCAATGAATTATAAAACAGCGGTCGCTCTGACCGATGAAATATCATTCGAAAATATAGTTTGTGTCATATACCTACACACATATTTACTTGAAAAAGCACAGTCATTCTCGATGCAGTTTAACAATGGGGTGTGGTATAAATGCAGACACCATTCTCTTTTTAGAGCTGTGTCAATCGTGATTGATTCGTTCTTTTTGACCCGATCACAATAAAGTATTGGTGATTGCAATCACATAACCTCAAGTCAATCGTTCATGGAATCAATACTTTTGTTCTGACTGGTTCATTTATCTCGGTTAGCCAGTAAAGAAAGAACGAAACAACACAATCCAAAAATCAATCGTTCACAGAGTCAATACTTTTGTTGCGCATCTGACTCGTTCATTTTGCTCGGTAGCGAGTAAAGAACGAACGACACAAGCCCCAAATCAATCATTCACAAAGTCAATACTTTTATTGCGCATCTGACTGGCTATTTCGGAGAGCAAAAAATAAATCGCTTGATTTGAAGATTTCTTGGACGTTTGTTAATCCACTGGCATCGTAGCCATCCTTTGATGGAATTTGTTACTTTATGTCTTGATAGAAAGAAGACGAATCATATTATGGGATAAATGCTATATTTATTTCGAAATGTCACCAGAAAGCCCTAAAATATTAAAAATTTGAGTGATTTCTTTTTTGCTTGGAAAAATTAAGATTTTAGGGCTTTCTGGTGACATTTCGAAATAAATATAGCATATATCCCATAATATGGTTCGTCTTCTTTCTATCAAGACATAAAATAAAAAAGTCCATCAAAGGATGGCTACGATGTCAATGGATTAAAAAACGTCTAAGAAATCTTCAATTGAGGCGACTTTTTTTTGAAATGGAACAATCGTTTCATCTCTTTTTTTTTTGTCTCTGTCTTTAGATAAACATGTTTTGAAGCTTTCATAAGTGATTCACTCTTACAATCTATCAGAATGTATCTGTCTCTACCGAAACAAAATTGAACGAATGATTGTATTGAAATTGAATGGAGCAATACAATACTCTCTCATTCTCATCTGTCATGGAATGATTGAATGATTGATTGAAATGACCGAATCATTTTTTCAACCAATACTTGAACGATTCGATCATTGAATTTGAACGATTGACACAGCTCTATCTCTTTTGCATAAATTTACAGGACATGATCATTGAGCCAATTACAACATTATATACAGAAATTTCGATCAGTACCGCGCAACAGTTAGATAATCAAAGCTCCGCCAGCATGAGAGAATGGTCAGCTATGCAGCCATCTGGATATTCCCTAACTGTCTGCAGCGAAAGAGTATACGCAAGATATTTATAGAATCTTAGTCTGAATATATATATATACACAATCAGCTGAATCGACATCGTGTAAAAATGGAAAACATTCCACGATGCGACTTCTAGTTTAAGGAGAATTTGCACTGCGTTTGCTTTCTCTTGTTTTTGAGAAAGTGAATATGTTATGTCCAGTGAGCAGCACTGGCTGATATACTTTAACACTTTATACTCGCAACCCTTTACCGAAACCACACTTCCTCTATGACACAGCTTAAGGAAAAACTTTCTGATGCGCTGAACCTCGAACTCAAGAAATGCCACTTTAGACATAAGATGCAATCAGACCAAATTTTAGACTAGTGCAGGAATAAAATACCCCTCGTTACAGAAAAGTAAAATATACATACCTGAAGAGTGTACGCAGCTTTACACTTCAACGTAACGGGACGATTTTTAACAACAAAAGAATTTTGTGGTTCATTAAGGAAAACTGGCAATGTGGATCCTGAATCTTTCGAACTGATTTTCGAACCGAATGCAGCTAAGCCGGTACCCAGGGGATTTTCTTCATACTCCTGATTTTTAAAAGTTTTCGAGTCTTCGCTTTCATCAAAACTATCCGGATATTGAAAAAAGTCGTGCTTATCCTCAGATTCAGTTCTTCCAATGTATTCATCGTTATTTAACTCTTCGTTTTCTTCATCTTCTAAGTTATGCGGCTTTTCTGATGGACTAGTAAATATTGCACTTTTCTCTTTGATTTCTTCATAGTTTGTATCGCTTAATATAGAAGGAACAGGCCCCAAGTCAGTTGAAAAATTTTGATAGTCAAATGTTTGGAGTTTTAATCCATTGTTTCCATTTGAATATAAAAGAAGGCACAGTGCAATAATAAAATCCAACCGTAGAGTTTGCATTGCAATATCTGGTGTTCACATCTAAGAAAGCTTCATGAGGATCTAACGAAAAAAATGAAAAAGAAATAGAATTAGATAAATACATATATAAGATAAGATAAGATATTAGATATAAAAAATGAATGGGTTAAACGATACATCGTTTACATAGACGTATCGGCATTTACCAACAGTTAATAATGCCCTTATCTATTTTAATTTTGTTTTTGATATATATTGCAAGGAAAACGAAATAAATTTATTTAATTTTTCGTGCCAAGTAAACGTAGTTGTGGGCGAGATGTAAGAAAGTAGTTTCCTAGGAAACCTCTTTTTTAAATTAGCTACAGCTAAAGCAGCTGTATAGAAAGTGGGTGATGGACTCATCCTTCCCGTCATCTCTGTAGCTTCTGCAGAAGCTATTGTATGACAGACGAAGCCTTTGCTTCAGTGGTGAGGTGGCTATATCCAACTATTTTATTAAGAGATACGCGGCAGTCTTTCACAGATTTAGATTTTGTTTCGCTGGATGCTAGGGATTTGATGGCAGCTTGGTTGTCGATGTATTTGACGGCCTCAGGGACAAAAGTCCATTATGGACTTGACTTCTTGACTTCGGTCCCGCAAAAATGGGGTAGTCCATAATTTATTTTTCAGAGATAGAAGAATATGTTATCATATCATCAGACATTTTTCAGACATTTTTAATTCCAATTCCACCAAAGCTGGCCTCAGCAGAGAAAGCTCAAAGAATGAAAAACATTTTTGAAGCCTCACTTCTTAATGCTTGAATATAGTGGAACCAACATAGGCATCGAAATTCGTTGGAAAAGGACTTCCTCTCCTTTGAATTTGCCCTTGATGATCGTCGCTTGAATCACATTGTTCATCAGTTTCTTGACGGGCAACCGCGTACCGTTGTACAATTTCGGATGATTCAGATTCCGCAACATTATTATGATCGATACTACCTTCAGCTGGAAATTATGCGGCAAAGTTACTGGCACTTCAAGCGAGTTCAGAAATTCCGTCGGATAGTTGGTCGCTTCATCCTCGTCGGTTACGCTGCCAACGTATTTGTACGAATGTATTTCTCCATCGATTTGACTTTGAAAAATGAAATTCAAGCAGCGAATAATAGCTGCTAGTACTGCTCGTTCACTAATCCAATCGAGATTTTTATTATTTTGTGCAATCCCGGGGAACACTTTGGTGATGAGTTCCTCCTTCAACGATGTGAACTCTCAAAAATGTGCCGGGAACAATATCAATCCAGTCGAAACATCAATGGGAATTTAGCCATTGCATAGTGCCAGCAGTTGTCTCGAGAACAGCCAATGGGTCGTTTTCTGCAATGCGACTCTCATGTTTGTGGTCAATTTCAACTTCTTGATGCCGCCACAAAGACGACGATTTCAGGCATGCATTAAGTTCATCAGGATGACGGGAAGCGTTTGACGAAAGTAATACTCGCACTTGGCCGGTTTTTTTATATAATATAAAGATTTTGTCCTGTCAAAATGAAATACTTTTCGTTATTATTATTTCTTTGTTAAACTTTTTTTCATATTGCTAGTTTTTAAGAACTTTTTCAAGACCCTAAACAAAATGAAAAAGATCATTGGTGTTTGCTCACTTTTGACGCTTACTGTAGTATACAATGTACATCTCTTCAGACTTGTTACTAGCTATCAGGAAAAGAGAAGTATATATGGTAAAACGAAAAATATGTACATAATATGTCAGTTGTTCGGAAAAAAATTAGTAAACAAAAAGTAATGATTCGGTTGGCAGCAGAATGCAATCTTGAGACGGCACTCAGAAATCAATTCGTTTTTGGGTCATAACACTTTCAGCACCACGGTCCACGGATGCAACATTATGCGATCATTTGATTATGAAGTACGTGTGCAGGTGCATTGTCGCGGTTGCCGAGTTCGGAGACGCATAAAGCCCTTGAAGAAATAAGGTAAGTACATAGATGTAATCAAAATAGAACTAATTCAGAATTTGCCGAACTAGCCGAAAATATTGCAACGGAAAGTGAAATTGAGTTACTGGTAGAATGTCTCAAATATGGCCCAGACTGTGAGCCATTGCACCTTTTCGGGTTAGTTGAAACTGAGTTCTCTTTGCAGAGATGTTGTTGCTTTGGGAAATACGCGTATATATACCAAGGACTCTACAAAAAACAATATTCGACGATCTACATACATACGGAACATTGCGGTTGGTTGGTTGAAAGTGGCTGCCAGCTGGGAAACGCCAACACCCTTAGACCGGCATAGGTCCATTGTGATACCACGAAAAAGGATCATAAAAGATCTTCCTACTATAGATGAACCATTTTGAGCTCTTTATAAAGCGTAAGAGGCTTCTGATGTCTGTGTTTGTCAGGTCGCCCAAGTCGTTGTAATGGAAGGCTCCTAAGTAAAGCTTCCTTCTACGGGAGTGAGCTGGGCAGGAGCAAAGAAGGCGAGGGATAGTTTCCCCCTCTTCCTCATCCATACATCTTCGCAAAAGTCGTTTGCCAAAAGACCTACTCTTACAGCATGTTTACCTATCAGACAGTGTCCAGTAATTAAGCCTATTGTAGTGCCGATATGCAATCTGTTGAAAGAGATCAATTTCTTAGAGCGTTTCCAATCCAGCTTAGGCCAAATTTGTGTTGTCGCTATAGACAAGTGGTGCCACTTGTCCATCACCTAAGATTTGTACTCTCGATCGCATTCAGGGCTCTAATCGCGTAATTTATCAGACTATCATCGTTGAGACGATTGTATAAAACGACCTCGTTTTAAGTTTGCTTCATATAACATCACAATCACGTCGATCAATCGAATCGTTCATCGTTTTCATTTTGAACAGTTTGAGCAGGACTGTAAACAAACTGTGACAACTGAAAACTAATAAAATTGGTATATTATTTTGTTTGTTTTGTTCTCGTTTATGTGAAAATGCATGTATACGTTGGAAAATAAGCATAGGCGCACGAGAAATTATATCGATAAGGTTTGTAAAGGAAGAAAAAGAAGAGGAAGAAGAGGATTTGTGCATGCATTTTGCTTAAAGCATTTACTAACTTTGCTTTTGGTGGCGCTTACAATCCAGGGTGGACAACGGCCTCAACCAACAAGCCTCTAGCTAGCTGCATCCAGTTACGCTCACCAAGATCGTTGAGGTCGCCGTCCAATTAAGCGCTCCACCTAAGGTTGGGTCTTCCTCTGCTACGTCGACCCTCACCCTCAGGGGTGGACTCAAAGACTCGTCGGGCTGATGCGTTGCTGTCCATACACGCTCCACGTGCCCCAGCCATATCAGCCGTTGTATCTTCAGCTTTTTGATACAAACTGGACCGAATATCGTCCGAAGATTCTTTCTCTTAAAACATCCAAGGAGGTATTCTTCCGATTTTGACAGAGTCCATGCTTCTGCACCATACAGCAGGACCGGGATGATTAGTGTCTTATATACCTAATACCTCGATGCTGAGACTCCTTTCTCGTTGACAGTATATTTTGTTTTGTCATCATTTACAGCCAAGCATTTAGTGAATGCAATTCTATGATTGCATCCTCAAAAGAGAACACAGCTAGGGTTCGAACTGTCTTTTAACAAGTATGAAGAAAATGGATTTTTGTCCTATATTTTCACATTTCATCACACTAATGCTAATGCAGTGTCCTTTGTCAACATTATGTATGCTTTTGATTGGAAAATGTTTCCTTTAATATTTATTTTACTTTTAAAAAACCTAAACATAAACAAAATACACCAAAAACGATGAAACGATTGCAAAATAGCCATCGTTCAATCGAATCGTTTCGACGACGCCATTTGACAGTATAATTGTTTACGTGAAGCAATAAAAAGCGATGATCGTCCTATCGATTCGACGATTATCGTTGTTTGTTTGTTATATGAAGTAGAAGTATCGTCGAGACGACGTCGTTCGATCGTTTTAGCCTTACGCGATTAGACCCCAGCTTCAGTTTTTGTTCGCAAGTAGCGATTAGTATCCTTAGGGTGCCTTTATCCGGCAGAATGGGTTGAGTCGTTCCTATTCTAGCGAGTTCATCGGCCTTACAATTCCCTGGAGGTGAATGTTGAACTGTTCGGCCATCTCCCTAAGATGGAAGAAAAGAGTGCCTCTGTAGCCTTTTTGACTCTTTCTTGGATGTTAAGTTTCCAACTATGCTTCCTATCCAGGATAAGGCTCAGATATTTTGCTTTGTCAAAGAAAGTTAGACTGTCGGAATTTTATATTTCCTGGTGAATAGCACCAGATGTATTTTGTGGGGGTCCACACCTAAACCACAACGACTCCCGGACTAGCTAGCTTATTTAAACATTTTATAGGAGTTCTTTTAGAATATTTAAGTATTTTCCTCAGACGGCTTTAGCAACATCATCTGCATAAGCGATCGGCGTGCATCTTTCACCTTCCAGGATTATCAGTACTTCATTGACCACCAAATTCCAGAGAAGGGGGGATAGAACACCACCTTGCGGAGTGCCTCTACTAACAGATCTTCTTGCGGACACCACACCCAGCTTTGAGTTGATAATCCGACCATTGCGCAGTAGATTAATCAGTTCGCAAAGTGGGCTGTCGACTTTCATAACTGAAAGCGCATCTGCTATCGTTGATGTATTGACGTTGTTAAAAGCAACTTCAATGTCAGGAAAGGCAATCATCGTATACTCCTTATGGAACAGGGAGTATTCCATATTACGTACTGGACATTTCGGAATGACCAAAATGAAAGCACTGGCGCGCGCTCGTATTACTGTTGCAATCAAATGGATAAACAAATTGAAGAGCTGGTCTTCAACTGCGCTTTATGCCAAGCACATCGGGGTGAACCCGAATGCAATTCCTAAAAACCGTTGCGTTGGTTGCCTCCAAGCAGGATTTTCGAAAGAGTGCATGTGGACTACGCGGCCCATTCAGGGGTAAATGTTTGTTTGTTTTGGTAGACGCTTTTAGTAAATGGCATGAAGAACGTTTCGTATACCGAACATGATAACCAAGACAACGATCAGGGTTTGCGAAGAATTTTTTGCATGTTTTGGGCTACTAAGCGTACTCGTGACCGACCATGGTACCCAATTCAATGCAAAAGAATTTCAAAATTTTGTAAAAATAAACGGCATTGTTCATAAATAAGCGGCACCATACCATCTGGCGACAAATGGACAAGCGGAGAGGTTTGCACAAACGTTTAAGAGCGAACTTAAATCCATAATGTATCCTGCAAATACCATATATCGGAATTTAGGAACAATTCCGATGGCATATCGGCGAGCAATCCATTCAGCTACGAACTACCGGCGATGATAATGTTTGGTCGCTAAAAGTCGAGTTTAGATTTGCTGGTGCCACAAAATGCTGTAGAAAACCTGGAATATAAGTTAACCGCAAAAACATCGCTGGGTAGGAGAAAGAGTTGCGTTCTGCGATTACTTCCCAAAAAGTAAGTGTCAGCTTGGCAAAATATCCCCGGTGTTAGGCAGCCTGCACTATAATGTAGAGTTAGATGATGATGAAGAGGCACGCCTATTAGATGCAGAAGGTGGGAGCTTAGTTTCCAAATCCTCAAGGTGATTACGAACATCGGTATTGTCCCACAATCAAAATCAATGCTTGGTAGTTGCAGAAAATACGGATTCTCAGGTCCCAATTGAAGAGCCGATTGTAGCGGATTCAGTCAACGAACCAACCATTCGTCTAACCCACATTCTAACTGAATCGATTTAGGCATGCCTGTCTGTCTTTTGAAAACACGATAGTCTGCAAACGAATCGACCTAGGCGAATGAAATTTTGTGAGAGGACTTCTTTTTACCGTCGTCAAATTGATATTGAAAATGGGTTATGTCGGTCAGGTAGCTCTGGTACATTCCATAAAGCCAATATTAGACCCATGTGTCTTTCTGTATGTTGAAAACAGGATGGCGTCAATTGTATATTGTATTCTTTTTGTATATATTGGGGCCGGTATAATTTTTACGCCAAAGAAGTATAACTTCTACACCGCGTATAGGTACATGTGCAGTACACGCACATTTTTATACCCTCCACAGGAAGGTATATTCACTTTGCCATTACGTTTGTAACGCCAAGAAGGACTAACTGGAGACCCTATAAAGTATTCTGAATCAGGATCACATTCTGAATCGATTTAGCCATGTCCGTCTGTCTGTCTGTTGAAAGCACGATAGCGTCCAAACGAATCGACTTTGGACGAATGAAATTTTGTGAGAGTACTTTTTTTAACCGTCGTCAGGTTGGTATTGAAAACTGTCTATGTCGGTAAAGTAGTTCTGCTACCTCCCATACAAAACTAATATTAGACACATACTAACTCGCATGGGAAACATTTTGCATGACTTTTATGCAGTGGAGGGTATCAAAGTATCGGCCAGGGCGATGATAACACTTTTACTTGTTTACCATTTTTTTTAGACAGCAAATGGTAATTATTACAACTTCTGTTAACCGTATGTACAAAAATTGTTTCGACATATTTTTGTTTTACTAAATTTTAAAACAAAAAATGTTCTTGTTTTAAATAATTTAGGCGTCCATAACTTTTTGTGGCTGTATAAAATTATAGAAACGTTTTTTAAAAGGTTTGCGCTGCTGAAATGTCTCTCTAAAATATACTATTTACAGTGGTTATACCTCCAAATCCAATTCGAAATGGAACTGCAGGAAAATCCACTTAAATGAGTATACCTCCTAGCTGGGACACGTTGTATGTAGGTATACAAACGAACAGTAAGTATGTTGGTACAGACGGCAGTCGATTATCCTTAAAGCACCGCATTTTTATATCATATATGTATGTATATTTCTCTACTAAAATATTTCAAATCTATTCAGTTGTGTATGCATTTAAGAACGAATCAATCTTTTTCTTTAATACAGATTTAAAGTAAAAACTTGAAAGCATTAAAATAATTTGAATATTAAACACACAGATCTTTGCTTTAACATTGCACGTCGGAAAAGCCAGATAAAGGCGTAGTTCCGGCATAGACAACTTTCAGAGCAGCAATTATTTTGCACAATGAAATCTCTAAATGTTCATCCCCTTGCCGCGACAAAGTAATTTCTCTTATGCACATATTTTCTGTTAAAGATTATTATGTATTTTATGGCTTCGTTCTAGAGCTTAAGTGAATTTGTGCGTATTTATCTACATACTTACAACATACAAGAAAGCTTGTTCAGTTTATGAAATAGAGCATTTCAATACTATCTCTATAATTCTATTTTGTTGCTCATACAAAAGCGTTTGCCGGGTTATATAACCCATTCTCCACTTAGGTAATACCTACATATATCTAATGAATGGGTTAATTTAGGAAGTCTTGCATTTTTCAATATTTCTCAATAATTAATGCCAAATACGAAATAATAAATGTTGTTTTTTTTAACAATTTGCGTGTCGCGTTAAATACACGTCGTTGTAGTCGAGATGCCTGTTTTTTATCTCGAGCCTCTAAGATTAATTGTAAAATCATTTAATTTTTTGAAATCAAAATAATACACTAGACAGCAAATAAATCGGACCACCTGCTACATTCGAACTCTGGATCGATTTTCTTTAAAATTATAAAACATACAACAAGTGATGGGACTTCTGCCACTTAAGTGGTATTTCTACCACTTTTTGCTCAATCCGAAATTCTACCACCCTCAAATCCAAATCTACCACTTTTTCAGTTTGAAAAAAAAGGAACGATAACGCAAATAATAAAAAATACCCACACACTATGACTTATTTTCCACCATACACGCATAGAAACCAAGTGGTTGAAAAATTTACCCGACTGTATAGAAATCATGAAAATCGGCCCAGCGGTTATCGAGCTCCAACGTCATTGAGTTTGACCCATAAAATGTTTTTTGTATGGGAGGCGCCAACCCCTTTTGTCTAATTTTGACCAATTTTCACAGTAACAACGGGCCAATACCTAAGATTGCCTGACGATCCCGACCGTCCTTTCTAAAATCGAAACTTGGAGAAGGCACATAAAGATAAACAAGTATAAATTGGCTTTTCCGAAAGATGGAACCTTTGAAAATGCCGACTTGTATGCATTCAAAAGTTTGAAAACCTATACATACCTAATAAAAATCCAAATACACTTCTTACAGTTTGTTCCAATCTAATTTTTTTTAAATTGCTCGTTTTTGCTAATTTTTTTTTAGTTGCTCAAGTCCAAGTTGATTTGATGACTCTTGTCTTGAAAAGCGTGGGAGGGTGTCGCTGTTAGCAGAAGAAAAGAGAGTTTTTTATTTTTTTGCGGCATTTCTGGTAGCGGCATTTCTATGTCTTAAAAATCTACCACTTTCAGGCACGTAGATAGGGGGGGCTTGAGTCGATGGGATGGATTGAATGGTCATCCATTTGGATCTGAGGAACTGTTGAAGCTTTTCAATCCGCATCTGTACTTGCCGAGGACTTATTTGAAGAACTTCATTGAAACAAACAACGCGTTCCAATCCAGAAACCTCTCCTTCTGAAGCCTATTTTAGAGTGCCGATACTGGTTTCTTGCATAGATTCGTTAATACAAAATCTTGCGGACAGATTCATGGTCAACGAAGACGTTCTAACATCGATCGTTTCAAGCTCTTCTCCCAGGTTTTGCTGCAGTTTAGCCTGAGCGAAAAGTTGGAAAAGATAACACTTTACTTTGATAATGCAATTTCGCTATCAGCTGTGAAAGTTGAGTACATTCTTTGGTGCGAAAAAAAAATCGTCGAGTGGCCCTTCTACCGAAGTTTTGAAATTGCTTGATTATGTGACCAGACTTACTTTAGACTTATAAATTTCTTGCTTACGGTTTTAGCAACGCTTGCAGTGACCACAGCTAGTTTTGAAAGAACCTTTTCAGCTATGAAGCTAGGCCTATGGTGTCTACCGCATGTAGCGCCACCTATTTATTTTTTATTAGCTATGAAAAAGATTGAAACAATGTCCCGAAGCGTTATGGAGAATGCAAGGTTAAGTTCACTTGCAATGATATCTGTTCATTCGGATATTATTGTGAATCCAGATAAGGTGATTGATCTCATATCCCCCCCCCCCCCCCCGGGGTAGAAAGTGTCTATAATCAATTTTTTTTAGTTTTTGTCCATCGTTTGCACAGCCTGGAGCATTCGATCGACGTCCAGGTACGGGCAGACCTTGGGTCATATCAGCAGCAGATGATCGGTATATTAAATTTACTGTTCTGCGAAATCGCCGCCTCAATGCAGTTCAAGTCCAACAAAGTCTGCGTGACGAACACCAAGTGTTCATAAGTTCAGACACTGTCAGAAGGAGACTTTCTGAACAGAACCCGACTCCAAAGAGAGCTGCAACAGGCCCGGCATTTACGCTAGCCCACTGTCGAGCTCCGCTTGAATTTGCTCGAGAGCATATGGATTGGACTTTAGAGCAGTGCGGGATGATGAACTCTTTACTGATGAGACCAGGGTGAGTGTACATGGAAGTGTACGACGTCAAAGAGTATATCGTCGCGTTGGTGAACGTTATTCTCAATGTTGCATCGTGGAAACTGTTATGGAGGAGATATGTAATGGACTGGGGCGCCATCTTCTTAACCGCACATACAGCTTAAGTTTTCATCGAACCGACGCGACGGCTCGTACACGTGAATTGACTTCTCATCGCTACATTACTGAAATCCTCGCACAACATGTGGTACCTTACGCAGGATATATCGGGTAGGATATGCAGTTAATGCATGATAATGCACGGCCTCATGTTGCTCATGTGGTGACGCAGTATGTAGGCGACGCACGTTGGCATTCGTACGATGGTCTGGCCAGCTCGAAGCTCGGACTTGAATCCGATAGAACACTTATAGGATGAACTGAAACGTCGGGTTCGAGCCCGGGTACTTGCTCCAACAAGGCTTCCAGAGCTGCGAATCGCAGTTGAAGAGGAGTGGAATGCAATTCCTCAAGACTTCATCGTCAGGCTCATGAGGTCGATGAATACAAGGATGCTGGCAGTTATCCGAGCAAGGGGAGGCAATACGAAATGCTACTGACCAAACATTTTTTTTTTTTTAATTTAATAATCCCAATGAGTTTCCATTCCATTTAATCAGCATGAAACGCATTTTCTCTAGGTACCACTTTTTTAGTTGTATCTATGTTTTATACTTTTAAAGAAAATCGAACCAGAGTTCGAAAGTAGCAGGTGGCCCGGTTTATTTGCTGCCTAGTGGCATAAGGGCCTTGTACGGACCTGCTTTTGATTTATATCGATCAATACATTTTGTATTAAGAATTTTCTTTTTTCCATCGTCTTGACTATTTGCATTGCTCCCAAATGGCAAATACCCGATTTTTAAATATGTTGTTGTCAATGGTCTTATGTTTCTTCCTATAGAAGAGTATTTTCCTGAACGCCGAAAGAAACACTTTGCTTAAGTTATTGTTAAACGACGGACAGTTGAATAGTTTGTATTCTTCCTCACGTCTAACTCTGGCTACATCCAACACGACCCTCGTTGTTCCCTATGGTTATTCCTTTTTAAGTTATTTCTCTATTGCAATTAATTATTCACGACGTAAATGGACACCTAAACGCCGTCCGGCATTATTGTACCTGATTACTCACTGATTTCTTATTAATACTGTACGGGACGTGCATACATTTATTGTGCCTTGCATACGAATTGGCCGCGTCATAAGATTCCTGCAAGAGAGGAAATCAATGACAACGAATGCTTATCAATTTCCAATTCGAATTTATATTATAGACTAGCAATGCAAGTCTACATAATTTTAAAATAGCATTATTATTATGTCAAAAACGACGCTTCTTTGCACTTTTAAATATGTAGATAGATTCTAACTTAGTAGGTATGACATGCGAATATGTACATTCAAACTTATATACATGCCTGTTGATCACACTAAGTACATACCAATCCCACATACAAACAGCAAATCCGGTGTACACTTTGTGATTATTTTAGCCTCGATTTTAGCTTAAAAGAAAATAATATACAAAAGATAAAATTCAATGCTTAATTTAAATTCCTGTGCCTAGATTTCGTCTGTTTGTGCGACTGAGCCCGTAGTTCTGACAGTACAGGCGGTGCGAACTGTCTGAAAATGAGCTAATCGTGATAGGGATCATGACGTTAACTAGAACGACTAAGATCTAGAATGATAATGATAAATATCGAATGCTGAGTGAAGACGCGAGGAGTAACAACGATTCTCGTTAGTTGGGATTTACCCTGACAATTTGTGTTAAGAAATCTTGTCGAATTTCAGTCTATGAATTATTGTTTCAGAGAATAGCATTAAAAACTCCTAGACACTTTGGTAGGAATGATAGCTATTTCGAACTACACCACTAATTTATCATCGGACTCCTTTCAATGTACAATGCATGTGCATAGTCTATCCGTCACTGAAGCACTTGTACAAAGAAGGGAAATTTGGATATTTAACAAGTGAAACGTTTTTCTTTTGTGGTACAGTAATCTGCGCCACTTGCATAGCACACCCAGTAAAGTCGGGTTTTTATCGCCCACTGGTCCCAAACCAAGCATGCTATAGAGACTTAATTTTTTTTAATAAAGTTCATTTAATTGTTGTGATTTGACTAGAAGGAAGATTTGAAACTAAAGCTTTAAGTATTAACAAAAAATTGTTAACGTGAACTCATATTTTTCTTTGATTGCATTTTTTTTTGTTAATTTCAACTACATATTTAGGCAACAAAAAAATAAAATAGGTAGAGAAAAAGCCTTAACCTAAGCGGCAAAAGGAAAAATCAATGCTTAAAGGACGCTAACCTACTTTTGCCAAATTGGAGCCGACACGTTATATCCATATTTTTAAGTAATGAGTCTTAAGGTGCTAGTACACGATATGTAGCACGCCACATATATATGTGGCTCTGACGTCACCGGATAGTCTACACATATGGCACACATATCGGTTTTCTTATGTAGTGCAGTGGCTACATAAAATTGTGCTAGTACACGGAATGTAGCACAGCGCGCACACATCGGTTGGCTGTTGGTTATTCGTTTATGATGATTATATCCGCAGTTTTATTGCCCTGTGTGCAGTCTTGCACTATAACTATAGGTTCTTTTTGTTCTATTGTTCTGTTTTATTGCTTTTGGGTGTCTCGCCTCGCGTTCGCTACTTTTATGACCCACAAAAAACTAAATACCATGCTGCTCGTACAAAACACACTGACACAAACTGAAATGCTGAAATACGTATGAGTACCTTATGTGAGTGGCACAAAAAGGGCTAGTACACGGTATGAAGCCATTGGCTCCATACACTGACGTCAAAATTACGTCACATATTACATATCGTGTACTAGCACCTTTACTATGGACAAAAACATGAATTGCTGTATACACAGTGTGCTTACTTACTAATGCGCAAAAGCGACTTATATTAAAAAAAGGCGTCAAATTTTCACGGCTCTTTTACAAAAATTAGGAAAAAATGTGGTATTGTAGTGGCTTTAGATGGCACGAAGATGTTGACTATATGCCACCACAATGAGTTCAATCTCCGCGCAGTATTAAAACACTATTTTAACTCTTAATTACAATTAAATATATTTGAACTTTAATAGAGAGAAGCCTGTTGCCCAGCACAATGTATGTAGCCGACCGCACAAGAAAGATTAAATTAAATAACTTCGTCGTAAACGAAGTAACCGCGCGACGACTCAACTAAAAAAAACCTAATTGTCAAAATGGGCGAACCAGGGGCCTGTTTCTCCGCTACTACATCAACTACATCATACAACATCGATTCTACACTACATCAGATACATTTTTCTGTTTCACACAGCACACTGGAAGTGTTGTATGATGTAGCTGATGTAGTTGATTTGACATTTTATACATAAAGGATAGAAAATGGAGGATTTTGATTTTAATATTTTTGACGACGATTTTGATTTAAATGTTCCTTGAAAGAATACATTTTAATAATATGGACGATCCATATTTTATTGAGAGGTTAAAATGACAAACATTTGTATTGAATTTTTGGTTGAACGCTTACATAGGTGCATTTATTTCTCACCCACTAAATTGCAACCATTATAATAATAAATAGTTGGCGCAACAGGCGTGTAAACACCCTGGCTATGGCCTAGCTTCTCACAACCATTCGTGGTAATCCAACACACTAACCACTGCGCTACTGCGGCCAGACATTATACATGGTCTAAAAAATATAAAAATAATCATAATATCAATAATTTGCTTTGTTAACACAAAATAAATAACTAACTTTCGTATATTTTTGCTTATATCCACTCATAATCTTAATTACAACACCTTTGTACCTTTGCTACATCAAAATATTTTGCTGTATGAACAATCTAGTATAAAAAGGTGTGAAACAGAATCATATATTCTTCCAATACTTCCAGTCGATTCTCCGTGCCTACACTGATGTAGTACAACAGATACTACAACGACTCTGTGAAACAGAATTGATGTAGTACAACTGTCAATTTGCTACATTGTAGCTGATGTAGTAGCGGAGAAACAGGCCCCTGGGTTGTGACTTTGATGGTTGCGTTCAGCGCACAAAAAATAATGAATATGTACGGCGAGCAATTTTCGCCTATCTCTAATTTCTTTTGAATCGAACAATTCTCGAATTAGATTCCTCTACATCTACATCACCCTCCCCCAATCGAGCATCCCCGGTGGACTTCATTCTATCACGACTTTTGTGTGAATCATTCTGGTCTTTGCACAAAACACCGTAGGCAGGCTTAAGTCTGTCGATTGATATTGAAACATTTTTGTTGTTCACTGCGACGATGAAAAACTTCCTCATACGTCGAACGACTTTGTAAGGGCCTTCGTAAGGTGCTGTGAGTCCGATTTTTACTTTGTCCACTCGGACAAAAACGTTCTCGCAGTCATGAAGATTTTTGGGTACAAAAATGTCTTGCTCACTCTTTCGCGTTTGCGTAGGTATGAGATTTCTCATAATGTGCGTAACTTTTCGATGAGGACGTCCGGTGACGTGACTGGTTTGGTGTCATCCACAAAAATCTCTCCTGGAAGCCTGAGGTTTTGCCCATACACTAACTCCGCGGCGGAGCAGTTAAGGTCTTCTTTGATGGCACATCGAATGCCCAAGAGGATAATCGGGAGTTCTGAGCTCCAATTGATTGTGTTGCATCTTGCTTTGAGTGCACTTTTTAGCTGAGGGTGAAAACGTTCTACCAAGCCGTTAGCTTGTGGGTGATAAGGTGTTGTGTGAATTCTGTGTATTCCAAGCGACTTCGAAAGTTCGTTGAACAATTTGGACTCAAATTGACTGCCTTGATCGGTTGTAATCTTCAAAGGTGTTCCAAATCTTGAAACAAAATTTTCAACGAATGATTTTGCAACTGTGTTCGCCGAAATGTCCCTGAGAGGGTAGGCTTCTGGCCAACGAGTGAATCTGTCAACGGCTGTCAGGATGTACGAAAATCCATCGGCTGGCGGAAGTGGCCCCACTAGATCAAGGTGAATATGATCAAAACGCCCCGTGGGCACTTCAAAAACGCCATGCTCTGATTTGGTGTGCCGATGAATTTTTGATTTTTGACATCCTACGCATGCTTTTGCCCATTCGTTGACTTGTTTGTTCATATTCGGCCAGAAGTACCGATCAGAGAAAAGGGCGTCAGCGACCGAGTTATCTTTGTCGTTTATATGTCGAATGTCACTGGTGAACTGAGAGATGAAATCTAGATGGCGTGTTTGTCTCGGACTTCTGTCTGTTTTTGTGGTAAGGCATATGTGAGCGGTTTGTGGTCGGTGAAGATTGTTACTTCCCGTCCTTCCACAAAATACCTGAAATGCTTTATTGCTAAGTAGATTGCTAGTAACTCGCGATCGAAGGCTGAGTACTTCGTTTCGGCTGTTGAAAGCTTCTTTGAGAAGAATGCCAATGGTTCCCACGAGTGTTTGTTCTTTTGCTGAAGCACCGCACCGACAGCAGTATCCGATGCGTCTGTGGCTATGCTATATTCGCCGTTGGATTTTGGGTGAGCCAAGAGGTGTGGGCCTCAAAACACTATTGAACAATTTTCTTTAAATTTAAAATACTCTGCGGTAATAATATTTTTAGATTACTGCCACTCATATTTTGTTTATAGAACTTTTAATTTCGAAAGTAGAAATTGTTTGATTTTTTATCATTTGTCACACTTCGATTTAACAGCTAATGGCAACATCTGGTGAAACGTCAAATTAATCTGTTTTTTGTTGGTGAAAATACTTCAGGATTAATTCTAAACTTCGTGGCATTAGTCTATGTAAACCGAGATGTAAACCGCAAAAACATAACAAATTGCAAGACAATTCATTTAAAATGCATTCATTGCCAACAAATTAAAAGCGACAGTATAAATGCGATGTGGGTGCAGTTGCTCAGTGGTTAGTGTGTTGGACTCTTGTGCTAGGGGTCACAGGTTCGACAAATTACATCTTAGCCCCGCCCCAGTGCACACTTGCCTTTTTTAACGTGCGGTACCGCATCGTCACCGCCTTTGCGTCTTAGCGGCAAAATGACGCATGTGTGCACAGCTTTACAAGATAACAAACAATGTACTGAAAGCGACCTCGAGGAAACCTGCGAGCCTTTTTCCCCACAAGAATAATGCGCGGTGCCGCAACGTCATCGCAAGTGTATGTGCACCACTCAATTTATTTGTGAGTACTGCAGGCACCGCGCGTTAAAATCCTGCATGTGTGCACCGGGTAGGCCTGCCAGACGTCCCGATTTTGGCGGGACATTCCCGACATTTGAACCATGTCCCGATGTACAAAATGTCCCGATTTTGTCCCGATTTTCTTTCCTTTTATTCTACTTCGTTTGAAAATGATCGGAAATAAAAAATAAAACAATATTAAAATGGTGTTACAAATCTTAACGACTATATGAAATTGCAACTGTTGCTTTGAATGCATTTATGATTTATTCATATGGAAATATGTACAATGTACATAATCATAAATTTCAAATTCAGACAAACTGTGGCAGTGTTGTATGTGGCTGTTGGTGTTTTTTGGTTCTAATAACGAATATTGTTTAGAATTTATTCGAAGCTTCGCTTTGGTTACAGAAGTATATAATGTACCTAATGAACTTTCCTACGTGCTCAATAGGGTAAAAAAACTTTTCCCCATACAAATTTAACCCCTCTTGAGCCCAAACAAAAATTACCAAAATCAGAAAAATTGGCATTCGCTATTTCTTATAGGTATATAGTGCTTAAGACGTGTTTGATCAGATGAAATATACAGCAAGGCGCGCAGTCAAGTGGTGTGGCAGTGGCGTGGTGAGGTGACCACGTGGACCAATGTAGACGCGCGGATCAAAGCGGAGTGGGGGCGACGTATAGTATTTTCTAGGTGGCGTGATGTTAGTCAGATAGTGGCGGGCGGATGGTGACGACGTGGATTTTTGGATTACAACTGAGAATTTTTGATTACCCAGAAACTAAAAACGTGCGAGACGACCCAGCATAGTATTCAACATTATGATAACATTTTATGAACTGGTAAATCAGTATGGCACCATACGTTGCTTGCCACTTCAGTGGGCGTTAAATCAATTTCATACCACTTCGCCGCTATTCTATCGTCACACCACTCGTACGTATGCCACCGCCACTTGGTCACCACTTCAATGCGCCTTGCTCCAGAATTTTCCTTCAGAAATTTTTTTCAAAATAAGTATTAGCTTCCTAGATTTTATCGTATGGGCTGGGCCAGGCTGGGCGTTGATCACCAATGGGCAATTAGTTAGGACAAACTGTTTTATATAAGAAAAGATGTCCTTAATCATAATTGACATGACTTCTTCTGGTTAATAAGTCATCGCAAAACTTTACTTTGCTACAAAAACATAAAACATGTACCCGTGGCTAAGAAGGCTACTTTTTAATTGCGAATATAGTTGTAAAGATTCTTGCAGATTATTTAAAGAAGATCTCATTGGTCAGATAATCTGGGTGATCACAGAATCCGTCGTAATTTTGCTACGAACCCCGAAAGAACTATCACAGAATCCGTTGTAGTGGAAATTTTTGCTACGAAATAAATTCGAAGCAAACGTTTCCACTACGTCGGATTAAATTCGTAGCAAAAATGTCCACTACGACGGATTCTGTGATAGTTCTTAGCAAAATTCCGAATACGACGGATTCTGTGATCACCCAGAATTATTTCTTATTTCTAAAATAAGTTCAAACGATAAATATATGAAATATGTTTATGTATCTATACCTAACTGTTAGACTGAAACTGAATATTGAAAGTATCTGAAGTACCTACTATTATTTCATTGGTGTTTTTAACGCATGTATAGGTAATGTTAAAAAACGTTTAGTTTTCCTTAATTGCGTGTATAAAAATGTATGTATTTTGTATGTCCTGATTTGTCCCGATTTTCGGGCCTTGGTGTCCCGATTTTAATAAAATTTCATCTGGCAGCCCTAGCACCGGGGCTTAAGGGTTTCTTTGAATTGCGTCATTTCTCGCGAATGTCGGACAAACACCCCAGAGTATGTCATGAAAAAGATTCTCAATTCAGTCGTTTGGACTCGGCATAAAATTGTAGGTCCCTTCCATTCGTAACAAAAATAAAAACTCACAAACAAATGATTGTGAGAAGCTAGGCCTAGGGTAGGGTCAGGGTGTCTGATGTCTACACGCCTGTTGCTCCAACTATTTACATTTTATTTATAAATACAAAGTAAATCAATGATGGTATGTCATTAAACAAAGTACCTAACCAAAAAATTTAAACAACTTTTGTATGATTGTGAACAAAAAGAAATTGTACAATTAAAAAGAATATATGTATAAATCAATCGTTAATAATAATAATAAGAAAGACTAAGATTAAAAATAATAATACATAGAAAATTAATTTCCTCCAAAATGCTACTTACCTAAATTATAGGTAACTTAAAAAGACAATAACTTTACTCATCACTACACTCTGCTTGACACTTTTGAGTCTAGGTAGGTACCTATGTGGTTTTTGTAATTACGTGCTGAGCTGAATATTACGTACTTTACTTTGCTGTGATAGATGTTCAATAAACCATGATTATTGTCAAATCAAAAGACCAAGCACAACTTAAAGCGATGTGTTGTAGGGTCAAGCTTGATCCTACTATTTTTACTGCACGACGACGCCTATTGGATGGGGTGGAACTAATTCGGCAGTAAACCATGTAGCCTATTTCACCAATTTACAAATTTGTATTTACAAGCATTTTTCTACAAAATTTGGAGAAAAATTGCTAATCAAAGGGCACGGTAGTGCCCCTTCCCTAGTAAAGGCACTAACCCTTTTTACAGGAACAAACTCAGGCTGTTTTCGATCTTCTAACTTCGGAACCAATTAAGCCAGAAACTTCAAACTTGTAACATTTACCAAGCTCATTAAAAAGGTCCACTTCACCAAATTTAATCTCTATAGCTTTAGTGGTTCTCAACATACAAGACTTCAAAAATCGCAAAAACCGTAACTGACTCACTCACTCACTTAGATGATCATAAAAATTATGAAGCACTTCCGGCCACCCTAGAATCGTGAAATTTGGCAGAATGCTAGATCCTGTGGTGCATACACTGGGAAAATTCCAAAACTTGAGATTTTCCATACAGGAGGCGTGGTATCCGCCCACTTTTGAAAATCGGTTATTATTTATTTTGGTCAATTCCAGTTGCCGTACAATGTTGAAATTTGGTAAAGCGATAGGACTTGCAGTGTACGAAAGGAGAAATAATATCAAAAATTAAAAATTGTCCATTTAAGAGGCGTGGAATCTTCCCACTTAAAATATGAATAGAAGTTAATCTACCTGCTGAATATAATTTTAATGAATAGTTTATAAGAAAGAAAGCCAAAGTGATGGTAGTCAGTGTCTATTGACATATTAAAAAAAAACTTTGCAAAAAGTAATGAAAGTGAAATCACACCAAAAACATAAATGTAAAAAAAAGAGCCAAGTTCTCTTATATAGAACAGCAAAAACTAGGTGCGTAACTAGGTAGTCAGCCACGAAAAGTAATGAGATCTAAATCGCCAAGTTCTTAGTTTAAGAAGGTTACTTGGCAAGTTTTTCGTTTATAACTTCTTCATATTGTACAATGTACAATATATTAAAATTTGAAAACTTGACAAGTGAACCTACCAATTTTTTTTAACATTTAACATTCTTAAACTAAGAACTTGGCGTACATTTAGATCTCATTACTTTTCGTGGCTGACTAGTTACGCACCTAATTTTTACTGCTCTATGTATATAAGAGAACTTGGCTCTTTTTTTTACATTTATGTTTTTGGTGTGATTTTCTTTTCAAAATAAATTTGGTGAAACCGAATTTGACTGTTTTTATACAAATGTGTAATTTTGTGAAATAAGGCACTGGAAGCCGAGTTGAGGACATGCGTCACCAAATCATCAAAGCATAAGCGCCCGTTCATAGAAGTACCTAGCAGCTTCAATACCTTGCGTGTAGTACTGGGTGTTCCTTACACCTTACACAATCTATGCGGGTCAACCCATCGGCTATTCACACACAAAAATAAATGCATATCTACCTACTTACTTACTACCTATAAAGTTTAATTTAAACTTGAGTAAAACTTAGAAGAGTTCTAAAAAAAACCAACGCGTACCCTTATTATTACAAACCAAGTGAATATCAATGTCAACGACCAATAGATGAACTTAGAGAAAATGAGTTGGGGTTTAAGTCAATGTTCTTCGGGGTATGTTGTATATTTATCTATATATATGTATAATCTATAATATAACAGATGTAACGTATGATGTATGAGCAGAGTTTGTCCCACACCACTGTTTTACTCTTATGTCAGGTAGGACTTTCTTACTGAACCAAGTTCCCTCATTATCCAATTATTTCATTACAGACATATGCACTATGCAGCTATGTGCCTCTTTTAGTGAATTAAGACAATTAATATTTGAAAGGAAGTAATTTAAAGTTGATGGACCGAGCTGCTGCTGAGATATCTACTCTATTAGTCAAGTCTATACACATATGCAAGAAAATAATTAAATGCGCACATACATACTCTTACATGATGTTGGCGTAGGGGTATATTTTATTTTTTGCTTAATAAAGACTTATTAGTCCTCTCGTTTGCTAGATAAATTGTGAGAAATATTATTTTCGAATGGCACAAGACATAATATGAAACTATTGTTGTGACAATAAGATATAAATTATGTATTTACCTACATATATTCAAGTTAACTTTGGCCAGTCACATCCTCATCAAACATTCTACTGTTTGGATATCTATATCCACAAAATCAAAGGAATAAAAACACAGCACTTCCACTATGAGACTACGTACAAATTAATCCCAAACACGATATTCACGTCATTTTATAAGAGTTATATATATAAATTTTGAAGTTTCATTTAATTCATCGTTTACAATATGCGGGAATAAAAATTGCTAACACTTTGTAAAAATAATAACAAAACAAAACCAACAATATAAAGCGAATACACTACCCCTACGCTACGACTCAACACTAACGACGGCAGATGTAACAAAACTGAAAGAGCGCGCAGTCATTTTCATTTTAAAAAAGAGTTCTTCTTTTTCTTTATCTTATTTCTTATTATTTATGAAGCATAAAATGAACCGATGATTATATGTTGTATGATTCTGAAAGAGCTCACTGGCAGCTGCGCTGTGATTCTTTCTTCTCACTCTTTCATACAATTGCGTACAGTAAGTAAAGTGTTGCGTTGCGTGGCGTTGATTTCCGTACTGTACCTGTACCTAGTCGTCAAGGAATTAAACAGGGCTGACACTTTCCATCTATTGTAATAAAGGTTTAATTTCTATTAGTACCTACTTTACGTCAAACTTATATAAATTATTAGGTAGGTAGGTATACGGAATCAATTGTTTCAAAATAAAGAAATAGTTGGCGCAACAGGCTAGGAACCCAAGGCCTAGCTTCTCACAACCATTCGTTTGTGTGAGTTTTTATTTTTGGGACGATTGGACCTACAATTTTATGCCGACTCCGAACGGCTTAATTGAGAAGCGTTTTCAGGACAGTTTGTTTTTTAGACGTTCGCGAGAAGTGGCGCAATGGAAAAAACCTTAAGATGTAATTTGTGTTTTTCCGGGAAATCAATTAAATGTTGATTTCGTTAAATTTATTAGGCTATGGAAAGAGTGTACGCGAAAAAATAAGCGAAAGCAAAAGCCAACATTTTAAAGCTAAAAGTTTAGTACGCTGCTCGAGCTAAAATTTAGCTCCCATAGAAAATTGTCTCCAAAGTTTAGCGGAGGTAAATTTAAGCGAATCCATTTAGCCAAGCGGTACGCTGCTTCAGCTAAAAAATCAAATTTTCATTTCATACTGTACTGCATGTATCAGTCACAATTTAGCGCGCCCATTAATTATTAAAGCTAAGTACGCTGCTCGAGCGAAACTAAATTTTAGCGGCTCTCCAATTTTTCTCTCCGAACATTAGCTAAAACCCTAGCTAAATTCTGACATAGAGTGCGCTGTGGATACAAGTGTCACACAAAACAGCCGTTCGATGAAAATAAATTTCTTCAAAAATTCATCGACGCGAAAAAGTGTTGCACTTTCTTTTCTGCTTGTCTGCTATTCATTGATCACAAATTTAACACTTTCAAAGGATTCCTCATCGAAGTATTCATTAAAAAACACTATCCTTATTTACTTTTCCGCAACACAAAAACAGAACCGAAAAAAAACAACATGATCTGTCAAAATTTAGCTTGAAAAAAATGTACCGAACCATTAATGGGCGCGCTAAATTGTGGCAGATACACACAGTACAGTCTGAAACGAAAATTTGATTTTTAGCTGAAGCAGCGTACCGCTCGGCTAAATGGATTGGCTTAAATTTAGCTCAGCTAAATTTTGGAGAGAATTTTGTATGGGAGCTAAAATTTAGCTCGAGCAGCGTACTAAGCTTAAGCCTAGTATCCTGCTCGCGCTTAATTTTAGCGAGTTTTTTTCTCTCCACAGCACAGATAAATGCTCGCTAAATTCGTTGTACAGGATATAGATAGGACACACACCCAAATTTGTTTGCCACATGTATTTTGGTTTTTGTTATTTTTTCACTTTTTTCCTACTGACTTACATCGATTATCAAGTATTCAAAGAAATATTCAATTAAAAAATTATTTTGTTTCGAAAATGTCAAAATTTATCGCCGATTTAATGTGCCAGGCAATTCTTTCGCGAGCTAAATCAGTGGAGACATTTTCTTGGCCGAGTATAACAAAATTGTACGTAGTACGTATAACACTCAATATTGTTATATCGGACTGACATTGGGTGTGTCCCATCTATATGAAAGTAAGAATTTAGCGTGCGAAACAGGATACTGCTTTGCTAAACTGCCTCGCTAAATTTTATCTCTGTTGACATTTTTGTATGGAAGATAAAATTTAGCGCGAGAAGGATACTGGAGTTCGGCACATTTTTTCAAGCTAAATTTTGACAGATAATGGTAGTGGTTTTCTGTAGTGTTTTTTTGTTGCGGAATAGTAAAAGAAGGATCAGGTTTTTCAACGAATACCTCAATGAGGAATTCTTTGAAAGTGATAAATTTTAAATCAAGGAATAGCAGACAAGAAAAAAAGAAAGTGAAAGGGAAATATAACTTTTTTTCACGTCGATGAATTTTTGAAGGAAGTTATTTTCAACGAACAGCTGTTTTCTGTAACACTTATATCCACGCGCACTCTATGTCCAAATTTAGCTAGGATTTTAGCTACTGTTTGGAGAGATAAATTGGAGAGTAGCAAAAATTTAGTTTCGCTCGAGTAGCGTAGATACTAATATTGTTTTCGGTTGGTCATCCAGAACCGTCCGGAAGAACTCTCCGCGATTCTGAATTCAAATCCAGAAGCAAATTTTTCTTATTTTCAGTAGAAGAACTGTCAGTTGAGTGCCAATCGAATGCTTTCAGATGCGTTCGGATTGCTTCCGGACGGTTCTGGACGACCAACCGGAAACGACATAAGCTTCAGAGCCCAGAAGTATCGAGTATAGTATATTTGTTGTAAATACATGCTGACGATTCTACTTTACTCGCTGTCCTAGGAAAGATGATCATTGACAGCCCTATTGTGTCCTCAGCGTCAGCAATTAAAAACCAGTTTCTATAAATAATATTGCGCTGTGGCTGTGCCAATCTGTTTCTCGTAATAGAAAAATTTTTGTATTTTCTGCACAGCAGTGGTCTTATTCACTGAGCTATTTTAGGCGTTTTTTCTTTTTTAGTTCAGAGCTGAGCACATAGCTGTCATATGGTTATTTATTAATTTGGTTTACCTTCTGTGCCAGAACAACAAGGCTCGCCCGTCACTTCAACTATTTTCTTTGCCCTGCTTTTTTTTGCCAAAATGTGACTGTATGCTTATTCAGCTTTTTACGCAGCTTGCTCAGTAATTTTTTTCTGAGCTCAAAAAGCGCACTCTGACAATTCTCTCAACGAAACAAGAAACACACAATCTGAGCTAAAAAGATACAAACGTTTTTTTGACAGTTCAGGTTCAGGCTCTGCTCTGAACTAAAAACGAAAAACGCTTTTTTTGCGCTTTTGAGCCATTTTATTTAATACGATTTCCCGTAAATCCTGATGGGTAAAAACAGCGACCCCTATTGCCTATTATTAGGTAATAGAAAACCGTAATGTTTCGGCAATTATTGTACAAATATATTGTAGCCATTACATCAACCTAAATTCAGCAAATTCTAACAAATTGTGGGCATAGCCATACCACAATCCATTCTGGACAATTATTATGTAGCTCAATTTTATAACTTCTTAGCGCGACATCTACTTTTCAAGCTCTGTCAGAGAAAATGAATATATATTTATCCCACTTTAAAATGGTCCTATACCAAAATAATTTCCTGTGCCATAATATTTTTAGAAATGGTTGAAACTTAGGATTTTTAAGCTATTTTAAAGATAAAGGTGTGGTGGAAATTAGTAGATCCTATAATGGTACTATGAAAATTATTTATGCTGTATGAATTTGCTATGCTATATCCATATCAATATGTATTCCCATTATGAAATATTTTTTTTTGTTCATATTTTTATGATTTGAAAATTAAGTTCTGCGTTTACTGTGTGCTGTGCTGTGAACACAAATAAAGTTTATGGTAGGTATTCCGAGATTTATTTGGTCAAAGACCAATAGGTTTGCAAATTTGTAGGTAGTGTGTAAGTGTAACTACATATTCACAGTTCAGAATGAAATTTTGTCAGTATGCGCTCATCATATTGCCAACAAATTAAGCAAGTGTATACCTAATTTTACATGCCATAAAAAAATATCTATAAAAAAAAATTGAGTGGGGCAGTTGCAGCTGCATTGCTAAGCAGCATCCTTTTCCGCACGCTAAATTATGTCGTTTTTTTTATTGGTCATCCGCTTCTGAAAGCGTTCGATTGACACTCAACTGACAGTTCTTCTCCTGAAAAGAAGAGAATTTTGCTTCTGGATTTGAATTCAGGATCGAAAACAGAAGCATTAAACATTCATACACTAAAAACGTCAAAATCGTTTAATGTACCTAATTTTGTTGTGTCGCATTTGATAGTTTTGCATTTAAAATGGGCACATTCAAGTATCTAGTTGACTTAAGTCGACTAGATTTGTCTGGACTAAGTGTAACCTGAACGCAAAAACTAACTTAATTGGTCGTGAACGTCAGAAGATCTTGACGGGGGGAGCATCTAAAGGGTATTCCACTCCGAAAATCGTCACTTTTATTATCATTTTTAGATTTATTTGGTTTTGTTTGTTTTGGGTAAGTATATCCACTAGCTTTGTGCTCTCTCAAGGCAAATTTGAAATGTCAAATTCTCCGCCGATGACATATAGAAATGTCAACTTAGTACTCAGTCACGAAATTCGTGACTAGATTCGTCGGCTACCCCTCCATAAACGTCAACAGAGAAAGCTGCTCACGTGACGAATCCCAGCCAATAAGAACTCAGAAACATCAAGTCAGTCACCTGTCAGACTTACTAAACTAGATACTTGAACGTCCCCAATCAGTTTTAGTTTCATCGTTTCATATAAATGGGACGTACTAATATCAGTCCAGTGCCAGTCGGGTATTAAAATATTGTGTGTTATAAGTATTGACAAATGTACAAGTTAAGTTGGCCTGCGATGTCTGGTAGTGAAGAAAAGATTCAAGTATTGTTTATGAAAAATAAAATAATCCCGGGTTCACAAAAAATATGTTTAAATCGTTTAAAAGTGGAATGAAAAACTTGTTTTGGTTTCGAGTAAACAATTTTGTTTTTTGGATAAGACTCTTTTTTAAATGATTCTTCAAATTATTGTTAATATTCCATTTATTGTGCAGCATTATCCCAAATACCAATAGCGGATCCAACTAACTGAGATTTATCTCAGACTTTCTCGATAACCATCTGCGATATTGCAGAATATTTTAGCGGCATAAAACGCTCCATTTGGGAAGGGGAAGAGCTCGTCGAGGCTGGTTGGGTCTATGCTATAGGTGTGATACAAGATCCAGGAAAGAGTGAGGTAACTGGTCTGGTCATAAATGCATTCTCGATGACTTCAAAACCCCACGAAATCAAACTAAGAATCTTGTTAATGGTTAAACCATTTTGTCTATGTGAGTTGGACCACACGCTCGATCCAACACTTTTTCTTTAGTTTCCATTTACTTGAAAATTGTAG
Organism: Cheilosia soror; assembly: GCA_949372485.1. NCBI lineage: Eukaryota > Metazoa > Arthropoda > Insecta > Diptera > Syrphidae > Cheilosia > Cheilosia soror. The sequence continues at coordinate 25,110,149 of OX443564.1, forward strand.
GTATTTATTATTCACAATATTAGCTTAGCTTCTTTTCCATATATTTTTTCGCTGATCTGTCAAATTTGTATGTAGGGTTCAAATTGTCGCCACTAGGGTACACCCTCCATTTCTCAATTACGGACCATTTTGTTATACCTACTCGGCTCAGAATAATAAGTGGAGCATTTAGCCAAAGAATTCACCGGTGCACTAATTGCGACATTTCCGAAACAAAACAAAATACATTTACCAATAACATATATGTGTGCGTGTTCCATCTATGTATGTGCTGAATAAAAGCGAGAGCAGGATACTGAACTTAATCATACAAAATGAAACAGCTCAAAATCTAGCTTAAACGCGTCTAAAGTTCCATTAAAAGTCATTACAGGAAGGCTTGGCTTTCACTTACACTCACAAATAGGATAGTGGTTACGATTATTAATTACCTTCTATAACTTAATTGTATTGTACTTAATATTGTGCAATTGCTGAGTGGACGTTTTTGACGAAAAGAGCATATTGGAGCAAATTGGAATTGGAACTAAATAACAATTCGAAAAACCAAAAGATGCAGAGATTTGAGTATTTGGGTTGGGTGAATTCGGTAGATAGCTCAGTTTTATGCTTGGATGAATAAAAAGAATTTAAAATATACCAGACACCTTGCATTAACTTTATTATGAGCTGAAAAGTTTTATTTCGATTATAACCAAACATACACTAATTTTAAGTGGTTGGGTGTGTATGAATCGGACAGTAGTTGATTGGCATCAACCTGGCGGTGCCCAGCTGTTGTAACTTTTCATACATATCAGTCACCGGGTACTGGTCTGCCCATCCGGGCGTGACTTGCTGAATTTATAAGCGTGCGTGTTGAAATTGTAAACGAAGAGAATAGCAACACTATAATGCTCTGTCAGAAAGATGGAGTCTCAGAAGTCTTAAATGAGCTCCTCAGAAAAAGGACGTACGGCGGATAAATTCATTAGACTGAAACAACGGTGTCGTCAATAGTCAAGATGACAGTTAACTTACTTGAGCTACTTCTACATATTAGGCGCTGAGGTCAGTAAGGAGTTCTCAGAACTAGTCAGGGTCCTGAAACAGACATGGTGGCGGATGAACCCTGGGATGCTTCAACGCCCATGCCGGCAGCTCTTACATCCCCGAAGTGGGTTAGTGACACCGGAGGAATCCGGCCCCTTTCGTCCAAGGGGTCCAACAAAGGGCCTGGCCCTCCAGGTTGGGGGTTGCACGCCAGGGTAACCGACTGCGTAAAACCACTATAGTTACGAAGCAACAACAAGCCTCGGATACGGATGATTTTACTGTTGACGAACCCAGCAAACGAAAAAAGGACAACGAATTTCGAATCTGCAGGTGGAATGTGAGGTCTCTTAATAGACCGCGTGCAGCCGAACAACTAGCGGAGGCCCTGAACTGCTATAAAGCATACCTAATCGTCATCCAAGAAGTGCGATGGGATGGACCGGGCAAGAAGAGGATGAAAGACTGCAATATTTATTATGGCGACCGCTATCGGCAACAAAAACAGCGCTTATTTGGATGTGGATTCGTCGTTGGAGGCAGACTTAGGCAAGAAGTCTTAAGTTTTAGCTGTGTGAACGAGCGCCTCACGACAATACGCATCAAGGCTAAATTTGGCAACATTAGCCTAATATGCGCCCATGCCCCCACGGAGGAGAAATACGACGACACCAAAGAAAGATTCTACGAGCTCTTAGACAAGACATACGAGCAATGCCCTAACTATGACATTAAAATCGTGAAATGTGATTTTAATGCTAAGATAAGAAGAGATGGCATCTTTGGTAGTACTGTCGGAAATATTTTGTAAGCTTAAAAAAAAGACAAAATATAAACGAACGTACATTTGTATGATAACTCAAATAAATGTTATTTTAATTTAAAAGAAAAGAAACCTAGCTAGTTGCTTCATAAATAGAAACAGTACTGGAACGCTACATATCTTTCTTCAATAAGAGTGGGCTTTCAATATTTGTTGTGTGATTGTAGAATCAAGTCTATGTGCTGGAGCACACATGCCTTTCCATGTATGTCGTGTCGGGCAGACGGGTAGATTCTTAGGTTAGTTGAGGAAAAAAGGCGAAAATCCCTTTTCTCTTCTACTCATTTAAAATCGACCTGTCTTTCCCGACACGACTTTCATCGGAGGGCAACTTTTTTTTTGTCGGGTTATGAAACCCTTCACTGAGCGCACTCCGGCGCCATTGGTCCATTGTTCCACCAAAAAATCTTTTTGCGCTAAAAATCAGCCACCTAATTCGAGCAAAGGTAGGACAATAACAAAGGAAATGATCTAAAGTATCGGCGCCCTCTCCCCAAGCCTCGCGGACAGTGGTATCATCATACTTAAGTCTAGCATACTAGGATGCTTAGCAAAAGCGAAGTGTCCCGTAAGAACGCCAATAGGTTTTCTGCAGTAATTTCTACTGAGAGACAGCAGGAACGCTGCAGACTTCTTACTGACTTCCCAGCAGAAGCTGCACACGCACTTCCTGGCGTGCGCCTCTTCCGTTTTGCCCTGTTTGAGTCGAAAGAACAGTATAGAGAGCGTTGAGTCCAAGAATTGGTCGGTTCCGGTTGGAGTACCTACCGGCTCATTCTTTTCCGCTTCGCCACTGGAAGCGGATAAAGCTCAGCGCTTGTGCCTTCAGCTGATTGAGCATCTATGCGCCGCGCGAACGAAGCCTTCTTCCTTCTTCTCTCCCTTTGGCTCTTAGTCGGAAGCCCATCGGAGTGCGCAGCTTTCGGTGCTCGTTCATTAGATGCATTCCGAATCAAACCATCAGCCGCAGCACTACGACCAACTACCCAAGTAATTGAAAGACATTAAGCGTACCGCCACTTTCTCTCTCCTTCCAGTTCATTTTCCGAACGAGTCAGATAATGAACTGCAGAAATCTTCAGAAACGAGCACTGGACGCAGACCTGTATCATCGCCTGAAGAGACGAAGCTCGTTTTTAATATCCAGAATTGCCCCAACCGCAGTCGAAAAGATGTATTTTCACTTTCGTGAGTATCACCTGGAGTAATATAATCCATAGATTCTTCCGAAATACTTTTTTTGACAGGTTTTACGTCGAAGTCAAGACATGAATTTTAGTCGCCTCTAACGACAGGCATGCCTAACCTATCCCGGGTATATTCTAACTCCTACCCGAATTGGGCAAATAAGGGCACTTTAGTCTTCGGTGGAGCTATATGTGTAGGTAAGACTGGGGATAAATCTTCGTTCTACAGATCCCAAACATAGTCAGCGGCAAGTGATCTGAAAAAGTTTCCCATCTACCAAGTCAAATACGGGCATATTTGCAGAGGTTGGCTGCAGACTCATTACTGCCAACGACCCATGCCAGCTCGTCGTTGTAGACTCTAAAACTCCTTCCATTATTGCAGTTTGCCAGCCTGTAGTTTTATCTTCAACTCCTCGTTTCGGAAATTAATGACCGGGAGCGGGAGGCAAAAGTAGCATTCATAGAACCTTTTGTTCTAGTATTAGAATTAGGAATTAGGATCACCAATCAAGATAAAGTTGTTGGGGCTTACTAAACATTTTTAGCGTTCAGCTTAAGTTTCTTGTAGGTTACAATAGATAATTTTATATGGAAAACTATCGCTACTGTGAAGCTATTCAACGCCTTAACAATAATTCCAAGATAATCTTAAATACATATATAATATGTGGTCACAAGGTTTACGATGACACACAGAAAATAACATAAATTAAATCCAGCTCTTTGTGGAAACCATAAGAATGATCTTATTCAGAAAAGAGTTGAGTACCGGAAAATCTAAAAAATCTACGCTGGTATCAATATGCACTTTATAAGGTTAGTGTCTACTATCCTAAATATCTAATACATATATACATAATTATGTAGGTAGAGCCCAGTGATGAAAATCGACTTTTCTCAATTGTACTGAAAACTGAAAATAAATTGTACTGAATAGTACTCAAATTTCTTAAATGTATTAAACCAATCGAAAACATAAAAAATAAATATTTTATTAAAAAAAAAAAAAAAAAACAGTATCAGTATGTTCGGTTTTAATACCCCCTTCAGCATTTAATAATTGTTTTGTGTGCAGGGAGGTACCGGAAGAAAGAAGTCCTTTTACAAAATTTCATTCGCCGACGTCGTTTCGTTTGGTTGGACTATGGACTATTTTGTGTTTTTAACAAACAGACAGACCGACACAGATAGACAGACATGGCTAAAGAATTGCACCTTGATTCAGAATATTTATGAATGACTTATGGGGTATAAGAAGACTTCTTCTTGACGTTCGAAATGTAAGTGTATATTTACCTATACCTACCTGCCAGTGAAGGGTGTAATAAAGGCGCATTTAATTGAATCTAAATCTTAGTACGCAGTGCTCTTCAATTTTTCTCTTCAAACATTAACTAAAATCCTATAGCTAAATTTTTACAAAAGTATTTTTTTGGGAAGTGAGTATAAAAAAACCGAAAGTGAGTATAAAAGTTTTGCATGTAAAAGTAAAAGTGAGCTTGCTATAGATTCTCAAAAAAAATACGCCTATAGCGTGCGCTGTGGATATAAGTGTCACAGGAAACAGCTGTTCGTTGAAAATAACTTCCTTCAAAAATGCATCGACGGGAAATAGTGTTATATTTTCGTTGCATTTTCCTTTTTCCTTGTCTGATATTCCTTGATCTCAAATTTATCGCTTTGAAAGGATTCCTCATCGAGGTATTCATTGAAAAACCTTATCCAAACACAAAAAAAAAAACAACATGATCTGTCAAAATTTTGCTTGAAAAAAATGTGCCGAACCATTAATGGGCGCGATAAATTGTGACAGATACATGCAGTACCTACAGTCTGAAAGTAAAATTTAATTTTTTAGCTGAAGTTTAGTACGCTGCTCGAGCTCAATTTTTTCTTTACATAGCTGTGGCAGCCTTAATTTTAAATAAGACTTTTAGATTCTAATAGTTCTTTAGCTTTGATTGTATTTTTTTTTATAATAGCTATTTTCATAAGAAAACATTCTTTAAACGTTTGCGGAAGAATAAGAATGAATACAAAAAGCACCATGGACAATGCGGTGTAGGATTTGAAAACATGAACTCGTTGCATTCATTTTGCACAAAGCCCATTTCAGCCCAAAACTCCGAATAGAAGTATGTTCCTATACATATTTCTATTGCAGTCAGAAGCTATACCTATAAAATTCATTACTGATAATTTCAATACTTTTTCACCAGGAAACAACCTTAAGACAAATTGGACCATTGAATATACTTGATCGTCCAAATGGTAGTTTGCGAAAAACTTTGTAATGAGTTAAAAAAAATAACTCAGATAATCTTTTGATAATCTTTTTTCCACATCTTTGACAAGTTTCAAAAGTCAGTTTTGAATTCAGGATTTTTAAACAAAGGAGTGCGTTCAGCTTATTTTTGTTGGATCCTTTGATTTAAAAGATATAAAAAATCTAAATTTCAAAAATTTAAATTAGTGCAAATCGTACCGAAAATTGGGAAGTGGTACTTGCGTACTCAGGAAAGTCAAATTGTACTGAATTCAGTACAATAGTAAGCCTTTTTGCAACTGTGGTAGAGCCACATATTCCTATAACGAGTAGCAGTTTGTATTAAATGCACGAAACAAAATACCGATGCCATTTCGTCGCTCTCGCTACACCAAAATCCAATCTCAAACAAATGCTATAGAAAAAACTTTTTTAGTAACAGATATCATCTATCAGCGGATTTTTTTCTTTGTTATGGAAATATTTGGCTGCCTCGTAAACTTTAATGCCAACTACCGAACTTATGAAACCAACCAACAACAATTGACTTGGTTTCTTAGAGCTGCGCATTTGTGAAATGGGACTTTTTTCTAATTGGGTCGAAATTCCTCTCTAACAAGGAGTAAGTTGTGCTGAAATATGTCTGTTCTTCTTCCTTTTCATTCGCTGATACCACCTGCGACCTTCTTGGCGGACAAAAGTAAAAAAAAAAAAAATACGTAGGAATGGGTATGTACATGTATTATGTATTCTAAAAAATACTACCCGTCTTACATAGTTGCAGATTCCTTTTTATATATTCGAAATCCATATCACAGTCAATATGTACCTACGAATACATAAATATTAAAAATCAATGTGTTCGATTTTATAATCAGAGTTGCCGTTTTATTTTCAATAGTAGCCACAAGCCAAGCGCTGATTAAGTTCTATTTGGTAGACATTTTATTTTATTAATCAAAGCTTTAATAACCAATTCTAAAGGTTAGAAGTTAGTTCCCTCTTCATATTTTTGAATGTGTACTAAGCTCCCACCTCAATCAATTTTCACCTTCAAATGCGGAACCTTCGGACTCCGTCAGAAGGGATAGGCGGGGGGTTAGACTGTTTCGGTCACCCTTCGTTGATTTCTCCTGCCGCAGCCTACCCTGATCTATACCAGCCCTCCTTCTTACTAACGGACTGTCAGAGGCTACCAGCGGGGGGTTAGACTGATTCGGTTACCCCGAAGACTAACCGCCAACAGAAGAAGGTGACTACATCAATCAACCCCATCTCTACAATTCGAGAACCCCGTCAGAGGCAATAGACGGGGGGCTAGACTGTTACGGTCACCACTCGCCTTTTCACCGAAGACAAATCGCGACATCTACTATCGGTGCCATGCAGCAGGTTGGAGTTTCAATCAAGCTTTTCTGCTCAGTACCAGTCTCTGTCATGTGGACTGATTGTCAAAGGAAAATAAAAGGGAGGCAGACTGCTACGGTTGCCCCTATCCTTTTTCCAACAGATAATCCATCCACTGACTTTTTGGTCAAGCAGCTAAGCAGACTAGTTGAATCAGCCACCTCTGCTACGCACCAGTCTCCCTCCCTAGTGATGGCCGCGTCAGACGCAATAGGCATGGGACAGACTATTACGGTCGTCCTCTACCTTGACCCGAAGACTAAGCCGCAACCAGGTGAAGAAACTTATAAAAGTTTACCTCTCTGGTAGGATACCCGCAAATTCGCAAATTGCAACAGAATTCCTAAGGTAACGCCCGACACAAAGAACTGTTTAGGCCACTTCCTCCCCCCCTCCCCCCTCTCGTGGTATCACAATGGACCAAAATTATGGTCTAAGTTTGTCCCCTTCGGGACATCAGCCACCTTACCTAACCTAACCTAAGCTCCCACCTTACATGGGAGCTAAGTAGTTCACTTCACAAAAGTAGTTTTATTTTCGACTAAGTGGGAACTGAGTCCTTCAGTAAACTTAGTTCCCGGGACTTATTTCTTTGCAGCGCTCCCAGCTTTATTAGAAAATCTAATGGTGCGTGGGCCGCAAGTAGTGTGGAAGTTTTAGAGGCTTTAGTTGAAGCTCATTTTCCGGGAAATTAGCACTCCAATGATCTCGATACCTAATGTGAATTACAAGAACGCTGATTTGCCAGTTGAAGTAGAAGTAGCCACTCTTCACATGGAAGTGTATTGGGCTTTAATGTCATTCGCACAGTATAAAGCGCAGGGCTCTGATGGCATTCTGCCAGCTATGCTGCAAAACGATACATCGCCTAAAGTTGGGCTAAATTTCTGCAGCATGGAGGGAAGTGCGATAGTGGTTTTTATACCCAAAGCAGGCAAACTAAGCCATACCTCAGCGAAAGACTATGGACCTATTAGTCTATTGTCTGTGGTATACCTACATAATATACACAAACGCAAAATCGTCAAACCCCAAAATCCCACCTTTTTAAAAATACCCGAATTGACTATCCCCAAATTCAAAATCCACCAAATACAAAAACCTCAAAATGGTAATTCAAAATATTTAAAGAAATTTTCGCTTACCTAACCTTGCGCCTACTCCAAATCCAAAAGCGACCCCAAGGGGGGTTGCAACATGCCCCCAATACCTATTTTACTGTTAATGCATTACTGTTCGCATTACGTGATTTGCCTTGGAACCCCGAAAGTCTTCTTCCTCCCTACATAAGGCGATTAAAGCTGCTGAATCTGCAGTCTTTCGAAAAACAAAGAGCCATATCCAATGTTATATTCCTGTTTTGCGTTCTGAAGATTGGTAACGTCAACTCCACATAATGTTCTCAATTTCGTAAACATCAATACCAGACCGAGGACAACAAGGAACCCAATTTATTTTATACCAAAGGACGTCTCGATGTACCTAACTATGAGAGTAATGGCCCCATCAATAACCTGTTTTTGTTTCCGCTTGTAGACTATTTTCCAATACCTAGCAAGACATTTACAGAAGTCTTTGATCAGATATTCTAAATTGTTAGTTTCTATACATTCTGCGTCATTCAAGGAATTGATCAAGTCTTGTATTACATGATTACACATTTCCCTATCCGATCCTTTACAAGACAGCCAAAATCTCAAACCACTGTGCAATGGCTCAAGGATCTTTTGCGTCTTTATGGTACCTATTCAAGACCAGTACCTGCCCGGTTGCCTCGTTTCGACCATAAAAATGCCTTCCATGCCTTTACCTTAAGTCCTTTATTTTGTGCTCCTCTAACCATTCTGTCATTTGCGTCTCGCAATATGCAATTAGGTAACATCCCACTCTTGAGCTTGTGCTCCCATCACAGGTGCGTTTCCTTTACAATGGCGTCCCAAAGTTTAAAAAATATATATTTTTTTAGAGTTCTGGATAGCTGGAGTTCTAGAGTTGTTGATAAAAATTTAGAAAAAGTTTTGTTCATTTATTATTTTTTAACTTTCTCGTATACGTAGTATCTAAGAGAAAGATATTGTTTTCGTACAAAATTTCTAACTCGAGATTTTGATCAATCGTAATATCATGATGATAGGGGAACTCAAAAAAGTGGATCTCGCAATTCTGTCCGTCCGTATGTCTGTCTGTCCCACCCCTGGGGAATCTAAACGCTTGGACGGATTTGCTTCAAACTTCGTATTTAGAGTTTGTAGGCTTCCCGCTCGGGATGCTTTTTTTTTTATTCTATCCCTAATATTAACGGTACCTTCCATATAAAATTTTTACGAAATATGACGAAATATGCCTAAATTTTGATTTTTTCGAAAACGGCTCTAACGATTTGAACCAAAATTGATAGTTGAGTTAATGTAAGCATGCTTAATATGACTGCATACCCAGTTTTTCGGTAAAAAGTCCAGCAACGGCAGTTTTAAAAATTGGCTTTTTCTCGAAAACGGTAAAAACGAATTTAAAAAAAAATATTTTTAAGGTACTATTGCCATTCTTAACTTGATAGCAAACTCAGTTTTTCCCTAAAAAGACTACGTCCTTTGATATCCACCCAAATCCCTAATAAAAGTACTTTCAAAAACGGCTCATATCTCAAAAACGCCATTTTCGATTATAATAAAAATGTTACTTTCAGGTAATGCTTAAGTCCATAGTAATACCACTGGCTCAGTTTTGAGCTAAACAGTTGAAAAACAGTGTTTTTTGAACCATGAATGCGTTCTTCCCAATCGCTAAAACCGGTACTTTAAAAACTACTCATATCTCGAAAACGTCATTTTCGATTTGGATGAAAATATATCTGCTAGGTAATGTTTATATCCTGAAGAATATGTCGTACTCAGTTTTCAGCTAAACAGCTTAATAACAGTGCTTTTCGAATCCAAATTGTAACATTTGTCAGCATAATTTTACAAAAAACCGCTCTAACGATTTTGATCAAAATACATACTTAAGACAACATAAGCATTCTTAACATGATCACGTACTTAGTTTTTCTCAGAAAACTCTAATATTGCTGTTTTATGAATATATCTCAAAAATGACTACCCAAATCCCGATCTGTATTCACACACGGTATATTTTTGTAAAGTCCAAAACTTCATTACATAGCAATATAATTTGAAATTCATCGCCTACTTGCCTCCTTCAAGTGTCAGTTCGGGGTGAAATTTGAAAGTAATAAAGTGTTCTAGTTAATACGTAGGTTTATGTTTACGTTGTATGTATTTACGGTATTAATTACACCTTGAGTGGGTATGATTTTAAACGTAAAATTTTTCTAAAATGACTCTGAGATTCTGCGAGATTCGCAATAAACGAGAAAGTTACGTGCGACCCAGTCGTGCACATTTTTTTTAATGTGGAGTGCTAAGTTCACGATGTACATTTGCAAAAATTTTGAATTTTTCTTTTTTTTGGTTTTAGAATCAACATAGGAACCATTGAATAACTACAAATAGAAGTGGACACAGCTAATTTTCAAGCGACATACGGACCTTCATTGCGGAGGAAATTTGTATTAAGTTAGTATATGCATATACCACCTTTTTCTAGGTTCGTGCATTAAGTAAAATTAATTTCCCAAAATATTCCCATGTTTATTTCATGACAGACTATGCACCTTTTTCTTTTTTTATTCGTCTCATTGACAACATGCAAATGAAAGAGAAACAACAACAATTATTTTTGTTGTATTTTATTCTCCACCGATTGCATAATTGGTTGTGGAGTGGAAGTGGAATACGCAAAGGATAATGAAATCAATGATCGGGTATGTATTTTTCGCATATAGGTAGTTAGTGGTGGTTTGTATTGTAGGCAAAGGGTATTTTTAGCATGAGGAGACTGATTGTAATTTTATGAGAATAACAATGTGGAAAAAAGGTATATGAAATAAAAGATCGGTTAGATAATAAAATAATGGAAAAGCTCATATCAAGCCCGATAACTTCCAAAAAATGTCAGTAAAGTTAGCGACTCAGGTATTTAGCCATCATGTCTCTACTGCGATTTTTGCAGCTGTGTCAACAGATATCTTTGATGATAAAGAAAAAGTAACAGCTTTATCCACAGCAAATTTTTTTTTCAAACTGAATAAGATGTTTGATAATTTGAATAGTAATAACAAATTTTCAAGTAATCCTGATAAATGTGCTATATCAGAAAACAAAATGGGCATCATATCAAACTTACAGGATTTAGTTAGATGGATATCGTCATGGAAGAGGGACAAAAAAGGTCCGGTGTATTGTTTTAACGGTCTTTGCCAAACAATAAATGGAACACTGCAATTGTGGGACTACATAAAAGGGGAACAACAGCAGTACCTAATAACATCCCACTTAAATACTGATTGTCTGGAGAATACTATATCAGTCGTTAGAAATAACAGAGGATCATATGAAAGAAATCCTTCTGCATTTCGCCTACATACAAATTTAAAACAGATGAGTTTCTATAATATAATTGCTCCTGATACAACTTCATATGAAACATCAGATTCATCAGTTCTTTTAAATATGGCCGATGTTGAAAGTACGTTTACTGAGACATAATTTGTATAACTTATAAATTTAATACAATAATTATAGAGTTCTTGGATCCGGATGGTAGTTATATGTTAACAGATGTAGTATATGAAGATGATGCACTAGCATCGAAGATAGTTCCGGTATTGCAAAGTAAGAATGTTTGTGCCTTAGTTTTTGTCTTAATATGTGTCTTAATTTGTGTATCCATCAAATATATTTTCTTCCTTTGATTACGTACCTAATGTATATATTACATAGGTGATGTTGATATTAGCTGTCATGGCGAAACCGAATTCAATGAAGATTCCAATGCTTGCGAGTTTGACGATCTTGATGTGGAGGATTTAGCAGAATCAGAGACAGTCCAAACTATGCAAGACATGGCTACACATTATTTTTCGGGATATATTTCTTATGCCATATTAAAGAAAACCCATTGCAGAACATGCTAATTATTTATGTGCAAAGAGGGTCAAAATGAGTCCCCTACAAAAGCCGAGGGTCTTATTGAAGCTCGTCAATATGAGAATACTATTAATGGTGGTTTAGTCATTCCTACTACACATTTTGTAGAGTTAATTGAAAAAATAATTAAGTGTTTTGAGGAACGTTTTGAAACTCAATGCTTCGAACAAAATGCTCTTTTAAATTTGTGTAGGAACCAATTTAAGGTTCCATGTTCCATTGAAGAGCACAATCAAGAATTGATCAAGCACACCATGCGGGTTCTTTTACGTGCGAAAATAAAAATAATTAACTCCAAGGCAAAATGCACGAAAGAAAACTAAAAAAATTTGATATACTTAATCATATATAACACATAACAGTGTTATTAATGTACCTACTGTCATACATTTTTGTTCCTAGTGTTGTTTTATTTTTATGAGTTTCTTAGCATTATATAAATGAATTTGAACTTTTGTATTTATTATTTTATTTATTTTTTAAATACCTACCTATACCTACCTACCAAAATACAATTAAAAATTGTAACTTTGTTATAAAAAAATATAAGCACAATTATCAGAAATGGTTCTCAGCTCAATTTGCATTTATTTGGCCATGTTTAACTTCAGAATAATAATTTGAAATCAGATGGGTATATGTACTTACCTAGATATGTACTACATATTGATTTCCTATACATTTTAATTTTACATGATCTTGTGTGATAATTTAATGGCAGAGTAAAAAGAAGTTGCACAATGATTCGTGCATGCTGCATGCACCTACATAGGTATGTACAATGTACATTATACACATACTTACATAATATCTACCTTACCTATATGCACCTACATTACATACTTCGATAAACAAAATCATATCTAGCTATAATTATTCATATCTGCAACCATATGATAGGTGCATATGTAGATATTTGATTTTTATGATCGGAATGAAAGTGAAAACATTTTCAAATCGGGTATCTGGGTAGTACAATCAGAAATAACACTTGTCAAAATATCATATGAGTAGGTAAAACCAGTACCTAGCAAATAAAAAACAAACACCCCAATAAACATCTAATAAAAATTCCAAAAGTAACAAGGAAATAAGAACAATCGAAGCGTATCGACAGCAAAGATAAGAATGAAAATATCCTACCTCAAACGACATAACTATTGATACTTGTTTATAAATTATTTCATCTACTTTCCTGTCTACCAAACATTGAATAACTACAAATAGAAGTGGACACATCTCATTTTGAAGCGACATACGGACCTTCATTGCGGCGGAAATTTGTATTAAGCTAGTGTATGCATTTACCACCTTTTTCTAGGTTCGTGCATTAAATAAAAATAATTTCCCAAAATATTCCAATGTTTATTTTTCTTGTGAATACCACCCCCTTCTTCATTTCTTATTCGTCTTATTGACAACATGCAGATGAAAGAGATTGCACCGATTGCATAATAATGGTTGTGGAGCAGAAGTGGAATATGCAAAGAAAAATTAAATCAATGATCGGGTACTTTTCGCAAATATGTATAGGAAGTTAGTGGTGGTGTGTATGGTGGGGGAGGGGTAATTTTAGCATGAGGAGACGAGTGTGATGTGCATTGGGATAACAATGTGGAAAGGAGAAATAATATGAAATCACAGATCAGATTCTTTACAGTACATATTTTGTATTTCTTCGATTTATGGGCAGCAGCGGTGGCATGGTGGTGGCTTTTGAACTTAGGTGTCAAGGCAGGTTTTGATGATTTGAAAGTTATGGGATGGGTAAGCATGTAAAGTTCATGGTAAGTGTACTAGTAGGGAAGCTTGATTGAATTTTAGGAAATAAAATCACGTAGGTACCTAGATCGATCCCATTTTTCAGTTTTCTCATCACGTAGGAAGTATTCTGGTTGATCACAGAATCCGTCGTATTCGGAATTTAATTCGTAGCAAAAATTTCCACCACAACGGAATCTGTGATAGTTCTTTCGGGGTTCGTATAGCAAAATTCCGAATACGACGGATTCTGTGATCAGAAAGATATTGTTTTAAATCCAAATTTAGATCTATTAATTGTGATATTAAGAGGATTGTAGAAATCAAAAAGTGAGTCTCGCAATTCTGTCTGTCTGTCTGCATGGTGGTAGGTCCCTATCTGCACTCTAAACGACAGGGCGGATTCGTTTGTACCTCTAGTAGGTAGTTTGCTTCAAACTGTGAATAAGTAGGTATGCGATTTGTGGGCTGACAGTTCGAGTTCATTTGTTTATTTTAATTTTAAACCCAAAATTAACCTTTTGTATTTGAATATGTACAATTATTTTAGGAGCAGCTGTATGCAGATCAGTGCTACGCTGAATGCTATTGCAGCAATCAACCAACTCATCCCGATAAATTTCAAATCTGGATTATAGTATGTAGGAATATTAAGAATATTTGCAGTTTACATTAGATTCTTGCTACGAAATTATGTTATAGTACTTTTACACCTCGTCTGAATTCAACATTTCAGCATACAAAATTTCGAAATCCAATTCAAAATCAAACTTGGCACCTTAAGGAACGCCGTCCTTTTCTTAATTCATACTTCTATTTATAGTTCCGTATAAATCCCGTGAATATGTATGTATCTATCTAATATGTAGTTACAAATTCCGGTATTTTCGGGACCAGAAAACAGGCGGTCCACAAATCGCAGGATTGGATTGGCTAGTAGTGACAATGAAATTGTCAGGTTGCTAACGATCGTCGGAACAAGTCTGAACACACAATTTTTATTATTGTCAGACAATTAGGACATTGTAAGACTCATCAGAAATTGTCAGATGTCGTTGTTTATGGAAGCTGACATTAGCTTACAATTTTTTCATTGACAGGTAGTTTAACCTATGTTATCGAAATCGAAATCGAAGTTTACTTTTATACACAATGGAAAATAATTTAATCGATGCAAACAACTGTGCATTGGAAAAGTCGCCAGCATTAAAAAAGACTAAAAAAAAAATGTATGGTCTGAAGTTTGTGATATAATTCTTGTTTTCTGTGTGTTTTTTTTAAAACTAGGTAGTCGACGACACTTCCTTTTTATTAGATATTCATATTGGCGAAGGGGATAGGTATACCGTCAACATGGACATACCGTGATCATCAAATAGTTTTGAGTACATCCGCAAAAAATTGCGATAGAGTTCTGGGTCCTCAGGTCGCAATTCGACGAGTAATTTGGAGTAGAATCCCTTCTGCTGACGACGCGACGGGCTATCGAATCCTTTGTATAAACACGACGTCGTTTTTAAGGAAATTCATCTTCCTCGTTGTCTTCCAACATGTAGGCAGTTAATAGTTGCGAGTGCAATATTTTAATTCATTATCCTTATTACAAAAAAAAACCACAAGACTTTGAATTTATCTGCCAATGTCTGACAACAGATCGACCAATGTTTCATATTCAAATATCTGCCGAGTGCCGACCGTGTGAACACACAATTTTCAACCTTACAACGTTGTCAGAAAAGTAATTGTAAGACCATTGTAAGACATGCATCTGACAATGAAATTGTAAGACTTTGAGACAAAATCTTACAACCGTTTGAAACGCACAATTTTGTATTGTATGTAAGGTAGTTGGCTGTTGTAAGCTCATTGTCTGTCATTGTCAGAGCATTGACAGATCTGACAATATTGTAAGATCTTACAATCATGTGTACTTAGCTTTACACACTTTACAGTGACATTTGACAGGATAAACAAAATAGGTATGTATAGTTAAGTGGTGGACGAGTGTTCTTGTTCTGGCACAGTAGGTAAACCAAAGTAATAAATAATAACAATTAATATCTAAAAAAATATGACAGATATGTGCTCAAGTGTGTTTCAGTTCAGATGTTCAAAATTTTCGAGCTTTGTTCAGAGCTCAGATAAACCTAAAAACAAAAACGCCATGTATAGGCATAGCTAAGCTACTTTACCCCGTCGGCTTTGCTCGTGCCTAGGAATTGTATTGCCCAGATACATTTTTGTCTATCAGCCCAATGCATGTTCCATATTTTAAAAATTGCTTGAGTTTTTTTTACCTTTGGGCCATTAGGTAACAAACATTTTTTTTTTAATTTGAGCTTAATCGGGTAGGTGATTTTCGTGATACCAATGTAGGTATGAGATTCCTATGGTTATTATTCAGTCCGATTGTTCAATTTTGACCAATCTTCACAGGAGCAATATCGGTCCAATACCTAAGATTGCCTGGAAATTGGAACTCAATCGATTTGGTAGTTTGCGAGATATAATATTTTTGAATTACATAATTAGAAAAAGAATCAATAAAATCTATGCATATTTAACAAAAATATAGGCAAAATAGTTAGACTCTAACATAGAACATTTATGCACAATCTTAAAATCTTGTGTACCAAATAATGTCAGCAAGAAAGCCAAAATCATTTTTATCCAATTTATCCTTCCCAACTCACCCCTTGCATCACCCTCCCTCTCCTAAAGTCATAAATCCTACACATTGCTTTTGTTATTGATACTTGTTTGTAATATTGCATCTCCTTTACTGTCTTCCAAACCAAACTAGTTCCCTACCCTGTTACGTCATATCAGAAAGAATTTTATACTGATGGATGAGGATGGGGAATGAAGAAAGAGAAAAGGCAAACCAGATTGTTTTTGTTTTTTTCTTTGGCTTTCTCTATATACATTTCGACAGCAAAGCTAAGCATGAAATATCCTACCTCAGACTGGTTTACAACAAAAAATGACCCATCCAGCATTCCTTAGAGGGATATTTTGTTGGGATTTTGTTTATCCAATCTTCAATCCCAGATATGCCCAGATCCATTTCACAAACCAGCACAAACGATCGCAGCGACGTATGGACCGCGTAGCGGATGATTGCATCGGTGCCGATTCTATTTGTAGTTATTCAATGCTACCAAAGCAAACCAGTTCCCTACCCTGTTACGTCATTTCAGAAAGAATTTTATACTGACGGCACTACCTCAAACTGGTTTACAACAAAAAATTACCCATCCAGCATTCCTTAGAGGGATATTTTTGTTGGGATATTATACATTTTCTTGTTTTCATTTTTATCCAATCTTCTATCCCAGATTATGCCCAGATCCATTTCACAAACCCGCACAAGCGATCGCAGCGACGTATGGACCGCGTAGCGGATGTTTGCTTCGGTGCCGTTTCTATTTGTAGTTATTCAATGATAGGAACATAGGAGTTCCTAATAGTTAAAAAAACACCAAATTAGAGCAAACCATTTTTTTCCAAAACAACCCCATTTTCATAAAAGTACATTATTTTGATTTCACAAGTATATTTTGTGGAGTTTCTTGAGAACTTTCCAGAACACTTCGGAACAACGAAAAAAAAAAATTTGTTTTGTTAAATTTTGCAACTTTTGCTTCTAACTTTTTTGGATTTGGATTTAGACGATTTTGTGTTGTAGAGTTCTTGGAGCACTTTTCGCAACTGTAACTAGAACTCACTGGAACAACATTTTGAAATTTTTAATGTTGTCTAACTTTTTTTGTGTTTGGGTTTAGAAAATGATTTCACAAGTATATTTTGTAGTTTCTTGAGAACTTTTCAGAACTCTTCGGAACTCCGATAATATATTTTCGCAATTTTCGACAATTTACACAGTTCGATAAGTTTTTTGTTTTTGTTCCGAAAAAAATTCTTGTTTAGAGAACTCCAGAACTCTTGGTGTACCTAGTGCATGCATTTTGGAAAAAATGTGCTTTTATGAAAATGGGGTTATTTTGGAAAAACATTTTTTTTCTCTATGTAATTTGGCGTATTTTATTACCTATCAGGAACTCCTTGTAAATTCCATACCCAAAAAAAAAAAAAAAAAATCAAAATTTTTGCAAATGGGGTGCATTGTGAACTTAGCACTCCACATAATTTTTCAAAATCTTTATCAGTAACTCTAGAATCCTTGTCCAGCTATCAAGAACTCTTAAAAATATATATATATTTTTTTAAACTGGGATGCTAAGTTTACGCACCCACGTTATACCGCAGGCTTTCAAATTGCGATAGTTTTCGCAAACAAGTTCTTAGGACAGAAGTCTGTCGTCATTTGTAAAAAACATTTTTTTTCAAAATCTTTATCAGTAACTCCTGTTACTGATTTTTTTTTTACAAATGACGACAGACTTCTGTTCTGACGAAACACCCACTCTTGGCCCTCCTAACACCTACATCCACCTCCTGTTTTTTTGTTTATTCCTGGTAGGGGAGAGATTTTATTGCTGACAGTTTTCTTGTTTTCTCAGTCCCCAAAAATACTTCCCTCTCGGATGTGCAGCTCCAAGTTAGCGACGATATCATCTTATTTGAAGTTATGATTTTGTTTTTCTTTGTATTTTGGTTCATGTCCTATGAGTATCGCGAGAAATAGCGTCCGCAATGTCAGAGCCACGTTTAAATTCATATGGTCAAGGTTTCTGTCTGAGGTGGCCCAGTGTCAGAGATGCCTGCAAGCCATCCAATAAGCAAGCGTCCCATAACTTTCTAGATTAGGGCTGGTAGACTTAGTTCACCACCCTCATCGGTAATTCGACTGTAGAAACTCTATTAGCATCTGGCATACCAATGTACTTCGGTAGCTGGTATAGCGTTGGTCCTTGGTCCTGTCAATAGGTTCCAACGAATGTTTTCTAACATTTTTATGTACCTACCGTTTGTTGTGAATGTAGGACGAAAAATAAAAAGCCGCCCTACACAACGATTAAGGAAATTTTGTATGTACCACAGTGAGTAAACTGTGGTGCATACAAAATACAAACTCTCCATTAGAGGGTCATATTAATAACAGAATTTCTTGAACCACATAGAGCTATGAAATTATAATATTCTATTAATACTTATTTGGACATGCTTCGCTTCGTAGGCTCTGCACAGGAGGCAATAGGAATCCACCTTGATAAGGCCTTCTTGCGGTAGGAACGTGTGACCATATTAGACTTAATCTGCTTTTGCTGCATATTGGAATAAAGTAAATAATCGTTCGGATTTATACGGAGAATAGATACTATTTTTTTTATTTAAATACGCATACATAAATAAATGAATGAAACTAGATTATTTCATTGAATTTCCCAGAGTTTCGGTAGGGGTTGGTGCCTTCTTCCGGGGTTCTTCATATAGGGAAACATTCGTTATTGACAATATAAATATGAAAAAAAAACATTAACCATACAAAAAATAGTTAACGAGCAAAAAATGTTTATGAATTTTAACTATGACAACAATTGAAAAAGTAACAAGGAAAAAAAAAATATACGTACTGTAGTAGGATGGAACACCTCAATCGAAGTTCAGTCTATTACTTATTTTTTGGATCAAGAAGCAAGCTATATATAACGCATATATATTTTGGATGTCCTGTTTCTGAAGCATAGTTGCATTGTCAAAGTCCGGGTTGTGGTTCACTTGGATGCTATGGTTTGCGAGTGCCGTTTTTCCACCGTTTTATTGATTTGATGTCCGTCGGATGGTTCGACATTCTTTGGGATAGAAACTATTTCGTTGTGCCGATGTAACAAAGGTCACAACTTTCAGTGGCGTTGCCTATGCAGTCAATCTTGTATATTACATCGGTATGTTTGTGGCGTTTGTTAATTTTGGGTTTCAGTTTGGAGAACGATGATGTCAGTGTTTTATGGGATTTAAAAGCTATGCTATCATCCTTGGAGCTCCTGTTGATTTTTTTAAATACCTTTCCTAGGAAAGGCGAACCTATAACGCTTCATTAGCGCCCCAAGATACTTGCAGATGTATGTTAGTTCTCCACTTAAATTGCTCCAAACTGTAGTCTTCTGGAAATATATCCCCAGGAAGCGGGTTCCAAAATTTGCTTGTCCTGTTAGTAACAGAAGGATAGTAGACCACGCTTCTATAAATACGCAATGCTTTTTCTAATCCTTCTTCCTACCTACATTGGCAGGGAGGAACTTTTGATCACTTATGGTATGGACCAGGTCGGAATGGTATTGGCGTAGTTTGTACGAAAGTTAATGAGTAATTATGTAATTAATTCATTTCAGCGGGAAATCCAATGAAATATTTTAGCCAAAAAAGCCGACGGAAAAATCTTACAAACTCACACGCATCAAATTAGTCAAGCACTCTAACAACAATTATGTTAACATTATATTAATGTAGTATATAGGTATATATAGTGGTAATAATAATTGCGGTATTTTTATCAACATGCATTTTAAAGTTTTAACTTGGTAGCTTTAAGCAACATAATAGTATGTACCAGTTTCTCCTCTGCTTCAGTAGTGTGGCACTCTAGCACATTAAAACCTGAGCTAAAATTGGTTATATAGTCTAATAGACTTACACCATTGTCCTCATACTCTGCAATGCATGTGCAATAAATATTTCTCCCCATTCACACTGTGTCGGTGTTACTTGAATTAAGTGCCTATAAGCATTTTGACATGGAGCTTTAAGCGTTATCAATGCATGTAAGAGAAGCAGTATCATTTTGTTTTACTTAAATCTATATGCGTGCCATTTTTACCAGAATGTAACTCAAAGGATTGTATCTACGTCTTCTTCATATCTTTCGAATTTACCTACTTACGTAGGGGTAGGACACCTGGAGTAATGGGTATCTTTTATTCAATCAAAAATTGTCTTGCTAACAAATGAATGATATATCACGTACACTTTATTGATCTTTATTTTAAGGACAACATTTTTCAAATGTTGGTATGTATACGTACCTGAGTGTACTTTAATGTGCTTCAGTTCTTACGACAGCTACCATGTCATCTTGTCGAAGCCTAGGTACTTACGGCTGGCGGCTTTATGATTTATATCATTGGATATAAGAAGTATACACAAATCGGGGTGGTTTTCATTATTTTTTATGTATTGTTTTCATTCAGAAATGGACAAAAATAATGAGGTATGTATTTGCTATGCACTTCAAATAATGTAAATATTGCATTTTCTTTAGCCTACCTACTTTGGTTGAATGTATGTATAGTATATTGTATTTGTGAAGTTCTAAAAGAATTTCCACTGCAATTAGGTTGAGAACCCTGGGATACTTTTATTTCAAATAGAGGTCGGGTAAACCAAAGCGAGTAAACTACTGCAAGTATATCAACATCGACTCCGGTTTCGAGCCTATAATTTAGGTTAGGTACGGGTTATTTATAGCGAGATCACTGGATCACTAGATGTTGTCTCCTTCGAATTGATGAAGCTCTTTTCCCTCTTTTTTCTGCAGAGAAATGTGGGAGTGCGGGCTCTTCTTGTTTTCTCTGCTCAAAAGCGTCAAACGCATTTTTTCTTCCGACTCTGGTTGCTGGTTTTTGCATTACCTCTTGTTAAGCCACTTAAGCTCGCCGGAATTGGTCATCGAACCATGGGTTTTTGGCGGTACGGAACTTCTTTAGAGATAAAGGAAAACGCTGTTGGCAAAGGCTCTGGCAGTCTTTTGTGATAAGATAATGCATAAACTCTGAAGAAAAACACTTGAAAAATCAAAGGGCACTACCCCCAGCCAAGTTCTCTAGTAAAGGCACTTACCCTTTTTACAGGGACAAACTCAGACTGTTTTCGATCCCCCGTATACCCCAACCGTAACTGCTCACTCACTTAGATGGTGATCATTAAAATTATGAAGCACTTCCCGCCATCGTAGAATCGTGAAATTTGGCGGAATGCTAGATCCTGTAGCGCATCCGCTGGGAAAAGTCCAAATCATTTTTCATTCAGGGGCGTGGTAGACGCCCACTTTTCAAAATTCAAAATTGGTTATTATTTATTTGGGCCACTTTCCATTTAAGGGGCGTGGAATCTGCCCACTTAAAATATGAATTGAAGTTAATCTACCTGCTGAATATAATTTTACTGAATTTTTTATAAGAATGAAAGCCAAAGTGATGGTAGTCAGTGCCTATTGACATTTTAAAAAGTGAAGACGTTTCAATATATTTTGTAAAATCTAATAAAAAAACTTCGCAAAAAGTAGTGAAATCACATCAAAAACATAAATGTAAAAAAAGAGCCAAGTTCTTTTATATAGAAAACAAAAATAAGTGTGTAACTAGTCAGCCACGAAAAGTAAGGAAATCTAAATGTACGACAAGTTCTTAGTTTAAGAAGGTTCAATGTTAAAAAAAATTGGTAGGTTTACTTAGCAAGTTTTTCGTCTATAACTTCGTTATACAATATATAAGAATTTGAAAACTTGAGCAGTGAACCTACCAATTTCTTTAACACTGAATCTTCTTAAACTAAGAACTTGGCATACCTACATTTAGATCTCCTGTTTTTTACATTTATGTTTTTGATGTGATATGAATTACAGCCCATTAAAGTAAGATAAGGTTCGTTGAGGTACAGTCCGCCCGGATATCTTCACCTTTATATAGGTTAGGTTAAGTTTCCGAGCCACTCAGGTCAATACTGTACTGACACATTGTGTTTGGGAAAGAGGTTGTCCCTTACCCATTATAACCCTGTCTATAAATGAGTTTTAGTCAATTACTTACAGTACTGTTACATACAAACCATCCTGAGGATTTGATGAAGCTCATTATTATATTGCATAATGATGTGTTGGAAAGCTCGTCTAAGTCGTGAAAGAAGTATCTCCATAGGGATTTATATACCTACCTTGTGTGTTGGAGACCTTGGCAATGGCATAGGATTATGTCCTCAAGAGCTCTCTCATTCCTGCAGCCTCAGCAAAGTTCTTCCTCCATCAAGCCCATTTTCTTCACGGTATCGCAGAGTATTGTGACCCGTTACGAGAGTGGAAAGCCATATAGCATTCTTGTGGTTCAACAAGTTTCTAGGGCGGTCCATCTATAGCGTTCTTCCTGCTTCAAACTTGACACTTGTGTGTGCAAGATGGGATATTCATATAGGAATCAGTTCGTTCTGAAACAGCTATCGAACCTTGTCTTGCTAATTCGTTCACTTTCTCACTGCCCCTGGAATGCCTTCATGTCCTGTAACCCAGCAGAGCGATATCTTAAGCTGTGTTTGTGTACCAAGAACCTTAAGTTCTTCAACCGCTAATTTACCTTACCTAACCGCATTTGACTTATATTCATGTATTGCAATTAAAAGACAACATAAAAAGTGAATTACATGTTCATTGACTCAAAATAACAAATTAATAAGATTTCAATTAAATTGTTGTTTCACAAGCCTTAGGTTAATATTTAACTCAATCTTTTTGTAGGTAATATACATAGATACCTACTTTATTTGCAAAATATAATATAACGTATTGACAGAGTATCCAATGTGTATTTATTTAAGTAGATATATATACATTGCATCATACGTTTACAGTGGGCTTCTTCTTTTCCTTTTCCTTACAATCCTTGAAAAGTATCTCTTTTATCGTTACACCAATACAAATAAAGGTCGTGGGTAATGGTTACGATTCATGACTAAAGTATATAATATAGGTATGTATTCTCGTATTCAGTAATACTACTACAGAGCTTCTTTATCTCCATCTACAATAGCATTTATACCCATTGAACTTTCTTATTTGTATATTAACCAGAATACACATCCGTACAGAAGAAGCTTCATATGAATTGAGCGTTGTGGTGCCCTGCCCACCCATAACACTTCACAGGAAACGAGATTTATTTGATTCTTTCAATGGAATCTTATATCAATTCCAATAGCTTCCAAATGCTAAAAATAAACTTCAATCTAATTAAAAATAAAAGTTATAAACAACGGTATGTAGGTAGGTATTTTCTGTGGAATTTGTGAGTAGGTACTAAACCAAAAGTATGGATGTAGAAGAAGGTCCTATACTTATTTGTCTTCAAAAATTATAAATCAGTAGAAAATGCGAAACGCCGACGCCGACGGTCGGTTTGCCATATGACGCAAGAGTAATGGACTGATTCAGAAATGATGTGGAAAATTCATTCGAAACGGCTTTTTGATGAACTCAACATGGTTTATGGCTGAGTAGGAAACTACATTTTGTAGAACGATGTGCTTTTTCAATTCTTCGGCCGTGTGTCAATATAGCGTGTTAATGCCGGCTAAATTGCGAAAAAATATGCAAATTACTTTCACAAGCCGAACCATATTTTTCAGACGAATTGAAACGACCGACGGGTTTCATGATGCGTCTGATTCATTTTCCAGTAGGATGGTCCATACATTCTAAAAATCAGAGCTTGTAATATAGGATAACACGGGCGGAAAGGGGTAGTTTTGCCCTAACACCGTATATTTACTGCAAATTTAGGAATTAAAATATCAACGTTTATTTGTCTCTACATGTATAATATTTCAGTTTTATATGCTTTTTTTTATAATGAAAACAAAAATGCATTTTCAATGCAACCTTTTTTCCCGTTCTGCCCCGGTATATGGGGTAGCTTGGGATATGCTTTACTCTTTGCAGAACTCGCACACTAACGTCGCTTCATTGTCAATCTCAATCTCAATGCCTGCCTACACAAGAGTCATGAGCCAATACAGGAACACCATCCTTCCGTCGATATTGAGTATAGGTCCTTGCATTAAAGGCAATCTGCGTCTGCATCCTCGTCTTTGGTTGAGTTTTTTTTGCATTAACATTTTTTTCCTTGGCTTCTTTTCTTTTAGAGCAGTTTTTGACTGTTAACATATTTTCATTTTTTATTTTTTGAAGTGGCTTGGGTTTGTTTAAGAATATTTTTTTTTACTAGTATCAAAAACAAAGAATATTTATTAGTTTTCTCCAAGTGGAGTATAGTAACTAATTATTATTTTTAAAAAAATAGTCTACAGCAAAAAGTAGAAAAGCACTCCACTTACCTTGAAATAAAAAATTGCAAAATTTGCAAAGTGACTGACAGTGCACCTACTCCAAATCTGACAGTAAAAACAAGCAGGGGGTTGCATACATATTTCACTGCTTATGGGGTTTATTTTTTTAATTTTCGACATAATTTCCCTTATTTCGACCTTATTACCATTTTGCTATGGAAATAAAGTCGACCACGATGAAAAGTTCCACTTCGACATTATTTCTAATCGAAATGGAAATAAACACGATTCGACCTTACTTTACTTCCTTCGACTTTATTTCACGGCACCAACGTCGATGTTCTTGCACTAGTGCTGTTTTCTTTGTGTTTCTTGACAGACCTCACTACCAAGTTCCTATAGCTGCCTATCATGACGTTCGGTCTAATTCGTTAATGCTGTGTGCCCGTTCTTATCGACGGCATATATTATACTAGCTGAACTGAACCCCTCCCCTGGCATTTTTTGAAAATGCTATAAAAAAAACTACTGAATATTTTCTCAAATTTCTTTTTTTATTTGAAAGTACAATCCTTCCGGTTAATAATGGAAAATAATTTCATTCAAATGGCTGCCTCGGCTGGCCATGCAGTAGCCTACACGATCGGTCCAATTTTTAAGCACATTATCGATTGTGTGCAGCTGTATTTCACCAATGGCTTCACGAATATTGTCCTTTAAAGCGTCAATTGTCTCTGGCATGTCGGCGTAACACTTATCTTTTACGGCACCCCACAAATAATAGTCCAACGGTGTCAAATCGCAGCTCGGCGGTGGCCAAACGACATCAGCTCTGCGGCTGATAATGCGATCTTCAAAAACAGATCGCAAAACATCGAGTGTAGCTTCGGCTGTGTGGCACGTAGCGCCGTCCTGTTGAAACCAAATGTTGCCAATATCCTCCTCTTCAATTTTTGTGAACAAAAATTCGTTCAACATGGCCCGATAACGATCGCCATTGACTGTAACGGCCACTCCCTGCTCATTTTCGAAGAAAAATTGTTGAGAACGACGGTGAATTGATGTTGATGGCGCTTCACGCACACTTTCTGCCACAGCAGCAATTTTCTCGAGTGTACGCACTGTTTTTGGCTTTTCACGCCTTGGTTTATCGATGAGGATGCCAGTTTCTTTAATTTTGTTCACAAGATAACGAACATACGGAGCTGACGGTGCTTCTTTTCTTCCAAAATCCATACGCAATTTTCGCACACATTCTGCAACATTACCATGATTTTCAAAGTAATGTCGCAATATTTCCCAGCTTTGTTTGTTCAAGCGTATACACAACCATATTCGTTCAGCGGAAGGATAAAACTAATTATCTGCCAAATCAGACATGAGCTAAGTGTTACCATTCTCGAAATAAGCACTAGTTGAAAAAAAAAAACGTTAGATGGCGGACTCTTTATATATAGAGATAGTTGTACCCGCCTTGCTTTGCCCATGCACATGAACTGTATTGCTTATAGGTCTCAGACAGCGTTACCGATGGCCAAAATGATAAAGTCGCCAAAAAAGGTCGCCAAGAGTTTAAAAAGGGGCCTTATACAAACAAAACTTAATACTCGATGCAGTATTTTCAACAAAACATGTTCATTAGGTTTTTCCTTTACTTTTGTAGGGAAAATAGAAAAGACTGTTAAAATGTCAGTGGGTATAAAGTCTTTCTCAAGAAGAGAAACTTACTAAAAATTAAAGGAAGGCTTTTGTAAAAATGAAAAATTACAGATGCATTTTGTTTTTCCGTAAATTGCAGTTTGTAATGTGATCTTTTTGTTTGTCAATTCATAAATTGCAGTGGTAAAGAGGTCTTTAAAATGTCTTATACAGGCAAATAATTTACTAATTTGTTAGCAATATTAGCTTATTCTCCCGACGAAAGTGATTTGGAATTAATCGAACATAGTTTTGATGAAGTCAAACCACAAATGTGAATAGTAATTTCACGCATATGACAAATAGTACGAAAAATGTCTGTCCATTTGTGGCTGATAGCTTTTTCAGATCTTACTATGTACCGGAAATTCGTTGAATAAAAAGTTAGTAAGATTCTCAGTGGAGAGGTAATATCTTGTTCACTCGAGGCAGATTAAACATTTTCACTACAAATCAATAAACATTTATAAAAATGGTTTTCCCATGCATTTCGGCATTTGGCCAATCTTAAACCAAAATTCTTTAACATTTGGTTCCTCAAAATAGCTTAAAAAGCGTTCGTCACTTGAAACTGTCTTCAGCAATTTTTATTCAGTGATGGTTTGCTCTGTGCATAATCAAAGATGCAACAATGGTGAAGCAGAGGTAAAACAAAACATACTTACTTGACAGTGAATTGATATTGGGAAGTGTTAATTATGGATACAGATTACATTATATATTTTTTGAGTTGTTCAACAGCTTTTAGGATTTCTTTTATGGAAATAGTCGCCCGAAAGTCGCCAATGTTGTAAAAAGTGGCAAAACAGAGAATTTTTGAAAAGTCGTCGCCGGGGGCCCAGAGATCAAAAAAGTCGCCAAATGGCGACTTAAGTCGCCCATCGGTAACGCTGGTCTCAGATAACAATATTCGTTCGTAAAATGCGAGAACTGAGAATAAATCGATTTGGTGGAGCTTTCTTTCTGCCTAAAAACCTGAAATACGACAATACGAACAAAACAAAAAAAGACTCAAGAATCGGCCCAGCGGTTATCGAGATATAAAGTCATCGAGTTTCACCCCATAGATGTTTTTTTTTTTTTTTTTTCAAAATATTGTCTATCTATACGGCCAATACCTAAGATTATCTGTAAGTTTGATCCCATCCCAATGTTTTCGAAATATACGATTTTGAATGTTTTTTTTTTTTTGTATGAGCGGTGACACGCCCCTTTGTCCGATTTTGAATTTGTTTAGCCTATTGACCGACCACCGTAATTTCCGACATTTAAAAAAAATATCAACGAGAGAGGGAAACATACAGTTTTTCCACTTTGTTTTATGTATAGGTAAATAAAAATAATAAATATATAGAGAAGAGAAGAAGAAATAGTTGGATTTTCTGTCATTAACGACTAAACCCATTTCTGCGCATCTGGTCTAAATATTTACAAAAGGTCCCGTCACAGGCTAGGTACTGACACTGAGACCACCAAATAAAATAAAGAAATAGTTGATGCAACCGATCCGCATCCGATTGTGTGTTTTCAGTTGATCGAACCTGAGACCCATCGGTCCTAGCACTACCTTGCCCACAAGCTAAATTGTACTCTTTGAAAAGTATTGGTTTATCTGCGCAAAATAATAATTTTATACTTCATAACGGCCGGTTGCCTTCTGATGTGTTCATAGAATGTTATCTGAAGTAGATTTGAAATTATTCGTTATGTTTAAATTTTATTAGGACAGTGAAATACTTTATGAAGGTATATGCGCCCTGAGCGCGTTGCTACACCTCCAGCCAAAATATTTAAAGAAAACTCGTTATGACAATTTAATTTATTTACCTAGGCAAACATTTTTTTTTTTTTTTTTTTTTTTTTTTTTTTTTTTTTTTTTTTTAAAGCTAGTCCCAACATGCTTCCAACAGCCAATAAACGTCCATTTATCTACCAAAATTCAAGGCTTAAACTTGGTTCTGGGTCCAGTGACAAATCGCCTGGCAATTTCTGTAAGAACCTACTCTACTCAGGGTTAACTTTGGGACACCTTAGTGTCAATTAGATACCTTTTCGAACACTCGGACACTAGGACACCTCTTTTAAAAAATAGCCGATTTTGGGTACCTTTTTGGAATTTAGGAGCTAATGAACATAATAATTTGTTCAAAAAATTATTTCTTATCTTTGACATAATTTGTATCTATGTATTTAAATTCTCAAATCTTGTTTGTTCGTACACATAGCGAAGGTCTGCAAGCTTTTCTCCATAAATATATGTACTGATTTCTGACATATTAGCCCGTTCGGGTTCGAGGGACCTTGGGTCTCACTAAATCATTTTAAGTCTTCACCTTAAATGCCTTGTTAATTATTACAAACAAAAATTGTAATATAGTAAATTTCGCTTTTGTGAGTTAGAAAAAATTAACATTACCGCATATATAGTTTATGTATTAGTATTAATTTGTTCACAGAGCTGCTTTCTGCTCTGTGTTGTTCCACATCTCGTTTATGATTTGTTCGTATCTCAATGGAAATGCAAATTTATACTAGATGGGCAATTACAAATTAATGTTGTGAACTAAAAATACGTTTACTCTGAAAGACTTAATTAGTTGGTTCATTATAATAAGGACTGCCAAAAATAGGTACTCAAAAAATATACCCCAAACTAGAATCAGATAATCAGACACAATTTTCTTTCTAATGACGTTTTGTTTGAATATAAGTTTGTATGGGAATGGGACACTTTTTTACCTCGCGAAGACCTTTTTGGACACTTTACAAAAATTTTCGGAGGTAACCCTGACCCTACTATATACACTATTAGGACATATTGGTGTTAGAGATGGTTTAGGTTTATTTATTTATTTATTTATTTATTTATTTGAAATAGAGTGGATTCGTACAATTAAGAACCAAGTTCTTTTACTAGTACATAAGATAAGGGATACAAAATGATAATAATATTTAATACATGAATTATAAATAATAATAATAATGTTTAGGAAAAACAGAATACAATTAGAATTTTAACATAGATTTTGAATTTTTGAAAAGACTAACAATTATAGGTATTTTAAAATTTTTAAATTTTACAATAAAAGAATTTGAGAGCAACAAGTGTGTTTTGTTTAATTTTAAGTCTATTTATTTATTTATTTCGTTTATTGACTTTATTTATGACTATGTTTGTGTCCAGTCTGCTTTAGAGATTTTTAAAATGATTGAACAGAGAAGCACTGAAACTTCGTAACCCTACCATACGTCTAATTACATATGGCAGTGAATTCCATAACCTTATAGCATGAACAAAAAACAAACGGCTACTTTCTAAATAGCGATGAATTGGGAGAATTATATTCCCAGTTCTGGAAGAACAAGGAAAGTGCAGCTTTTGGTATAAATAATTTGGTTTATGCCGTGATATTAAATTTCCTAGGAAGAGACAGTTTCGATAGTTTAGATAGTTTCGCAGAGAACATCCTAAAATAGACCTATTAAACATTGAAATATGATCAAACTTTCTCAAATGATAAACATATCTAATCATAGCGTTGAAAGCAAGTTCTAATTTTCTATACGATGTTGAATCAAGGTTGCTATAAATTAAACAGCTGTAGGTTAATTGAGGTACCAGCAAAGTTTTAACCAATTTCAACCGGATGTTAATCGGGGTGTAGTCAGCAGATGTCCACAACATGCGTAGTCCGGAATATATATTCTTGACTACTACATCAATGTGGTCGTTTGCTGACATAGAAGTGTTTAAAACAATTCCAAGATTTTTTATTTTGTTGGAAAAAATAATTTTTTCTCCGGATAAATATACTTGTGGATATTCGTCCACCGCACCAATATTCTTGCCTATAGGCAAGCATACGGATTTTTTTGGGTTGAGTATAAGTTCGTTGGAAATTGCCCAATCCTGTATTGCCGTCAAATCCTCTTCTAACCGAGTAATACAATCTCCAATCCGTGATCGCAAGGTCGAATTATATACTTGGACGTCATCAGCATATAAATGAACAGAGGTGTGCCTGCAAACGGACGGAAGGTCATTTATAAACAGAGCGAAAAGTAACGGTCCAAGGATAGAGCCCTGTGGAACACCCTTTCGAATTCCCAACATCGTGGAAGCAATGCCATTTAATGAAACCTGCTGATATCTTTCGCTAAGATAATTCTCTATTAATCTAACCGCTTTTTTGTCCAATCCGTACTTGAAAAAGAGCTTGCTGCAAAGTTTGCTGTGATTTACAGAGTCAAATGCTTTTGAAAAATCTAAAAGACAAAGCAAGGTTATTTCAGATTTGTCGAAATTTCGACGAATATCGTCAACTATTTTGATCAACGCGGTGGTGCAGCTGTGGTCTTTTCGATACGCGGATTGGTTCGGACTAATCAAGTTGTGGGTGTCGATGTGTGCTTGTAATTGGCCTTTAATGATTAGCTCAAAGACTTTTGATAAACCAGACAGAATGCTAATTGGCCGAAAATCAGAGCATTCTAAAGGATTTGATTTTTTAGGAATTGGTGTTATTTTGGCGAATTTCCAAGATGAGGGAAAGCAAGATCTGGTTAAGCAGCTATTATATATGTGCGTAAGAGTATCGATCACAAATGGGAGGATCATTTTAATAAATTTTAACGATATTCCATCCAATCCTATAGCAACGGACTTAACAGATCTGATAGCAAAAATAACGTCGATGCTACTTACCGTTTTAAAGACAAATTTTGGTCCCAAATACTCTGGACGACTATAGATGAGATCAGATGAGAAATTTGGATCAGATACACTGGAAGAGAAAGCAGGTGTAGGCAAAGATGAAGAAGCAAAGTAATTGTTTAATGCATTTGGACTAATATCGGTATTTTCAGAAATGTCCTTTTTATGTGTTACACCGAGCTTTCGCAAATTGTTCCAAAGATCGCGGCTATTTAAGTCAACGTTGAGCTTAGAAGTGTAAAAGAGTTGTTTCCTTCTACGTACTTCGGCGGTTGTATCATTTCTTAATTTGACAAATGAGGTCCAATTTCCAGGTGAAGGATAAGTTTTCCACCTATAATAAGCTTTGTCACGAAGTCTCATAAGCTTTTTCACTTCAAAAGAAAACCAAGGGCGTCTGGGATCTTTTACTAAAACTTCTTTCATTGGGACATATTTATCGAAGAGCTCTGTAACCATAGATTCAAACAAAACAACTTTATTGTCTACGTCCGAAAGGGTCCAACACAAGTCCCAAGGGTAATTTGAGGCTTCGCAATGCAAGGCATCTAGGTTAATATTTTTGAAGTTTCTGAATCTTAGTTTTTTCAGTGACTGATGAAAATTTATATGGATATCGTAGGTTAGAAAAATTAAATCATGAGGAGAATTTAAGCCTGGCACCGAAAATTGATTATTAAATTTTACTGCGTTTTCGTCAGATACTAAAAAATAGTCCAAGAGCGAAGGACGGCAGCCAGCTCTGTAATGCGTAGGCACAGAATTATGTCTGATACTAAGCCCACAATTTACAGCAAAATCCTGCATCGAAATTGATTTAATATCATTTTGCAGCAGATTTTTATTAAAATCTCCACATAATATTATGTTTTGATACATTAAACTATAGTAGGACAATTCAGTCTCTAATTCTGTAAGAACAGTATCACGATGTGGAACGTACACACAGCCAACAAGGCATTTCTGGCTATTGTCGGATATTTCAACTAACAAAAACTCGATGCCGCTTGAAGACGCATTCTTTTTAATAATATCGCACTTAAAGGAACACCTATAATAAATTGCTACCCCACCACCCCTACTGGATCTATCACTCCGATGAATTTTGTAGCCAAAAAGTTCTACAAGCTTATCACTATCGCCATCATTGTTTTCACTTCTAGGAATCAACCACGTTTCAGAAACACATATTACGTCTACTTGCTGTGAAGAAAATAATTCTCTAAATTCGTCTATGCCGGGCTTAAGGCTCTGCACATTAATGTGACAAACTTTCAACCCAGAACAATAGTTTGCAAAAATATTAAGCACAATACGACCGTTGTTTATATTGTTCATGCCATCTATCATGTTACTATCATCCATACAATTGAATGAAACAGAAAATAGAATAGACGAATGATCTCAATGATTCTCTCCTCAAACCATACATAAACATCTCGGACACAAATATTACAAACAAACAAGAACAAAGCTAACAAAATTAAACTAGAAACAATAAAACCGACAAAAAATAACACACTTGTTGACCTAATTTTACGATATAAACAAATTAAATAAAGAAAAAATAGAACATATAAATTTAAAAGATTAAATATACTTAATTTCACTATCATAATAATTTCATGACTCGAACAATGCTCCAGCATAAATCGGTGATAAAGTTGGATATTCTTCATTTCTATTAGACATCAAAAGCTTTCAAGAGAGCTGTGTTGTTAAAACGATTTTCGTCTCAGTGTCATCACGGCTTTTCTTAATGTAGACCAAACCATCACGAGTTCTCGCAGAAAAAATGATACCCTCTTTCCGCAACCGAAGAGCATGACGTAGCAAAGAACTATTTTCCAGTGTTAGGCTCTCGTTGATGTAAATCCGTTTAGACAGATTATTGCTGGCATCAGGCGCTTGAGAGTTTGCACTGATCTGCTCTAGTGTTAGACCACCGTTCTCGCGAAAAGCTGCAAGCAGTGCACGTTGCTCCGTGTGCGAAGAGAGGCGGATTAACAGCGGATTGTGATCGTCTGATGATGATGAGTTCGATTTTAATCGGAAGGCGTCAAAGTGCGGAGAAATTTGGTGACGGAGTTTATCTGTGATGCTCTTCACAATAGCGGTAGTGTTTTCGCCAGGCCGCCGAGGAATGCCTCGCACAATTACGTCACGAAGGCGCTCTTTTCTTTTCAGGTCGGCTAATTCCTCTCTAATTTTTTTGTTTTCCTCTCGGAGCTCACTGGTTTCTCGTTCAAATTGCTGTACTTTCATCTCAAGAGAAGATATGGCGTCACTTAATTTCTTATTGAAATTGCATTCGAATTCATGCAACAATACTTTAAATTTGTTTATCAAACTAGTTTCGATTTCGCGAAATTGTGCATGAAGAGGCTGTGTTTTTTCGCCGGGTTTTATGGCTGGAGAAATTTGCTTCATTGGATTGGCAGCAGCAGGGGATTTGTCTGGAGTGAACGAAGAAACCATAGCAGATTTGCCTTTTAGTGCTTGCTGGCGTGTGGTTGACATTGTTTTGTCAGTCAAGGAAATAGATATTTGGGAAAAACGTATTTAATTTCCGCACTGAGAATTTAGGGTTTATTCAACTAAACAAACTTTGAACTCAAGAGACTAAAACTTTGACTTTAAGATAAGTAAACAGGTGAAAAATTGTGGCTTAAAGCTAGAGCGAGTTGAAAACACGTCTATTCACTCGACATTAGCGACACGCTAAAGGTTCATGTCCTTTCTTTCTGTGATTACCCGACGTCGCGTCGTCCAGCCATCCTAATGACTCTATATGACTCGACTCTATAAATGCTGTCGCATATGCGGTCTTAAGATCGATAAGCAGATGTTGTGTATCGAACTGAGTTTTCATCACGATCTGTTTTAATGGGGTCGGCTGTGGAATTGAGAAATGACTTTAGGCTTTCATACAGCAAAGCAGTATTGTCGGGTTTTGTTTTCGCCACTCTATTTGGGTAATTTTGCGAAAGTCTTGTCGTTTATCGTCTAGGTAACTAGAATAGTTCGTTTTATCTGATGGCTGGAAAGCTCGTATGCTGTTGAAGAAGTGACTTTCTAGGAATTTATATCTGGTGTGTTGGAGACCTGGGCAGTGACATAGAAAGTGCTGTGTGTCCTCAAGAACTCCCTAATCACCACAGCCTCTACAAAGTTATTTTTCGTTAAGCCCATTTGCTTTATGTGGTATCGCTGAGTATTGTGCCCCGTTGTGATTCCTACGAGGGTGGACAGGTATTTCCTATCCTTCCGTATTACATTCTGGTTTTCTTGAAGGACGACCAAAGCCTTCTTGTGGTGTTACAAGTATTTCAGGAGGTCTTGTGGCTTTTCTCCCTGTTTCAAGAAATCAGTTTGTTCTACAAAAGCTGTCGAACCTTCAAACGGATTGTACACTCTACTGTTAAACTTCCTGAATAATCTCTATAGGATTCCATTCTGTTACCATTTTTGTATAACTTCCATGTTCTATATTGTTCGTACAGAAACTCTCTATTTCCATCTAGAGGGCCGGATTGGATAATAATAAATTTGATTTACCTATACTGTTTGAAAAATAAAAATCTGGTATAACAGCTACAGGCTACAGCAGTATTCCTTTTAATTTTAGTAGGTACATAGTTAAGTTTTCGAGTATACCAACAATAAATTCACTAAAAAAAAATTACTATCATATTATGCATATTATAGTAGATACAAGATACATAAAGAATACCTAATGAATTTATAAGTGTTTAGCAGCTAATACGCTTTGCCTACATGCGTACTACACATCAAACGCTAACGGCATGAACACAAAAACAATTCCCTACAATTCCATTTGAATGAAATACTATAGATACATGAGATCCCAAACAGTGTTTAACAAATTATATGTTTCTTTTATCAATTATGATTCCAATTGGCAGTTATGTAGCTACTCGTATTACATATAAGGGCTGTTTGATTTGCCTCCATGAGGATGGCCGCATATAGATTTCGGAGATATTAATAGATATTCTTTGAAGTTAACCAAATAATGACCAATAAGTAGCTATCTTCTTTCTTTAATGAACTACCATGTTTATTTAAACACCTGTACAGTATTTAAGACATAGTCGTTAAACACTTGAGTAAACATTTTTTGAAGATACATTTTTTTATAGTTAAGTCAATTTGAACACCTATACAATAGAACGCCCATTTTTTTATTTTGATTTATTTTCTGTTGTAAATTGAAAATCAGGACATTGGACGGCGGACGAAATTTGAAATCAAAGAAAAGAAAAATTAAAGCCAATTGAGCCCAATTTTCATGTCTTATTAATTTCGTAAAAAAATAGTTTGAAGGCAATTTTATGATAACAAAGACTATTGGCCTTGAAAATAGTTATCATCACATTCAATTGAATGAATATGTAGGTTAGGTATTCACTTTCAAAAGGTACTATCTATCTGAATTGGGTAATATTTTAGATTAATACAGAATTAAACAACGAAAGTAAATTAGTCTGAAGGCGAACTCAAATGTACACAGAACATTCAAAATCAGCAAAAATTAGAATCCGTCCGGAATTGCTCATAGGGATGAATAGATCAATTAAAAATACCTACACTTCCGCTCAACTGAATAGGTTCAACATTATTTAAAAAGTAAAATAACGATATTTCTTTAACCAACTTGCCGATTTGAATGAAATCAATTTTTTCGGTAAGTCGTTCAATTGCTTTCCGCGACCAGTTTTAGAAAAAAAACGGCGGTAATTACTTTCAATTTAAAAAAGCAAAAGAATTGATTCCTGTCAATGGTCTCGCAAACCATTATGGGGGTCAGAGGGTGGATGCGCTATGCACCAATAGGGGCATAAGTGGACTTTCGGTTACTCGACAACGGCATCGACTTAGGATAGGCACGTGGAACATCTCTTCGCTCACGGGAAAAGACCTGGAGCTTGTTGGGGAGGCTGTTAAATATCGACTAGATATAGTTGGTGTTTCCTCAACAAAGCAAAGGGGTTCTAGAACTGTGGACCTTGCAGATGGGTGGAAACTCTTCATGTCGGGAGTAGCACCTTCAATGTCTGCTTAGGCGGGAGTGGGGATACTCACAAGTCCCAGGCTGTCAGGCAGAGTATTGGAGTGGATTCCGTTAGGAGGGAGAGTTGCGATCTTAAAGCTTAAGCTTGAAAGATCAACTCTGGGTCTAGTGCAGGTGTATGCACCGAATCTGGAGTCAGGGTACGCAGCTTTCTTAGATGAAGTTGATGTAGCCCTTGAAAAGGTTGCAGATATGGATTCTTATATCCTGATGGGTGATTTCAATGCTCACGTGGGTGCGGATTTCTCGACATGGGGCAGCGCGATTGGGAAACACGGTGACCGCGATCAGAACGCGAACGGAGAGAAGTTGTTGGACTTTTGTTGTTCAAATGGAATGTCCATTATGAACACTTTCTTTCCACACAAAGATATCCATAAATACACATGGTACCGTCGAAGTCTTCAGCAGAAATCGCTGATAGATTTCTTTGTGGTACCATCGTGTATTAAAAGGATGGTTTGTGATGTTCGTGTGTTGAGAGGGGCTGAACTGTCAACTGATCACCACCTGGTGTTGTGCAAATTGTATCTCAACGATCAAGTACCTATCCTGCCAAAGCGTAAACCAAGAATGGTTACGCGCATACGGTGGGAGGGGCTGCAGAACGATGAGATACGGGAGGAATTTGCACGGCAGGTATCTGCAAGGTTTGAACAAATTCCAAATGTTCCATTGAATGTAGAGGAAGAATGGCAGTTGTTTTCAACAGCAGTTATTGCCTCTGCAGGACATGTTTGCGGAGTGAAGCGGCTCGGTGTGGCGGCTGGTGGTGAGAAAAGAACTGCGTGGTTTAAAACGCCCGGAGTTCAAGAAGCTATCAGAGAGAAGAAGAAGGCTGTCACTTGGGGGACTCTCCTTCTCGAAACCGGTACATTGAGGCGCGAAGAACTTGCAAATTGGCTGTTAAAGCAGCCAAAGAACATTCTTGGAAGGAGTTCGGCGAAAAATTGGACCGCGATCACAGATCTGCAAGCAAGGTGTTCTGGCAGACCATCCGCCGTCTTAGAGGAAGGAAGTGGAACATTATCGAAGGAGTCAAATCCAAAGATGGTACACTTCTTTCTAATGAGGAGGACATCTTGCGCAGATGGAGCGAGCACTTTTCCGAATTGCTCAATCCAATCCAGGGCATCGGGGATGACACATCTATCGCCTTAAGCAGGGCGGAAAATAGTCCCACGGTAGAGGAAGTCACTTTTGCGATCAAATCGCTAAAAGCTGGCAAATCTGCCGGAGTGGATGAAATCCGGCCAGAAATGCTAAAGGCCTTAGGTGAAGAGGGAGTCAAATGGCTCTCTCGTGTCATTAAAGTGGCCTGGGAATGCGGCGAAACTCCCAGCGATTGGCAGATTGGGGTGATTGTGCCCCTTTTCAAGAAACGGGATAAAAGGGATTGCTCCAATTACAGGGGTATATCACTTTTAAGTCTCCTCGGAAAAGTCTTTGCCAAGGTGCTGGAAACGCGTTGCAGAGCTGTGGTCGAGGCACGATTAGGAGATGAGCATTGCGGCTTTCGTCCCGGCAGAAGCACAACCGACCAGTTATTCACTCTCAGAATGGTACTTGAGAAGGCTTGGGAGTATGCTACACCTGTTTACGCTTGCTTCGTAGATTTGGAGAAAGCATATGACTGAGGATATCTGAGGATAAGTCATTTGCTCTTCGCTGATGACTTGGTCATCCTTGGGTCCTCTCAGACTGAACTTCGGCGCGCACTCGATCGGTTTGTAGCCGTTTGTGTTGAAGCTGAGATGAAGGTAAACGTGAACAAATCTGAAGTGATGGTCGTCTCCAGAACGCCTGTTCAATGCACTCTGCATGTTAGTGGAGTCCCATTGAAACAGGTGGAGAAGTTTAAGTATCTCGGGGTCTTATTCACGAGTGATGGAAGGAGCAATGCCGAGTTTTCCTGTAGGATTGGTCAGGCTGGGTCAATTTTGAGACAGCTTGGTCATTCTGTTATCAGGAGGACTGAACTTGGTGTCAAAGCTAAGTTGTCAGTCTTTAATTTGGTGTTTGTTCCAACTCTTACCTATGGTCATGAGGTTTGGGTAATGACCGAAAGAATAAGATCGCGAATACAAGCTGCCGAAATGAGATTTCTCCGCTGTATTGCTGGTGTGACCCGTAGAGATCGCATTAGAAATACCAGAATACGTGAGGAACTCAATGTCGAGCAACTACTTCTCCGGACGGAGCGATCCATGCTTCGGTGGTTTGGTCATGTTAAACGCATGTCCCCGACCAGGATTCCACGACGTGCTATGGAATCCGTACCATCGGGCAGGCGTCCCCTAGGTAGACCCAGGATGAGATGGTTAGATCAAATTCATAATCTCTCCTCTACCCGTATGGGGATTGCCCTTGATGATTTAGAGTCGATGGCGGAGGATCGAGAGCTATGGAGGGTCCACTTGAGCAACCTACACCCGCGACCCAGTTAATGGACAAGCGGACCATTGAAAATGAATGAATGAATGAATGAATGAAAAAGAATTGACATCGTTACATAATCGCTGTAGATCACAAACTATAAAGGCATTGCCCTCGAACCTATTCTGATGAGCCAAAATAAATGGGAATTTTTTGATATGTTTTTCCAAAAATAGTAATTAATAGAGACCGGATTATATGCAACATAAAAAGCCTAAAATATGCATGCAAATATGCATGAAAAATGCTGAAAATATGCATAAAAATTGCCAAAATAAACAAAATGAAGTGGTAAAAAATAGTATTTTTGTTTTAGTTTATAGTTTTTTATTTCAAATTCAGCATAAAATAGTTGAATAACATTCTTGTTATAATTAAGAATAATTTAACATAATGTCACTTCAAATATTTTTTTAAGTTGAAAGGGACAGTTCTACATTCACTGAGGTAACTGGGCAGTATTTGATTTGGGTGCTACTATGTTAGCAATGCTCTTATTGCATATGCTTTAATGCTCTTTCGGAATGACTGACTGAATGAGTCTCATCAGAAGACTTATACATGAGCCTCTCAGAAAATGGGCTTATGAATGATGAATTCACTATACACTGAATCAACAGGCAATTTGGCAGATACCTACCTTGTTTGAGCTACTTCGACACATTTGAAACTAAGGTCAGTGAGGATTTTTCAAAACTACTCAGGGTCCTCCTGAAATAGAGATGATGGCGGGTGAGGAATTTATTTGTTTGCTTATTCACATACATATTCACTGAAATAAAATAAAATAATATTGAAAAGTATTCAAAACTCCCTGTTTTGCTGCAGCTGGCGGTCTATTGTAGATATGTATAGCTAAGAGGTACCTATACCTACCTACCAGGCACGAAGCGTCCATATATTGAAGGGAAGCAGTGCTCCCGTAAGAATTCCATAAAAAAAAATGTATTCATAACAACAAATTTAGGTATTTATTTAAAAGAAAATTACCGTTTTAATAAATCATATAGGTAAATAAAACACTTTTCTGAAGCTATATTTTTATCGAAAGGTCTGATACATTGTTTTACTGATAAGAAATGTTATTGTTCTTCTATATTTTTTTAATGAGTTTTCTCCAGAAAGTGACATTTTATTTAAAACTAGCGGAGCCCGTGCACACTTCGTAGTGCAAAATAGTTAAAAAGATAAACTGTTTTTATTGTAATGCTCTGTGGTACACAACATTTTTAATTTTTCCAGAAATCGTATTGCCTAGATAATATTATTGACTTTCAGGACAATGCATTATTCACGTCAATGTTACAAATTTTAAAAACTTTGGCTTCCTATTCCAAGACGGTGGAAGAAGCTGTACCCGCCCGGCTTTGCTCGTGCTCGAGATATAACGTCATCGAGTTTCAGCCCATAGAAGATATTTTCTGTAGGTATGTATAAGATTTTTAATGTCTTTTTTTGCGTCGGAGGTGCCACGCCCCTTTGTCCAATTTTGACTAAATTTTACAGGACCACTCCAGGGCCAATAACTAAGATCATCTGTAAGTTTGAGCCCAATCGATTTGGTAGTTTTCGAGATATAAGATTTTGAATTTTTTTTGTATGGGCGGTGCCACGCCACTCTGTTCAATTTTAACCAAACTTCACAGAAACCGTTTAGGGACCAATACCAAGGATGTGTGAATGTTTGGTTAAAAACGGTAAATGCGTTAAGGCGTGTATCGACGACAAACATTTTAGGGCTCAATTTGTATATATATAGATTCTTCGAAGTCCAACGAAATTCAATATTGTCTAAATCAAGTTAATAAATTCAAAAACAGTATTTCTAATCTACTCGACTCAACAAATTTCGAATCTTTTTGGACAAAATTGAATGAAAACAAGAATTTGGCCAATAGGAGTTCAAATATCAATATTTCAACAAAGGAACAATTTAAAGATATCTTAACAACAATTGCCGACCAAGTCATCAACGAAATCGATATTCGGTTTAGTTTCAAAATGGTATATAAAAAAATACTTTCAAAATTCATATACATAAAAAAATATAATATACATAATACGCGACTTATGCGAACAAAAGTGTATCACAGTTTGCCATTACCACTTTTTCAAAAACTTAGGAAGTGAAGAAGCAGAAAGTCCTAAACTAACTGTTAACAGAAAGAGAAGAGCTGGAGCTTGAAATAACATTTTTATTCTTTTAATACATACTCTGAAAATCCTTATTTTATTTTTTATACTCGTTTCCTTTAAAAATGTAGAAATATTTCGAGTTATATCCTTCTTGCACAGGAATAATTGTTTAAATCGACAAGAGAAATTTTGTATTATCGCTCTTTTATATTAAAAGTTTGTATTGATTTTTTTAAATTAACTAAAAAACGTAAATTATTTATTTGATGTGAATAAAAAATTGAAGTTTTTGATGAAAATTAAAAGATTATTTACTTATTTTTGTAATAAAGTTTAAACATTTAAAGAATTTGTTTCTTATGCATGCTAAGTTACAGGCAAAAGTTTGTATGTATTTAAGTTTTTTGAGTCGCGTTTTCTAAATATGCCATTTTTTGACTTATCGCTCTTTTGCACTGAGGGTGCGATATTGTGCATTAAATAGATACAACCATTTTTTTAAGCAAATTTATCTATGATCTAATAATTATCCTTTGGCTTGAGATCGTTTCTTAATAATATAATATAAATATAATACACATTTAAAAGAATTATGTATAGAATTCATTTAATTAAATAATAGTATAAAATAATAATATAAATAATTTAAAAGGTTATTATGTCTTATCCTTTAAATTAATTCTTCTGGGTTTTCAAAAGTTTTTCAATCGAAATAAGGATTAAATTTGACAATCTTTCCTGTCCACAATTATTTCGTAAATATTTTTTTATTCTTTTAAGACACGAAGAGATGCTTTTGTCACGGGGAAAGTCAATAATAGTTTACAAAGTTTAAAGCATTCAGTGAAAGTTTTATCCAAATCAGTAGGTACTGATTAAAAATCTTAATATCAGTTTTTGACGTAAAATTCTCGTCATCGAAAATCAACTTTAGTTCTGTTTTCAACAGTGGAATGTCAAAATATCCCGGGTACCGAGCTATGTGAATTTTTGAGCAAGTTAACAGGAAAATTGGATTTAAAATATTTATACAATGCTGTGTCTGAATGTTTCAAAAACTCAAAACATGACAGAAATGTAATTGAAATGTACTTTCCTCATATCTTCCAAATATTCAGAAATATTGAATATTTGTTTTTTTTTTTCACCAATTGCGATGGTTTTATTCCGCTATCTTTACTGCATTCAATTGGATTTGATTTTTTAAATGCTATTGTATTATATGAGCACACGAATGAGCAGATATTATCCCTTGAAATACTATACCCGGCGATGATACTTGATTTAGTCAGGTTTTTCAGTGAATTAAAATAAAATATGCTCGAAAACCTTAAGGGCATGGACCTATTCAACCCACAAAATCTATATACACGCACTCACCTTTGAAATGCGAACCCTGAATGGCGTAACCAAACAGAAGGACCTGCACGTGTACCTTAGTCCCAGTGGGAAACTTTACTTAGTGCACGTGTTTGGCATTTTCACATCATAATTTTAACGCAAATGAGACATGTGCAGTGCACGGATGTACAACAGGACCTTTACTTTTCCAAGAATTAATTTGACTTCTTTTAAATCGGATTCGGATTGCAGCAGGGGTTGTTAAACCACTCGACTCCTACATCTCATCTATGAAATCACGACCCATATACATAACCAACGTAACTCGTAGGTATGTACATGTATATTCACGTACCTATTTCATAACGTTAACTTGTGAAATATCACGTACAAAATTTGTTCATACCTATTTGTGTTTATTGTAGAACAGTTCCTTGCTTTAAAAAAATTAAAGACAAATGGAGATTATTCTTAGGCGTTTTTAGGGTTAAAAAAAAGCTCAGCTGTTTCCTATTAAACAGTATCTGTTTACTTAAAAGCTAAAATGGGTATAAGAGATCAGGACAAATGTGATTGTTTGAGCCCATCCTTACTCCTTATTTTAAGAACGCCGGGCGCGATAAAAATATATATTCTGAGTCAAGGTACTACAGTACTGGTGGTCAATTATCAATTTGTTTAGCTCTCTTTGCATAGTATGGGTTGGGTAAATATGTATGTATATGTCTATTGTTGTCTTTTGAACTTGAATACGCAACACTTATATTTCTCCATGGAAGTTAATCCGCTTCTACTTCCCTCGTGTTTACGGACCAACAACTTAATCGCGAAACCAAGTGCGTTCATAAAATAGAATGTATCGAGGGATTTCAACCCCCTGACGAATTTATCACAAAACATATTGCCAGCATCATACTCAAGGGGCTGGGAGTTGGGTGAAATCAGAAACCAGGAACCATAAAGGAACAAGATTTCATGGGATTATCCCAATTATATGCGTGCAATGAACGAATGCTGACACAGCTACCCATCTGAGTATATTTTCAATGTTTAAGGGTACGTTTTCTTTTCAAAGAAGTGGGTATACATATGTAACATAAGCATAGAAAGGTATACTTTATACAAGTTACAGTATGGAAACTTTTTTAAATTTTGCTCCATTCCCAATGTCAATTGCAACTATGGATACGAAAATAAGTGGTCGTGTTTATGTGTACATATTAGATATGTAGTATGTATGTACCCAAATGTATCTGCGCCTTGTATGTATAACATTTTTTCAAATATGGTTGGCTTTTTCGCTGCTTAGATACATTATATTATATGAATGTGGAAACCTTACCGTGATGAAAAATAGTACTTACGCTACTGCTTCGATCAAACATAGTGCTATTTTTTGTTCAGACAAACTATTGCTACCATCAGCACACGTTTAAAGGCCGTAGTACAAGCCATGCACAAAAGCCACATACGTATGTAGCTCTGACGTCAACAGACAGAGTGCCACCTATCGTACACATACATACATACTACGTACAAAGAGATCATATGCTGACATAAATATGATGTCAGTGCTACGTACGCATGTGGCTTTCTACATGCCGTGTACTACTGCCTTAATGCCCGAACACCATATTAAGAATACTCGTTTTAAGCCAGTTAGGTGGTTAAATTTTTGAGTCCACTATAAAAGAACGCGGTAAAATAAATTAAATAGATTTGCTATAGACTTTAAATTTTCGCAATTCTATTCTGTTGCAAAATTTTATATAGAAAAAAATGCAATTATGTACAAGGTGGCGCAAAAATAACCTTCCGATGTTTTTTGGCTGTATTTAAAAAAAAAATAAAAACTTTGATTCTTCTTGTGGATTATTTTTATTTGGTCTTTTAATTTTTTTTACATCAAGTCGGGAATATGATGTCATGTAAATGGCCGCCGCCACAGTTGATTGTCATTTGAGCCCTTTTTATGGCATTTTCCATCACTTTGGCCAAAACTTCCGGCGATAGGTCCTCACATTCTTGACGGATATTGTCTTTAAGAGCTGCAAGAGTCTGAGGCTTGTTGACATAAACCCGCGACTTCAAAAAGCCCCACAAAAAGAAGTCTGGAGCGGTCAAATCAGGCGATCTTGCTGGCCAGTGCAAATCGCCAAAACGGGAGATTAGGCGCCCGGGAAATGCATCCTTCAGCATATCGGTTGTGGCACGTGCAGTGTGTGCCGTTGCGGTTGCACCGTCCGGTTGGAACCACATGTTTTCCAATCCCAATTCATCAAGTTGCGGCAAAAAGAACTCGTTGATCATTGCTCTGTAGCGCTGTAGTCGTCTGGTCGATGTCGACGGCGCTTCCATGACAACTTCGGCTACAGCAGCAATATTCTCTGCAGAACGGCTACTCCGGGGTCTGTCACGCCTGGTAGCATCTCGTGTTGTGCCAGTCTCTTCGAAGCGAGCGGCTAAACGTCGCAGTGTTTCACCAGTAGGCGTTGGACGGCTAGGAAATCTGCGACGAAATTCACGTTGTGCCAAAGTCACTGACCGATTATTGCTCAAATAAATAGTCACCAATATTCCGCGTTCTGGAGCAGTGTAGCGTAACATTGTTTATTAACGTGTATTTCGCATGTGTTTACTACACAAATGTCAAAACAGAACTGACATTAGGGGCCAATCGCAAAATTTATAGCATTTTCTGATAGGAGGATTACTTTTGCGCCACCTTGTACCTACTTGCATA
Source organism: Cheilosia soror (assembly GCA_949372485.1). Classification (NCBI taxonomy): domain Eukaryota; kingdom Metazoa; phylum Arthropoda; class Insecta; order Diptera; family Syrphidae; genus Cheilosia; species Cheilosia soror. The sequence goes on from OX443564.1 coordinate 25,154,852, forward strand.
CACTGATAACATTAATATTATTGGCAGAACTCGACGAGCTGTGACTAGCGCATTTGCAAATATTTGGACAGAAATATAAAAATGGGTTTAGTTTTTAATGTCAAGTATGCATAGTTAACAAGAAAGACACACAACATCAACGAATCGGCTAGAACGTCTTACCTAATATACAACCATGACTTAAGGGAGGCGAATAAGGTTGGATTGTCGGGCTATGAAAGAAAAAAAAAACAGCGGATTCTAAGAGCTATACAGCGGTATACCCCTAGCTAGTTGAATCAGTTATATAATTGGGATAAGGTACGCAGAGCTAACGTATTCTAACGCTTCTGGCCGAAGAGTCTTCAATTCTAATCCGCGTAAGATTTCGAACTAGAGATTTCGAACCCTGGGTGCGAATTTCCGCACTCTTTAAAAAAACTCTTTAAAAGAAACCGGAAATTTCTTTATTTCTATATTGAAATCGAATATTCGCACCTGGGGTGTTTCTATTTTCGACCTAGACTCTTCACTTGAAGTTTTAGCTGTCGGTTGTTTACCAATGAAAAGTGTTCCATATTTGAGTGCTATGAGAATGCAACACTAATGGAGAACCTCTGAATCAAGAACTTCTTCAACTTAGTGTTCCATATCACAATAGAAGCCCTGGAAGTTCTATTTTAAGAAGATCAACTCGGACCATCAAAGGTGGCTTTTGTTGGGGGTCCGAATTTCCGATTCCATTATAAGATAAAAAGTAATTCGCACCTTGGATATTCGGATTCGGATATTCGGATATTCGCACCTGAAATTGAAGGTACTGGAAAGGTGGCATCCCAGATCTGTCCGATTGGATAGATATGTACACTGAACCAAAAAGGTGCGTCATATTAACAACAAAGTTCGTCATATTGAAGAAAAAGTTGTTATTTTTGAGCCAACAGCCATAGTTGTCAATATGATGAACTTGGGTTGTCAATTAAATGTTCATATTGACAATCACCGTTGTTGATTTGATGAACGCAGTAGTTAAATTGGAGGAATTAATTTTCATAATGAAAATCGCAATTGAGATTATGTTCAATTGTGCAATTGTTAAAGTGAGGAACTCGATATTCATCATAATAATGAAAATCTCAGTATAGTCAATCTGAACATCGCAGAAGTTAAATTTTAGGAATTGATTTTCATAATGAAAATCACAGTTGTTAAACTGAAGAACTTGATTTTCATAATGAAAATCGCAATTTTCAATCTAATGAACGGAGAAGTAGCTAATTGAATTAAGGAATTTATACTTACAGGGGAGTGTCAACATATTATGTTGATACCTATCGGACCCGGCAAACGTTGCTTTGCCTGCTCGTACATTTACATTGTCTGTCAATAATTGTTCTGCGGCCGTTTTATTTAACCGATGTGTCCGGACTGATTCCGCCTCAGTGTGCTTCGACCGATGTATCCTCGGACGAGTGCCCACGAATTGTATTATCTACATGTATTTTTACCAAATGACAGTCGAAGAATAGCGTTGAAAAGTATATTTTTGTTATGAGAGGTGTCACGCCCTTTTGTCTAATTCCACCAGGTTTTGTAAAATGCTCTAATCAGGCATTTTACAAAATTCAGATATAGTGATTTAAATAACTCTGTTGTAAAGGTGGTGCCATGGCCCGTTTCCAATCCCACCCACATTTCGCGCGATTGTTTGTTTGGTGGCAGAAACACCTTTGGGCCAATTACAAATATACAAAATACATACATTATATTTTCTTTCTTTTCTAGATATAAGATTTTGTTGTTTTTTTTTCGTATGGGAGGTGCCACGCCCTTTTGTCCAAATTTTCACCAAATGTAAACCACCCTTGGATTTACTCAAACACACACACAAAATTTTAATGAAAAGAATCATGGAAATCGGCCCAGCGGTTATCGAGTTACAACGCCATCGAGTTTATTGTATGGGCGGTGCCACGCCTTTTAGTCCAATTTTGACCAATTTTCACAGGAACACCCCAGGGCCAATATTTAAGACCATCTGTAAGTGGGAGCTCAATCAATTTGGTGGTTTTCGAGATACATATACGATTTTGAATGTTTTTTTTTTTTGTATGGGCGGTACCACTCCCCTTTGTTCAATTTCCACCAAACTTCTCATAATAGCCTTCGTGCCAAAAACACAGATTTTTTTTAAAATTTGTGCTCAATCGGTTTTGTGGTTTTCGAGATATACCATATTTTTTGTATGGGAGGTGCCACGCCCCTTTGTCAACATTTTCTTGGGTATTCTTCTTGTTTGGCCGGAGGCTTGTCTAATTTATTGCAAATTATCGAAATCGGTACAGGCCATCCTCTTTTATATAGGTAATAGATGTGTGGCATATACTCCAGAATGCGTTTCGCTCTGATGATCCACCACATTGGGCTCATCGGTAGGCGAACCACCACATCTGCCTAGACGCACATTTTACATAAACCTTGAGTATTCATATTGACAACTGCGATTGTCCATATTACAACAAAGTTCATCAATACAAAAGATTTGAAATACTGCACTTATGTGGTAGTGGTAGTCATATTGACAACCCCGATTTTCAATTCAACAAACGCATTCTTCAATGTGATTACAATGAAAGTGCGTACATTGACAACAGCCCGTTCCTTATATTGACTATCCAATTGTTAACCCCCAGTTTCACAGTGGAGTTTAAACTACACTTTCAGTTTAAACGTTAGTTCAAGAATTAATTCGATTTCAGAGATTCGTTTAAACCTTGAACGGAATTCATTCTGTAGTTCAAGTTAAACTATAGTATTCTGCCGTTTAAACCTGAGGTCAGGCGATTGTCAAAAACACAAATATTTGACATTGTTTTGTGTGTTCTTTGAAAGAAAATACAATGAGCGATTTTGAAAAAGTCGTATAAAAGCTAACTACTGTACAATACTGCCAAATTCTATTCATACAATTTCGTTAAACTGAGTTCAATTGAATTGAAGTTCAGATTATATTGTGAAACCGGACGAGTTGAACTTCGAATTTAAACTCACGTTAAGGTTCAGTTGAACTATAGTTTAAACTTCGAGTGTGAAACTGGGGGTTAATGTATTTGATATTTTCAAAAAATGTTTATCATGTCGACAATTTTGTTCGTCAATTTGACAATTTCCAGTTAACAACTACCGATTGCCCATATGACAACCAATATTTTTTTCAGTGTACACTCTAAAAAAAACTCGTGTAATTTTACTATCATTAAGCGAGGAATCTATTTGCCTACCATAATTGCAGTCTTTTTACGCACCTATCAATTTTAAATATTTAATGCGTAATTCTTACATCTTTGTTGTGCAAATTTAAACACAGATTTTAAATATAAATGCGTATTTCTACACTTAAGATGCTCACATTAAATGTACATCTACATAATTAATGTTTAAAATCCAACAGAATTTTAGAAAGAAATGCTTATAAATCAACATAAAATGTGTAAATTTAAACCTTTTATGTTTAAATTTGTAGCAAAATTCGACGTACAATGTGTAAAATCCAACAAAATTGTGTATGAAGAAGCTTAAAACTAGACTTTTTTTTATGTAATTTTGCTTAAATTCAATATTTAATGTGTACAATTAAACAAAATTATACATCGTCAGAAAGTATATTCAAAACAATTTAAAAACAAGTAAAAGTGTTATCATAAGAATTGATATCCTCCACTGCAGTGAACCTGTCTAAACGAAATAAAACAATCCAAAAATGCTTAAGATATTTATTAAAAATTATTCGATTTAACAAAAAAAAAAAATACTTTCGTAAAAAAAGCAAAAAATACTTATTTCACTAACAGATGCGATGGAACTTGGGAGCGCAGGTCCAACCGCTTCTTTCAAAGGTCTAATCACGTATGAGATCGCAAATGCACCGTCACTCACAATCGAATTGCAAAATTACACATAAAATGTGTAACTTTCATCAGATTGGTGTAAATGGGTGTTGGTCTTTAAACACAGTGTGTGTAAATTTCATAAGGTGTTTATATTTAAACAAAATTTGTTTATTTATAAACATTTTGAGAGTAGGTAATGTTTAAACAATAAAATAATATTATTGAACAAAAGTTGTTGAAAAGTACACAAAAGGAGTACATTTGCAACAAATGTTTGTAATATCTAACATTATGTGCTTAAATTGTTTTTTTACCTTTTTTTTTTGTGTGTATAAACACGAAACTTGCCTATTTTTACATTAAAAATTACATACATTTTCGTAGTAATTTTACACGCATTTTTTAGAGTGTATAACGCTAACTTTTTCCAATTAACATTTGTTTCGAGGTTCACATAACATAGGGCGTAGCTATGTCAGTTGGGCTAAATAATTATTCTCGGATAATTCTCTGACACTATCGTGGTGGAAAACGAATTTTTCCGCTGTCAAATATTATCCTACTGCGGGAGCAAGATAATAAATTATCCTAGGCTAATTTTTAAAAGTTTTCTTTTGCTTGAGTTTTCCTTTAATATTGAAAAGGAAATCATTTAGCGGAATTGACACACGGCTTTAAAAGGCTATTGTTGTTTTAAGTCTCAACAGTATTTCTATCTTGCGAGAGTCAAATTAAATGTAGGTAACATTTTTGGTTTATACATACAAAATTTCTTGCAACAGGCGAGTGACACCCAAGGCCTAGCTTCTCGCAAACATTCGTTTTGTGTGAGTTTCTATTTTTGGGACGAATGGAAGGGACCTACAATTATGTGCCGATTACGAACGGCTGAATTAAGAAGCTTTTTCATGACATTCATACTCTCGGATGTTTGTCAGACGTTCGCGAGAGGTGGCGCAGTAGAAAAAACTTTAAGATGCAATTTGTGTTTTTCCGGGGATCGAACCTGGTATCCCTCGCACAGTAGTCCAGCACACTAACTACTCCGCTACTGCGCCCACAAGAGGAGGATATCTTGGAATAATTAAATGTGCAATTTTCTGTTTATAAATGCATAAAAAGTGGTTTGTTCGCATTTCATCAGTTCGCTCCTAATTGAATAGTCCTTAACCGAACCTAACGAACATCTTCTGCAAATATGTATAATAGTGTCAGCTTTCTCTTCAGCCAAGCGTCTGGTACGACGATCCAGTCAAGAAATGTTGGGTAGATCTATATATATAAAAATCATGGTGAATTGTGTTTGTCGACAATGTTCTCTGTAATGCGTGAACCGATTTTGATTCTGGAAATTTCCCATGAAAGGTGACGTTGATACCATGGTTTATAAGTTCATACGGTCTTTGTAGGTGTATTGGTTCATGAGTTATATGGGCGTGGCAGCTCCTATACAAAAAATGCATTCAAAATCTTATTCCTCGAAAACTACTAAATCGATTGAATTCAAATTTACATACAATCTTAGGTATCGGCCCAGGAGTATTCCTGTGAAGATTGGTTAAAATTGGACCTAGGGGCGTGGCACCGCCCATACAAAAAAAACATTAAAAATCTTATATTTCGAAAACCACCGAATCGATTGTGTTCCTGTGAAGATTGGTCAAAAATAGATAAAGGGGTGAGGAGGCGTTATTCTTCGACAGTCATGGGAGCTACAGTTTCGCAAATTTTCAACATTGATGCGCATTATCCTGATAGACAAGAATATTATGTAGGCAATACGAACCCTAAAAAACCAAGTGTTGTGAATACAGCAGGGCATTACAATAGAAACTGTTTACTATTGATTTAAATGAATTTGAAATTGATTTTTATATTTTCATATTTTGCACTACGAAGTGTGCAGGGGGTTCGCTAGTTCTTTTTAAATGCTTCTCGAACTTCGTCAATCATCTTTTCAGCCGGCGGCTTAGCATCGCCTCTAGCTGATAAGCAGTTCAAAAGTTTTAATTTTAAAATTTTTGTTTAACATTACAGTAGCTAATAAACTAAAACTTTAGCTATTGAAATTGTCGATGTCCTTTTCATCAAAATATTTCTACACATTTGCTTATAAATTATTATACTCCTCAGAGTGCAGTTAGCCACAGACTAAAAAAATATATTCAGTTCGTCCCATTACACCAAAAATCAGAGCCCAAAAATTGCGTGCACTTGACTCATCGTGCCCCATCTAAGAAATAAAGCCAAATTTGGGTGCGAACATTTTAATTATTTTCTGATTTCAATACATTTGCCCACTTTGGTTGTTTGTTAATTTCGAATGGCCAGTCGTAACGATCTTGATAGATCTTGGGTGCGCTACTTCTGCACAGAAAATACATAACATTACTAGCTATCGCACAATTAAATTCGTTTTGTTTAATACGCATAATAAGGTATCTATATATCTACATACATATCTATTATAATGCAAAGATTTTGTCAAGTTTATATTTGTTTGCGATTCCCACGAACCATCTACGATCTACCTTTATTTTTCGGGACCCCACACGTAAACGATATTATGTTTCGGCTTCGTTCTCCTGTTTATATTTTTGCATACAACGATCACCTTAATAATTATCAATATCTAAAGCAAGGAATGAAGATTTCTCAGAACAGGCAACCAAAAATCAATATGTTTGTGTTGTAGGTGCCTAGTAAGAATCTAAAATATTCCGCTTACATCCTGTTTGGACAAAAATCAAAGGTATAGCGTTATTTTCAAACCCAATTAGCTACTGAAATTCGGAAGCTCAATTTCGAAAAAGGTGGATCACAACAATCAAACAATTTATTCGTGAGAAGAATACCAACAAACTACTGTATAGGCGGTAGCATGCGAATACTATTATCTTAATTTTGTATCATTGGAATGTTAGTCTCGCTGTCCCTCAACAAACCTTTAACCGTGTTTCGGATATCGTGATATTTATGATGACCACGAAGCCATAATCATAGGTTCGATCATGAGAATCAACCTTATCACTGTGTGTATCACTGATGGTCGCATAAAATCAAACGACTTTGAGACACTTCCAAAGAATAAAGGAAAATCTGTTATTGACATACACATTCCTTTTAATTTTTTTATATGGGCGTCTTCAAGAAAATTACAGATTTGACCTCTCCATATGCCTATAATTGGCAAACAAACACAGATTAAGTGTAGGTACATGATGAAGTTAAGATAATTTCCCTAAAGTGCGGTATTACAGTAGCATATAATTATGGCAATTCTGACAAATAAAATATGGCACAAGTTTGTGTATGACAAAATGGTATTGAATTATCTCTATCTATATATAAAAATTGAGCCCTAAAATGTTTGTCATCGATTCACGCCTAAACGCATTTACCGATTTTAACCAAATTTTTAAACATCTTTGGAATTGGTACATATACGATTTCTGTGAAGTTTGGTCAAAATTAGACAAAGGGGCGTGGCACCGCCCATACAAAAAAAACATTCAAAATCGTATATCTCGAAAACCACCAAATCGATTGAGCTCAAACTTACAGAAGATCTTAGTTATTGGCCCTGGAGTGGTCCTGTGAAGTTTGGTTAAAACTGAACAAAGGGCGTGGCGAAAACCACCAAATTGATTGAGCTCGAACTTACAGATAATCTTAATTATTGGCCTTAGAGTGCTCCTGTGAAGATTGGTCAAATTTGGTCAAAGGGGAGAGGCACTTTACATATAAAAAAATATTCAAAATCTTATACCTCCTATATAAAAAACATCTTCTATGGAGTGAAACTCGATGACGTTATATCTCCATAACCGCTGGGCCGATTTTCATTATTCTTTTTTTTTTGTTTTGTTCGTATTGCTGTGTTTCAGGTTTAGGCCGAAAGAAAATTCCACCAAGTCGATTTATTATCATTTCTCACATTTTACGAAAGAACATTATTACCTAAGACCTAAGCAATACAATTCATGTGCACGGGCAAAGCCGGGCGGGTACAACTTTTCGATAGTCTTGGAATTGGAAGCCAAAGTTTTCAAAATTTGTAACATTGATATAAATTATGAAAGTCTAAACAATACGATTTCTGAAAAAATAAAAAATGTTGTGTACCACAGAGCATTACAATAAAAACAGTTTTTCTATTTAACTATTTTGCACTACGAAGTGTGCACGGGCTACGCTAGTGTCATATAAATATGCCCATTCTTCTATATGGCAAAGGACTTTGTCAGATAATTTTTGTTCATACTTGGCTCTGGCTCATCCATGGCCAGTTCATTGTTTTTTAAATACTTCTCCCAAGAAAGGCGAACCTATAACGCTTCATCGTCGAACGCTTGCTTGTCCTGTAACAGAAGGAGTTTTGGAAAGTTGATGTCCTCGTGGTTGTCAAATGTACTGTATGGTATGATCATGATCATGGGGCGCCCAAAAGTTGAATTTCGAGGGTTAATGTTCTGGAGGGTTAATGTAATGGTTGAGTTCCTCGGAAAATCTACCATGGAAGTACCTATAGAACAAGCAAAGGTCAGCGACTTGTCTTCTATGCACCAACGGTTGTAGATTCGATGTGAGTGTAGGGTATCCAATAAGTCGAACTGCACGTCTCTGTATGCTGTCAAGTATCTATGTTGAGTGAATGTTTTGGGGCCAAGCTCCATATATGGAATATTCCAGGCCAGGAATATTCCAGGCCAGGTCTAACCTGTGCTTTGTAGAGAAGGAGAAGTTGCTTGGGTCTAAAGTACCTCTTTTGCTCTAAATAGGTAGCTCAACTTAGCGGACACCGATCTTGCGATATAGGATATGTGGTCCTGTCATGTGATTCCTGAATTGACTGTGACTCCTAGAAGGTACATTGAGGGGATGGATTAGATAGTCATCCATTTGGATCTGAGGAACTATTGATGCATTTTTCTTAGAAAATGTTGAGAGCTGCAGCTGTGTCTTGTTTGCATTAAATACGATCAAGTTGTTTTTTCCCCACTTCAAGATTTTGTTCAGATCATCATTTAGAGAACTAATTTTTTCACATCTCTGACTGTGTGATGTAGCTGCATTCACATGCCAACTGTTCGAGATGCAGGATATAAGAGTGCTGTCATCAGCAAAGCTGTAGATATTATTATTTGTCGATCCAAGCAAATCGTTGATGTGGAGAAGAAATAGAGTTGGAGAAAGAATAGATCCTTGGGGCACTCCTGCATTTATAGCAAATGAATTTGATGATACAACAAGTTGGATCGATTTTCCCAGAAGAAATCCGCAGAGTTGTTGTCGTAATCCGTAAGACGCTAACTTGCCTAATAGGGCTCTATGCCAGACTCGGTCAAATGCCTTTAAATGCCTTTAAATGCCTTTGATATGTCCAAGGCTACGGCTCTGGATTCGTCGTGTTGTTCAATCACTTCGTCTTCGCCTTATTGCAATCTAGTACTTTAAGGATGTGTTGAATTATTCGAGGCCGAAATTTCGATTCTGCCATCGATGTATGCACCCCCGGGATATTTGGTGGCTCTAGTTGTCCAGAATATAGGGTGGAATTATCTGAAAACATGCTAGCGAAAATATCTGCCTTTTCTTTAGGTGTTGTTGCTAGCGTGCCGTCTTCTTCTACTAGAAGAGCAACTTAAGTAATTACTGATTGCCTTTGCCATGGACCAGAATGCGCGTAAGCCGATAGGACATCAAATTACTGTGTTAGTACCAGTGCACACTTGCGTTTCTTTACCGCGCGTGCCTGCAGCGGGTTCGCGTTTGTGTGTTACATTACTCACACCTAAATTGGGTGGTGCACACAAGCGGGCGGAAAAACTGCGGGCCCGCGCCCGCACTTGCGACCTACAATACATTGTTTGCAATTGACCAATGCACACGTGCGTTATTTTTCCGCAAAATTTAAGTGAAAGTATGGACAATGAAATATAAAATACTCCTCTTGTGAGTCGATGATAGGTAAAAGGATGTACCCAATAACGTAGTTTTTGTACCTCATGTACATGAAAATAAGTCGTTTCTTGTTATAAACTTCGTTTTTGGGAGCTAAATGTATACTACAGATGTAGGCCAAGCTCAAAAGGTAAGAAAACTACTCACATTTTTCCAGATTTAAGCTGATAAAAAAGAGATTTTTGTAGTGTGAATTAAAGTACAATTTTGCAATTTTTTTAAAAACTGAAATGGTTTAAATTTGTAATATGTTTCCACTTTTGTGAGAATTTTTTTAAAAACTGTTAAGATTTTGTCCTTCAAATGAAATTGTCGCACATTAAAAAAAAATTATGTTAATTATTAAAAATTAAAAATTATGTTATTTTTTTTTTCAGGTGAATTTCTTTACTTTACACATTATGGCTTCTACTGGTGTCAGTTTTATACACGTATCTAGCCATTACATTTTTGTTTTCCTAGTGAAGAGTGCTACTGTAGTTTTTGTTGGTCTTTCAAAGAGCCCATCTACTGACTTCAACGGATTAATTGATATAAAAAATGTTTGAGGGTAGATATTAATCAATAATTTGATTCAACGTTCTGCAAGGAAAAGTGAAAAGAATCAAAAGCAGGTCTAAAATCTGATCGACATAGTTCTGCCAGTACACCGCGTGACTTTTGCCGTACTTCTAGGATAGGTACATATGCAAAGAGTCAGAGTGGCACAAGTAGATATATGGAACAAAATTAAAATTTTTAAGGGCTCAATTAAAATAGACATAAGCAGTTATATTAATTTTAAAATCATAACTGCGAAAATGTTTTATTTGCACATATTGCGAATCAAAAAAATCACATCAATGACGAGGAAGGGTAAAAACCAGCATTTAAATTTGACGAAAGCAACGTCAATATGGAAAATGTCATCTATCAACAAACACTCCCTTGGCATACGACAACTTATTAAATCTTTATTATTTCCAATGAAATAGTTCAAGAATTTTAATTTCACTAGAAGACGGACTCATTTTTAAAGTAATCAAAGCCCGTGCACCTATTTATCAACTGGTGCATTATAACCACAACGTTTCCGGGTTCATTGGTGCCTGCAAAATTGAAAAATTGAAAGAGCCGATTTTATTACAGTAATAGCCGGTTTTACAGCGCAAGTTTAAACTCCGTTTAGTCAGATATCAGGTTTAAACCGACGTTTAATACGAAAAGGTGTATTACAGTACTAGTTTAAACTTAATCGAGAGTTTAAACCGAGTTTAACTTAACCGGCTACGGATGGGGGTTTAAACTGAGTTTATTTTCCGGAATTTCGTAGTACGATCTCCCTCCCGGTTTATAACGGCTCTCCAGAGTCGAAACAGCCACAGCCAGAGCTGCTGGAAGCTGCAAATTAATTTAGAAGTGCACATACACACAACAAAAAGCATTGTCGAAGTTCTTGTTCTTCATTTATACAAAAAAATACAAATCTAGCTTGAATCAACGGTTTAACAAATATTTTAATATATATTCATCGTGGTATACAAAACATTGAACGATATGTGATGACTGATGAGCTATATCCCGGCTAAGTTGAACGGCCTTTGGCATCACTCCCAGTCAGGCGTGTCAGTTTGGCTTGAATTGGTCCTACGTTGATTATATTACCACTTCGCTCTTCCCGATTTGTGCTTATCGACATGAGGATGAGGTCCTATAGAGAAATCCAGCCTTTATACTAGTTTTAGTTTGCCCGACTTGTAGCGAAATAGTTTGCCTATTTGACCCTCGACCATTTCCTTGAGGGGATTCTTCTTCTCCACCGGTTCAATTAATATAATAATTAATGTAATATTATAATCGGTCTTTATGTTATCTTACCTGAATATGTCACTTTGTTTAAATTGCCAAACTGATGATAAACACATGAGTTCTACCAATATGATAAATTTCCTTAAACCGAAGAGGAACTCAATACCGAAGTATTGACTTTTATTTAATTATTTACTTCAATTTTATACCCTCCACAGGAAGGTATATTCACTTTGCCATTACGTTTGTAACGCCAAGAAGGATTCACCGGAGACCCTATAAAGTATATATATTCTGAATCAGGATCACATTCTGAATCGATTTAGCCATGTCCGTCTGTCTGTCTGTCTGTCTGTCTGTCTGTCTGTCTGTCTGTCTGTCCGTCTGTCTGTTGAAAGCACGATAGCGTCCAAAGGAATTGACCTAGGCGAATGAAATTTTGTGAGACGACTTCTTTTTACCGTCGCCAGGTTGGTATTGAAAATGGGCTATGTCGGTCAAGTAGTTCTGGTACCTCCCATACAAATCCACTATTAGACCCACGTCTCTCTCTGTCTGTTAAAATCACGATAGCGTCCGAACGAATCGACTTAGACCACTGAAATTTTATGAGAGATCTTATATGTATGGCCTTCAAGTTTGTATTAAAAATGGTGCATGTCGGTCAAGTAGTTCTGTTACCTCCCATACAAAGCCAATATTTGACCCATATATCTGTGTCTGTTGAAATCACGATAGCGTCCAAACGAATCGACTTAGGTGAATGAAATTTTATGAGAGGACTTTTTGTAACCGTCGTCAGGTTGGTATTGAATATTGTCTATGTCGGTACAGTAGTTCTGCTACCTACCATACTAACTCGCATGGCAAACATTTTGCATGACTTTTATGCAGTGGAGGGTATCAAAGCATCGGCCAGGCCGATGATAACACTTTTACTTGTTTTATTTCACTTTTTAAAATTGCCAAACTGACATCAGAATAAACAAAACTGATAGAAATTTTAAATACAGTGGCGTACAAAACAGACGAGAAAAGTTTAACCGAAGTTTAACTAAACGTTCGTTCAAATTTCACTGTAATACACTCACGGTTTACGTACTTGGTTTAAACTTGCTTGCGAGTTTAACTAAACCTGAGTTTAAACTCGCACTGTAAAACCGGCTATAAAAGTTGAACGAACGTTTAGTTCGTTTACGCCACTGTAAACGTAGAACTCATTATTTGAAATTTCCATCAGTTTTATTTATTGTGTCAGTTTGACAATTTAAAAAAGTAAAATAATGTAGTTACTTTACTTTACTTTTGATGTCGCTACAATGCGTGGTGCTCCTGGGCCTTACTTATTATGCCCCTCCAACCTTGGTGTCTCCTTCCCTCAGGCATGGCGTCGAAGACCTTACGCGCTAAAGCATTGATGTTCTTCCGCTCGACATGGCCCAGCCATCTTAACCACTGGATACGGATTTTTTTACTAGATCACATATAGCTCGCTGTTATTTGTCTTCTTCGCCAGACACTGTTTGATGATGATGATGCAAGTCTTGGTTTTCATCTAGATCGACTGGTGCAGGTCGACGTTTGGCGGGATATTGGCTGTCATCGCCATTCAACAACTATGATTAAAGTAGTCTCTCCAGATGGCTAACATCGTCTGCATATCGCAATGTATGCAATGTTGTTTTGTCATAAATCGGGAGGGAGATCGTACTACGAAATCCCGGAAAATAAACTCAGTTTAAACAGAGTTTTTTTAAACTCTCGATTAATTTGAAACCAGCCCTGTAATACACCTTTTCGTGTTAAAAGTCGGCTTAAACTTGATTATGTGGTTAAACGGAGTTTAAACATGCACTGTAAAACCAGCTATATAAGAAGTTACTATTCGATTTGAAAAAAACGTTTGAAATTCTACTTTGAGAATGTGAAAATGTATTACGGCTCAGTGACAGAGCAGTTTATACCTGATAAATAGTTTTTTCTATAATTCATATAAATGTAGTCCGTTTAATTTGTGTCCTTCCAGGGGCCTATTTCATAAAACTATTAGTCTAATACTAATAATTTGCAAGTTATTAGCTCTAATAATGTATGGGCTAATAAAATTGTGTTTCATAAAAATATTGTCGGGTTCTAATAATTCCCTTATGATTGATATATAGGAATTATTAGTGCATTGCTGACAAATAAGTATCAGCCTGCGATATATGCCCGTTATTAATTCTCAAGTATGCTGTGTGTAAATAATCACGTTTGTTTATAATTTTACCGTTTTTAAATTCACATTCGTCTAAAGTTATTAAGTGATACCCAATCAAAGAAAAAACGTCCATTAAAAAAGCGATGTGTTCCAAGGAATTAAAATTGCATTTGTTAAACTTAATTTTAAAACAGAAAGACGTGCTATTTGGAGCATTTTCTAATAAAATTTGCAAGCAAGATAAAAGTGATGCTTGGAAGAAAATTCACCAAGAAGCCGCTGCAAGTGGTGTATTTCAGGATAAGCAATGGGGATATATCCGTGACGCTTTTTGGCCAAACGTTAAAAAATGCACTATGGTGAGTAAGAACTTATTAATAATTGAGTTATGCAAGTACTGAATAGAATTGAAATAGTTGAAAGTGGACAATGCAAGAAAAACTGGGTCAGGCGGAGGCAAGAAATGTGTATTAACGGAAATCGACGAGAAAGTTCTCGAAATCTTATGTAAAGACGCTCCGGATGTCGTTGGGTTACCAGTGACGGAGTCAATGGAGGCCGTTGAGGAAGACTATTTGCAGACCGCGGAAGAAGTGATTGACGGACGAAACGAAGGCAATGTTAATGGCCTACCAAAGGAAACAGGAACATCACGGCGACAAATTTTCTCAACTTTAGGTAACATAAATTAAAAAACGAAATACAAAAGCGCAACCAATAAAAGGGTTATATGTACATACAATATACATACATAATATACTTGCAGAACCAAAAAGGAAGCAAATGAAATTTGATGACCAAAATATATTCCGTTTACGAGAAGAAAAACTAAAACTCGAAATAGAATGCTTGAAGAAGGACAGCCTTAAAAAGGACCTAGAAATAGAAAACTTAAAATTGAAAAACCAACTTCTTGAAAAGCTAGTTGCAGATGGATCCGAAAAACACGACGATCTTCATAAAATTATTTGTTTAGAGGAATTTTAAATAAAATATCTTTATTTACTAACATATATAGATTTTTGTTTTATTATCTGAATGAATTTACAAGTTCTTGCTGCCTTAAAACACCTGACGTTGATGATGTCTCTATTCCGTCGTTAGTGGATCCCTCTTCATCAAATATTTGCTCGTCGTAGATATTTGAAATTTCATGTGTGCGAGAGGTCAAATTACAAATTGCAACGCATGTTTTTATTATCTCACAAGCATATATGGGTTGTACTCTTAAGTGGTTAAGGCAGGGGAACTTTTCTTTTAAGATACCTATAGAATTTTCGATTAAACACCGTGTACGTTTATGCGCCCTATTGAACATCTGCACTGCGGGATCTTCTAAAGCATTACACTTAGGCGTAATTAGCCATTCTTTAAGAGGGTAAGCCGAATCACCTAAAAGCACTGATCGTGGGTGTGGGCGCCAACCATTTTCCATTTTTTCGTGGAGTATGCTATTCCTTAGCACGCGAGCATCGTGCACTTTGCCGGGCCATTTAGCACTGCAATAATAAAATTGTAGATCCGGTCCACAAACCAACATGCAGTTAATGGAATGATTTCCGTGACGATCGATGAAACGGTCTTCATGATTTTTGGGTGCATCAATGTTGATAAGTGTACCGTCAATACAGCCAATAACAGCAGGCATTTGATTTATTGAGTAAAATCTCCTTACAACGCCGTCCATTGCATTGGGCCATTTTACAACATATGGGAAAACCTTTTCGTTAATTAGTTTAACTACTTCCTTGATTACACGGCAAACAGTTGCTTTTGAAACGCCGTGCATATCTGCTAATCCGTGGTATTGACATCCGTTTCCTAACCAGTGAAGTGCTGTAAGTAGTCTTTGGTTAGGGGACAAAGCACAATTTCGTCTTGTTGGAGTTTCAAGGTAAGGTCCTATACGTTGCAACAAATATTCCAGAGATTCACTATTAATTCTGAATTTTTCATTGAATTCGTAGCTGTTATTTATTACATAATTAATTCTTTGTTTGAATACCCGACCGCGATGTACTCTTATAAAATCGTATTCATTAAACTCATCATCACTACTCGAAAACATATTAATTTTTTAATAAATTAATACACGATAATAATTTAAATACACGATGATGGATACAAATTAAGATTAAGCACATTTCCTGACGGCCAATCGTATTTGACTAACCACACTTTTCTTACTAGAAAAATGTTACCCATGTTTCTCGACTAATAGAAAAAAAAAAATAGTTATTAGTACAGCAGAAATAATTACTAATAAAATTGTTCGTTTGAAACAAAATCTTGCTACAGTAATAATTTCCCACTAATATTTATTGGCGCTGTACAAATAAGATATTAGTGTAGGAAAAATATTTATGAAACACTATTTTACTAATAAACGCAAAATATTAGAAAATTTGCTAATAATTATTAGACTAATAGTTTTATGAAATAGGCCCCAGAACTATGGAACTCAATTCCTCAATCCTCATCGCTCATCCTCATGTCAATTCTTCATACACGCTTTGGAGCAAGACAACTCTTTACAAAGCCTCTAATTTCACAAGCTTTAAAGGTGCAATTTTTATTAGAAGAACAAAAGACCAACTTATTCTTATATCGTTTATTTAATAATACAGAAACATGGATGACATCATAAGTGAATAAAATCAGAAACAAGCAGAAGCAGAGTCATAAAGGGTCATTCCAGAGAACCAGTGAAGCAATTGAATACCAGCTCGGAGATCGATCTACCGCTACCCCCAGAGAAAAACGAAAACGCATTATGCATTTTACCAATAAAATGAAAGGAACGGGGCCTTAAGAACATACGCATACCTCAAGTTATGAATGACCTATTTATACACACGACAGGTAAGGCTTTTATATCGAATGTCCATATGTCATTTTCTCCCACGATTACTCTTATTCTAAAACAGCTACACTTGCTTAATTGAATTATGTACCTACATATGTCAACAAATATTTATTTTCCTCGGACTCTTGTCTAACACTCCTAAATAATAAACTAGAGCTTGCTTGACGGAAGATTGCCCTGTCAATTGAATAGCACGGTGGATGGTGACAACTCAATGAGTTTGATGAAAACTAAATATGACATTCATTTGATTCCGAATCATGATTTTATCATCGTTGCACATTGATAACTATCTACCCTTACCAGAAAAAGGTTTATTTTGAGGGTCGTGACACATGCCGCTTTATAGAGACACAGTGCAATAACAGTGGGCACAAATGATGTTTATCGGACTAACCAAAACTATTGCTGACACATGTATCCGTTTATTTTGTCATGACTTTTGTTAAGGGTTACAGAGATTTGTGTAAATTGTACAGACCCGCCTGGTGCTTAACTCTACCGCATAACAGGCAAAATAATCAGCCGTATACAACGCAATAAGGGTTGATTACACTCGTTCATGGTTACTTGCGTTTTTGTCTACCCCAAAACATTATAGTTAAATTTCAAATGTTTTGCAAGGACTAGGTTAACCAGAAGTGGTAAATTTGTACCGTCTACGAAAGTGAAGAATTTTTAAATGAAGTGAAATGGTGAAATTAAGTCAATGGGTGTTTTAAATGTGATCTTATATTTAAGGATATTTAAATTAAACGAACAAAAACAAAATTGACGGTAAATTTTCCTGGAATGTATATATTATATAACATTAAGAATAATGAATGCAAATTGAGTATAGTCTGCAAATTGATAGATCTGGTCGATCGATAACCAAATATTTACTCCTGCAAAATACTTAAGGTTGGACAGGCACCTTAAACCTTAAGTATTTTGAGAGTAATTTCGCTAGTAAACTCTCGGGTGGCTGTCCATTTGAGAGTAATAATTTCGAGATTTTAATCTCGGGACGGGAGTTCTGCGATAACATTTTGAGATTAGATGCCCTGAGAGTACTCTCATATCATAACCGTGTCCACTTGATATATTTCGTCTGCTAGTTAGACCCGTTTTACACGCACCGATTTTTGTCTTACGACACTCTTAATTCTCTTTGGGGCACTTACGGTGCATTAATGCGTCCATTGTTTTCACTTTAGTGCCTTGATTGTCAAATTGTCTGTGTTTCCTTTTTTCCTCATTCGTCGTTCGCTGCAATTTCGAAGCGCAGGCCGCACACATTTCGAAAATAGAGCAAATGCAGACGTCTAACGCGACCGAGTACGGTTTAAGAATAAAGCAACGCTGAAAATTACGAAAGAGAACGCAAAGGGAACCCAAGAATCGGATGAGAATTCGCGGCCCATTCGTATTTGGCTATCCCCTGCACTTTTCATCCTCTTTACCATCGCATTCTCGAGTCGTAAGACAAAAATCGGTGCGTGTAAAACGGGTCTTACCAGTTAAAATGTATTCTTACAAGCAAAAGGTAGCCGCTGCATTAATAATTATTGGCACTGTTCTTAAAACAAAGAATGAAGCAAAAAAGAAATGCTGGTGAAGGGACTGCTCTTGCAAAAGGGGTTCAAATTAAAGATGCTCATCAGGAGTTCAGGGATTCGAGAATCTTTTGTTGAAGCATAGATATAGTGTCTTTGGTAAGCGAGTAAGTCAAGTTCTGGAAGTTCGGAAAGTAGTTTCATTAGTTCTGGTTCTGGATGTTCGCTAATATTTAACTCTTCCGCTTGTATCAAACTTGCTGAGCTGCGTATTGCGTATTTTTTTATATAGATGTGGATGGGCGTTAAGGCTTCTATAGCCGCAGTCGGACATGTGCGCATGGCTCCGGAAGTGCCCAGACATGCAAGCCGTTGTACCTTATTTAGTTCCCAGGGCTTACTGGCATCTATTTCTGAGTTATCAAATGTAATCTTTTTTTCATTTTAAAACGGATAAGAAGCATAAAACGCAAAATGAAATCAATGTGTTCTTCAATCTGTAAATTATGACAGCTGCAGGTATTAGTGAAAAAATCAAAACAAAAGACCTGTTCCTTTAAGGACCATTCACATGGGAGCGAACGAACGAATTGATGAAATGCGAATAAATTACTTTTTATGTATTTATAAACAGAAAATTCACCATTTTATTATTCCCAGATATCCTTCTCTTGGAATAAGGTTAAGTTCGAATGAATTTTTTATTCGCTACTTTGTGGAACGCGATTAAAATGATGTGGATTGTGAATAGACTGACAATTCGCGCCAGGGTGTTTTCGTTCGCGGCAAAAAATTTGGATTTCGAAATTTCGTTGTTTAAACGGTTAATAAACTTGTTTTCTTAATAAATTTTGATGGAATAATTAATTATCCTCATCTTGGAGTAGTAAAATGTGCAATTTTCTGTTTATAAATGCATAAAAAGTGGTTTATTCGCATTTCATCAATTCGTTTGTTCGCTGCCATGTGAATGGTCCTGTACTTTTGTAGTAAAAACGGAAAAGACTGTCAAAATGGCAGTGGTGGGGATGAAGTCTCCCTCAAAGAGAAAATCTTACGAAAGCGTTATGTGGTTTTCCATTGGGACATAAAATCAATCTTTTTTTTATCCGGATCACTTTTCATGTTCCATTGACCATTGGGCCAAAAAATCTATCCATTTTTGATCCGGACCACTTTTTGCAGATCTCGATAATTTTCTAGTTTTACACATACTCTCACTCATACCAATATACCTTGCACAGCTGTTTTACGTCATTCAGAATTTATTTTCTAAACAAAATTACGAAAAGCCTCGTGAAAAGCAGTTATATTATTCAGAACAAAAACTTAAATAATGCACATGGACTTAATTTTGGAGCAATTATCACAATCTTCGTCATCTTCTTCTTCTTCCTCGTCATATGTGGATTTCGATTCTTCGTTGTCAGAAGACGAAAACATTTTCCAATCGGAAAAGTTGCTGTTTTTAAGAGAAAAGAGGCACTGTGTTTTATGTATTACGTGTTTAGTTAACAAGTGTTCAGTTACTAGACCTACGTAAGATGTACGAGTGTAAATAAATTTAAACATAAAATTTGTTGAAATTACTCTGAGATTCTGCGAGATTCGCAATAAACGAGAAAGTTTCGTGCGACCCAGTCGTGCACATTGTTTATCAGTGTTTTGACCACGTTTTGACACTGTCAGGATTGTGTTGCTAAATCACCGGAGTTTTATTTAATGTTTTTATTTTATTAAAATTTTTTTTTTGTCTATATAATCTTAATGTAAGGAGGTATATTAGGCTCTGATCTTTACCGGTAAAGCCAGTAGCCAGGATGGTCAGGACCCATTGCAGTGTTATCAACTAGACAGGGTTTTTGAATTAGCACGATGCCGAAGCCCTTTTTGTTACGGTGATGTGAATAATGTAGGCTAGCTAACTTGGAGTGGTGGAGATTAGCTTCAGGTAGGTACTAGTTTAAGTTTAATTGCTAACTTTCACAATGGTGCCATAAGTCATCCGCGGACGATGGATCATCTTCAGGGAAGAATGCGTCAGATCCGCCGGACTATACCGCTTGGCGGGTTGTCGTCGTGATTTAATTTTCTATTTTTGAAGTTCGATGAACTTCTTCCCAAATGGTATATTGCCTCTCGTTTGGGTTATTCGTAGCGTAGCTTTATATAGTGGTTGATTTCCGCATTAGAATCAAGTTATAAATGTTGTCTTAATGCTGGCAGCTCAAAGATTTCCTGAATTACCAAAACAAAAATGAGTTTATTTCACCTGATCTTGATACACTTTACCACAGGACAGTACCTACCTTATACCTATACGTCTCAATCGTACTTCCGCGCTCTCTTTATTTAGTCCCTTTTATGATATTGGTTAGGTGAAGGATCATTCAAGTTTATTCAAGTGGAAGTTTAATGATGCCGACACGTGACAAAACAATACGTACACGCCCTTAATTTGTTTACAAATCACTTCAAATCTGTTATACGCACGAGTACTCCATTAAGGTACATAGCCATAGGACTCGTACCATGTAGGACGTACCATAAGCATAGCGGGGTAAAAAATTCGGTATGTAGTAATAAGAGCAGGAAACAGTCAAGTTGGTTTTATATTTTATTGCAGTGACACACAACGTCACCACGGGTATCAACCACCGATAGTTCTATTGTGCACCCGTGGGAATACATCACATTATCCTAATAAGTCGATAAACATATTTTTCGCACAATACACCGCACAAGAACTGATACAAAAATTGTACATATTTCGAGTGTACATAAAAACCAGAACAACACATTTGAGGGTTGTTGTAATACAGGGATGGGGTAGCAGAAAATCGTATAGAAGAACTTTGGAGCAAAGGCAATACTAATACTTTGCGAATTTATGAATAGACAAATGTATCCACCCACAAAGAGTGAACTCTGACGTAGGAGAAGTTTGAGCAGCTGCGCAGGGCACCAGTGAAAGGGAGTGCGAAATTGGAGGTGGCAGAAACTAAGAGGCATTTATAATCATAGATTATTTTTGTTAAAAAAAAGAGCTACGAACGATTTTAATTCCTGGATTTATACAGGATAATTGTATAGATGAATGTATATTTTTATAAAATATATTGAATTTCGAAATAAATATCGATATATATGTATGTAGGTATATTTACTAGGGTAGGTCGAAAAAATAAATTTCGTCCTATCGTTCTGGAATAGCAAACAAAATATGACCCCAAGCTTTAAAATCCGTGTAGAAATTTTTAAAATTTTTTTTTGTTGTCGGTCTACCCGCGCATTTCATTTGCATATGAGGATATTTTGTGAAATTTGACACAAATTGGTTGATTTTATTAGAATCCGTGAATTGTTTGTCAAATTTTAAAATGTACCTTGCGTTAAAAATATATAAGCAGTATATTTATTTACTGTTAACGAACCTGCTTAACCTTGCATTCTTCATAACGCTTCGGGACATTTTTTTAATCCTTTTTCATAGCTGAAAGGGTTATTTCAACACTAGCTGTGGTCACTGGAAGCGTTGCTAAAACCGTAAGCAAGGAATTTATACCTCTAAAGTAAGTCTTATTGTCACATATATCAAGCAGTTTCAAAAATTCGGTAGAAGGATCACTCGACGATTTTTTTTCGCACCAAAGAATGTACTCAGCTTTCACAGCTGACAATGAAATTGCATTATCAAAGTACATAACGTGTTACCTAGAGTTGGGCAATTAAGTTCATTTGAGTGATCGATCAATTTAGTTTAAATTTTAGTTGAATTTAGTTCATGGGGTTGTTGGATGCAGAATATAAAGTACCCAAAGAAGCCCTGTGGTAAGAGGTCGCCGACTGAATTCACATTCAAAAGCCACCTCGGCAAATACAGAAACAAAGTTGGGTCAAGCTGCCAATGAAACCGTATCGATTTCTTGGGCACTCATTCCGTCTATAATCGCATGACGATACCGTTTCGACGATAGCCTTGCAACACGTAACATTGAAAATTGCTATCGTCTCCAGCTCTGCGAAATAAGGCCCCAATGAAATAAGGCCCCATAACAAAAATGAAATAAGGGCCCAAAAAATTATACAGGAAACAACAACAACGATTTCTAATAAAATTTGGGGTGTTATTTCCTTTTTTGGGGCCTAGTTTCCTTATGAAAATTGGGGTTTTATTTCATTATGAAATAGACCCCAAAAGAAAGAATGAAATGAGACCCCTGAGGGGCCTTATTTCATCGCAGTGGAGCCTTATTTCATATTTGAAATTGGGGTATTATTTCATTATGAAATAACACCCCAAATTTTGGGCCTTATTTCATTTTTGTTTTGAGGCCTTATTTCATTGGGGCCTTATTTCCTGCAGCCATCGTCTCCACGACATCGTTTCTACGCTCCAACATTTGCTTCATGTAGCTCAATAATCGGCAGAGCACTATCGTCCAGACGATAGCGTTTGCACGATAGCTAATTAAATTAAGTATCGTCATGCATTGATTTGTTTATTTTGCAGACAATTTTAAGCTTTTTACAGGAATTTTAAAGCGAGCAATTGAATTCAGATTTTTTTACGATTTAAATTACATAATAACTCATTGTTATTTGTCAAGTGTCATTTATGACAATAACGATGACGCCTAGTCCTTTTTTCAACTACTGTTTGTGGGCTGTCTCCTCAGCTTTGAATTTGGAGTAGAATCATTCCTGCTGACTGCGGGCCACCCACACTCCTTCGTCCAAACACTACGTCGTTTTTATGTCAATTCATCATCATCGCAGTCTTCTAACACGTAGATTTAAAATAGTCGCAAGTGCAATATTTTGTTCCATTATCCGTACTGCAAAAAGAAAGGACCATACATTTTAATTTGTCTGACAATGTCTGCCAACGGATAGACCAATTTTTCATATTCAAATATCTGACAACCGTGTGAGCACACAATTTTCAACCTGACAACGTTATCATAATGTGAAGGGAGAATTTTGTTTTGTAAGATAGTTGGCTATTGTAAGTTTATTGTCAGTCATTGTCAGAGGATTGACAGATCTGACAATCGTGTGTGCTTAGCTTTAGCTTATTCTTATTATTAGCTTGAAACGATGGTAGACGTCTTCGCTGACCATGAATCAGACCGTAAGATTTTGTATTAAAGAATCTATGCAAGAAATCAGTATCGACACTCTAAAATAGGCTTCAGAAGGAGAGGTTTCTGAATTGGAATGCTTTTTTATAGATTTGAATTTAAATTAAGCCCCATTTAGAGGGTCGTTTCAGTTTTCAGTTTCAACTGATGGAATTCACATAAGTTTTCAGTTCAGTTGTCAGTTTTAGAAGATAAATCTTACAATCTTCGGCTAATCACGAGTAAATTGAAAGTTCAACTAAATACTAGACTGATGTCTTAATGCACCGTAGAACACCAGTTTAACTAAATGGGAATTCCTTTCGCTTACGCTTAAATTTTTGAACTGATAGCTCAAATAAAACTGAAACTGAAATGATCGTCTAAATGGGGCTTTAGAAAGTATCTATCTATCTAGTTTTTTGTCTTTTGTTTAGACTTTCGGAGGGGGGGGGGGGGCTTCAGCCCCTCAAGCCCCTGACGTTTCAGTGAAAGAGAAAGCGTACTTCTGAAAGAGATAGCTTCACAAAATACACTATAATGTCTTTCAGAAGTGCGGTTTCTCTTTCACTGAAACGTCCTCGGTCGTTTCGGGAGAAAGTTTAATCGTTAGATTTTCGGTCCCGTCTATACGTTGACGGTCTTTGGAGGAGAAGACTCATCGACAAACTATATGAGCAGTTCCAGCACAGCGTTGCCACTTTGCTGCAATTGCAGTAGATCTACAGCATTTTTTTCAAAATTTTATTCTACTGCCACCAAATCAAATCTACTGCATTTTTGTAAAAGCTTAAATGATGAAGCCAAATCCAAAATAGTAAAATACAAACAGAACAAGCCAATTTAATTTGGGAAACTGAGTTTTCCTGGTTTTTCGTCGAAGGAAACTGTTTTCTTCAAAATATGCTCTAAGTGCTAAACAACTGTTTATTATTTGCATTGATGGATACAATTCCTATTTATACAACTTCAGGACGCAGATTCTTAACAAATATTTTCTAGCTTGAAGGGGTTTTTCCTCGGGTTTTTCGTAAACAGGAATATTTTTCTTAAAAATATTATAGGATTAGCAACAGATAATGCCTCTGTGATGTCCTTCAATATCAGTGGAGTGAAGACAGAGCTGGCCTTAACGATCTTGGCGCCCCGGGCGAGTTATGCACTTGGCGTCCTTTTATATTGCATTAAAATTTAAAACAAGTAAAGGTGTCATCATTTGATACCTTCCACTACAGCCAGCCATGCAAAATGTTTTTTCCGTGTGAGTTAGTATTATGTACTCGCATGGATCTAATATTGGCTTTGTATGGGAGGCACCAGAACTACTTGACCGACATAGCCAATTTTCAAAACCAACCTGACGACGGTAAAAGAAGTCCTCTTACAAATTTTCATTCGCCTTAGGCGCGAAACACACATGCGATTTCAATCGCGCGTCTGTTTAGTCGCAAAAAATGAAACACACACATTTCAATGTGAATGCGCGCACATAATTTTGGATTTTATGTGCGCGCATTCATATTGAAATGTGTGTGCTTCATTTTTTGCGACTAAACAGACGCGCGATTGAAATCGCATGTGTGTTTCAGGCCTTAGTCGATTCGTTTGGACGCTATCGTGTTTTCAAGAGACAGACAGACGGACATGGCTGCAACGATTCAGAATGTGATGCTTGTTCAGATTAATGGGGTCTCCGGTGACTTCTTCTTGGCGTTACAAATGTAATGGCAAAGAGTATAACCCTCCTTTCCTATGGAGGGTATAAAAAAATTGTTTTCAACTTTGTATACCATATTTCATTATTTAATTAATAGAAAGATGTGTCAGTTAGTAACGAAACATTCAATGAAAAAAAAAAATGATTAAAAACAACTACAATCTTATTTTTTATTTATTTTTTTTGCTTTTTTGTCAGCTCATTCACTGTACAGGGACTTCTCTGATCACAAAACTTGTTAAACTAGACTAAATGGGCTCTATGGTCGCTTAGTGCGTCTTAGTTAAGTTAGGGAGGAATACGACAAACGACAATACAAGCAACACAATAACACTCCGTGGTAGATAAATACTGAGTAGGTACTCATACTCAAGATAAGTTCATAAAATTTAATACACTGGATTTTGGTTTTATATCGCTAGAGATAGGTATTCAAATTCAGTTAAGTTAAGCTGACGCGCGTACTCTTCAGCGCCCTCCAGGTGCCGGCGGCCGGCGTCCCCGGCGACTGTCCCGATTGCCGACCCCTAAAACTGGCACTGAGTAAAGGCAAAACTTATTATTGAAAATAAAGCCGAGCAATGCCGAGTTTTCCTGTAGGATTGGTCAGGCTGGATCGATTTTGAGACAGCTTGGTCATTCTGTTATTAGGAGGACTGAACTTGGTGTCAAAGCTAAGTTGTCAGTCTTTAATTCGGTGTTTGTTCCAACTCTTACCTATGGACATGAGGTTTGGGCAATGACCGAAAGAATAAGATCGCGAATACTAGCTGCCGAAATGAGATTTCTCCGTTGTATTGCTGGTGTGACCCGTAGAGATCGCATTAGAAATACTAGAATACGTGAGGAACTCAATGTCGAGTAGCTACTTCTCCGGACGGAGCGATCCATGCTTCGGTGGTTTGGGCATGTTAAACGCATGTCCCCGACCAGAATTCCACGACGTGCTATGGAATCGGTACCATCGGGCAGGCGTCCCCTAGGTAGACCCAGGATGAGAGGGTTAGATCAAATTCATAATCTCTCCTCTACCCGTATGGGGATTGCCCTTGATGATTTAGAGTCGATGGCGGAGGATCGAGAGCTATGGAGGGTCCACTTGAGCAACCTACACCCGCGACCCACTTAATGGACAAGCGGACCATTGAAAACGAATGAATGAATGAAAAGCCTTATTTTATCTTGGGTGTACTGTACAAGTGTACATGTACGTACATGCCACTTTGCATCTATGTGTCTCGGCAGCAATATAAGCTTGGTAACAGTTAACCCTTTTTACAAAGCCATGTTGGACATGCGTTGATTATTGAAAATGTGGGATTTAAATTTGAATTTTAATCTTTCAAGAAGAAGGGAGTCTAGGGGCGGACTAAGAGGCAGTGGCATCCGTGGCGGTAAACCAAACTGACACCCCTTAACGATTTAAGAAAAAACACGAACAAAGATTTTATTTAAAGGTGCTTTCGAGCTTTTATTGCACTGAATGTTTCGGTTAAATCATTAAAATCTATTTTTGTTTGTGAGCTCCTTTTCAATTGAAAGTTTAGTCAGATAAGTCTTAATTAATTTTAATTTTAATTATTTTTAATTTTGAAAAGCTTCGTTCACAAGATTCCACTGAGACGCAAATTGTTAAATAAATTCTCATAGCCAATGACAAACTCGGTAATAAGTCTGAAAAGTCCCAATTAACAATGAAGCTAAAAATTAAAATGCTGTCCAAATTTCTGCATCTTTTAAATTTATTTTTGCAGCTACCATGTGAAGCCGTTACAGCTCACTTTGCGAACTGATTAATCTACTGCTTAATAGTCGGATTGTCAACTCCAAGCTGGGTGAGGTGTCTGCAAGAAGATCTGCACTTCGCAAGGTGGTGTTCTATCCCCCCCCCATCCTTGGAATTTGGAGGTCAACGAACTACTGATAATCCTAGAAGGTGAAGGATGCACGGTGATCGTTTATGCAGATGATTTTGCTATAGATGTCTCAGGAAAGCACTTAAATACTCTAAAAAAGCTCCTATCAAATGCTTTAAATAAGCTAGCCAGCTGGGCGAGTCGGTGTGATTTAGGCGTGAACCCCCACAAAACTGGATCTGGTGCTATTCACCAGGAAATATAAAATTCTGACAGTCGACCCCCCTCACTCAACGGTATCAGCCTAACTTTCTCTGACAAAGCAAAATATTTTTGGGTATTATTCTGGATAGGAAGTTGGAAACTTAACATTCAAGAAAGAGTCAAGAAGGCTACATTAGCACTCTTCTATTGCAAAAAACCTATTGGTAATAAATGGGGTCTACAACCTCGAATAACTCACTGGCTCTATATCTGAGTTATAAGACCGATACTTACCTAGGGGGTAATAGTCTGGTGGGCGGCCAAGTCCAGCGCACAGCCTGCATGTGTATAAGCGGTGTACTACGCACAACTCCCTCTGCGACACTGGACATATTGTTTCATCTATTACCCCTTGATATTTTCAGCAAGCAAATGGCGGCGAATGCAGCCATTCGCCCTAAAGCTACCTCACCTCACCTCACAGTGATCAAAAAAAGGCTTTGGCCACGCCTCTCTTCTGAAAAACTTTGAAATCTCAACCGAAAACATTGACTACACCTCCCCATCTTTAATCTTTGACAAGCACTTTCTCGTCACTATCCCCACCAGAACAATCTGGAATGAGGATACTTTCGCAGAAGAAGAATCAGTTTACTTCTACACTGACGGCTCAAAACCCAAAGACGGAGTTGGTGGGGGTGTTTTCTCCGAAAGTCTTAATCTTAAGCTCTTCTTCCGTCTACCAAATTCAAGGCGGAATTAATGGCGATAAAATAAGTCTTATCTTGGCTCAAGAAAAACGTGATATCCGCTAAAGACGTCTGTATATATTTTCAGACAGACAAGCAGCCATCAAATCCTTGGAATCGATCTGTATAACTTCTCTAGGCCTCGACTGCCGATCGTCTCTTACGCAGATAGCCAAACAATTATTCAACATTCACCTAATTTGGGTGCCGAGGCATAGAGACCTGCCAGCGCCGATTAACTCGCTAGAAAAGGAACAACTCAACCCATCCTGCTGGATAAAGGTACCCTAGGGTTACCAAAATCGATACTTGCAAACATAGATTGAAGCTGGATGCTATCGAGAGTGCAAATCTTAGGTGGACAAGCGGCACCATACTTGTCTAGTGACAAAATAAATTTGGCCTAAGCTGTATTTGAAACGCTCTAAGAAATTTGTTGATTTCTCTCAACAGATTACATATCGGCATATCACGAGAGGTGTCATTAATTGGAAATTGCCTGATAGGAAAACATGCCGCAAGGCTAGTCCTTTTCGCAAACGATTTTTGCAGTAGCTGTATGGATAAGGAAGAGGAGGAAACTATTGCTCACCTTCTTTGTTCCTCCAAGCTCTCTCCCCCTTTCTTGAGTCACTGTAGGACTGTAGGGTGTTCGTAACTACACCCTTTTTCTTTCAATTCTCCCCAATTGTTGTTTGGATTTTACCTATTTCCACTTCGATTTGAATTTCATTGCACTTTTGAAAATGGAATAAAGTCCAAAACTTGTTTTATTGTTTTATTTCTGTTTTTATTTTGTGTAATGTACAAAATAGTTATTTTGCTGGATGGCACCCCCTATTAGTCTGCCACCCGGGGCGAACCTATGGAATGTTTATGAACAACCCCACAAGACTTTAAGTTGAGGTTAGGCACAAACACAGCAGAACAAAAATGTTGGCCACTTCTTAAATTAGGTAAGGCCCCAAATTTGGAGTGTTATTTCATAATGAAATAATACCCCAATTTCAAATATGAAATAAGGCCCAAAAAAAAAATTAAATGAGGCCCCAAATCTGACATTTGCCGGCAAATCAGTGCAAAGTAAGCAAACGTGCGAATCTTTGGAAGTACTTGTTCACTTGGTTCTTTTCGGAGAATTCTTCATCTTCATATATTCTTTTGGAATCATATCAACGCACATCCCGTTGCTCTCATAAACCATCCGCGAAATAAATGAGCTAACTGTCAGTTTTCCATGTTCCAATAACATATTCGCTTCTTCAATTTTGGAGCCCTTTTTTATATTATATTTTAATTCTTTTCTTAGAAGTACAGCCCCACGCCATTAAATGCCTCGACAGCGGAAGTTGGGCGTATAGGGCCACAATTTTTACTTTTGGGATTTATATCCCACCCCATCAGGACATAAGTTCCCAAAATTTGTTTGTCGAAGATGGGACATAACACCCAAATTTTCAGAGAGATCATATTTAGCAAAGCATTGTGGATTTCCATTTGGCATCCAACAAACAAACTTCACAAGTAAACAAAGGATACCTATGTTTTTAATTGTCTGCCAGCACAATGGACATAATACCTAATTCATTTTTATTAAGCTATTGCTTCTTTTTGTCCAGTTTTAAATATCTACAAGGCAAGCAGACTAGGTCAAGGGGGTGATCGATTTTTAATGAACCTAAGGGACCTATTATCGTTCGCGAGTCGAATAAAAAACCAGTAAGACAATTATCTTCGACTATGCCGAAGCTCAAATACCCGGTACTATATTATTGTAAAAATAAAAAAAAATATTTAAGTATTAAAAAATTATATATTTGTATGGGAGGTATGGGTAGTTTTAATTCGACCAAGCTCATTTTTTGTCAAAAAAATTTAAATATCATTAAAACAATATGTGCAAAGTTTAAACTTGCTATCTTTATTGTAGCTATTTAAATTTAATTTTTAACATCAAAAAGCTATATAAATCCGATATTTTTGTATGGGAGGTAGTAGTAGTTTTCATCCGATCTTGCTCATCTTCGAACTTAGCCTCAGTTTGGTGGATAAAAGCTTACGTACCAAATTTCAAGTCGATAGCTCTTAAATTACGGCCGTAATCGTGCGGACGGACAGACGGACAGACAGACGGACATCGCTAGATCGACTAAGAAAGTGATGCTGATCAATAATATATATAGTTTGTCATACCTACAACGCCTCCTTATGTGCGTTACAAATGGAATGCCAAAGTGAATATACCCTCACCACAGTGTGGTACCGGGTATAAACAGGCGAATGTGACTGTTTGGAATTGTGATTTGCGAATGTGAAAAATAATAATCCCCTGAATTGTCAAAAAGCTGGCGAATGTAAACTCACCGTATTGCGGTAAGCGAATTTAGTGAAAGTCGTTCGCCTCAAATATCAAAATCTGGCGAAAAAAAATGTTGTGTGACTAGTGAGACGACTTTAGTTGATTGTGATGAATTGTCTGTTTTTGAATTCTAGAATTAGTGAAAATAAAAGGAAATAATGAAAAAGGGTCGTGTAAAATATTAGAAAATATAAAAGCATTGTTTTTCATATTTTTATCATTTTATTTTAAACGGAAATCGGTAGTAAAATTTTTGCGTCGAATGGAAACGAATGCCTTTTCCTTTTTGTTGGAAGGGCAAGAATCATTTATGTGCGGGTTAATAGAATTTAACACAAATGCAATGTTTTATCCGAAATATAATTGTGCAAAAGTAGATTTCTGATAGTTTTTTTAAATGTTTTTTCATCCGTTCGGCCAACCGTGGAGCTTTAAAAACATCTTCCTGGTTTTCCGTAGTGTGTACGTAAAGCCATTATATCTCTGGCTATTATTTTCGTTGCAAAATAAAACATTTCAACACATCTAATCATTGTTTTCCTTACATTTCCACCAATATATCGGAATTTATAAAATTGTTTCCATATTTTGTTAACTTTGACTTTTGTCATTCGGGTTTTTCGTTGTGCCTGAACTGGTTTCGAGGCGAACATTCAAATTCGATAACCATAATAGGTACTAATAGGCGATTTGTTCGCCAAGCAAGTCGACTTGGGCGAATTATTCGACTCGTGGCCCTATTACCCAATGCCCAATGAACCTAAAAATTCGCGCGAATTTTTATTTTCGCACCCCAAATCTATCCCCCCTTGCTCAAAATTTTTTTCGTCTACGCCTTTAGATTCTTCCCACGCAAAAGTTTATCTCTCATATGGTGGGGTGGTGTGTGCCAGAAATTACCACTTACAATTTAGTCGATGATGAGTCAGGAACTTCAGAAAATCGTTCTTCAATTAAAATCTATAAACCTTACACAAAATCTATAAATATAACTGTAACTGTATTTTAGTTGTCAATATAAGTGACTAGCTGTACCCGCCTGGCTTTGCCCGTGCACAAGAATTGTATTGATTGTCTTTCGTAAAATGCGTAGCCCGTACACAATTCGTAGTGCAAAATAGTTAAATTGATAAACAGTTTTTTTGTAATGCTCTGTGGTTGTGGTATACAAAATTTTTTTCCAGATATAGTATTGTTTTGACACTTCCTGACTTTCAGGACAATACATTATTCATAACATCAATTTTACAAATTTTAAAAACTTTGGCTTCCAATTCCAAATACGTCGAAGGAGACCGTGCACAGGTATTGTATTGTTTAGGTCTTAGGTAGTATCTAATGTTTTTTCGTAAAATGCGAGAAATGAGAATAAATCGATTTACTGGAATTTTCTTTTTGCCTAAACCTGAAATACAGCAATACGAACAAAACATAAAAAGAAAAATTAAAATCAGCCGTTTTTGACCAAACTTCACAGGACAAATCCAGGGTCAATAACTAAGATTATCTGTATAGGTATGAGTTCAATCGATTTGGTGGTTTTCGAGATAACGATTTTCAATGTTTTTTTTGTATGGGCGGTGCCACGCCCATTTGTCCAATTTTTAGTAAACTTCACAGGATAACTCCAGGTTGAGTGGGACATAAATCCCAAAAAAAAAATTTATGGAACTTATGACCCGATGGGGTGGGACATAAGTCCCAAATTAGACTTATGTCCCTGCGGAAGGGAGGGCTTTGTTTGAATGTTTTGTTTGTAAGCTGTGAAGAAACTGAGCAACACTTCAACGGCTAAGAAAGCTGTTATGTTTAAATTTTTCTTGGATTTGAGAAAAATAAAAATAATGAAATAATAGGCCCAAACAAAATTTCTTGGGTCTGAAAAGTTGAAGCCTTATTTCATAATGAAAAAAGACCCCAATTCAAAAAATAAATTAGGCCCAAAAAACGAAATTACACCAAAAATGTATGATATTGTTGTTGATATTGCGTTGCGAACATAATTTTGGGGCCTTATTTCATTTTGTTTTTGGGGGCTTAATTTCCTGGGGCTTAATTTCACAGCGCCTGTAGAGGCTGGTCGAGGCTTACGAATGACAATGAGCTTCTGAGAGCTTAAGGGTGTTCTGGCGAGCGTTGTGGATATCCACATACGCACTTTAGCCATTACCAAGTAGTGGTCCAAGTCTATGTTAGTTGCTCGGAACGTTCGAACATCCAAGATACTGGACGCATGCCTGGCCTCGATCGCAATGTGATCAATTTGGTTGACGGTTCGTTTTACCTGGACACCGGCAAGTCCTCTTGTGTATGTTAAGATGCAGGATTTTAGCTTTAACGCCAAGTATATACAAACTTAACGTCGTATACTTAGGGCACTTAACATACGTCTTCTCAAGAAGATCGTAAAATGCTTCCTTGGCTGTATGATCTTTCTCCTCCATGTGGGCGGGAGCACAAATCAGTGTAATGTTTTTGAATTTGGCCCTGATGCGGATTGTGACCAGGCGCTCCCTTACGTTGCGAAAGCTGAGGACTTCCCACATAAGTCTTCCTCTAGTCATAAATCCGCATCCAAATAACCGCTGATTTTGCTCCCTGGTGCACTCGCCTCGCCGCCGTAGTAAATTTCACAGTTTGTCGTCCTTCTTGTGCATTCTCCATCCCATCGCACTTCCTTAATAGCTGCACGCGGTCTGTTTAAGATCCGGACATTCCACGTGCAAATCCGAAGTTCATAGTCCTTATATTGATGGGTTCGTCTCGTCAACATTTCGATCATCCATATCCGAGGCTTGTAGTTGTTTCAGAACTACATACCTACCTGGTTTTTCCGTGGTAGGGAAGTTACCCCGACGCACAACTTCCAACCTGGAGGGCTAGGTCCTTTCCTGACCCCCCTGGACAATAGGGGCCGGAGTCAGTAACCCGCTTCGGGGATATGAGCGCTGCCGTTGGCCCGTAAACTGTTCATCCACCACCACCTCTATTTGAACACCCTGGTCCTGGACTAATTCTTAAAAAAAGCCCTAATGACCTTATCTCCAACTAAGTCGAAGTAGATCATTAAGGAATGTATCTGCCATGATGACTTTTGACACCACCGTTGATTTAATCATTTAAATGCATCCGCCCTACGATGAGGTTAAACTTCTGAGACTCGAGTAGACAGCCAATTCCGACAGAGCATTATGTAGGTAGCTGTACCTATAGTATAGCGTTGCTATTCTTTTCGTGTTCAACACTCGCGCTTATAACTTTCGCAAGACAAGCCTATGTGGTTACCACGGGGAGTAAAACAAGCACAATTGATAGTTACGACAACTGGATATCGCCAAGTTGATGGCAATCTGTGCCCAGACTTATATTCATACAACACCCAACCAATAATGGTTACCATCAGAAAAAAAACCCCTTCGATTAGAGTCACCGATGGATGACAATCGGTCAGAATCCTTCCCTTATCCTATGGTCGCAAGTCCGAAAATGTGTTTTGTTCATCTATGGGCAGGATTACTGATGGCTTCAAGCTTACCTTACCTACCAACTCTATGTTATGCAATCAACTGCAATCAACACCTGACCTATAACCTAAAATAATAATAGATATTGTTTCTGATTCTGATGCTTGTCAGGCCAGGATAAAAATGAATCTCGATGGCTACCTATGTAATTATTGCAGCAAAGTTGGTAGGGTAGATATAGATACCCATACATAGTTACATATCTACACATTTATGCAGTTTTGTGGATTCAATAAGAAAAATTCAGTTACAGATCCCCAACTTACAAGGACCTATCCGATAAGCAAAATAATTATCTACAAAATTAGCTATAGCCAGGAGCAACGATGCTCCAATGATTCGGTTTCACTTATAGTTATACGTGTAGGTAGGGGCCTACCTATCCTATAGCTATGTACCTACCTACCTACCTACCTAATTCCACAGCGCATTTTAATCAATTACCAGCATCGGCTAAGCGTACATATTGAAACAATCCTCAGTTCTATACAAATACGTAGGTCAATACCCATTCCCTGCCTACGTAACCGGCTATGCAAACAGTTATTATTTGGGCTTCGAGATCGAGACACATACATATAGCTACCTACTTACCTACGTAGGTGCGTACTGCGAGAATCTACCATTTTTCACAAAGTCGTCGTCGTCGGTGATAGGTATACTATACACAAATCCCGCGGTAGCTATATACGAAACCTTCGTTACGTCTCCAGACCCATCTATAGCCGTAGCTACATCCACTTATTTATTTTCTTTTTATGTGTTATTATTTATTCAGCTTAACAAGCACATTGTTCGCCATTGCTGTAGGTATGTGCTTTGTAAAAAGTAGTACATGCACATGGATTCAACTTACGAAGAAAAATGCAAATAAAACTGGAAGTTGGCGAAATGCCCATTTGTAGCTTTAACAACCATCCTCGTTTGAGTTCCCTTTTTGTTTTAGGTGGCTACCTACCTATCTATCTACCCACAGATCGAAATATGAAACATTGCAATACACATCTACAGGAAAAAGTTGTTCTAACAGAAGTATGCCTGTCCTGCTCTAATCGTACAGCATTTCAGTCACCCCAATTGAATGCCGCTAACCACACGCCCCTATATGATGTAGCTATGCAGGGAAGCTGAAAATCGCTCCTGAATGATGCTACCAATCAAAACCTACCCCGATTAGAGCGGGTGCACTCTACTGATACGACAGAGTCGATAGTATGCGCCGGAAAGTAAATACGCGACGACACCTCCCATTTTCTTTCTTCTCTTCGCCAAAGTATTCGTCGTTGAAGTGCGGTGGAAAGCGCATGCGTTTTGTATCGAAACTCTCACAGAATTCAAATCGGTGTAGAATTCGTCAGTGGTTTTGGTTGTGTCGGCAAAAAGGTAGTGATGCAGCTTTTTGATTTTTGTAAAGTCGTCGCGCCGTGATTGCAACTGTTTTTAGTTATCAGTGGGGAGTGCCCTTCTCTATTCATAATCGCTATCAAATTGTGTGCTATTAAAAATATTGCCAGTGTGAAGTTAAAATAACCCAAAGTGTTAGATAATGCAAAATTAAGATGAAAAAAAAAATCCATAAAAATGTCTAATATCCGTTGCGAGAAAAATGAATGGTGTGTTTGTATATAGTGTAGTGAAATGCTGCATGTTGGTGGAACTCACCTTCAACTGGGCATAAAGCCGGAGTTATAAATTATTTTTTATCGGAGAATCTTAAGAGCACGTCAGGAACCCTCAAATGACTGTTATCTCTAGTGGGCATCTATTTTATGTTTTGTTTTACTTTAAACATATTCGGGGACTTCGATCCATTTCAAGTTTATTGTTCTCCCATAAATTAGTTTAATTTTTGTCAGCGTGCATAGGAGCAATTACATTAGTTTGAAGACATTTTTACTTGTATCCACGGTATTTTTTTGTTGTTTTTTTTTTGTGAATTACATAAATCTACCTACCTTACCTACCTGTCTGCAGCGACTACTTCTGTGGTCGGTCTCTGAAAAAGGCAAAAGGAATGGAAGTGGATCGTAAAGGTGTTCATTCGTTGTAGTTCAGATATTATTTATGTCATTTTAACCGTACAACTGCAAGCAGTCGTCGATGTCCTGAATCAATTTTGAGATAATAGAGTCGTTTATTTGAAAACCAGTGATTGTGTAAGGAAATGTTGCCTACCTACTTACCTACATGTGATGTGATGAAATCATAAAAGTGCCAAATATCTACAGAGATAGGAATACAACTTCATTTAAAATACCTATAGGTACAAGTATCTACCTATATGGAATTAAATTAATTGTCAGAGGATATCAGAGGATTGATTAATATACCAACCTACCATATCAACATAGACTTGCCTGGAATAGATAATAATTTTAGTCGCTTGCGATTATTATTAAAGAAGTAGTCGTGCAGGCTCTTCAAAAAATATCGTTGGGGGCTACAGTCGTTATACCTCAACAGACGCACATGGGCGTCTGTACTGAAGAGCGCCCTGTGATGCATTGGGTAAGTAAAAAGATACCTACTTGTAGGTATGGAACATTTTAATTCCTTTAATATATATGTTGATCTATAGCTATAAAGTTGAAAAGTATTCAAGTTCAAGAAAAAAAAAAATTGAAAGGTACCTACCAATTATGTAAGCCGCTTCAATTGCTTGCCGTCGGTGAAATACCTATAAGTACTGTAACATGCTTTAATTCCTGATAAAAGAAAATAGCAAACAAGTCTGAATAAAGCCAAATTTTCTTAGTTACCAGTTGATAAATTTGCAGTCAACAGTTGCCTTCTTTTTCAAGACAAGAGGACTTACTGATGAAATTGCAAAAACTTTGCGGATTTGTCCTCAAGAGGACATACCTACTTTTTCTTGAAAAGGAAATTACAATATGTAGGTTATCTAAAAATCATAGGGATGAAATCAAATGGAATTCATTTATTGGTACCTATAGCAAAAACAACATTTAAAATGGCTTGTGTAAAATAATAAATAGATAGGCAGTATTTTTTAAAATATATTTAAATTGAGTTCAAGGGTACCTAAGTTCAAGAGGGCATACCTATACATAGTTAGTTGTAAGATATATGACATTATGCCATAAGCGTAAGATGACATATCTACATAGCTACCGCTCTATTTTGTCTGAAGTCTTCAATAGCCTTAGCCATATCTTTTGGCCAAAAATGCTTGCATGGTGTTCTTTTGTAGTTATTTGGCATACTGAAATGGACAGATAATAAATTATGTACAATGAAGTAGATACGAGGTACCTGCTGTTTAAGATGCTGTCAACTGTCAACAAGCAATATCTACGCAACTTTATTTTAACCTATTCTCACACAGTATTGAAAGATATGTCTAGCTTTCTAGATATTTTTCCCCTAACTACAAGGTGGCGCAAAAGTAATCCTGCTATCAGAAAATGCTATAAATTTTGCGATTGGCCCCTAATGTCAGTTCTGTTTTGACATTTGTGTAGTAAACACATGCGAAATACACGTTAATAAACAATGTTACGCTACACTGCTCCAGAACGCGGAATATTGAGCAATAATCGGTCGGTGACTTTGGCACAACGTGAATTTCGTCGCAGATTTCCTAGCCGCCCAACGCCTACTGGTGAAACACTGCGACGTTTAGCCGCTCGCCTCGAAGAGACTGGCACAACACGAGATGCTGCCAGGCGTGGCAGACCCCGGAGTAGCCGTTCTGCAGAGAACGCTGGAGGAGTCATCGGACCTTTTTTCTTCGAAGACGTCGCGGGCCAAACGGTTACTGTGAATGGTGAGCTACAGAGCAATGATCAACGAGTTCTTTTTGCCGCAACTTGATGAATTGGGATTGGAAAACATGTGGTTCCAACAGGACGGTGCAACGGCACACATTGCACGTGCCACAACCGATATGCTGAAGGATGCATTTCCCGGGCGCCTATCTCCCGTTTTGGCGAGCAAGATCGCCTGATTTGACCGCTCCAGACTTCTTTTTGTGGGGCTTTTTGAAGTCGCGGGTTTATGTCAACAAGCCTCAGACTCTTGCAGCTCTTAAAGACAATATCCGTCAAGAATGTTAGGACCTATCGCCGGAAGTTTTGGCCAAAGTGATGGAAAATGCCATAAAAAGGGCTCAAATGACAATCAACTGTGGCGGCGGCCATTTACATGACATCATATTCTCGACTTGATGTAAAAAAAATTAAAAGACCAAATAAAAATAATCCACAAGAAGAATCAAAGTTTTTAATTTTTTTTTAATTACAGCCAAAAAACATCGGAAGGTTATTTTTGCGCCACATTGTATATCTAGGAAATTTGTATTAAAAAAAGGATCGTGTCGACATATACCTATCTATTTTTAAAAAAATTCTTAAAACGTAGTAGGATGCGCATGTGTAGCGACGTGTCACTATTGCTACTACGAATACGAAGCATTTATTATATATTGCTTTTCAACATGCGCTGTGTATCGTCGGCGATAAATTTTACCGCAATCCAGAGACATTTTTCGTTCGACCGATATGGAGTATTGTAAGACCTCTAATTTAATTCAATGTATACCTATACGTACCTACCTAATTTTAATTGTGAGCGATAATATTGCGTGTTTCCTATAGCAAGTTGCTTATTGATTATTGCCTCAATGTGAGAGCCGGCATAGTGTGTCATCTTGGACGGTCGGGTATCATGTCATGCAAGTAGGTTAAGTGAATGTTTTGGGGTCGAGCTCCATATATGGGAACAGAATTCCATAGAATGTTGCAGAAATCTGTTACCAGCTTTCTTCTGTTAGTGCCCATGTTTTGTCTCTTTTGTATTTACGTTCGTTGTTGTCTGTCGTCTTGCAAGCCCTGTTGATGAATATTTGCATGTTGAACCCTCTGAGATAGTCCAAGACGTTTTAAGCGCGGCAAGACTTGTTCCAGACTTGCTGTTTCAAAATGCTAAAAAACGTTTTTTTTTTTTTGATTATCTGACATAATATTTGCTTTAAAAGATAGAAAATCCATCCCTGATCACTAATATGTGGGTCCAAGACCATTTGAAGGTGCGGTCAGCACCATAACAGTCCAATTCAAAATTCTGGAAAAATCAGTTTTCGAGATAATTGTTATAACCAAAAATGATGCATACACGAAATACTCGTCATACTCCCCTGATCACTAATATGTGGGTCCAAGACAGATCTTTTAAAGTTAAAAAAAAATAGAAATAGGTAATTGAACAAAAAAAAAAAAAGAAATAAACAAATAAAACTATCTCTGGGGTCACAAAATAGCACCGTCACTTGAATAGCACCCCCCTTAAGGTCGGTTTTTAGACACTTAATTTTGTTTAAATTAAAGTTAATTTAGTTGTTGTGATTTGACCGGAAGAAAGATTTAAAATTAAATTATTAAAAATAAATTTGGGGTATTAATTTTGCATCACTTGAATAGAACACTTAAACATTTTAGAGAATTCTGCTTCGTTTTAACGCAGACATTAGTTAAGTCTAACGAAATTGGAGTATTTTAGATTTGAAAAAAATGTTCAATTATGTTTTGAGTCACCTTTCTGCTCCAAAATGCACACATCCGGTTTGGAAGGTATGCATATAAAAATTGGCCAAATAATTTAGCGAAATCGAGCTCCAAGCTATAATTCGATGGCTTAGGTTAGTTTAGATACAGTCCAATATTGTTGTTCCGATCCATAAACTTAAACACTAAAGACGTGTCAACCATTGTCAAACGTTTTCGATGATATTCAAAACCGGTGAGTAGGCCGGTCAGCTTAATAGCTCCACAAATTGGCTCTATAAATACGTTTTAACAACCCGGGCTTTATGTATTGGTGGCATTATCATGTTGTTAGATAAACGGCAGAGGTCCAAAGAGGTTATGAAAGTATGGAAAGCGTCCTTTTTATATACCATTATAAGACAACGCATTCATTGTGGTTGACAAAAATTTTAATTTACGGATTCCATAATACGAAACGGCCCCCACCCCATCACACCTTCAACTCTGCTATGCAGCCGCTCCAAATGATTAGTCTCTTCGCGGAGGTTATGGAAATAGTAGCTATGTATAGCCATCCGGGCCATTTCGAACCAGGTTAAGGGGTGACTTCTTGATTTTTAGTCTTTATGCTTAGCATTCGAAATAATAATACATTTTTTCCAGATTTTTGGAAAAGTGTCATGAAAATTTTACGCTTTTTTTTTTTTTAATAAAAGTCCTCTACTGCGAGGTAGTAAGCACACTGTTTTGTCCATAGTTAGACTCATTATACTTAAAAATATGGATATAACGTGTCGGCACCTCTCGATTTTCTTAGCCAATTTGGCAATAAATTGGCTAGCGCCCTTTAAGCCTTGAGTTGGCAATTTTCCCCCATGGTTAAGGCTTTTCCCCTACCCATTTTATTATTTTTTTTAAATTAAGTAGTCCAAATTAACAAACAAATTCGATTAAATAATAATATTAGTTCACGTGCCAAAGATAACGGTCAAACTAAATGCATGTTCTATTCAAGTGACGCAAAATTAATACCCCACATTTTGCCAGTTTTTAGTTAACAATTTTTTGTTAATACTTAAAGCTTTAGTTTTAAATCTTACTTCTCGTCAAATCACAACAATTAAACGAACTTTAATTAAAAAAAAAATTAAGCCTCTAGCATGCTTGGTTTGGGACCAGTGCGGGCAATTTGGAAAACCGACCTTAAGGGGGTACTATTCAAGTGACGCGGAGTGTGCCTATATTTTTTCTCGAAATGCTTAGATGCTCGGTTACCTTCGCTGACGTATTTCTGGTACGTAAAGGAATTTTCAGCGTATTGATGGGGGTCGGCGGCCTTCATCTAACTGATATCGGTGCGAAACCATCCACTTTACTAAAACCCTTTTTGCAGTTTTTGCAAAACGTAAATAGGCCATGCATTACGTGTATAAACGAGTAAATTCTTTTTTCATGCGCGCTGCCATTTTGGATTGGAAGTAAACATATTGCTTCTTATATAGACCCGATTTTCCTACAAACACCCAAAAAATGTGTCTTAACCAAAATCAATAAAATGAAAATCATTAAACAAAAGTAGGTATATCTAGGTACATTTTTATGTTTCCATTCCACTCAGTTTTTTTATTTGTTGTGTTGATCTCCATGAGTTCAACCGGTTTTTTGAAATTGACTATGTAGGTACATACCCTACTAGATTCCGCGGTACTAATAATCATTTTTAGTGTCCAGGCTAACTTTTACGAAGTCACAATGGCGAAAATTTCCATATAAAATTATCCACTATGACTGTCAAAATATTTAAACTGAAGACTGAATAATTATTGGTAAGGCCCATTTACTAAAATAAAATAAACCATGCTTTATTGCTTCAAACTTTAAATGTTTTTTTTTATCATTCCGTAGCAATCCCAATTAGCTACTTTACCACATAATTAATATGTTTTCGGATAATCGAACATCATTCGCCCTTGTACGAGAAAAATAGTTGACGTGATTTCTCCACCCATGGCGGTGAATGTTATAGGTATACTTTTCCGCAATTCATGAATATTGAGCTAAACTGTCACATTCGCCAGGCTTTTTATTCGACTCGAGAACGAAAATATGACCCAAAAACTTTATATCACAACGCGTTACCCAAATTAAAATTGTTGCTTCGAGCTTAAGGTAATAAATCATCTGGTTCGATGCGATTAAAAGACAGACAGACTATGCGTCAATTGAAAACTGGCCACGTGATAAATTCAGCCAGGCCAATCAGAAACAGAAACGAATCGGGTTTAGCTATGTTTGGCGATTTTAATCATCAGTGAATCATCTGATGATTTTCTCTAGCCGAATATTTGAGTTTTACCATTTTATTTAAAAATCATTTCCGTTTGTTGGTTGCGTCAGGAACATTATTAAATTATGAATAGAATATAGACTTGGGAATATCCTGAATGAAGACAAGTAAGATTTTCAATAAATTTTACGTTCATCAAAATGCTTACTGTAATTTCATACA
Source organism: Cheilosia soror (assembly GCA_949372485.1). Classification (NCBI taxonomy): domain Eukaryota; kingdom Metazoa; phylum Arthropoda; class Insecta; order Diptera; family Syrphidae; genus Cheilosia; species Cheilosia soror. Next base: position 25,196,622 of record OX443564.1, read on the forward strand.
AACCATTCCCATGGTTGTTTGAAACTGTACTACAACTCTGCAAGCGTTTGTGATAAATTGGTTTACCCGTAAACAAGCCATATTTGGTATAATACGATGACACTTAAGGACCATTCACATGGGAGCGAACGAACGAATTGATGAAATGCGAATAAACCACTTTTTATGCATTTATAAACAGAAAATTCCACATTTTATTATTCCAAGATATCCTCCTCTTGGAATAAGGTTAAGTTCGAACGAATTTTTTATTCGCTTCTTTGTGGAACGCGATCTAAATGATGTGGATTGTGAATAGACTGACAATTCGCACCAGGGTGTTTTCGTTCGCGGCAAAAAATTTGGATTTCGAAATTTCGTTATTTAAACTGTTAATAAACTTGTTTTCTTAAGAAATTTTGATGGAATAATTAATTATACTCATCTTGGAGTAGTAAAATGTGAAATTTTCTGTTTATAAATGCATAAAAAGTGGTTTGTTCGCATTTCATCAATTCGTTCGTTCGCTCCCATGTGAATGGTCCTTTACTTTACTTTTAATGGCGCTACAGTCCTGGGCAGGACAGACCTGGGCCTCAACCAACATGCCACTCTAGCTCGATCCAACGCTAGCTGCCTCCAGTTGCGCACGCCATGTTGGTTGAGTTCCCCGTCCCTCTGGAGTGGAGTTGAAGATTCTTCGGGCCGGAGCATTGATGTCCATGCGCTCTATATATTATGTCCCAGTGCTCTTAGTCGATTAATTCTAATCCTTTTGATTAGGTCTATATTGTTGTACAGTCCGTACAGTTCTTCATTGTGCCTACCTTCTCCTCCACTCCACATTCCTGAGAAACAAACTGGACCAAAGATCACACGGAGAACTTTTCGCTCGAAACAACTGAGTGTGTTTTCATTTTCATCCGCCCCTTAATGGAGTCCATCCTTTTGCGCCATATTGCAGGACGGGGATGATAAGGGTCTTATACAACGTCTGCTTAGTTGCTCGGGAGAGGGCTTTCCCATTCAATTGCCTTCTAAGCCCGTATAAACAGCGATTGGCAAGAGTAATTCTTCGCTTGATCTCAGTCCTGGATGTCATTATGCTGGAGAATATACCGCAGAGCCTATGTAGACAAAGTTTTTTACTACCTACCTCAAAATTATAGCTGTCCATTGTTACGTTCTGTCCAAGCCGCCGATGTTGGATGTCCTTTCTTGTGGACAGCATATATTTTGTTTTGCTTTCATTCACCGCTAGTCCCGTTTTTGCCGCTTCTGGCGCAATACTCACAAATGTACCACTGACAGCTCGTAGTTCTACCTTACTAGTTGAACCATTTTGAGCTCTTTATAAAGCGTAAGAGGCTTCTGATGTTTATCAAAAGGCTCCCAAGTAAAGCTTCCTTCTACGAGAGAGAGCTGGGCACGAACAAAGAAGGCGAGCAATAGTTTCCTCGTCTTCCTCATACATAAAGCTGCAAAAGTCGTTTGGAAAATGCCTAGCCTTGCGGCATGTTTTTCTATCATAAGGCAGTGTCCAGTAATGACACCTATTGTGGTGCCGATATGCAATCTGTTGAAAGAGCAACTTTTTAGAGCGTTTCAAATCCACTAGGCCAAATTTGGTGCCACTTGTCCACCTATAATAAATATTTGCACTCTCGAGCATCCAGCTTTAATCTTTGTTTGCAAGTAGTGATTGGTATCCCTAAAGTGCCTTTCCCGGCAGGATGGGCTGAGTTGTTCTTGCGAATTCATCGGCCTTACCATTCCTTGGAGGGTGTAGATACATCATATACGGAATATTGACTGGCGGTTGAAGCAATCACTTAAGGTTTAGAGTCAGATTGTTCTCATCTCTTAAATATCCCATGAATCTCATCACTCATCAGGTATAGCCATGATGTTGTTCACTCTTTTGTCCGCTTTGATCACCGAACCATAACTTTGCGAAAAATCATTAAGGTCTTCCAGTTTGTCTTGAAATTCAATAGTTGTCAAATTGAATATGTGGCTAACTTTGGTTAAATTTGTTGTTTAAAGTCAGCCAAGATTACTCCTGATTGCTTGTGTATGGAAATGCTTCCTGTAATATTGCAAAATCAACGAACGCAATAGACGCGCCATTCGTTCCATATTTAGCCCAGACCTGGGGAACAAATATATACATATATAATATCTGCACACAAAAACATTGTGAGCTTCGCTATAAGCAGAGGGTCTTCCAAAGCCCCACAATGAACATAAAAGGAAACAAATGGCATACGATACGGATAGATCTAAAGTGGACACCGGTGTAGAGATGTTAAAAAAAGTTAATTCATTCATTAATTTTATCCCCATTAAAAGGGTTTATAAATAAAGATCTACAACTAGTCTCCTAAATGAAATATGTAAATGTACATGTATAAGGCACAAAAGATCTTTCTAGTGGCAGTGTCATTCAAATTGGCGGATCAGATCTGAGAAAAAAATAAAGTGTACGACTTCGTGAAATATTTCATTGATTATGTATACATTAAATAGTGGATTATTATTTAAAATTTGAGAACATAATATACATAACATAAATAAAATGCAAGTTTTGCTAAAATATTCCATTTTCTCTGAAAATTAAATTTAAAGTTATGTAGCAGTTCTCGAAAATAGTAAATTTGGTTTAAATGTTAATTTCTTTTTTTTAAATACTTCTCCCGGGAAAGACGAACCTAGAACGCTTCAACAGCGCCCCGAGATGCTCGCAGATGTATGTTAGTTCTGCACTTAAATTGCTGCAAATTGTAGTCTTCTGGAAATATGCATTGCATTTCGAGGGATAATGTCCTTGAGTTCCTCGGAACATCTACCATGGAAGTACCTATAGAACAAGCATAGGTCAGCGACTTGTCTTCTGTGCACCAACGGTTGCAGATTCGATGTGAGTTTAGGGTCTCCAATAAGTCGAACTGCTCGTCTCTGTATGCTGTCAAGTAGGTTAAGTGAATGTTTTGGGGCCGAGCTCCATATATGGAGCAATATTCCAGGCCTGGTCTAACCTGTGCTTTGTAGAGAAGGAGAAGTTGCTTGGGGCTAAAGTACCTCTTTGCTCTAAATAGGTAGCTCAACTTAGCGGACGCCGATCTTGCGATATAGGATATGTGGTCCTGCCATGTGATTCCTCAATTGACTTTGATTCCTAGAAGGTGCATTGAGTCCTTGGGATGGATTGGATGGTCATGCATTTGGATCCGAGGAACTGTTGATGCATTTTTCCTAGAAAATGTTGTGAGCTGTGTCTTGTTTGCATTAAATACAACCAAGTTGTCTTTTCCCCCCTTCAAGATTTTGTTCAGATCATCATTTAGAGAACTAATTTGTTCACATCTCTGACTGCGATATGTAGCCGCATTCACAGCCCACTGTTCGAGATGAAGGATATGAGAGTGCTGTCATCGGCAGATTTGTCGACCCAAGCAAATCGTTGATGTGGAGAAGAAATAGAGTTGGAGAAAGAATAGATCCTGCATTTATAGCAAACGAATTAGTTGTTGTAGAACAACTTGGATCGATCTTCCCGTTGCATCCATCCGCAGAGTTGCTGTGGTAATCCATAAGACGCTAACTTGCCTAGACTCGGTCAAATGCTTGCGTCCATAAGTGCGTTACGTAGCTTAACAGTGGAACGACGGCTCCGAAATCCGTATTGCCTGCCGCTTATTAATCGGTGATCTTCTAGATATTTGTTTATTTCGACATTTATTGCCTTTTCCATTACTTTTGAGAGCATTGAAAGTAACGCTATTGGACGATAGTTTTGTGGCAGACATTTCCTCCCTTTCTTTGGAATAGGTTGAATGCGAGCGGTCTTTCAGCAAGAAGGAGACGTCTTCAGGGAGTACGACATTCGAAACAGGTTACATAGTACAGGTGCAATATGCTCTTGAGTACTATAGGCGGGATTCCGTCGGGTCCCATTGCCTTATTGCAATCTAGTTCTTTACACCGCGTCTCCACGAGCAATATTTCATAGCTTGCCATATAATATGCTATGAAAATTGCTCGTGGAGACCACACATAGTATTCTATGAAAAATGGTATTCCATCTATTGCTCAGCTCATAGCTTGCTATCGGTAGTATTCTATGGAGTGTACTTTTTTGTTGTGACGGCTATGAAAATAGTAAGATATGAAATGCCCAACCTACATTTTATTGCATACTATCGTTATTTCTTTCTATGAGAAATGACAGATGGCAAGCTATGAAATATTGCTCGTGGAGACGCGGTGTTAAGGAATGTTCATATTTTGTTTTCTTATTGACAAATGTACAAGTTGGCCTGCGATACCTGGTAGTGAAGAAAAGAACCCTATCAGACATACAGAAATCTGCCATCGGTAAGCGGTACGTGTATTTTTGTACATATAATTTATTTATTTTATAAATGAAAAACTATTTTAATCGAGGTAAACGCCTTGTCGGTCTAAAATTCAAGTATTGTTTATGAAAAATAAAATAATTCCGGGTCCATAAAAGTATGTTTAAATCGTTTAAAAGTGGAATGAAAAACTTGTTTTGGTTTCGTGTAAACAATTTAATTTTTGGATAAGACTCTGTTTTAACTGTTTAAAGTTCTTCAAATTTTTGTTAATATTCCATTTATTGTGCAGCATTATCCCAAATACCAATAGCGGACCCAACTAACTGAGATTTATCTCAGAATTTCTCGATAACCATCTGCGACATTGCAGAATATTTTAGCGGCATAAAACGCTCCTTTTGGGAAGGGGAAGAGCTGTCAAGGCTAGTTGGGTCTATGCTATAGGTGTAATACAAGATCCAGGAAAGAGTAAGGTAACTGGTCTGGTCATAAATGCATCCTCGATGACTTCAAAACCCCACGAAATCAAACTAAGAATCTTGCTAATGGTTAAACCATTTTGTCTATATGAGTTGCACCACATTGCGACGCTCGATCCAACACTTTTTCTTTCTTTGTCTATAACAATAATAATTGTTAATATTTTCTTAGCATACCTAGTTTTTAAAAACCACCGCTCTAACTATTTTCATTAAAGTAAATTTTTGATAAAACATAAAACAATTTTTTCCATAAATGACTATACCCAACCATACTTTAAACTATATAGATATTTTATCTCAATATCACCAACCCATTCCACAATATACGAATACGAAAACATTTCCTAAAATATCAATACGTTTACTCAACTCAACAGGTGTAAAAGTTGAACCTATTTTTGTCGTCAGAGGTTAAAGGTATAACTGTTGTTTAGGTATTTGTCTATTTCATTTAACCATATTTAACCAAACTAGACTTGTTCACTATTTAAAAAGCTAAAAAGGCGTTTCTAGTCTGAATTTGATTCAAAATACTTATTGATTGTTATTTGTAGTTTATAAAAACAAAAAAATTCAATAATATAAATAAATAAGTTAAGTTTGCAAGAAAACATTCAAAACAAATTTTCGAAGAAATCTAGTTTAAAAAAAAAAAAAATAGCATTTCATAGCTTTTATATTATTGACAAATGGAGGGTGTACCCTAGTGGCGACAATTTGAACCCTACTAGACATACAAATTTGACAGATCAGCGAAAAAATATATGGAAAAGAAGCTAAGCGCCACTAAATAATTAAATATTGTGAATAATAAATACATTTTTCAAGTAAAAACATAAAAATAAATGCCTAACTAGTTTACGCTAATGGAAAAGTTTAAAGTATGGTTGGGTATAGTCATTTATGGAAAAAATTGTTTTATGTTTTATCAAAAATTTACTTTAATGAAAATAGTTAGAGCGGTGGTTTTTAAAAACTAGGTATGCTAAGAAAATATTAACAATTATTATTGTTATAGACATATCCATGGCTATGGCTATAGAAATGTGATGTTTTCTTAACTCATTTGATGAAAGGTGAATATACAGAGTTTCTTTGAGAATGTAAACATCGTCTATCATTTAAATTGGTTCCGAAATCGAAAATGGGGTTTTTGACATACAGCAGTTAAATGTCAAATGTTATCCGCGATTGCAGTGGAAAAAGGAAAAAGCTGTTATTTTGAGAACATCAATTTTATTCCAATTATGCATTTTTTTGAAAATCGTTATGGCTGCATCATGTAAAACAAAATAAATCAAAATTTAAAAATAAATGTCTATAAGTATAATAATTCCATTTCACTTGCTTGTGCAATTTTACAATCAATTTCTAATAAATTAGGAGGAATAATTTTAATAAATAATATCTTTTTAAAATTTAAGAAAATTTAGAGACACTTTACACAAAAGCTGATAGCGCGTAAACGGTATAGCACAGATACCTACCTATATCTATTAGTAAATGGTACCGAGCTAGCTATGTATATTCGAATAAGTGATTTTGAATATTTTCATACAAATGCCATACTAAATATGTACTAATATCTACAGAATATGTTGGACAAAATATTGCTTAGAATGAATCCGAGTATGTATGAGATATTCATTTTCGTCAGTAAAAGATATAGGTACTTATATTTTTCTGACTATCAAGTCAAGTCGACACAAATCGATATAGCTATTAAGTAAACATTCAGCCTTATTTATAAACTTTATACACTCTTTATAATTACTCTAAACGCAAAAACCTTATTTACAAAAATTATACTCTGTTGTATAGAGGCAGCATAAACTGAAAAATAAATACTTAGACACTGCCTAACGAATTCTAATAAATAAGGCTGTTTGTATTTAATATGTATGTTTTTATGAAAAGATTTGATGCTGTAATTGAAAATAACTATAACTTTAGCTTTAAAGAAATTATTATGTTCGTAATTTAATTGCAAAAATTACTACCTTGTATCTGTACCTAACTTATAAAAAGATATACATACATAGGTAAATATGTAGGTATTTCCATTTTTTTTAATCTTTTTCCGTCTACTCCATTTTTCTAAGAAATTTTACTCTAGAAATTTTTCCAGAACCGCCATCGCTGACTATGCACCTTGACAAGAGTGTTTTTGGCTGAGTTTGTGAAACTGTGATTATGCGCACGCAAAATAATAAAATTCAACAACTATAGCACTAGGTATTTGCGATTTCGGATATTTATGTATGATATTGTCATGGGACGTAAACGCGAAATTCGAAATTTAATACGGCTCAATTCAATGAATAGGATAGGTAGGTAGGTACTTATAACTTAAAAAAAAAATAATAATGAAAAAGATCGAAGAATAGGTATTTACATTGTTAAAAATGTATTTTCATGTGTTTTTTGTTAAAAGGGTCTATAAATTTGCACACAAAAAAGCTTGTAAATTACAAACAAATAGAGCCAATTAGGTGAATGTAATTAAGGAAAAATAACTTCTGTGGGACACGCAATTTTAAAGCATGTAATTTGAATTATATAAGTATGTATGGAGATATTTACGTTTTTGTTAAATTAAGAAAAGAAAGTTGGGGGAGTAGGGGATGGTGTATGTAAACGATTTCTGAAAAATTCCTCTCCCTAAACAATTGGTGATTTTATTGTCATAATGTATCCAACACAATTTAACTTGGAACTATTCGCCATCAATTTGAATTATTTGTTTGGAGAAATGTCAAAACCAATGTAGTAATTTTAGGCTTTTAAAAAAAGTTAATACCGTTTATATGTGCCCCACTCATGGGGTAAGTGTATACAAATTTATAATTCATATGAGGGGTAGGTATAAACACCATCTTTTATTAATTTTTGTTTATTAAATAATAATTAACGAATTGCAAAATTATTCAAATCGCTGTCGAATGCGCATCTAGATACAGCAAGAGATCAGAGATGTCGCCGATTGTATTGCTCGACTGGGAACAAAGTATTTTATATCGTTTCGCGATGCGATGAAAATGTCCTCCAAGTGGATAAATGAAGCTTGTGGCCTTTCAAATGTTATGTCGAAGTCTAATGGGCTATGTATTTGAATTATCTATCCAACATAATAAATTGGCCGCCCCTTGTGGCCAAATTCATTTTCGTCGCTTACACCTGCCCCAGTCGATCTTTATGAGCGAAACATTTTCTCGCAAAAAAAATGCTTAATCAAACGAAAACTCACTAGAATAATACAAAACTTCGATATTGCAGCTACAATAATATTATACACTTACAGCCGTATTTATTAGATTTCCCTAAAATGCCGCCGAGAAGCTGTTTAGTTAAACACCAGATAAGAATTTACGCAACCTCTACGCTATTTTGCTCAAATTGTTATTTATAAACATTTTTCCACTGCTGATTTACTAAACAGGGTTGGTGTCCAGATAAGGAGAAAACTATTACCTACAGAAAATACAGAAAACTAGTACTTTCTTCTACAGAAACCGACATCAGCTGTTTTGTGGCAGATTTTGTGTGTAAATAAAAATATTTTAAAAACAAATAAGGTATCATTATACCGGATGACCATTTATTCGGTATTTTGTAAACGATTATTCCATGGCACACACACAAAACTACATTATTTCTTCCAATTTTGAATCACAGACGAGGAACACCAATAATTAGAGCTGAAATGAAAGTTTCTAAAGGATATGCGTATCAAAACAAAACGAATAGCATCACCAGCATGAATGAAACAAATTGCTGCAATAATTCAACACGATTTGCATTTAAGCATTTTCATTATTTTCAAATCGAAAATATAATTCGGTTTTTCAGACTACAACGCGAAAAACTAAAACGCAGGTCGATTTAAAAGAATACTCGAAATAAATGAACTGTAGGTATATGATTATTTGCAAATTTTTGTGATCACTCGATATACGATTCCACCCCGAAAATGACATTTGCAAAGAAAAAACAAATTTCGCAAGCTCTACGCAGCCTCTAAACGCAAATTTTTGTGTTTAAGTTACGAAGCCTTAAAACTACGTTGCTACGTTCAAAGAATTTTTATAACGTTTTCCTGCGTAAGGGCATTTTAGAGGTGGCGTAAAGTTAAGCAGGCTCTACGCCACTTTTATAAATACGGCTGTTACACTTTAAAATACTTAAAGACTTTTCTTGAAATTCACAATTTAAATTTTTTTTTCAAAATTTTACTTTGAGATAGCAAGAACTTTCTGATGTGAAAATGTCAGACTGATTTCGCAGCTTTGCGGTTATTACATATTGTCTTCGTGGTCATATTTCGAAAGCGTTACCGAATAATATTTATTGCTACATAGTATTGGATAGAAGCAGCGTGATCTGTTTACACCATCCCCTACTGCCCCTTCAGTTTTATTATGAGGTGCAAGGTAAGGTATTTACGCCCCAAATAACATCTCTTTTGGTTAAAATAAGAGTTGGCATTAAACAATGGGGTCTGTAGTCTGTACTGTAGCACAATCTATGTAGCTAAGACATGAAAGAGACAGAACTACCTATTCAATTGTGTGGTTATGCATTTGGGCGCATCAGATCTTTATTTCGTATCTCAGATTTTTTGTGTCGCATGGAATTTAATAGCAGATTGATCTATGAAATGTAGGGCAGGTCGATCTGATTTTGTTATTGTATTTGTGCGCTACTTGACAGCTCCATTAGCTGTGCACCTATACTGTGTTCCAAACACACTTCTGATTTTTTTGCCTTTGGCATCGGTTAATAGCTATCAGTAAAATGCAACCGAAAATAAAATTGTTTTGCTTTTTTTGGAGCACTTAAACTTAATCGTTGAACTCAATCTTCTTGCAGTGCTGCGGTGGGTGCATAATTTACGTGTTGGGAAACGCATTTAATCATTTCGAAGGCATTTTAATTTTTCTGCGCTGTGAATTCTGCACGTGCGTTTTTAACATTTCCATAATTTTTTTTTTTCATCTACCATTCTTCACCACATTATCTACGCAAAAAAAAAAAAAACGCCAAGCAAGGCATATAGCCATCCCTACAAAAGTTATCATCACAAACCACCTGGAAACGTAGTATACAGTAAGCACATAATTTTTGTGCTAATAAAATTATTCTACAACAATTGTTCTTACGCTTTCACCACTTTAAGGCATAGTGAATTCTGAAGTCAGCATTATTAAGAGATAAAAGGTTAAATGGACTTAAGTTTCTAATTAAAAATTTTATGTGCATTATTTTGACTTTTATGCATTCACTCAAAGTAAAAATTCAACTAAATTCATCGCTCTAATAACTCTATATGCAATCGACATGCAGTTATTCATTACTCTATCTCTATATATATATATGTATGTACTGTAGGTGCTAAGACTTGTATACTTACGGTAGTTATTGTATAAAATCCCAATTATTTGGAACTTACAACTGTGATGTTGATGATTTAATTTTGTAATAACGGGCTTATGTGGTTTAGGTAAGATTAGGTTAAAGTAAAGGCTTGCAATAAATGCAATTTTTACCCATAAGCCACCGATGCTCATCGTGATTACCCTTTTATAGTACCTATAGGTTAGGCAGCCTCACTTAGGCCAGAGGATTCCAATTGTAATACTACAGTATATAAAGATCTCACAACTACCCATTGAACTAGCAGGAGTTGAGAATGAAGCTTTGGAGGGAACTAATGCTTGCACTAGCGAGTTGGCCAAAATTGTCAAAGAAGTATTCTCCGAGATGTAGTTTTCTACGAGCTGAAAGGGCTGGGTGCAGTAGCACAGTGGTTAGTGTGCTTGACTACTGTGCGAGGGATAACAGGTTCGATCCCCGGAAAAACACAAATTACATCTTAAGGTTTTTTCTACTGCGCCACCTCTCGCGAACGTCTGACAAACATCCTAGAGCAATGTTGTTATATCGTGGGATTTATCCCTTTTTGTGGGATTTTCGATGTCCGAAAAGCCTTCCGTGGGATAAAGGAAAAAAGCACCAAAATTTCAGGAAACTGACAAAAGAAGTGTTAAAATGAAATTTTTGTGAAATTTCATCAAAACTATTCCAATTCACAACAATCATTAGCAGAAATAAAATAAATAGCCTCTTAACAAAAAATTCTAGTACAAAAACAATCTGACGGCGCAGCGGCAGCGCATGTAATTTAATTACACCTCTAGCGCCCGCGACAAAGTGATATTGGGATTGGAATAGAACCAGTTTGAATTTTTAGTACCTACTTCATCTTCATAAGCATCAAAAATGTATTTTGTGCCATAATGTATTATGTGAGAAGCTCGACACATAGAGTGATACGGACTTATTGCGCCAACTATTTATTTATTTATTCAGTTAATTTTGCGCTGGATTGAAACATTTCGCAGAAAAGGATGTACATACTTCACAATAGTGCGAGAGGTCTAGTGCAATGCAAATGCTGAAATGACAGTTTTTGTATATGGAGTGTGGCATGCGCATGCCGCTAGTCATCTAGCGATCAATGCAAAGGGAAAAAATTCCATAGGAATAGGAATTTATTCGCGATACCCATATATGACTGTCCCGAAAAAGCTTCTCAATTCAGCCGTTCGGACTCGGCATTAAATTGCAGGTCCCTTCCGGTGTCTTCCGCCTGTTGCGCCATCTATTTATTTATTTTTTTTTATTTGAAAGGACTGGGCACGTGCATAGGAGGTGAAGAATTGTTTCTTCCTCCTCCTCGTCCATGCTACATAATTCTACATAATTCATTGGAAGGCAGGCCCAGCCTGAGAGCATGTGTCCCAATAATGCAGTGTTCCGTGATGATACCTACTAGTGTGCTCCCGGATGTTCTTCCAGGACACCTAGATAGTTCGTTGCCAGCTTAACTTTCAATTTCCTCCATTTGTCAGCAGTGAGGTACCGTCAATGTGACTTCTGTCTATAACAGTCCTATGCAAAAAGGTTCAAAACGTAATTTGGACTTTATTTCATTTTCAAAAGTGCAATAAAGTCCAAGCAGAAGTGGAAATAAAATCTATGAAATCCGTACCATCAGGCAGACCGCAGACGTCCTCTAGGTAGACCCAGAATGAGATGTTAGATCAAGTCTACAATCTCTCCTCTACCCGTTTGGGGATTGCTCCTCATGATTTAGAGTCCACTTATGCAACTTATACACCAGCGACCCACTTAATGGATAAGTAAAAATGAATGAATGAATGACATATAACCAAAACTAGAAAGAACTTTCGTTTGGAAACACTTGAAAGGTTTCTTGATGTGATGAACTTTATGCGCACAATCATCTTCTGAATATATCTTTATATTTCTACATATCTATTATGTATTTGTTATATATTAAATGTGCGATCGAAATACTTAAAATGCAATAAAAAAATCCGTCGATTATAACATCAAAGATTATTTTTATGATCAAATTCTTATATGTAAAATAAATTAAAATTTAGTTTCTCAAATCCGAAAGCAAAAGAAATCCCTCCGCTTATGGTTATACGGGCTTAAAAATGTTTTCTACATTTTGTTCGTCTATAGCTTGGAATCACATTGTGATGATTTAAAAATTTCGAAATGGTGAGCTCTGTGCTATTTGCTTAAATAAATGTGCTGTGCTATTTGGTAAAGTAAATAAATTTATCCTTGCCAAAAGCTTTTTTAAAGTTCGTGTTGTCAATCAAAGTGTAATCTTAAATGGAGCAAATATAGTATCTAGTTTGTTTGTTTGTTTGTTTGTTCTAAAGGCAAACGACGACGCAAGACGAGCCCGAGTCAGCTAGTACATAATAAAATAAGCATTATTTTTTGCCATTTTTCGTGTCATATACGATATACCTACGAGTATACCTAACTACATATATATAACTAAATAAAAATCATAATTTTACCCCGAGCTTTAACGCCAGATCTAATCTATCTAATAGTCGTCCAATGTTATGCTTTACCCTTTTCATGTTGCCAATCAAATACATACCATCTATGTATTCACATGTTTTATTCGCAGTTTTATAAGGATGCACTAACGAAATGATAAGTACATACCTACAATATGTGTAATGTGTATAGATATTTATTATGTACCCCTACCCTAAAGTTAATATAGGTATGTACAACATTCACAATTTTAGTCTTGTATCGCTTGTAAGACAAAGTTTAATCGTCTCATGACAGCTCAAATCTGAATCTTGGGCGCTTGACTTGAAAGGTTATCTTGAAAAGTCATATTTTCTTGTGATAACTGATAAGATGCAGTTTTATGCTTCTATTTGCTCCGAGTATTGTTGTCTACAATACTCTTTGTTTGAAATCAAAAAAACACAACCAATCACTTAAAAAGAAACCTGAAAGATTTAAAACGATTTTAATAAATCAAGAGACAAATGAGCCGAGTAGACATTTTTTTGCTTGAGGAAAAGAAAAAGGAAAAAAACAAATCGATTTGGATTCCGAGTGGACAATGATTATGGATGTTTACACAAATACAGAAGATGGTGATTTTAGTCACCCTCTGAATGTTTTAAGAGAATTTTAATTTGCACATATAAATACATTCTTTTTGTCTTTTTTCTAATTATCAACTTTTGTAAGTAGCCTTTCTTCGGCTTTATCACTAGGCTGGACTTGTAACTTTAAAGTTGATTGAAATAGTTGAGTATATGGTAAATGGCAGAATTTTAAAAACTTGAATATGTACCTACTTACTTAAGACACTAGGTTTGTTCCATTAATTTTTAATCTTACGGGTTTTTACTAATTCTTACGAATTCTTACGCATTTTTACTCAATGTCGTTACTAAGAACTGAAACAACATTCAGTCGCCTGAAAATTGACAAGTGATTTGAAATTTATTATTTGGCATGCGCGTGTAACGACTATTTGCATTTGTGTTTTGATTTCCTGCGATATGAGAAACAAATTAGTATCAAAATGGTATCAGATTTAGAAGGCGGGGAAATAATATAGCTTTTTTCTCTTCTCGAATGCTTGTACAAGGTGGCGCAAAAATAACCTTCCGATGTTTTTTGGCTGTAATTTAAAAAAAAAATGAAAAACTTTGATTCTTCTTGTGGATTATTTTTATTTGGTCTTTTAATTTTTTTTACATCAAGTCGGGAATATGATGTCATGTAAATGGCCGCCGCCACAGTTGATTGTCATTTGAGCCCTTTTTATGGCATTTTCCATCACTTTGGCCAAAACTTCCGGCGATAGGTCCTCACATTCTTGACGGATATTGTCTTTAAGAGCTGCAAGAGTCTGAGGCTTGTTGACATAAACCCGCGACTTCAAAAAGCCCCACAAAAAGAAGTCTGGAGCGGTCAAATCAGGCGATCTTGCTGGCCAGTGCAAATCGCCAAAACGGGAGATTAGGCGCCCGGGAAATGCATCCTTCAGCATATCGGTTGTGGCACGTGCAGTGTGTGCCGTTGCACCGTCCTGTTGGAACCACATGTTTTCCAATCCCAATTCATCAAGTTGCGGCAAAAAGAACTCGTTGATCATTGCTCTGTAGCGCTCACCATTCACAGTAACCGTTTGGCCCGCGACGTCTTCGAAGAAAAAAGGTCCGATGACTCCTCCAGCGTTCTCTGCAGAACGGCTACTCCGGGGTCTGCCACGCCTGGCAGCATCTCGTGTTATGCCAGTCTCTTCGAGGCGAGCGGCTAAACGTCGCAGTGTTTCACCAGTAGGCGTTGGACGGCTAGGAAATCTGCGACGAAATTCACGTTGTGCCAAAGTCACCGACCGATTATTGCTCAAATAAATAGTCACCAATATTCCCTACAAAACAATGACTGATGTGGAACAATTTGCGAAATATAAAAATTCAAATCCTCAAAAAATTCAGTGATTAACACAAACTGTTCCACAGCGACATCATGAATTGTAAAGGGTGGGCAATCTTGTGGTTTCTTTTTAAATCATAGGTTATTTTGACACTGACAGCTGTTTCCCGGTCGAAATCTTGACAGGAAGTCAGCAGGTATCATACCTCCGCGCGGCGGAACGAAATAAGTCACTTTACGCTTGAACAACATTCGGAAACATTGAAAACTTATTTCCAAAGTTAGTGCTTTGAAAGGAAGTTTTGTGCGCCTGATGTACGCAAGTTTGTGCAAAAAGTTCGTGAGACTGGTATGCTTTTTTTACTGAAATTAAAGACATGGATTAAGACGACCTCTGGTTCACACAGAATGGCGCGCCATGCCGCACAGTCCATGCAACAATCGATCTTTTGCGCACCAAATTCCCAAATCGTGTAATATCAGCTGTCTTGGCGATGTCAATTGGGAGGCTCGGAGCTGCGATTTGACCACTTTCGACTTTTTTTTTGTGGGGAACCGTGAAGGGCCGATATTATACCAACAATCCGCAAACGATTCAAGCACTTAAGGCCAATATCATCCAAGCAATCCGTGAGCTACCACCCGAAACCATCAACAAGGTCTTCGAAAATTGGAGTGACAGAATGGGCTACTGCGAAGCCAGCCGAGGCAGGCACTTGGACGACGTTGTATTCCATAATTAATGGGAAGGATTGCTCTTACTAATTAAGCCATAATAAATAATTTTGTTCATTTTATTGCATTTTTAAAAAGAAAATTGTACATATTTGGCTCAGCCTGTATAATGTTACGATTCTCATAATATACATAGTTGCGCAGACAATGTGTTGACTACCTATGCGTATGAGATGTAGACATTAACTAATTTGCATATTTTTTGCACGCATTTATAAAGTATGTATAATGTATGTAATGTACTCTTTGGGGCACTCGCATATGGTACAAATATCGTGTGCACGAGATGTGGTTTTTTGAAATTGCACTATACCCTAGCACGTGCGATTTGTGACATGCTACATGTTGAGAGGTTACATACGTATGTGGCAGTCACAATAATATGTGCCTGCACGAATTCTTCACGCAGCACCCCTGTATAGATTATATTTAATGAACAGAGAGGAGAGATTACCACATTTTTCAATAACTTTGACTCTTACTTACTTACTTCGATGGCGCTACAGTCCTGGGCCTCAACCAACACGCCTCTCCAATTAGCACGATATTTGGCTAACCGCCTCCAGTTGCGCACTCCAAGTTTATTGAGGTCACCTCCACTTGTGCGCGCCACCTAAGGCGAGGTGTTCCTCTTGTCCCTCCGGGACAACTAGTCCGCTAGTTGTTGGGCTCTTTAAGGTATCTGCCTTATGTACTTATTTTTTTTTTTTTTTTCGATACATTTTTCGTTTTGTCCTCATCAACATCAGTCAGAAAATTAGTAAATAAAAGCAATCTATGTACCTATCTATATATAAAAATAAAGATCACGACTCATTGACTCATCAATACGCAGCCTACACCCACAGAGGTTTCCTTCATGTTGTAACAAAGAATAAGGAAGGATATTTCTAAATTCAACCCCAATTCAAGTTTGTATGGGAAAATTTGTATTTCTCATCCGACTGACTTTAAATTCGGTTTGTGTACTCTCTATGACTATGAGAAATAAAGAAAACTTATTTCTCCGATTCTGGAAATTTTACCCTTAAAGAGGTAGAAGGGGGGTCAAAGTTTGTATGGGAATTTTTTTATTTTTCATCCGATCGACTTCAAACTCGGTTTGTGTAGGTACTGTATTATGTGAAATAAAGATAATTAACTTCTCCGATTTTGGAAATTTAGCTTCTCGTCTGAGTTATTGCCGAAAACCCCTTTAAAGGGGGCCTTTTTCAAAACTCACGAACCGTTCGTCGTATCAATTTGATACTTTGTAATGCGTGCCAAACTCTGTCGCCGTTGAATATGCTTATCGCTTCATCTAACTTCATCAGCGTACGTACTCCAAGCATATTCAAGCGGAATTCTGTAATGGGATCATACTGCTAAAAAATGGTTGCATATGTTTCACAGTATAGGAAGATCTGTGCGGTGTGGAATATAATTAAGGATTTGCTAGCTAAGAAATATGTTTTGTCCCGTAAATAGAGACTCAGTCTGCTATAGTATGATCTGTGTTGAGATGCGCCGACCGCTTTAGTTACAAATTGATCATAAAGTCTTTGACCTTCTTCCTCCAATACAATATGGTGTTCATTTTTCAGAGATACTATGTCCTCATTAGGTACTTTCTTGGGTATGTTTCCTCCGCGATATATAAATATAAAAGAGGGAACTATCTGACTGTGAAGTAATTTCTGTGTGCCAAATCCTGAGGGCTACGCGAGCAAAGCCGCGGGCAAAAGCTAGTACAATACAATACAATAGACCGCATTCTCGTACGTCTCCGCTTCTAAAAATAGTTGACGAGGTAATTGGGATAAAGAGTTAAGCCGAAGTGATGGGACTTCTACCACTTTTTGCTCAACCAAATATTCTACCACCCTCAAGTCCAAATCCACCACTTTTTCAGATTGAAAAAAAAGAACAATAACGCAAATAATAACAAATACCCAGACCCACACACTATAAAAATTATTTTCCATCATACACGCATAGAAACCAAGAGCTTGAACAATTTTTAGGAACCTGTTGACATATGCACCCAGCGAGGGTTCGAGCCGTCGTGGGGTGAGTTTCATTGAAATGCCGACTTATTTTAGGAACTTGCCGGCTGTATAAAAATCATGAAAATCGGCCCAGCGGTTATCGAGTTATAACGTCATTGAGTTTAACGTTAACCCCATAAAATATGTTTTTTGTATGGGAGGCGCCAGACCCTTTTGTTCAATTTCTACCAATTTTCATCGAAGCTATCCCGGGCCAATACCTAAGATTGCCTGACGACCCCGTACCCGCCCTTTTTAAAATCGAATCGAAACTCAGTAAATTTTAAGGAGCTCAGTCCGCAAATTCACCGATGCCGACCATCCTTTTTAGAACCGAAACTCGGAGAAAGTACATCAAGATCAACAAATACAAATTGTCATTTCCGAAAGTTTGAGCCTTTGTGCAATTGCAACTTGTATGCGTTTACAAGTTGCTAATAAATGTAGCTTCCTTGATTTGCCGACTCTTGAAAAACGTGGGGGGGTGTCGCTGTTAGCAGAAAAGAGCGTTAATTTATTTTTTTTGTCGCATTTACGGTATGTTTTAAAAATCTACTTTTGGTTTCCCAATATACTACCTTTTGCCTACTCTCAAGTCCCAAAACTAAAGCGTATTCCACAACATATTGACAAAAGTTGCAAATGATAGCGCGCTAGAGACCTATTTTGATTTGTAAATTAAAGATCAGAAAAAAAATCATAGAAAATTATGATAATGAAGGCGAGTAAAATCAAAAGACGATAAAAATAAGACCGGTCACTGAGGCAATTATGTAATAATAATAATAAATAATAATGAAGAGGGTTTAGTGCACTGCACCTTGTGGTCTATAGTGCCCCCTGCTTATACCTTGGAAAGGTTCATGCCCTTTTCCAGAGCCCCATCGCATTACAGTGTTTGAGGGTTTTTGCTCTGTCTCTAGACTTGGCAAGAATATCAACTTTAGAGCACTTCATCCAGTCCAGTTTCTTTTATGAATCTGAGAATGAGTAGTGGGTCCATGGTTTGTATATCCTTATCTGTTATCTGGTACTTGCCCAGATGTTTGATCCTCCTGTGGGTCAGTGCCCCACAGGATTCTAGAATGTGATCTGGGGTTTCTGCGTTTTCGTCGCAGAATCTGCAGACCCCTTCTTCTGATAAACCCATTTTCCTCAGATGTTCTCTCAGTCTGCAGTGTCCCGTTAGGAGACCTGTGAGGATTCTTAGGTTGTTTTTGCTTAGACCAATACACGCTTTGAATCTTTTTAGGTTATAGTTCCCTAAAAGTTTCTTAGCTTGCCTTATAGGCCCTGAAGTTTTTTAAAAGATGCGGTTCTTTTTTCTTTTTCGATTCTCCTAAACTCTTCTCGTAGGGTATGTTCCCCTATGCCACAGAAGGGTTCCGGTCCTATGAATGGCTCCGCTGCTCCCTGTGTTGCCAGAGAGTCCGCGGCCTCGTTCCCCATGATGCCTGCATGACCATAGGTATCCAGCAGATGGTTACTCTGTTGTTCTTACCTAATTCATTAAGCCTGTGCAGGCATTCCCACACAAGCTTTGGATTTTATTATATAAGCCTCAAGTGCCTTAATGGCGGCTTGACTATCCGACATCACTGCTATATGACAATTTCTGTAGTTTTTCTTGAGAATTATCCGAACGCACCTATCTATTGCACATATTTCGGCCTGAAAGATGCTGGTACATTTGCCCATGGATTCGTAGTGCTTAGTTCCTGCCCAAACACTCCTGCACCAGTTCCTTCCTCCGTTCTCGATCCATCTGTATACCACTTTACAGTGTGGTTGCTCAGTCCATAGATCGTGGATTCATTGCTCCAATGTTTCTTATTGCTGAGCTTCGTTGTGAAGTTTTTCTCAAAATTGAACCAATTATGTAAGTAGGTACATGATTTTAAAAAATTTCATTATTATTTTATTATCGTATATTAGTTTTGCTTCTCTTATCTCCTCGATCGATGATGGAAATTTGATGCATAGATTAGCTTTTGCGCGCAATAGCTAGATCTTGAAATTATTCTCTGTGTCACTGAATCTCAGTGATTGGTAAATCTTAGGGCCAGTTTCAAATGTTCCGGATAAAGTTTCGTAAAGTTAGCCGATCCATAAGGCTTTCCACCAGATAAAAGTAGCTGATATTTTTTTTCTGTTTCATCGTCAAAGTCTGATAAACTATCCGGTAGAGAAATTTATCAGGCACTAATTGTATGACAGGAATGGAAATGATGTTTTTTTTTATCGTTTATCACATTTTTAACTGAATTGTGTTGTTCTAGTTAGTTTAATTTAGCATGGATAAATTCATTCATTCACTCATTTTCGATACCCCGCTTCTCCCTTAAGTGGGTCGCGGGTGTAGGTTGCGCAAGTCCAAGTGCACCGTCCATAGTCTCGATTCTAGGCAATGGGCAATCCCCATACGGGTAGGGGAGATATTATGGACTTGATCTAACCATCTCATCCTGGGTCTACCTAGAGGACGCCTGCCCGATTGTACGGATTCCATAGCACGTCGCGTCGTAAGATCATGGTTGGGAACATGCACGCAAAAACATTGTCCTTAACCGAGTGCGATTTTTGCTCTGCTAAAAATAAATCGGTTAAAATTAACCAAATCTCGGTTAAAAATAAATGAGTACTCGTTGCTAAAAACAACCAAGTTAATACTGTTAAATGAATACGGTTAAAAATAGCACACTAAACGGTTGTCATTACTAAATAGTTCGGTTAAAATTAACCGAACTACTTAGTTTTCATGTTTGTTAAATTGTAATGAGTATCTAGGTTAAAATCAACCAACTTATTTCGTGTTTTTAACACACTGATTGGTTATTTTTAACCGTTTTACTCATGAAAATTCAAACGAATCTATGTTTGCTGAAAACTCACATTCACTCTGTTATAAACAAACGATGAGTGTTGGCTAAATACAACCAATAGCTCGGTTGTTTTTAATCAAATCACTCGGTTAATTTTATCAAAATATATTACTGAGCTTATTCATTGATTTTAACCGAGTAACTCGTTTGATTTCTACCAAGTAAAATAAAAACATTCGTTTATCTACGAACGAATAGCTCGGTTGATTTTAACCAAATCACTCGGTTAATTATCAAAATATGCTATCGAGCTTATTCATTGATTTTAACCGAGTAACTCGTTTGATTTCTACCAAGTAAAAAAAAACATTCGTTTATCTACGAACGAATAGCTCGGTTGATTTTAACCAAATCACACGGTTAATTATCAAAATAGGTTACTGAGCTTATTCATTGATTTTAACCGAGTAACTCGTTTGATTTCTACCAAGTAAAAAAAAACATTCGTTTATCTACGAACGAATAGCTCGGTTGATTTTAACCAAATCACACGGTTAATTATCAAAATAGGTTACTGAGCTTATTCATTGATTTTAACCGAGTAACTCGTTTGATTTCTACCAAGTAAAATAAAAACATTCGTTTATCTACGAACGAATAGCTCGGTTGATTTTAACCAAATCACTCGGTTAATTATCAAAATATGCTATCGAGCTTATTCATTGATTTTAACCGAGTAACTCGTTTGATTTCTACCAAGTAAAAAAAAAACATTCGTTTATCTACGAACGAATAGCTCGGTTGATTTTAACCAAATCACTCGGTTAATTATCAAAATATGCTACTGAGCTTATTCATTGATTTTAACCGAGTAACTCGTTTGATTTCTACCAAGTAAAAAAAAAACATTCGTTTATCTACGAACGAATAGCTCGGTTGATTTTAACCAAATCACTCGGTTAATTATCAAAATATGCTACTGAGCTTATTCATTGATTTTAACCGAGTAACTCGTTTGATTTCTACCAAGTAAAATAAAAACATTCGTTTATCTACGAACGAATAGCTCGGTTGATTTTAACCAAATCACTCGGTTAATTATCAAAATATGCTATCGAGCTTATTCATTGATTTTAACCGAGTAACTCGTTTGATTTCTACCAAGTAAAAAAAAAACATTCGTTTATCTACGAACGAATAGCTCGGTTGATTTTAACCAAATCACTCGGTTAATTATCAAAATATGCTATCGAGCTTATTCATTGATTTTAACCGAGTAACTCGTTTGATTTCTACCAAGTAAAAAAAAACATTCGTTTATCTACGAACGAATAGCTCGGTTGATTTTAACCAAATCACACGGTTAATTATCAAAATAGGTTACTGAGCTTATTCATTGATTTTAACCGAGTAACTCGTTTGATTTCTACCAAGTAAAATAAAAACATTCGTTTATCTACGAACGAATAGCTCGGTTGATTTTAACCAAATCACTCGGTTAATTATCAAAATATGCTACTGAGCTTATTCATTGATTTTAACCGAGTAACTCGTTTGATTTCTACCAAGTAAAAAAAAACATTCGTTTATCTACGAACGAATAGCTCGGTTGATTTTAACCAAATCACTCGGTTAATTATCAAAATATGCTATCGAGCTTATTCATTGATTTTAACCGAGTAACTCGTTTGAATTCTACCATGTAAAAAAAACATTCGTTTATCTACCCGTGGTGCGTCATTTTCGTATCGTGCCTGCATTATATTTTTTCGTTACTCATCGCACAGATGAGACGAAAAATATAAAAACCAATAAGTACCTATAGCACACACCGACAGCCGACACCACACACCATGGCAGCATTTTGCCCCAGAGAAAAAACACAATACCAAACAGATGAACACATCTCTTACAAGTTTTCAGAACATTTTGTAACTACATACATATAAGGTACAGTCGTACAGTCTCGTCATTAACTGTCTGCGCATTTGCTTGAGTTGAAAGAAACTCGTTTATTTCTTACTGAATACTTGGTTGAATTTAACCAACTCGTTGCAATGCACTGCATCAGTGCTGTCGTTTGAAATTTGTAAGAGTGCTGTGAAATCTTTTTTTTGGAATATTGTTTTTTATATTTTTGTGGAAATAATTATAGAGGGCTATAATCATTCGCCTGGAAACTGAAACGTAATCTGGAATGATGCAACAATACAAAAAAAAGCATGGCGAATAATTTACTGCTAAAGTATTGCCCGAACCGATGTACGTTTTAACATATCACCAAGTAGGTATGCAATTGCAATATATTTATTCACTTTCTCCATATCTTTTTCCTTTTTCAGACTTAACACTGAACAAGGTCTTTGTATTGGTTCTCACATTTCAACACGCACATCATATGAATAATCTTCCTTTATGCATTGCCTGCTTTTTACACAATCCAAAATTGATTTGTTTTTCGTTTGTAAGAAAATAACGATAGTATGAGATAAACGCTGTTTTAATATTTTCAACTGATTTACAAGTTTTTTTTTTCTCATTTTCTTTTAATTTCCACTGATTTTTGATATAAAAATCAATTATATTTAGATACTAAAATCAAGCCGACGTAAAATGTTGCGATGACGTTGGTAAAGTTCACTAAAACGTAAACATACTCTGCGAGCTGTTAAACTCAAATGCATTTGTATTGGTAAATGTCGAGCAACTCTGAAAATAAATCGAGTTTCGGAAAAGTCATCTAGATTCCAAAAAGATGGCTTTTTTGTGCCAATAAAAAGTGATCTAGATCAAGAAAAAGTGTGCTTGCCTGCCCAATCGAGTACCACATCATATTACTCAAAATGAAAACCGCATGAAGAAACAAAACCACTTCAATATTTTTGCGTTCATTCCAGTGGGCAATATGGCATTACGCACCGAGCAAAAGTATTGCAAACGTTCGACAGCACTGTAGTATCCACTACGCAGTATCTTGATGCAGTATGTATGCTGCTGCTGCTTGATTTGACCAGGGTTACCGTGTTGGTGACATTGTCATTAGGTATATCTAGCGGAAATATCGCGCATAGACTGACAATCATTTATTGTAGAAATTCTGGTAGTTGGCTTAATTATCTTGTACTAGTGATACTTTTTTTCAATTAAAATAATTTTTAAAAACTAACAGCCGTATTTATAAACGTGGCGTAGAGCCTGCTTAACTTTACGCACCCTCTAAAATGCCCTTACACAGGAAAACGTTATTTATAAACATTTTTCGAATTTAAGCAACGTAGTTTTAAGGTCGCGTAACTTAAACACAAAAATTTGCGTTTAGAGGCTGCGTAGAGCTTGCGTAAATTGTTGTTTCTTTGGAAATGTCATTTTCGGGGTGGAATCGTGAATAGAGTGATCACAAAATCGACCTGCGTTTTAGTTTTTCACGTTGTAGTCTGAAAAATAGAATTATATTTTCTATTTGAAAAGAATAAAAATGCTTAAATGCAAATCGTGGTGAATTATTGCAGCAATTTGTTTCATTCGTGCTGGTGATGTTATTCGTTTTGTTTTGATACGCATATCCTTTAGAAACTTCCATTTCAGCTCTAAATATTGATGTTCCTAGTCTGTGATAGAACATTTTAAGAAATAATCTAGTTTTGTGTGTGTGTGCCATGTAATAATGTTTACAAAATACCAAATAAATGGTCATCCGGTATATTGATACCTATTTGTTTTGTTTTTTTTTTATCTTCATAGGGCCATCAGGATCAGCAACATAAAGCTCAGTTGCTTTCAGGCACGGATTTTTTGAGTGAAAGTTTGCATTAGGTGCCTACATATTTGATTTCTTCATTTCAAATATTTTTGTTTACACAGAAAATATTTTTGTTTTCACAAAAAATTTGCCAGAAAACAGCTGACGTCCGTTTCATTGGAAGAAAGTACTAGTTTTTTGTATTTTTTGTAATAGTTTCTCATATATTTCCCCTTATCTGGACACCAACCCTGTTTAGTAAAGCAACAGCGGAAAAATGTTTATAAATAACAATTTCAGCAAAGTAGCGTAGAGGCTGCGTAAATTCTTACGCGATGTTTAACTAAACAAGCTCTCAGAGGTATTTTAAGGAAATCTAATAAATACGGCTGTAAATTTTTTAACTAAAAATTAGATTCTGCCAGAGCGATTGACTTACACCTTTCAAATAAAAAACAAGTAAAAGTGTTGTCATCGGCCTGGCCGATGCTTTGATACCCTCCACTGCAGAAAAGTCATGCAAAATGTTTGTTATACCAGTTAGTATCTATGTACTGTACACCTACACGCATGTGTCTAATATACAGGTTTTGTATGGGAGGTACCAGAACTACTTTACCGAAATAGACAATTTTCAATACCAACCTGACGACGATAAAAATAATACCTCTCACAAAATTTCATTCGCCTAAGTCGATTCGTTTGTACGCTATCGTGTTTTCAACAGACAGATGGGTCAAATAGTGGTTTTGTATGGGAAGTACCAGAACTACTTGACCGACATAGCCCATTTTCAATACCAATCTTACGACGGTAAAAATAAGTCCTCTCACAAAATTTCATTCGCCTAAGTCGATTCGTTTGGACGCTATCGTGTTTTCAACAGACAGACAGACGGACAGACAGACAGACGGACATGGCTAAATTGATTCAGAATGTGATCCTGATTCAGAATATATATACTTTAAAGGGCTCCGGTGAATCCTTCTTGGCGTTACAAATGTAATGATAAAGTGAATATACCTTCCTGTGGAGGGTATACAAAAATTCGTTTGAATTGAAGATTTCTTGGACGTTTTTTAATCCATTGACATCGTAGCCATCCTTTGATGGAATTTGTTACTTTATGGCTTGATAAAAAGAAGACGTACCATATTTTGGGATATATACTATATTTATTTCGAAATGTCACCAGAAAGCCCTAAAATCTTAATTTTTCCAAGTGAAAAAAATCACTCAAATTTTTAATATTTTGGGGCTATATCCCAAAATATGGTTCGTCTTCTTTTTATCAAGCCATAAAGTAACAAATTCCATCAAAGGATGGCTACGATGTCAATGGATTAAAAAACGTCCAAGAAATCTTCAATTGAGGCGATTTTTTGTTTGATCTCCGAAATAGCCAATACGGATGGAAGTGCGTGACATTTACTGACGATTTGATATCAGTTAAATAATATTTTTGTTCAACACCTTTGCGGATATTACTAATTCTAGCTAATATTAGTAATATCGTAATGAATACTAATATATCAGTCACATCCCTACAATTATGTATACTTATCAGAACAAAAATGTGTTTCAAAATCTTCCACTAATGTGTAAATTTATAAATCGATTATGATAATAATATTATATGTTAGAATTATTAATGTATAATATTTTGGATACTCGGTTAGTGACTCTTATTTTAACCTAGCGGCAACACTGGATTTTACTCGTTCTTCTGTACGATGCGCACTGAATACAGAACAGAATACCTAGTACAGTCAGTTTGTTTCTGGTGGTTGTATTCTTCGGTTGTGCTTTACCCTTCGGTTGTGTCTAGTGTTTTTAATTTTTTTGCAATAAAAGTTTTTGCTGTGTTAAAAGTGAATCGAAAGCGAATCAACTTTATAAAAACTATACCTACATAGGTAATTAAAGGATTTCAATCGTTTGCCCTACAGTGGTAATTCAAAGATTTCATCTGGTAAAGTGGTAATTTATTCCATCGTTTACCCTACAGTTCAAGGATTTCATCGTTTACCCAAGGTAACTATAATTTATTGCATATAATTCAATAATATTACGTAGATACTAATATTTTTCTGGTAGTTGCAATATGCAATTTGTGTTTTTTTTTTATTACGTGACAAATTATTCGTGTTTGAACTCGTTTTTCTTTCAACCCAGCCGTGGCTGATTTTAACCGAGATCTCGGTTGTTTCTTACCGAGTAGAATTACACTCGGTTATTTTTTACAGTTCACTCATTTAAATTTAACAAAGCCAAGTTGACTGATTTTAACCGAGATCTCGATTGTTTCTTACCGAGTAGAATTACACTCGGTTATTATTACACTTTAAATTTAACAAAGCCAAGTTGACTGATTTTAATGCGAATCAACTTTTCAAAAATTATACTTTCAGTATTAATTCAAAGTCGTTTACCCTACACTGGTAATTCAAGGATTTCATCTTGTACCCTACAGTGGTATTTTATTCCATCGTTTACCCTACAGTTCAAGGATTTCATCGTTTACCCAAGGTTACTATAATTTATTGCATATAATTCAATAATATTACGTAGATACTAATATTTTTCTGGTAGTTGCAATATGCAATTTGTGTTTTTTTTTTTATTACGTGACAAATTATTCGTGTTTGAACTCGTTTTTCTTTCAACCCAGCCGTGGCTGATTTTAACCGAGATCTCGGTTGTTTCTTACCGAGTAGAATTACACTCGGTTATTTTTTACAGTTCACTCATTTAAATTTAACAAAGCCAAGTTGACTGATTTTAACCGAGATCTCGGTTGTTTCTTACCGAGTAGAATTACACTCGGTTATTTTTTACAGTTCACTCATTTAAATTTAACAAAGCCAAGTTGACTGATTTTAACCGAGATCTCGGTTGTTTCTTACCGAGTAGAATTACACTCGGTTATTTTTTACAGTTCACTCATTTAAATTTAACAAAGCCAAGTTGACTGATTTTAATGCGAATCAACTTTACAAAAATTATACTTTCAGTATTAATTCAAAGTCGTTTACCCTACAGTGGTAATTCAAGGATTTCATCTTGTACCATACAGTGGTATTTTATTCCATCGTTTACCCTACAGTGGTAATTCAAGGATTTCATCTTGTACCCTACAGTGGTATTTTATTCCATTGTTTACCCTACAGTTCAAGGATTTCATCGTTTACCCAAGGTAACTATAATTTATTACATATAATTCAATAATATTACGTAGATACTAATATTTTTGTGGTAGTTGCAATATGCAATTTGTGTTTTTTTTCATTCCGTTACAAATTATTCGTGTTTGATTACGCATCGGATTTTAACTGCGCAATTACTGGTATTTGACTTTTTCTTCTTCTCCTGGGGTCAGATCACGTAAAATAAAAACGACTGAACGATATAGTTGTTATGCATATCAGTGGCAATAAACAGAGACTGCTATTGTCGAAATGATGTCCTTCGATCCTTTTCATATTACGTGATCTGACCCCTGGAGAATAACCCTTTAATGCAAGATTTGTTCGTGCTTTCTGAAATAGTTAAGAATTATTGTCTGTTTTATAGACATAAAGCTATGGACGACGACGTCTGCAATTTATTGCGAGAGTGGGGCTTGGAAAATTATATTGACGTTTTCAAGGGTATGTTTATAATATATTCATTTATATATACGAAGGAGTATCTTTTATCATTCTATTACTATAAGGGTATTCACTTTAACGCGTAAAAGCCTCATAAACTGCATAAATTTACCACCTCGTAAATCAACTGTCAGATTTTGTATGGAGAATAGTTTAATAGTTTACGCAGACCTCATAATTTTCCGCGACGATTTAGGCTGGGAAATCAACCGCGGAAAGTTGTGCAAATCACAAATGTCAAACTTTGACAGACAGTCGTATGAATTGTTTGTTTGATTCCAGATTTACAGTCAATTTAGGCTATTTAAGCAATGACATTTCCGAGCGGTGTTCACTTAAAGCACCGCAGAAATTTATACATTTACGAGCTGCATACATTTATCAGATTAAGTGAATACCCTTTATATTATTTTGGTTACACGGTACGCAAAAACCAAATTCAGTTTTCATGAAACTTCACTAAAATCTACTTGTTCAAATCGTTTGATTCTTTCTTTTATAACTCTGATAAAAGATAC
The DNA here is from genome assembly GCA_949372485.1 of Cheilosia soror. Classification (NCBI taxonomy): domain Eukaryota; kingdom Metazoa; phylum Arthropoda; class Insecta; order Diptera; family Syrphidae; genus Cheilosia; species Cheilosia soror. The sequence continues at coordinate 25,224,739 of OX443564.1, forward strand.
AAAAATGTTAAATAAGAACTAAACTAGAATTGTTTTCAATATGACAGAAAATGCCATAACGTCAATATCTTTGGCGCTACTAGGCCATGCCGAGATAAGGGAGATGTTCCCAATCATAGGACATCGTGTACTTTTTATGCGAAATTTTGAGGAATGGCGAAAGGCAATGCATCCAAATGCTGCTAACACTTCGGTTAGTTGTTATTACAGAATCATTAATATTTACATCTACTGATGGTAGCAATTACTGTTGTTCATATACAGGTCTATGAAATTCAAGAAACAAATTTTACCAGTTCCCAAGACCAAAGCACAAATGTAAGTTTTTTGCTGAACGACATGCTACCTTCTTTTGAAGTTAGTGATAAATTTGAATCCACAAGTTCAAATTTATTGATAGATGCCATTGTTACACCTACTACTTCCGAGAAATCTCTATATGGAACAGAAGAAGTTGTAAGTATACAAGTTGAAAAACATACTGTAATAAATAACAAATAAAATCTGAGATTAGCCTACGCCTGTGGCTCCGGTGCAAGCAAATAACCCAATTTTACTGACGCGAATACGCAAAGCTCATTCAAAAATACGCATTTCCTTTGTTGTGGTTCATTTGTATAAAATTTATTCGTTCGAATTATGTAAGCGAATGAAAGCGAGTGAAATTTCCCAAAGCACGACACTTCTGCCTGCCCCTATTGTGTAAGACAACGAAACAGTTGAGTTGTCTCCTGGTTTTATGTAATTCAAAATTCGGTATTGTCCGTATTGTCATAAACAACCTTGATAGAAAAGTTGTCTGTCAGTTGTCTATAAGTTGTTAGTTAGTTTGGGTTGTGTGAAAGTTGAGTTGAATTGAAGACAACTCAACTCAACTAAGTTGAGTTGTGTTCTCCAATAGGGGCATTCAAAACGCGATAACTTAGTAGGTACTACTTAGTGTCCATAAATATTTCGTTTTCACTACATACATAAATAGTTCGCGAGGGTAGAATTCACTTGCACCGGAACCGCGGCCATATTGATTCCGTTTTGGAAGGTGGGCAGCAAAGGTTAACATAGCGTTAGTTCATTACTGAAGATCATAATGTGCTATGAAGTTTTTGTAGTCCTCATGTAACTACAATGTACCTAAACAATTTGTTAAATGGTTACCACAATTAAAAAAAAAAAAAAAAAAAAAAAAAAACAGTGTCTAGGAACAGATTTTCCTAATTCGTAGTACTATATTGTCTTTCTAGAACCTTCAAAAACTTCTCGAAAATTCCCTAGAGGGAAGAGGTATCTTAGCAATAGACAAGACCAAGCCACTTGAAAATGTCGCACGGCTTCGATTGGTGCGGATTATATGCACACATATACTAAAAAACAGCCCCGAGCGAAACATCACGGCCAAAATTTATGGCATGTGGACAAATGAAATAGCTCATTTGTTCCCTTCTGAACACAGGTCTGTGTATTTTCACAATAAAATCGTGGATTCGGGTCGTGGGATCGTTAACCGATTGGCTGGAAAGTTGCCAGACCATATCAACAATTTGAAGCGAAAATACCGTGAAACGGGTATAATATCTAAACGGAAACGTTCTTTGTCATCGTCACCTTGCTCGAGTCGAAGATCATCTCCCACTCCATCACAAAATCGTCTACTATCTACTACTATCCAAATAGTAGAAGACGGAGAATCGTCAGATGAAGATCTGAAGTGGCTAAGGAATTCCAGCAATCCCTGGAACACTACAGAGGAGAAATGGGGAAAAACCACTCGTGCTCGCCTTGAACTTTTGAAGGAGATGACAATATCAAACTATTTTGACGAATTTCCGGCTCTAAAAAACGTGCTCGGGTATAAACTGGTAATAATATTCGATTCAACTTACACACTAAATACAAAATGCATTCTGATTCTGTTGTTAATGTTGTAGAAATGGCAGTGCCAGAACAATTTGGGACTTCCTCCAAACTATTTACTTATTATTCGTAAAAATTTGTTGTATAATTTCACCAAATATATTTTCAATTTAATTTTTAACAGCTGGAAAAGGATTTCAACACCCTACACAGCGATCATTCTACAGGATTGATGCAAAACTTTCCATCTTTAAAAACAAACATATACAGAACTGCTACAAAAAAAGCAAATGCGAAGGATATCTACTTGCAAAACCTTCTATCGCTGGAGAATTGTGAGTGCTTACTTTCATTTTTTCTTAATTTTCGTAAACTAGCGTACCCGTGCTAGAACTCTCGCATGTGGATGTTGTATGTCCGGGTTTTTAATTTTTTTTCATTTCAACATATTATTGTAATATTTATATATGTACAATAGTAATACCAACTTTAGTATAATCGACAAAATAAAGGTTCGAAAACTCTGAATAAAAAAATTACTAGTTTAGTGACACAGTACTCAAAATCGAATGCAATCTTACTTTAAAAATATAAAATAGGTTCTTTTCTGAAATGCTCGATAATGAATATAGAATACCAGTCACATTAATACCATTTAAAAAGGAGATGGCTTTCTCTTCACCTTCTACCGCTTTTAATGCGGCAGTGTTTCTTTCACCGAGAAAAACTTTTTCCAATATTTTGAAAATTCGTGAATGCCAAAATTCACGTAATTTATAACACAATCTTTTTGTTTGTAAAATAAAAAGTATATTGTGTCGCCATTCGCCAATACTCGGGTCCCAAGCCAAATTTCCAAAATCCCAGAAATTGAAATTGATTTTCTTTATCTCTTCCCCCTTTCCCCAATTGGAAGTTTCAAAATAGGGAGTATCTAACTAAGGAAATATCTATATTTTAAGATTTGAGTTTATTGAACTTCTTTTTCCAACACTTTCATATGTGCCAGAAAATCACCCGACAATAATTGAATTGATGAGTAGAAGAATAGTACATGTACAACATATCACTTTTGAGAAAAACAGAAAAAACTGTTTCACGGAAAAACTATTTATTTTCCTGTCTAATAATGTATGAGGGATTTGAAGTATCCCTGTTCCCTAATAATATGTTCATGAATGAATAACTCACAAAATTCTATACTGACAGGAAATATTTAGACAAGAAGTCCTTGTACTTGTACTGTTCTTCCACTCAATTACAAAAAAATACACATTTAGATTCACGATTCGGTGTATGATACACCGAATCTTGAATACCCCTATTATTTTATTATTTTATTATAATAAGGGTATTCAAGATTCGGTGTATCAGGTCTAGTATCATTGTGTCCGGGATTTTCATGCACGATAACTACTTTCTTCAAATTATTTCTGACAACCCTAATGTAGTAGTAAAATTCAACTTGTTTTTCTTAAATTTCAGTGTCTGAAGATATAAGTAACCTAGGTGCGTTTCTGCTGATTCCATCGCTTTTGGCAACATCAACTATACGCCTAAAGGGGACCAACAAGAAGGTTTGGCGGCCATCAAAATCGGAAGCCCGCGACGGATTCATCACTCATGTTTCCAGCGATGCGGAGATCAATGAAGCGATCTCTATAAGGCGAATTCGGACTGACTCTTCAACCGTTCATCCTCATAAATGGTGCGTCTTTAGATAAAATAAGTAGTTATTTTGTTGTAGTTAACGATACAAAATATATACTACCGACTATCTTAGAGGCGGTCGATATTTGTTTTAAAATTATATTTATGTTGAACGCAAAATATCCTGTGGAATCTAAATCTGCATGGGTGTTTATTCAAAGAGCATTTTATAAAATAATAACTGACTTTGACAAAGAATCCACTGCATCTAATAGTTTGCTAGGGGAATTAGGGATTGAAGAGTGTTAATTTACATTTTTTTCCATTTGGGCGCAAAGCATTTAGATATTTTAAAATGGTTGTTTGTTTTTTATGCAGATCCGACTTTAAGGATCCAAAATGTCTAAGACAGCACTTTGAATTTGATCATCACGGCCACGAGTTTATACACTACAAATGCTCGGAAGGAAATTGTAGACGATCATTTTCTATTTTCAATTCATTCAGAAGACACATTAATAAAGAACACGCTTCTGAAAGTCTAAATCAACCTTCAAGCTCTTATGTTAATGAAATTGAACCAAATGAAATTGTATTTCCTTCACATAAGAGTTTAGAACAAGTCAAAAAGTCTGAAATAACAGAAGCACCACCGGTTAATGAATCATTATCGATTTTGATTGCATCTCTTTATGCGAATGTACTTTTGCCTAGAAATGTAGTACAAAAAATAGTTGATGGCTTAAGCGATTTTTTAGGTTCATTGAGTTCAGCTATTGAAAACTGCGTTGATGAAGTTAGTCTTGAAAGCTCCCTATCCAATGATGTTTCAAGATCATTAGTCGAAGCACTCGTGCCTTTAATCATTTCCCCCTTAAAATGTTTACAAACAGAACGAAAAAGGATTACTTATTTTACTAAACGAGGATCGTATATTGAACCCCAAGGAATTTTAATTGGCCAGAGATTCGACAATATAAAAAGAAATGGGTTAATACGTATGGAACCTGTGGAATGCAAAGAACATTTTATTCCTCTTAGACATGTAATGCAATCTTTTTTTTCGTTAAAAAACGTACTCTCCGAAACTTTGGAATACATGGACAGTCTTCAATACAAAGATGATATGGAAAATTTTATTCAAGGCACTTATTGGAAACACAGAGTAACGCATCATTCGAATCGAATAGTTTTACCTTTATTTATGTATTTCGATGATTACGAGATTGGAAACGTTCTTGGAAGTCATTCTGGTATTCATAAATTAGGGGCAGTTTACGTCTCAATTCCGTGTCTTCCGCCTTGGCGATCATCAGTTCTTTCGAACATATTTCTTGTTTTGCTATTTCATTCATCTGATAGAGTATCTTTCGGCAATAATGTTATATTTAAACCAGTTATTGATGAATTTAATTTCTTAAGCGAAGAAGGTATACAAATAGATATTCCAACTTTCAAGGGAACTTTATTTTTTGAGCTTGCTCTAATCCTTGGCGACAATTTAGGATTACATTCTATGATTGGGTTCGTAGAGAGTTTCTCTGCAAATTTTTCCTGCAGAGTGTGCAAAGTTTCAAAGCGAATATTAAAAGAGCAACTGTATGAGGATACATCACTTCTTCGGGCAATTGATAGCTATGAAGCTGATCTTGCTTTAAATGATGTTTCTTTAACCGGTATTAAGGAAAAATGTGTTTTTCTGGACATTAAGAACTTCGACTTGTTTCAGCAGGTTGGTGCTGATATTATGCACGATGTGCTAGAGGGTGTTGCAAAATACATTTTAAATTTCATACTTTTGGAGTACACTGAAACTAATAAACTTTTTTCCTTATCTCTTTTTAATGACAAATTATTAGCATTTGCATATGGGCCTGATAGTAAAAATAAACCTTGCAGTATCGAAAAAGAACATTTGAAGAGGGGGAATATGCGCTTATCTTCTGGAGAAACGCTTACTCTTTTACGATTTCTTGGATTACTTGTAGGCGATTTTGTACCAAGAGACAATGCTATTTGGAATATATACATAACATTAAGAAAAATTCTTGACATACTTCTTAGCGTGAGAATTTCAGTTGGAACAGAAGATTTATTGCAAGTGTTAGTTGCCGAACTTAATGAACAATATATTAAAATAACCAAAGACTCTCTTAAACCAAAGTTTCATAACCTGCTTCACTATCACACCGCTTTAAAAAAATACGGTCCATTATCATCACTGTGGTCAATGAGGTTCGAAGCTAAGCACAGACATTCTAAAATGTCAGCTAGATCGTCATGTAATCGAAGAAATGTCACTTTAACTTTAGCAATTAAGCATCAACTTCAACTAAATGAAATCTTCCTAAGGGGGAAACTTTCGAACATACTTGACGTAGGCCCCATAAAATCTCCCTTGTCACCCGAACTTAATTTTTTGCATTCCCAGCTACCACTGGACCCTGAAAAGAATTTGACTAGAGTGAATTGGGCGACGATGTCTTCTATACATTATAAAAAAGGATCAGTCTTAGTAAAAAGTTTAAGTTCAGATTGCTATCTTTATGATTTTTTCGTATTGGACAAATTATATTTGTATGAGTCCGATCGCCTAATCTTAGCTGGAACTTTAGTGGACACTTTATGTTTTGATGAACATTATTATGCATATCAGGTAGAAGCTCCATCAATAGAAAAACGGATTTGCCTGTTTCTTGAATCATTTATTTCACCAATTCCAAACACGATAAATATTTTACCAAATGGAAGGCAGTACGTAGTCTTACGAAGCCCATTATAAAGTAATAAACATAAACTTTCTTAAAAAAATAAAATTTCACAATGATGCAGTAGAAAAATATTCATATGTTAATATTACATTTTTAAAGATGTAAATTGTAAATTGTGCGATAACACATTAAGAACGGAATAAATATATATATATTATGGACTAATAATCACCGATTGGTTATATTTTTATCACGGTTTCAATACCAAATTTTGTAATTAATTCTTAAAAAATAAATATGTACCAAACGTACAAATCATTTCACAATGATTATGTTAGATAAATATTATATAATACGATAAAAATATAGAAAAATATTTATATGTTAATATTACATTTTAAAAGATGTAAATTGTGCGATAACACATTATAAATTAAGAACGATTGGTTATATTTTTATCAGGTTTTTAATACCAAATCTTGTAATTAATTCTTAAAAAATAAATATGTACGAAACGTTTTACTTCAAAGTGTTTAATTGCATAGTTTAGATTGTTTCTCTCTTAAAAATTATTAAGTTTTCAGGTGCATGGACGTTTCAAAAGGATGCTGTCGACGGCTGGAAAAAAGGTTTCCTTGGCTAAGTTTAACCAAGTAAGTTGGATAAATTCAACCGAGTAGGTTGGATAAATTCAACCGAGTAGGTTGGCTAAATTCAACCGAGTAGGTTGGATAAATTCAACCGAGTAGGTTGGCTAAATTCAACCGAGTATGTTTGCTGAATTTAACCGAGTAGGTTGGCAAAATTCAACCAAGTAGGTTGGTTAAATTCAACCGAGTATATTTGCTGAATTTAACCGAGTAGGTTGGCTAAATTCAACCGAGTATGTTTGCTGAATTTAACCGAGTAGGTTGGCTAAATTCAACCGAGTATGTTTGCTGAATTTAACCGAGTAGGTTGGCTAAATTCAACCGAGTATGTTTGCTGAATTTAACCGAGTAGGTTGGCTAAATTCAACCGAGTATGTTTGCTGAATTTAACCGAGTAGGTTGGCTAAATTCAACCGAGTATGTTTGCTGAATTCAACCGAGTAGGTTGGCAAAATTCAACCAAGTAGGTTGGTTAAATTCAACCGAGTATATTTGCTGAATTTAACCGAGTAGGTTGGCTAAATTCAACCGAGTATGTTTGCTGAATTTAACCGAGTAGGTCGGCTAAATTCAACCGAGTAGGTTGGCAAAATTCAACCAAGTAGGTTGGTTAAATTCAACCGAGTATGTTTGCTGAATTTAACCGAGTAGGTTGGCTAAATTCAACCGAGTATGTTTGCTGAATTTAACCGAGTAGGTTGGCTAAATTCAACCGAGTATGTTTGCTGAATTTAACCGAGTAGGTTGGCAAAATTCAACCAAGTAGGTTGGTTAAATTCAAACGAGTATATTTGCTGAATTTAACCGAGTAGGTTGGCTAAATTCAACCGAGTATGTTTGCTGAATTTAACCGAGTAGGTCGGCTAAATTCAACCGAGTAGGTTGGCAAAATTCAACCAAGTAGGTTGGTTAAATTCAACCGAGTATGTTTGCTGAATTTAACCGAGTAGGTTGGCTAAATTCAACCGAGTATGTTTGCTGAATTTAACCGAGTTGGTTGGCTTCGAACACCGAGTAGGTTGGCTTACGAACACAATTTAACCGAGTAGGTTGGTTAAATTCAACTGAGTAGTTTGGCGAAATTCAACCGAGTAAGTTGGTTAAATTCAACCAAGTAGGTTCGCTAAATTCAACCGAGTATGTTTGCTAAATTTAACCAAGTAGTACTAGGTTACTTATAACCGAGTAGATCTGGGTGGGGAAGTGGGCAACTCGGTTATTTTTAACCAATTTACAATAAACGAATTGTCTTGGTTAATTTTAAACGAGTAATACTGTAGGAGCTATATTAACAGCATCACTCGGTTATTTTTAACTACATTTCGGTTGTTTTTAACCGTCACGTTTTTTGAGTGTGCGTTTTAAAATTACTAATCCACCGCTGCGTCCGGAGCAGTAGCTGCTCGACATTGAGTCCCTCACGTATTCTGGTGTTTCCACCATCTCTACGGGTCACACCAGTAATACAACTGAGGAATCTCATTTCGGCGGCTTGTATCCGGGATCTTATTCTTTCGGTCATTACCCAAATAGGTAAGAGTTGCAACAAACTCCGAATTAACGACTGACAACTTGACAATTTAGCTTTGATACCAAGTTCAGTCCTCTTATGATAACAGAATAACCGAGCTGTTTCAAAATTGACCAACCTGACCAATCCTACAGATAAACTTAGCATTGCTCTTGGTCCTTCCATCACTCGTGAGTATACATTAAACAGGCGTTCTGGAGACGACCATCACTTGAGATTTGTTTACGTTTACTTTCATCTCAGCTTCCACATAAGCGACTACAAACGGATAGAGTGCGCATTGAAGTTCCGTCTAAGAGGACCAAAGGATGACCAAGTCATCAGCGAAGAGCAAGCGACTTATCATCTGATGTTCCAATTCGAAACGTTCTTCGCCAAGACTGCGCTGTAACATCCAGTCCATATAAGTAATGAAAAGGAGAGGAGACAAAATGCACCCCTGGCAAAGTTCAACGCCCACGGTGAAAGGTATTGACTGGGCATGGATATAGTTAAACAAAATAGTGAAAATTCAGAAATCTTCATCGTCGAGGGTTTCTAAAAATAATTTGAAATACTCTGTTCCTAATATTCATCTAATTCGACATTTAAGACTGCTGTCTACACCCGTCAAAGAAAGAATGCTCTGAAACTATATTTTTTCCAGCCACATCAAATAAATATTTTATTTAAATCTTCCGGATATAGGCTTTAACAGCCGGTTGAACTGGCTGATAAACTATCCGAGGCTTTATCTGTCAGCTATTACTATCCGAAACCTTTGAAACCGAAATATTACGTTTATCTGACATATAAACTCCGGATAGGCTATCCGAGACTTTATCAGCTAGTCTTGAAACTGGCCCTTAATGTTTAAAACTTTAGTAGGTATACAATTTCCTTGGCGAAATTCTAGTTTTTCTTTCCTCTAACAAAAACACTCTTCATTAGTCATTACTTCTTTACACTCTGAATGTTCCCTTAGGTTTTGTTCACACCACCCATTAAATGATGCCTGTACGTTGCAAAACACAAGGGTGCGAACGAATTTTAATTTGGTGTTCACTTACTTTTGCCGCTCACTGTACAAGTGATGTAATAATAATGATGTAAATAGGCAGTTCCGATAACCCCCATAATGTGAAGAAAGCACTGAATTCAGGTAGAGTATAGGTAATATAGGTATAGAACAAAACAAAACGCTTAATACTTATTTAATAATTACATATATGTATAGTAATTAATATCGCACTTTTATCGAGCGAAGGGACCAAAAACAACTCATGGCGTCTTCTAATTAATGTATGAAATGTCCGCCTCACTCCATCGAAAATATTCCTGGCTGATAAGGTCAATAAGGCTCATGAAAACAATCATTAAAAAAATTATAGTAGATGTCTCCAGTACAAAAAGTTGACTTTTCAGTTGGCGCTTTCTGAGCGTATGCTGATCTATACGTCATGTATGCACATGGGTGCATATACTGCATATAGTCAATGCCGTCTTTCAAAACTAATTAATCAAGTAAAAGTAAAATGCTATACTAGACAGATACGAAAATAGTGTCAAGAATCATCACGAGACCAACACTTTAATTTTATTTTCGTTCAGAATTCCTGTGAAAATATGTCTTGCAAACAAAAATTACATCAGACCTACGTATGGGAGCAGAACTAACGCTAGAAATTAATTTCGTAAAAGCGTTTTTGATTTTCGAAATAGCGGCAATGCAATAGAAAGCAAATAAAGAAAAACAAGAATACATCTCAACATTTGTGTGCTATTAGATATACATCTGTCTACCAACATAATTAATTTTTAATTAGATTCTGTATATTAAATTCAAACTTTTTCCTGAACTATTGCAGCAGCAGAGCGCAAGGTTCTTAGGGCCGGCACGGGAAAGAAGCCCGACACCACCGGGAACGCACATCAGCCGTCAATGTGGTGCATCGAACAATAATCACATATTATATCGTTCCTGTTCCTCTTGTCCGGAAACGTGCGACCATAGCACAAAATCGTTCGAACCCGGACCAATATACAACGAATCGTTTAGAAGGTAATCCGAATATATCCATATAATTGGTTCTTGATTTTTCTTACATATGAAATCATTTCAGCTTTGATGCGCCGGAAAGAGCTCCCTTTGACGAATCACTGATAAAGTATTCCGTGAGCGCGAGATTGGACTGCCCAGAAGCAAGTGATGACCAAATATCCGGAGTATCGCTGAAAACTGAGCCCTACGGCCCACCCAGCAGTCCAGAGTCTTCCAGTGAGACCACATTACCCGGCCCTGAAGACTGTGCTGGATGTGGGCGTTTCATTCAGGTAATGCGCAGCCTAGCATTATACGCTTTTGTGTTTTTTAACGAAATTATAGCATTAGCTCAAAATAAAAACTTCATATCTTTAACTGGGAATATTGTTAGGACCGATTCTACCTCTCTGCTGTTGAAAAGCGATGGCATGCCGGTTGTCTTCAATGCTGTACATGCCAACAACCCTTGGAAGGGGAGTCGTCGTGCTTCTCTAAAGATGGCAATATTTATTGCAAAAGTGATTATTATAGGTGAGTTTTGAATAACATTTTTGGATATATTATGTATTATCTTATCACCATTGACCAAGTATGCTGTGTGAAAGAAAAATCTATTCCGTGCTAGCTCCATCTGCATCGCCTGTTTAATTCTTGTATTTCTTTCTGATTAAAACACCACGCCGCGCCGGCCATAGAAGTGCCAAGAAATTCCCTCAACATGTCGTACTAATTACACTTCTCTTCTTGGGTTTTGCTTTGCTTCGCAAGAATACATGCATAATGTTTGCAATGTTCAAGTCTACGAAGCACAGAAAATAGTTTTTAGACACGCAACTCTGAAACGAAAGATCTAAGACAAAGTTGGGAATCTACTGTTTGGCGCGCTTGCCTCATAATACAATTGATTTAAAAATGCATTCTGGACACGCTATATAAATGCAATATTTTATTCTAGTATGTATAATTGTCTGAAATTACCATTGTTTATTGCAATTAAAAAAAACATACCTACACATAATCGAGGTCATCTGGCATTTTGAGTTCCTAGTTTTTATTTTGAAAATAAACAGTGCTTTATCTAATATACACTCATATACTCGTATATACATCCGCAACATAAAGACATATTTGGTGGATGGATTTGGATTTCCTTTAAAGTCACTCTCATTATGCCCTCCAAGCCATATGGGTCGAAGGAGAGAATTCTTTACTAAATATAAATATAAGCATATAGATATTTAGGTACTATGATCAGAGAGTGCCACAGCCAATGATTTATGCTCGGTATGTCACATATGACATTGTGTCGTGTAAATTTATGTTAGAAGTTCATTGCGGAGTACAGAAGATAATTGATGTGATGTTTAGTGTCTGTTATGAAGAGAAAGGTGGCACAGATAGAAATACGAAAATTGTTATTCCTGCTCGAAAAGTTCAAAAAAAGGAACTGAAAAAAAAATGTAAATACGTTCGTACACATGGGTATAAGATAGCATAAGTATATGTACCTACTCGCAGATGAATTTTGTCTGAGATACTTTGAGACGGGGAGCTAATTAAAAACGCAAACTGGAAATGATGCTTGTTCGTCTACTTGTATTTTTTGTGCAGCAGTCTTACATTTATCTACAACTTGATTTATGTGAAACGGGTATCGAAAACGTTTGCTTCTTATGTTTTACTACTGACTTTCATAATATTATACTTAGAGTAGATATGCCCGAAGTGAAGTTGAAAGCACAATTTCTTATGAAACGAATGAGATATTATGTATAGGATCGTCCTCGTGAGATATAGTTTAAAGGAGATTCTTAGTACATACTACATAATCTATGCTAATGGAATGTAACGCAGTTACCAGTTAGTCGCAATAAAAATACCAGAGCCAAGCCTTTTTTATGTAGCTGGTGTCTTAGCGTAATACAAGTTATAATGCTTTTTTTTACAGTATTCTAATAGTCATTATAGGGCAAGACGTTATTAAATATGGAAACATGTGCACATAGGTACACTATTAGAACATGTACATATGATATTGTACATAATATAGGTTAGGTTAGGTGGGCGCAGTAGATCAGGGGTTGGTTTGGTGGATAAATAAAATATAAATAATAAAAGTCATGCAAAATTTTTGCGAGTTAGTAGGTATGTACCTAATGTACACACATGAGTCTAATATTGATTTTGTATGGGAGGTATCAGAACTACTTGACCGACATATACAATTTTCAATACCAACTTGACGACGATAAAAATAAGTCCATTGCATTCTTATAAGTCGATTGGTTTGGACGCTATCGTGTTTTCAACAGACAGAGAGACACATGGGTCGAATATTGGCTTTGTATGAGAAGTAACAGAACTACTTGACCGACATGGAGGGTGCAGACAGGGTTGGCCGAAATGTCACTTTTTAGAAAAAACTACATTTGTTACATCTGCTACGTAGTTTATGTAGTTAATGTAGTTAAATGTAGTTAATGTAGTTAATGAAACAAATTGTAGCAGACGTAGCTTCAACTGTCAATTTTGAAATGGGAAGCTTGCTTTTGAATTCGAAATCGCTTTTTGAATGTTCATTGTTCAATGCGAATCCTTTGAAAGACTTTTCTCCCACTGGTTTTTTGTTCACACAAAAACAAGGAACAGACTTTCACAAGAAAAGTAAAAAAAAACTAGTAGGTACATATTCATTATACCTTGATGAGGAAAGACTCTAATAAAACAGACGAATATTGACTGCCTTCTTACGTTAACATTGTTACTACTACACATTAGGTACCAGGTACCTAACCTATAAGGGTAAGTTATTTGGAAAGTAAAATATCGAACTCCACATTACGACGACGAGTAAAATTAATACAACCCAATACATACTTTTGAATCTTGTTAACTGAAGTTATATTATTTGTCTGTATTTTCTACGTCTATGTAGCAGACGTAACAAATTGTAGTAAATAAGACGTGTAGTTTATTTAATTTACTACGCGTAGTTAATGATGTAGAAAATGTAGTGTAGTTTATTCGGCCAACCCTGGCGTGCAGACTGCAGAGTCCTGCTTTACTGTCTCGGTTGGCACCAAATTGTTTGCGTAAGTTACTAGCAGCCGCGACCGATCGAAAACAAGGAAGTTAAATAAACAACATTTAAACAAAATCAATGCACGATGTGCTTTATAGTCGTACCTACATGAGGAGAGTATACGTTTGCACTTATAGCATCCCAACCCAACAGAAAAGCACACATTTTGTTATCGAACAGCAATTGTAAACTACAATTAGACTTGTTATTCATCCAGACATGGTCATTTTGGAATTCCTACGTTATCCCCTTTTCCGAAATCCCTATGGATATAATCTCTCTTTTTCCAAAATCTCCCCGGACGAAATCCCATATGCCAAAATCTCCCACAATCAAACTAAACTTTGCACCTACTCCAAATCCTACAGTGACCACCAGCAGGGGGGTTGCAGGGGGCAGCAACCCCCCCCCCCATACGAGTGCTTTAACACCATTTTTAGGAGTCGCGGCGACAGAATTAATAACACCAATGTAAAAAAAGAATTTTGTCCCTGGGAATTTTCTCTTAGGGTCTTTTGGAGTAAGGGATTTCAGCACAGGGGATTTTGGAAAGGCGATTTCATCACCCACCCGATCATTTTGCTGGCTTACGTATTGCTGTACACTGTACAGTAAATAGGTTTCTTATAGAGAAATACAAAATTCTGCTGATTAGCGGCTGTAAAAGCAAGGCTTTCAGTGCATTTGATCTTTGAAAGCGAACCGCCTTTTGTGCCGGTGTTAGATCCTGTACTTTTTCATCTTCTATGGCTTCAATTTATTTTAATTTTTCAGTAGGCGCCGTATCCTTGCCGTAATCTTTAGATTAGACGATTTTGCTGCGCTCTGATGTGGATTTCTGTGAATTGGAACTTTTCGAATATTTCAGATAATGTTGCCATTTTTCCAAGACCACCTCGAAAGCGTTTATCCGCATACCCTGATGGTTAACCTATATTTTAAGATAGATTATACTCTCTTTACAAAGCTATTCAGGCAAAACCGAAATAAAGTTTAAATGCTCAGATGAATGTCAGCTTTAAGAGATTTCTAATCAATAAAATATTAGTTTTAATTCTATTTTCGTGTTCCCCAAACAAATAAAAGCCTGTTAAACGGCGGAAACGGAACTTTGAGAAAATCTTTGATTTTTTAAAGGAATCAACAAGAAATCCAGCGGCTTATTGAAAATGTTGAGCAATTTCTAGTGCTTAAGTTAGCTCATCGAAAATGTAATACTTTTTTTGCTTGGCCTGAAAATTAAAAAAAATTTTGTAGATCCATTATTTTAAGAGCAACACTTTATTCAATCAATATTAACCCTAGCTTTCGATAATATCTCCAAAAATTAGAAAGTTCTTCATTTGTAGGTAGGCACCTACTTGCTTAGACTATTTTTGAAATGTTTTTAAAGAACTGATTCGGGATTTACGACAACTCAGCACTGCTGCTGTCTAAATTTATCATTATTAAGTAAATACCCTCAATATTCAAAAACAAATATCTACATATCCAACTTACGCTATCATCAATATTTCCAAATTATTCAAATTATTTTCCAAATGTTTAAATTAATAACTTAAACCTTAAAGTATATTAAAGGTACCTAAAACCTACAGCACCACTTAGTCGTTTTTAATGACAAGTTTTTATGTTACATAATGTAGGTGTCTTTATGATTTTTTACTATGCATATGTACTTTAGGAAAAACTCAAAGCCTAATAGTAATTTTTGGTTGAGAAAAAGTCAAATCAACAAGTCCCATGGATAATTTTTTAGATGGCCGCGCAATACAATTGAATTGAGCCAGCAACCACGGCTATTTTTTAAAAAGCATTATTCTGGGCTTCCAATTGTGGCCTGGCCGTAAACAATTGATTACAATGCTCGATTTGTGCACAAGATAAAATTTAGACCATTTTCGCAAATCGAGAATGTGTGGAATTCAAATGTTTTCAAAATGGACATCAAATATAACAGAAATCATGTTTACCTACATACAAAATGTAACCTTAAAACGCTCTTATTTATAGAAAATTTTGTTTATTAATGTTAATAAAATAATCATTCAAATTTGTCTGTCCAAATTTTGACATAGGTATAGGTACTGTTTATTTTAACGGATACTTAAATGTTGTAAAACAGAGATTTTAAGAAAAGTTTTTTTGTTACCAACGGAATATTATAGGAACATTTTTGGATAGTATAAATGCAAATAAATGTAGCGCACAATTGTGCATAAATAGGACTTTAGTGCAAAGATTTTACCTTGTTCGGAATTCGAGCATTTGCACAAATCGAGCTTCGCCGTGTTGCTGAATTATCAGCACCAACCAGGGACTTTAGCTTAAGCTTCACAAGAAATAATCCAGAGGCGGCAAATCTTAGATGCAAACTAACAGGTCCATTTCTCTAAATCACCTTCTTGGTAACTTATGATCTAATAGTCCAAAATCAAACGTCAAAACGGAACTAAGTCAAATATTTATTAAAATGTAATGTAACATACGGGTCTGAGCAATATTTATGATTTAATAAACTTTAAATTCAAAATAAAGCCCCACTGTATCAAAAACTCATAATTTCGAAAAGGTGCTAAACAAGTAAGAAGCAAATAAAGTTGTTCTGCGTGGTATTTTATAACAATACTCAGTTGGTACTAGAAAGGGAAACTACTCTTACGGCCGATTTCTTCTGATACTCGGTACTAACGAAAACTTAGTACTTGTGGATTTCTTCTCACTGCTAGTACCGGAGCTAAATTTATCACCCCTACTAACGACTAATACGTCTAAAAACTGGTCTATTACCCATTTTTGATTGAAATGTCATAACAGTGATATTTTTTCATAGGGACTGATTTTTATTCATAAGAGCAAGTATTTTTTTTAATATTTTTGTTGCTTCCCTGATGTTGTAAAATATGTGTGTTTAGGGGATAGCATATGAAGGCGTATATGATTGGTTGTTTTTTTTTTTCTATTATTGCACATATGGAACTGAACTCACCAATTCGGTGTTTGCAATTTAACATGAGTGCGGTAGGTTGCACCGATTGTCCGTGAAGACTATGCAAAGCAATAAAATGCAGCAGCGGCCGCCTCCTGTTCTTCCAATGTTGCTGGCATTTGAATAAATCTGTCCAAATAGCCTGTCAAGGACATACATCATACTTTTGGCAGTGTGCGACATACACTAGCGGCTGGTACGCGAATGACGTCGGCAGCCACTATTTACATTGATCTACTTGCCATGAATCGTAAAGTGATCTGATCCGCAATTGCTGCTCAAGCAATATCTAACGATTACTGGTAAAATCGTGAATAAAAACTATTACCGACTAAAACTGAAAGTATATAAAATATGTTAACCGTGAGAGTGGGTGCTGCAATTCGTCCACGTTCGAACGTAAAAAAAAACGTTACTCGTCTTCAGTATTTACTCTATTACATTGTAGCATAATATGGTATATGCGGCGCTCAGATCAACGAGTTGCCACCCCTTCTTCACCATTCTCATTCTCAATGTCGTCATCGAAGTTATTGAACCAATTATCCCTATCAAAAATGAAATCCATTTTCTAATCAACTTCATTAGACTTAAGCCTACGATGTATTTACTTTTCCACAAAAATAGGCAAGAGCTAAAGCAATGAAATCGATCTAATTCAGGTACTAACGACGTTAGACTGCCGATTTTGAGGGTCCAGCTAATACCGAATACTAACTAATACTCGGTACCAAATTCAGCTTAGTACTTTGTGAAGAAATGACTTGATACCTATTTGAGTATCAACTTTTGGTCTAATACCGGTACTAGCGCTAGTACTTTGTGAAGAAATCGGCTGTTAAAATTTTATTATTCATTATTTTTCTATCAACATTCCTACTGGTTGAATTTACAAACTTTTGCAATTCAAATCTAGATACCTATAGAGAATTGAGGTAAAGCTTGTTTTCCATCATCATCGGCGGAACCAAACCAAAAACACAAAATTGTGCAAATCATAGATAACCGTGACACTAGTTAGTGTCGGCTCGGCAAGTAGTTTAGATTTAGTTTAAGAATAGGTATAGGTAAGCTAAAGCTATGTAGTAGATTCAAGTAAGTATTCCGTAAAATCTATCGTCAGCGTCACATACCTACATAATTAGGTACAAAAAAAAGTTTAAAAACCAGTTACTAGACTAATTACGCTTATTTCATTTTCTAGTTGTCAAATATGTAATTAATCGTATCTACTTACGACATAATTGAAGCCGATATGAGTAATAAGGCTATAAATAAAAACGAAGATTCAAAAGGACCTCTCCATCGAGTAATAAAATAATAATCGGCGCGCGCGACAGTAGGTTCATGGCTTCTCATATTCACTGGCCTCTTTAGAGAAGCGAGGGAGTGGAAAAACCCATTTGTTTTTCCAAGGCTTATACTGAGATCTGAATCTGAGACCAGATCAGTAGTCCAGTAGTCCTACCCAGACCCACTCACTGATGCATAAGATGTATTTCAAATACAATCCTATTTCTATTGCTCTTATTTTCACAAAACTTAACCAAACTAAAGCTGTAAAACAGTCCTACCACCGATGGAAAACCAAACGGTCCATTAGAGACGAATACCCAATTGGACAGAATAAAATAAAATAGATTACAACGAATTTACTACCATAGTAGGCAGCATTGCAAAAAGAGAAAACTATCTAAAAGTGGAAACTATGATTGTGCTGAAATTTTTTTTATAGCTAGTCTCCAAAACGCATAAAATCTCAGTGGTCTCTCAACCAAAAGTTCAAAAACTAGAAGCCACTCCACTTCACAACTCGTACATATCATTATCAAAGAAATTTCTTCCCCTTACATTCTTTGACTCGGCTCTGATTTCAAAATTAGATGTGGTTACTTGAAAAAGGAGACGTAGTCGTACGGATGATATACCGCATGTGCATAATGATAGATGGTTGGGTATTCGTACGCCACTACCCTATGTCAAGCGTGAAACTCAATTCCAGGCAGCATAAATTCTACACCGGGCTCTTTTATGTGATGCAGATATTAATTTTAATTATACAAGCGTCATATTAAGAAGAAGATTTTGTATACACGAGTATCTTAAATTCTTAAAATTTTTACGAGTATCTTATGTACTAAAATATATAGTTATTTGTGATTTTTGTATTTTATTAGATACATAAATGTACATTAAAAACATTATAGCCAGACAATTTCGGTGGCCATTGACACACATTATCTAGTAACTTGTCTAATAGTATTGGGTATAGAGATTCCTACACAATTATCATTTGGATATTATTAACAGAATACAAACGTACACGAATTTCGACTAAGAAGTAAGAAGTCCAATACAATACCAGTAGCTGTGTATCAGGCATTGATGGTACCTATTTAATGATTAGGTACAAAACATCTATTGCTACTGTTGGAGACATTGAGCATCGATAGCTTAATAAAGAAATCAAGTTGAGCGACCGCTTTGGGGATTAAATTTGACGTCAATGGCAATTAATTGAATGTGTAGGTGCCTACAAGATACGCGTAAGAGATATTTTTCTTGTTTTTTTTCACGCATTGAATAGGCTTTACTATACAATGAATGAATGACACAATAAGTAAATTAAAGAAAGTAAAAAATACAGATTCATGCTTCCAGAAGAGATATCTAATTCTTGGTTCCATTCACACTGAAGAAAGTCATCCGACTATAATTTATTAATTATAGTGTTTATTTTAATCGCCTTTATATCAATTCTATTCGGTTTCACCAAATCCAAAATAAACCATGAAACATAAAATCATACAATAAGTCATCGATATGTACCTGTATGTAGGTACTGTACGTAGCTATATACAAAACACTTGAAGCTTACTATAACATTATTTTATTCCAATAAGAAATACCGGTTTTATTCTATAGCTGTGACGACTATTAAAGTCAAAAGTAAAAAGAAAAAAAAAATCCGCATTATATTTAAAATAACAAATATCTTCACCATTAAGAACCACGACAACCACCTAAAGACATCTCTATCGCTGCTGGTGAAATAATGTGTCCTCAAGAGATGTGTGATAAACATGCATCTGAACTGCGGAAGAGCTCAGGTGAAAACATGAAGGAAGTCAATATGAAAGGAAACAACGATAAGCAGTAAAATGTATTCAGAAGTATACAGTCATAATAAATGAACATGGGGTCTCTTTTATTGGGATTGTTATCTCCGATAAAATAAAAAGATGCCTTTAATTCGTAAATGTGGTGAAACGTTATCAGGAGCGATCTTAATTTTAGACTTCTTGTGGAGCAATCAAAGATTCAAAAACATGGCTATAATTTTATTTTTATAGTAGATAGGTAGGTAGGCATGTAGATATTTATACACTCGCGGACAGCCTCTATAGACGCTATGCAAGTATATCTGAAAAAAATTTCACTTCTCAATAAATGTTTGCCTAGAAGGTGGTCGTACATTTTTAAATACTTTGTGCGCTAACGACTCTTAAATACGTTTAGCAGGTAGCCGTTGCTTCCTATGCGTGTGTATGGCTATAAATGTGTAGTCTATAAACTTTTCATTCCTTCTTCTTGATGCTTTTTTTTTAATTCTTTATTCAGAAAAGGCGAACCTACAACGCTGTCAAGGTGCTTTCTGCGCTAGAATTCTTAGACCTCTGGAAATAAGGCTCTGTTGTTTGCTTGTCAAATAAAGAATTTTAGAAAAGAATTTTTTCTACTGCGCCACCTCTCGCGAACGTCTGACAAACATCCGAGAGTATGACTGTCATGAAAAAGCTTCTCAATTGAGCCGTTCGGACTCGGCATAAAATTGTAGGTCCCTTCCATTCGTCCCAAAAATAGAAACTCACACAAAACGAATGGTTGCGAGAAGCTAGGCCTTGGGTGTCACCCGCCTGTTGCGCCACCTATTTATTTATTTATTTAGAAAAGAATTAGCTTTTCCAAATCTTCTTTGTGTGGATGTTATTATTTCATATCGAAAGAAATTTACAGATTTATGTTATATCCTAAAAAGCAATCAAAAAGCGTCCGTACAGACTTCACAAAAACATCTCTGAAAACGGACAGAGACGCGTCGGGTACCAACTTTCGAAAACCCTTTTTTGATAGCAAAAACATTATTTTTGGAAAGACTAGACATAAAGATAAATTTCTATAATTTGAATGAAACGCTGTTATAGGTACTTAAAACACGCTCACAAGTTTAAACAGAAATCAATTATTTGTGAATAATATGACATTTACAACACCACTCATTCAATTTTGCACGAGTTCAGAGAGAGAAAAACACAAGAATAAGATGGCAAATCATTTTCTGAAAGTGCAATGGACGAACAACCCATAATTATGTATAATATAAATCCAAAATAAAACCAAGTTCCGGCGAACAGCATGCTTTACAGACTTAAAAGCATGCCGTATAAAATTAATAAGTACCTACACACATAATTAGTTTCAATTGATTTGAAACAAGCGAAAAAAACACAATCAGAAACTTAAATTTCACAAATATATTTACGTTTTCTAAGCATGGAAAATGCAGGTGAGCGTAAAAATTCGTAAATTCTAGGTAAACATATTTTTGTTTTCTTGTTGTAATGCATTTTCGGATATGAAATGTCATTTATGACGCACAACTAGCGAACCCCCTGCTCACTTTGTAGTGTAAAATAAAAAAATATAGAAAACTCTTTCAAATTCATTTAAATCATTAATAAACAGTTTCTATTGTAATGCTCTGTGGTACACAACATTTTTGGTTTTTCCAGGATACGTATTGCCTAGATAATATTCCTGCCTATCAGGACAATGCAAATCAATGTCACAAATTTTCCAAACTTTAGCTCCCATGAATGTCGAAGAATAGCGCCTCCTCACCCATTTATCTATTTTTGACAAATCTTCAGAGGAACACAATCGATTCGGCGGTTCTCGAGATATAAGATTTTTAAAGTATTTTTTGTATTGGCAGTGCCACGCCCCTTTGTCAAATTTTGACCAATCTTAACAGGGATACTCCTGGGCCAATACCTAAGATTGTGTGTAAATTTAAATTCAATCGATTCGGTGGTTTTCGAAATACATATTAGATTTTTAATGCATTTTTTGCATGGAAGGTGCCACGCCCCTTTGTCCAATTTTGACCAATCTTAACAGGAATACTCCTGGGCCAATGCCTTAGATTCTGTGTAAATTTAAACTCAATCGATTCGGTGGTCTTCGAGATATAAGTTTTTTAATGCATTTTTTGTATGGAAGGTGCCACGCCCCTAAAAAAGCTGACTTAAAAAACGACCGTCGCACAGTAGCTGATACCAGTAAAACTTTAGATGTGCAATATTGATGTGATGTTTTGCGCCCTATCGTCGAAATTTTTCGTAATGGCACCGAATTTAATTGTTGTTTGACGTATAGTTACCGATGTAAAATTTTCCTTGTTGATTTTTATGCCTGATAAGGGACGCTAACATGAAATAAGACAATTTTAATTTATTTGACCTAGAGCCCACACAATAACATACGTATAAGTTCATATTCCAAAGGTCACCAAAATATCCACCATTGTACCTTTATGTATGTATTTGTATACGTATGCGGATATCTCAAATATAGTCCGCAAACAAGAAAGCCTAAAGTCGAAAAGCTTCGATTCAAAATTATTCCATAACCTTTATTAACGTTAATTTATCCCTCAACCACTCAAGAAGTCAAGAACACGAGATGTTCCCATATGCGCCATTTCATTCGTATATATACATATACTTACAATATATATCTACATGTAGGTACTCTAGAAAAATATTTGTCCGAAATTTGTATTTAAAAATAAATAAATAGTCGGCGCAACAGGTCATATAGCTCATATACCTACAATTTTATGCCGATTCCGAATGGCTGAATTGAGAACCCTTTTCAGGGCAGTTTGCAGTTATACTCTCGGATGTTTGTCAGACGTTCGCGGGAGGTGGCGCAGTGGAAAAAACTTTAAGATGCAGTTTGTGTTCTTCCGGTAGTCCAGCACACTAACCACTGAGTCCCTTTTAAGCGCAATCAGTCAGTATGAGCTGTGCAAAACTGATGATCGACAGAATCGCGCGTCAACCTGACGAAAATTTAAAAAAGTCTGCTGAAACAAAACAATAATTCCACAAAGTCGTGGGAGTGACTGGGACAACTGTGGTCTATTTCACCCACTTGCAAATTTGTATTTACATATACACATTTTTGAACAATATTGTTAGAAAAATTCTGTTTCACCACAAATACATATTTTGAAAGCCAATTATTTGTAATTTTTCTACAGATTTTGTTAAAAAATACTTGATGTAAGTTGGTGAAATAGGCCACTGGTTATAGGCCGGAAAAGTGCACCATTAACCTATAATATTCACACCAGGGGAAAATCTTAAAAATAACAAGAAGTTGCAATATTTTTCATCGAAAAAAAAAAAAAAATATTATGGAAGCAATCCCGTCCCGTTCTCGAAACAAATTGCAAGGAATAATCGAAATAAATCGGCAAAGTTGGCTTTAAGACGACTCTAGAGGTCTAGACTCTGAGGCTTGAATGCGTGTCATAACTTAATATGTAACACAAAATACAAAGTGGAGGGTAGATAATATTTTCCTAGACTTATAAAAGGAGCATCTGTAGAACACTCTGCTTAGTTAATAAAGCTGCATCCTACCAAAGTGACTGTGTCTACGAGTTGTTGTTAATGTAATTCTCTCAAACAATAATTCATAGACTGAAATTCGACATAATTTCCCATAACAGAAATTGTCAGGGGCAATCCCAAACAAGCGAGATTCGTTGGTACTCCTCGCTTTCCCACTCAGCTTCGTTATACTCGTACAAACTAAAATTTCTTTAGTGGTCGAGGTATTCCAAGAAAAAAAACCTTTACTTTGTCAGATAGTTAGGTACTTAAAATCGGCTTTAACCAACTTAACACGGACTTGCCAAACCATACTTACTTTTTCAGTTAAATATACCAATATAGCGGACTTGTCTTTACCTTAGGATAGCAACAGGGGTGATGTGATACAGCACCCCAACAAAACAAAAAGCTCTTCATTTCACACATTCGCGCCATACAATCGCTCCCTTCTTTTCTCTATTCTCAAATTGACATCTAAACACACAGTTCCGGCCTTCCGGGTCACAGTTGGTGCAGTAGGTCGTACTTTTTGTTTTCTATTCATGTCACTATTTTTTTTGTAGATTTTGTATTGAACTTCATAATTTTGGAGTTCAAAATAGCTTTTCGATCGATTAGAATATTAAGATGTGTCATGTCCAAGAAACCGCGACGGAAAAATTAATACAGTTTGTGCAAAATGAGGGTTGCCAATGTCTCTCCCAAAGCGCCACAGTGAAAATTGCATAAGCTGTTTTTAATTTAAAAAAATAAATAGCTTAGGTTAGGTTAGTGGGTAGGAAGGACAGGAGAAACCTGTACAGTGTACGTGCCACACTTAGATCAATGTAGATCCGTTGTGATGACCTAGGGGTTTATGACCCCCATACTCTGAAAACCTATGAAAAACCTACGGATTGGTAAACCAACCCGTTTTATTTACAAATTTAAGTAGATCGTTAATGGACCTGTCTGAAAGTTCTTCTAAATCCTCGAAGAAGTAACTGCCAAGGATTTTGTTTCTTATGTGGCAGAGCGCAGGGCAGTGACAAAGAAAGTGTGGGGTGTCCTCATGCACCTCCTCATCGCCGCATCCTCTGCACAGGTCATCTGTATTGCCATTTTTTTGGTATGGTATTTCAGCATGTTGTGTCCGGTGATAATACCTACAATCGAGGACAATGATTTCTTCTTCAATTGTAAGATTTTTTCAGTTTTCTGTTTGTTGTAGATTGGCCACATTTTTCTGGTTATGCCACAGGAGTCGAGCCTGTTCCATCTTTCGTTTGTTTCCATTAGTATTTTGTTCCCAATCTTCTGTCTGAGATTACAGGGGGTAATCATTACTGTGGTGCTGGTGTCAGCCTGGTTTAGTTCAAGGGAGGACCCTTTTCTTGCCATTTAATCTGCTTTTTCATTTCCAGGCATACCTCTGTGCTCGGGAACAGCGTTCCCACTTCAAATTTACGAAAGCGTAGTGCCGAGATGAAGAAAACGCAGTGTTTCGAGCTAAATCGTAGTGAAATATGAAAAATAATTGCAATCTCCATAATTTTTTAGTTTTAAGCCTAGTCCGACTATACGACGCAATACACTGAACTGGGGGTCGATTCTCGGTCTATGAAAAAGTGAAAATAAGTATCAGATTTTTTTATTTGATAATTTTTTTATCACAGCCCTTTTTATTTGTAAAGAAGTGTGAAAAACATAGCCAAGGCTCTATGACTCACAATGGAAACGAAAAATAAGCGCGGACTAAGGGATTCAGAAACCCAAAATCTAGAGAATAGCCCCGATTTGGCCAGTGAAAAGTATTCTATACCTTGAAATTAAATAAAACTCGAAAGTTGCAAATTAGATAAATTACATTATTTAATTAATCGCCCTGTTATAAATGCGTTCAGCCAAATTTTCCAAGGGAAAACATTTTAGAAATCAATATTATTACTTACTGAAGGAATTTTATACAAGAAATATATGGATACAAAGTCTAACAGAAAATCGTAGTGTTTCCAAATTTTGCGTAGTGACGTAATGATTTTGCCGAACTAAGGCAAAATCGTAGTGAAACATTACGATCGTAGTGAAAGTGGGAACGCTGCTCGGGAACCCAGCATAGTTTTACGTTGTGCTGCGCGCCAAGAACTCGTAGCTCTTCGCGACAGCGACTTACAAGCTTTGATTTTAACTCAACGGCAGAGATCGCTTTTATTGCCGCTTGACTGTCAATGAAAAATGTAATATCCGCATGAGGTATTGCCATCATTGCAACCTGTTTAGCAGCTGTTGTCACTGCCAGTACCTCAGCTTGGAATACGCTGCTGTAATCAGGAAGCCTGATTGAACTGAATAGTCCGAGACGTTCCGTTCCGAGTAGAAACCCGCGCCAACGCCAATTTCCATCTTTGATCCATCCGTGTAGGTATGGTTGATCCAATGGATGCTGGTTGATCCTCATACCAATCGGCCCTGCTGGGAAAATACGTGGTAAATGGCCGTGTAAAATCTAGCCGTGCATACATTATTGTCCGTGTATTTGTTCAGAATTTGTGCATGACCCGTCAGGCTGTGTTTCCAGTTTTTGGTCTGGCTTAACCGGAGGGCACTATTTGCAGCTGATTCCTGTACAAAGAGGTCTAGGGGTTTAAGATTGAGTATGGCCTCTAATCCTGTCGTGGGTGCCGATGCAGGCCATTCTTTGAATCTTTGTCATGGTTCTAAGATTGTTAGCCTTTAACAGCGCTTGCCACCAGAATAAACTACCATATGTTAGTATCGGTCTTACAACCGCCGTGTACAGCCACATGACTATTTTAGGGCTAGGACCCCATGTTCTTCCGAATATTCTATTAAAAAAATAAATACTTTTCCCTAAATTTTCCCAAAAATCCTATTTAAATTAATCTTTCAGAAATAAAAGTTAAATTTTGAGTTAATTTCTTATTATTGAGTTTAGTTAAATACATTGTGGTGACAGGTCACCCCTGTTGCCATTCGCGTATGGAAAAAATGTGTTGACATCCTAAGGTTAAAGTTAAGCTGTAATATAAATAGCGTAGCGTGAAGAAGGACACACATGCAATGCCAACCATCTGAATCAATACATATAATAAAATAAACAGTTAATACCTGTATAATGTATGTATAATATTAATATGTATTTATAAGACAGCAAAACATATTTAAAAACAAATCAAATGTGTGTATTTTATGGTTTGATTTATTTCGGAGTTGCTTGCCGTTCTCTGTACCTGTATTCCATAAAAATACGATATTTTTAATTGCGTGTCCTCATTTGGCAACTTTTGTTTGCTACCATAAATTGTTTTACGTCTATATGTACCTATATATTGTAGATACATAAGTAACTACATACTTACTACACTTTTGCTTAAGGAAACAAGACAGGTATGAATGACATACCCACTTATAACGTGTTGCGTGAAGAAATGATTAAAAAATTGTATAGAGAGAGAGACCGCACTGTTACAATTACAAGTTAGTGCATATGTACAAAAATGCCTATCTAATTGAGAACTAATGTATACATTTTTTCAATTGGTCTCACTAGCGCCAATATTTTATGCATTCTATTGCAATAAAGTGTAATTAAATACCTTATATTAATCAGTCGTGTACATTGTATACGTGTGTCATTAGAATTCATGCGATTTTGTTTATATTTAATAAAGCAATATCACACCACATTAAATAAAAATAAAACCTAAAATACCTACGATCCATTCGGACAGGCTTCGGTTAGGTATCCGTTTAGTGTGGAAGGAAAGAAACAATGACACACTCCGGTGTCAAGAGGATGCAAACACGATTCCTGCTGTGTTCCCACATATGTTTCCGGGCATCCCGCTGTTAGACGCCACATTGATATTTTGTAGTGTTGTGAAATATTTCACCCCTCTACTACACGTGTTCATACAGTTGTAGCTCCCTTTTCTTTTTTTGTATCATTTTAATTGTGGTATATACAGAGTACCTATAGTGACTGATTTTTTAAAACAATTTTTTGCGTAAACTATATTTATATAACTAAACAAATAAATGCGGCACTACTCGTACTCTAGGTATGAGACACAAAGAAGTACCCAGGCAAACAGATCATCATATACCCCCCATACATTACAATGTATGAGTTACACTTTCAACTCCTAATAACGTGTTTGTTGTATTTTAAAAACCTAACAACTATGAATTATCTCTGCGGGAGATAGTAGAATTGAATAATATTTAATGCAATTGGATTTAGGGATTTTGCTCCGCAGAATTTTCTCATGCTTCTTAATCCATTTTGTTCAGGGTTGCGAACGTTTTGGAGTGTATTTTCATGATGCACAAGCAAAGCAATATAGGTACCTAGCGACATGACAAATACGAATAATAATCCCTTGTTTGTAAGAGCCATTATGCAATGTAGTTCTTACAACGTTGATGCTGAAAAAAATACGGACTCTGTAAGAAATAACTTCCTACCCCTAAAATTGTAGTATATGTACCAGTACCTATACTTTTGTAAAGAAAAGTGCATAATTGTGTATCCTTGGACTCTGAAAAACCGGGAAAGATAGATAACTTATTCTCATTTCGTCAATGCTAAAAAGTGCAACCGCATTACTCCAAAGAAATGATAAATATAAATACTTACCTACTTGCGATTTTGAAAAACGAGATCATAAGTATTTTTTTTATGCTGGAATTTCATAAATTTTATCAGTATTTTATGAATGCCTAGGTACTACGAATATTCACTCATATTTCGTAGACATTCTTAAAGGTTATGAACGCCAGAAAACGACAAGAAAAATTACAATGTTTGTCGTTGACATAATGGCCGCGTTACTTTGACCGCTAGTCATCTAGCACATAATATCCCTGATGGAGGAACGCTGGCGCTAGAGATCTAGCGGTAACGGCAAAGTGACATTAAAACCAATTGAATTCGTATTATTTCATCTTCATGAGAGTCAAAAATGTATTTCATGCCGCATATTAATTTATACACTATAATTTAAATAAACAAATACACTCCCGCTCACCTGAATTGGTTCAACATTATTTAAAAAGTAAAATAACGATATCTCTGTAACCAACTTGTCGATTTTAATGAAATCAATGTTTTTATATAGAATAATGAATTGTTAATGAAACAGGAAAATTTGCGGTCTCTAACACACATAGGTATTTGTATTTTTATGATTATTTTTCCAAAAACATATCAAAAAGTGACCATTTATTGTGGCTCATCTGAATAGGTTCAAAAATTAAAAAAAATGTATATATATTAAGTACTAATTCACAACTTTGGTTGTTTTTAAAATTTAGCTACATATTTAAGTGAATTTAGTATGTACTTACCTCCTATTTCCTTTGTTCAATATAACTTCATAGATACGATTTAGAAAATACTTATAATATTTTTCAATAATTCCAAGTGATATTGTTGACCCGGCTTTTTTAATGGCGCCAATTAGGCTTGCAGGATTAGAAAACTGTCCCCTGTCCTCATATACTTTTTTGGACAATAGACCCCAAACTTTTCAATAATATTTATGTCCGGGGATTATGGCAACCACTCGGAAAATTTCACATTTTGATCCTTTATCCACTGTTTAACAATGCTCCAGTAGGTATGAATGTAGCCTTTGTCCATAGAATCCGTTAAAAAATGTTCGAAAAATTTGAAAAAGCATTTTCTAGTATAGTTTTGTATACATTCGCGTTAATTTTCGATGTAACAAATTGCAGCTCACAAAGTCAGAAGTCCCATAATATGATTTATGCAGAACATCGTAATGCCCCTGATGCACAGGTGTGCTGACTACCTAAGACACATTCATCCTTTCGCAGGTCGTGAATGTAATAGTTTTAGCCAACCGGTCCATCCAGGTTGAACTTTCTTTTCATCCGAAAACACGAGAATCTACCACTCCTTGTTCTTGTTCCACGTTATATGCTCTCGAGCAAACTGAAGTCGCGCAGCTTTGAGATGTGTTCTTTTTTTTACTTTCATTCTCTTCAAATGCTTGGCACTCTGAATAATGCGTTTTTCAGATGCCAGACTTGCATTAGCACCGCATTCTTCCTTGATTCTAGCAGCAGAGCGTTGGGAATTTGAAGCAGTTCAGATGATAAGTCTTCTGGCTGTTGCTGTTGTCGCATATTGAGTTGAGCCCCTTCTTTCATTTTGATATTATAGCTTAATTCATTCTGAATAAAATTACCAACTTCATTTTGACTTCGGCCATTCTTCTAAGCGATTTGGCCCGGCTTTAAACCAAATTTGAAGTATCCCTTTATTTGGCCTTTTTCAAAGTCCTTCAATTGCTTTCCGCGAGCAGTTTAAAAAAAAACGGCGGTAATTACTTTCAATTTAAAAAAGCAAAAGAATTGACGTCGTTACATAATCGTTGTAGATTATTATGTTACTTATGTTAGAGACAGCAAACTTTCGTGTTTCATTAACAATTGATTATTCTATACAAAAAATTGATTTCATTAAAATCGGCAATTTGGTTAACGATTGTTGTCTTTTTACTTTTTAAAAAATGTTGAATCTATTCAGTTGAGCGGGAGTGTACAATGTATATTAAGTACATAGAAGCTTCATTTCACATTGGTGTAACCAAATTGGAAATATTTGACTTCTGCACTT
Organism: Cheilosia soror; assembly: GCA_949372485.1. Classification (NCBI taxonomy): domain Eukaryota; kingdom Metazoa; phylum Arthropoda; class Insecta; order Diptera; family Syrphidae; genus Cheilosia; species Cheilosia soror. The sequence goes on from OX443564.1 coordinate 25,254,558, forward strand.
TCACTTTTGTTTTGACACAGTTCGTTATTTTTTTTCAATCAAATTTCCCAGAAATGGATATTTCACAATGTGCGCTAAAGCTCTAGTGCAAATGATGAAATGTCAGTTTTTTTTATATGGAGTTTGGCATGCCGCTAGTCATCTAGCAGTCAATGGAACGCGGCCAATGAAAGCGACTAAAAATGTAACTTTTCTTGAATTATTGTTAATTTATTCAATTAAAAAATTAAATCATATTATTTTTTAAGGGTTAAGAGCTAAAAACCAAAAGCAATTGAAGAGTTAGGTAGAATTGATAAAAGAAAACACTTCGTTGGCAAAGCCATTTTAAAAGGGGAGTCTTAAATGTTGGGACTACGATTATATGGCTACAACCCAGCCTAGACCACCATGGAAATGATTGGCAGACAGTTTTTCTTAGCTTTTGTTAATTGTGGGCTGTTCTAGTCCTTAATTAAAAAAAAATGCTACGGCCTTCTGGAAAGCCAGTGCTGTAGATGAGATCGTTCGGATCGTATGTGTAAACGCCACAAATAATGACAAACGTCGTGAAAATAAAACGGAATAAGGGTGATTGAAAAAGCTCTTTCAAAAATTAACACTCGGGTGTATGTTCAACGCACTCTTTTGGCACACACAATATGTCAAATAAAGCTGTCAAACTTAAATTTTTGCATTTTGTCATCGTTTTGTTCTCGTTCAATTTTCAACGGTTTAATTCGATTCAATTCGTGGGCACACACGTCATAAAGGCGAACCACAGTTTTCGGTGCCTTTTTGGATAAGATTTTATTTCATAGCACACCCAGTTTTCTGTCGTCGCAAAAGAAAAAAACCGGAGGGCAAGTATGCTTTCAGAAAATCGCAGACAGAGCCCCCCAGTCAGCTGATGTTAGTATGTGCTGTTAAATAATCTATCCAAACTTCGGACCAGGCTCGTTTTATGGCTTCAATAATTTCTTCCGTTTCATGATATTGCTTTGCTCTTTGGTAGAATTTTTTTAAAAGCCAACCTCACACGTTTTCCATGATGCTCAGGTCCGGTCGGGTGAATATGGGAGCCATGGCTAAGGAGGTTTACATTTTGGTTCTGAATTCAGGCTTTTGTTGTCTATGCGGTATGTATCAGTTGTTGGTATGCATGTTTGTTGGAAATATATCGCTGACCACCAAATATCTCCGAAAACTGCGCTAAATCTCTCAGTATCGGCCGCCTTTCCTGACATGTTGTTGCTTCATTTGCGGTTTTTTCCATATTTCTCCAGGTCTTTAATAAAGCTGTGTACACCCTAGGCCCACTGCAAGGCTGCTACCGCTCTTCTAAGTAGGAGACTTGCTGTCAGTAGGACAAAAAACCGCATAACATCCATCCAGGAACCATGGGTGTGGAAAAATCGCATCTGTGGCCTGAGTGAATTGAGCGGTTCTCACCACGTTCTTTACGACAAACTGTCCGAGAGACCTAGGACATGTCTTGTTGTATCGAAATCCCTCACGGCAGTTAAAATCGAACGGTTCTGTGGCCAAGATTTGGTTGCTGCACATATCACTTACCATGCAAACGGCAACTGGGAAACCTTTGTTGTTGCATCGGCTTACTTTCCCTATGACTCTCTAACTCCTCCACCACCAAAGGCAGTTGTTGAGCTCATAGAGTACTGCGAGTCTAAAAAGATTGGTCTTATCCTATGTTGCGACGCTAATGCCCAAAACACTGTTTGGGGCAGCAGCAAATGTAATATACGTGGAGATCGTCTTCTGGACTTCATCCTCTCGTCTGACATCACCATCAACAATGTGGGTTGTCGACCTACATTTGTTACAGCCAGGAGACAGCAAGTAATTGATATTACTCTGTCCAACAGGCACTCCAAGTCTATCAAAAATTGGAGGGTATCGCCAGATAGCACTTTGTCAGATCATCGATACATCGAATTTCAAATCTACTGTGAAGTTTCGCCTTCGCAAGAGAGGAGAAATCCGAGAAAAACGAACTGGGCACGGTTTAGGGAGGAACTTGGCAACTCTGTTAAAGTTCCACTTAAATTAAGATCAATACAAAGGGTAGAGAGGTCTGCTCAGGAGCTGAACAGCGTCCTTATCCGTTGTTTTGAACAAGCGTGTCCGGTTACAAAAAACTCCTGTAGAAAACCGGTACCTTGGTGGAATACCGAACTACAGTGTATTCGTAGAGAAACCAGGAAGCTTCTAAATCGGTCTTTAAAAACCAACTTGGAGGAAGACTGGAATCTCTATCGATCGAAGCAAAAAGAATTTAAGAGACTTATTCGAAAATCGAAAAATGACTCTTATAGGAAATTTTGTGAGGAGGTCGAATCACTAAGTGCAACCAGTAGGCTTGTTAAAGTCCTCAAAAGGGACGGACCAAGCAAACTGGAATCGCTCCAAAAATCTGATGGCACCTACACTGAGACAAAGGCGGAGACTTTTAGTCTTCTGCTGGAGACTCACTTCCCGGGAAATCAGATCACTACGCGTTCTTCAGTGGTACCGGCAACGGTGGCCACTACGGAACTGACAAACTCCACGCGGCGTAGCTGGTATATTGCATCCAGAGTGGTGACTGATGACGCTATCAAATATGCAATTGCATCGTTTGACAGTTTCAAGTCACCTGGTCCGGATGGAATTTACCCGGCTATGCTGAAACAAGGTTTTAGTCAGCTGATGCCGACGTTGAAAAGAATTTTCACCGCTAGCTTGGCCTTGGCCTACATACCTTCCCTTTGGCGTATGGTTAAAGTCGTGTTCATACCAAAAATCGGTAAGACTGACTATACTCTCGCCAAAAGTTTCAGACCCATAAGTCTGTCTTCCTTCTTGCTGAAAAGCTTGGAGAGACTGGTTGAGCTGCACATGCGCAATGTTGCTCTTCGATTGCATCCTCTTTCTGAGACGCAACATGCTTATCAACGCGGAAAATCCTGTGAAACTGCGCTTCAGAACCTCGTTGGTAGGATCGAAAGTGCTCTAGATCGGAAGGAGTACGCGTTGGGTATTTTCGTCGATATTGAGGGTGCTTTTGATAATGCGACCTTTGATAGCATGTGTAATGCAGCCAGACATCACGGTATAGATGAAACGTTGGTGTTGTGGATTAAAGCAATGCTAATGCACAGAACGTTGATTGCCGAAGCGGATTGTGGCAAATGCGTCATGACAGGGGTAAACAGGGGCTGCCCTCAAGGTGGTGTTTTGTCTCCCCTCTTATGGTGCATGGTAGTAGACTCTCTGCTGACGACTCTCAATCTTCCTGGAACCTATACACAAGCATACGCGGACGATGTCGCCGTTCTGTCTGTCGGTTCAGACCTTGGGACTGTCTGCTCTCTGGCGCAGAGATCCTTGGGTTTGATCGATGATTGGTGCACAATGAATGGGCTTTCAGTGAACCCTCTTAAAACTACGGTTGTTCTCTTCACGAGAAGGAGGAATATCACTGGTCTGTCTCAACTTGTGCTAAAAGGTGTCACTATTCCGATTTCTGATGAAGTCAAATATCTGGGAGTAATCCTTGATAGAAAACTTCTTTGGTCCAAGCATGTTGAATCAAAAACCGATAAAGCGCTGTCGACTTTCTGGCAGTGCAAAGGCGCTTTTGGGAAGACATGGGGCTTATCTCCTAAAAGGGTCCTATGGATCTATACGGCAATGGTAAGACCACTTCTCTCATATGCATCGGTTGTGTGGTGGAACAGGCTTTCGCGGAAACGTGTTATGGCCTCTTTCGCCAAACTCCAAAGAACGGTTTGCCTTGGCTGCACAGGGGCCTTCCCCAGCACTCCGGGCTCTGCTCTAGATGCTCTGATGAACCTCCCCCCCCTTGATATTTTTATCATGGGGTGTACGCTGAAAACCATCTCCCGGTTAAAGAGAGGTGGCTTTTGGTACCACGCGCATTGGAGTTTTGATGAACTTGTGCGAGAATTATCCTTTGACCCCTGTCTTATGGATATGCCGTCTGACGCAATGACACCAGAAATCCTACTGCGACAAAACTACCACGTCAACTTTCCTCAGGCAACTGAATGGCTTTTGCCAGACTCAGAGCCAGGGAAGGAATGCCATCGTGTTTTCACGGATGGCTCAAAAACCGGACAGGGGTCTGGTTCTGGAGTCTTCGTGGAAAGCGAGAACATTAGACTACACTACCCCTTGGGTAACCATGCGACTGTCTTCCAGGCGGAGATTTTCGCTATCCTTATGGCTATGCGCTATATTGTGACAAACAGGTGGAGGGCTAGAAGCATATGCGTTTGCAGTGATAGCCAAGCTGCTTTAAAAGCGCTGCTCAACCCTCTTACCTCGTCCAAGTTAGTGCTCGAACTCAAGCTTTCTCTGAACTTGGTCGGTAGGCTAAACACGGTCAAACTTGTTTGGGTCCCAGGTCACACTGGTATCCAGGGAAACGAGATCGCTGATGAGCTGGCCAGGTTGGGTTCAGAAGAAGATTTCTTAGGACCTGAACCTGCGTTGGGTTTGCCTGCATCTGTGGTTAGGTCATCCATTGATACTTGGGTTTCTCGTGAACACGAGCGTCGTTGGCGTGACTGTGCTGGGTGTAGACAGACCAAACGACTGCGTCCGGACATCTGCAAGAGGTCCTCGTCTTTCCTTCTGTCTCTCAGGAGAATCGACTGCAGACTTCTTGTGGGCGTTCTTTCGGGCCACCAAGCTTTTGCCAAACATTTAAATGTGTTAGGCTTGAGCAACACCACCATCTGTCCTGCTTGTGGAGAGGATGACGATACAGCGGAGCACTTCCTCTGTAGTTGTCCTGCCTTTGCTCGCATCAGGTGGCGGATCTTTGGGGCTGACGTGGTGAGTGCCGAACATCTAAGCTCTTCATCACTGAAGCTCCTTCTCATCTTTCTTCGAAAGACGGGAAAACTAAGTACAGCAATGTAAGGTGTCTGTTTGGCAGTACAATGGACCAGTAGTTGTGTCTGAGTGCTCCATCGGATAGTAACAACCTCCGACAAAAGAAAAAAACACCCTAGGCCTAGCTTCTCGCAACCATTCGTGAAGTTGCATTGATCAACTTACCTTATCCCTTTTTTTTACAATATAAACAATCATAATCACCCCTACCGCGAATAATATTTCCCCGCGATGTTTCCCATTCAGCAATTTGATTTACATCCTGACAAGGGAAATAGTTCCATCGGAATTTATTTACGATACCCATAAATATATCCTTTATTCCTTGTGGAATTGGTTTTTCCCAGATTAGCGAAGGATTTAAAAAATATCGTTAAATTAAAACAAACAACTCTCTGTTCGTAATCAAGTGATAATTGACATGTAAACTGAGCATGTAAAACCATGAAATCATTTGTAAATCGCAAGGAAATAGGTGTTCGTATTTTATTGAGCAGACTTTTCTGAAAATGTAGCTATGTACTTAGGAGAAGGGGTCGCGAGGCCTAGAATCAGTACAGTTGAATCGATGAGTAGGGGGAGTAAAGACATTTTGATTTAGTATAACACTAGACTCATTAAGAAAGCAAATTCTAGAAGGGTGCTCGACTAACTTGCACATATGTTTTCGATACGGATACCAACAAAGACAGGAAATTCCCAAAAATTTCAAAACGACTTCATGAGTAGTATCTGACTCGGTGTAGTAAGAAGAAAATCATAAAACAGTGAAATTAACATTTTGTTAAAATGGGTCTTGGAGACGATTGCACCAGTTCTGAGCCTGAGTGTGAGGTGATAAAAAAGCTAAGAAAAAACAGCAAAACAATGGATGAAATAGCTAAGATCATAAAGTGTTGTAAAAAGAAAATTTCTAAAAAGTATCCATATACAAGTCCCAAAATAGAACCCAGAGGCAAAAAACGAAAAAGGATTCCACGATTTGACAAACTGTTAATACGACTATGCAAGAAGAAACAATTTTTTCTTCCACAGACCTAAATAATGAGTTAAACGCACCAGTTACAACTACAAGTCGTACAATAAGAAGTAGATTAAAGGAAGTAGGTCTTCCTAGAAGAAGACCCAGAAAAGTTCCATACTTGAGCAAAAACAAATTTTAAGCAGAGACTAAGTTTCGCCGCCAACAAACACCTCCACCGTGCTAATTGGAAAAACGTCTTATGGTCGGATGAAACCATGGCCAATTTGGTTGGTTTCGATGGGAAAATGTACGTCAGACGAACAAAAAATTCCGAATTCGATCCCAAATATACAAAGAAGACTGTTAAACATGGTGGAGGAAAATGAATGATTTCATCCATTTCATCCATGCTTTTCAGCATCTGGGGTTGGTGTGCCGTAGACTACATAGACTACAAATCTTAAACAGTATGCTGCCATTTGCTGAAGAAGATTATGCCTATTGAATGGGAGTTTATGCAGGATAATGACTCCAAACACTCCTCAAAGTTGGCCAAAGAACGGTTTCATAAAAACAAAATCAATTTTATGGAGTGGCCATCATAATCTCCTGATCTTAACCCGATAGAACATCTATGGGGAGTTCTTAAGCGAAGGATTGGCAGCTGCAGAAGTGCAGTGCAGAGCTAAAAACAGGGAAGAACTGTCAATTATTCAAAATGCATGGCACTCTATAGCTCCCGAAACTTGTTACTTGTGTCCAGCGTTACCGTTGATGAATTTAGAAAAGTCGCAAGAAAAAGGGCAACGGAGAAAAAAAAGAGCCATTTAAAGTAATAACTTCAAAACAAAAGTAAACATAACAACCAAACAAGATATTATACTGGTAATATTCTATTTTTGAAACTAAAACAATTCAGTAGAATAAAACATACCATAAAAAAAACATTAAACGTAAAATCAATTCAATAACATAGGAAATCAATTCATTAAGCGGTGCAGGTTCTAATTCGAAATCTTCTGAATCATTCTCCGAGCGCTCTGACCCCTATTCTGAAATTGGAGGCGCCGCATTGCTCGTTGAAGGAATCAACTTCGCCAGATCAAAGGTCACGGTAGTGCCCCTTCCAATTTCTCTAGTAAAGGCACGTACCCATCTTACAGGAACAAACTCAGGCTGTTTTAGACCTCCCTCTGACTTCGGAACCAATTAACCAAAAAACTTCAAACTTGAAATATTTACCAAGCTCACTAAAAAGATCCACCTCACCAAATTTCATCTCATACAGGACGTCAAAAATCGCAAAAACCGTAACTGACTGACTGACTCTCTTAGTAGATGATGATCATCAAAATTATGAAGCACTTCCAGCCATCCTATAGAATCGTGAAGTTTGGCAGAATTTATTTATTTATATATTTATTTTTTTGGTGTGATGTGTATCAATTGAGCCACTTCAGAGCAATGAATTTTCTTAAAAGTTTGAAAATTTAATAATTTAGTTGTTCCAAATTGCGAAAAAGAGCCAAAATCATTAAATTTTAGAAAAGTGGTATCATTGTGCCAAGGTGGTAAAAAAAGTGCCAAATTGCAACTTTAGTCGCACAACGGTCACGCTGCTTGTGTCAAGTTGGTTGATTCCATAGGACGAAGATGTGAAGCAGTTATTAAAAATAATATTGTTCCAATTTATGGAGCTCGGCCGCAAATCATTCACTTAACCTATTTGACAGTGACAGCATACAGAGACGAGCAGTTCGATTTATTGGAGACCCTACACTCACTTCGAATCTACAACCGTTGGTGCACAGAAGACAAGTCGCTGACCCTGCTTGTTCTATAGGTACTTCCATGGTAGATGTTCCGAGGAACTCAAGACAGGCAGCTACCGCTCATGTCAATACAGTACACTTGACAACCGCAAGGACATCAATTTTCCAAAACTCCTTCTGTTACAAGACAAGCAATCTTTGGAACTCGCTTCCTGTAGAAATATTTCGCTGATGCAGCGTTATAGGTTTGACTTTCCCGGGAGAAGTATTTAAGAAAAAAAAAAAAAATAATTTGTTTCTATGTATTATTTTTTTCAGACCAAAATTATGAAAAACCAGAATCGACATTTATTGACTCTATTTCACGTTTTTTTTATTAAAAACTTTAATGCTACATTTCTTCATTACATTGCATTGTATCAAAACTATTAGTATGGGTTTAATAAAACTAATTAGAAAACATTTTATTTTTTCGATAAGGGACGAAGAACAAGCTTGTATCTATTAATTTTTCCATCACTAGTGCATGGGAGTGTACATGCACTTGAATAGGGATAAGATTTCTTGTTTCTCTTTTTCGGTTTTTCAATAAAACAACATAATATTAGTATAGACATAAATTTTTGGTTATAGATACACTCTTTTACCACGCCTGCGGTATGAATGGAGGTGTTACCCTGCTGGAAAGTAAATTGCACGGGTCCAAATACATTATCGTAGCAAGGAAAAGCCTTTTGCAGTACGCCTTTGTAGTTATTCGCGTTTATTCTTAATGACAGAAACTGCAATTAACATTGCTTATACATAATAAGAGATCGCACAACATACCATTACACCCCTTTCGCGGCTGTGGTGACAAGACAGATAGTGTTTTTCTTTGCGTATGTCATGCATAATCTAACCATCAGGGCCATCTAAATTAAATCGGCTTTCGCGCGAAAAAACTATTTAATGCCACTAGCTATTCCATGACATGCAATTCTGAGCAAAAACCATGCGAGTAGGGGTCTCCTAACGAATAGTGGTAAGAGGCGGTTTTTTTTAAATTAAAATCTTTTTAGATATCCAGCTCTCCGAATTACCTACCCATCTTACCGTGTCAACTATAATCGCAATGATTCCCAAATTTGATCCGATCTGCGGAGCGAACCAGTGAGAATTTGATGCTTCTCCAACAATCCGTCTATTTTCAGTAGATGTAGTAGCTGTTTTGGTCCTACCCAGCAAACATTTTTCTTCAGTAAAAGTGAAGAATCACTTTACATTCAGTAAAAATGAAGAACATGCCTTCATTTAACATTCATTTATGTGAACCAAATCTGGGTTTCAGGTTAAAACGAATATTGACATTCGATTTTCATTCACATAAGTGAACAAAAATGATTATGAGCAAGCTATCTCCAAAAAAATATCTCGCACTACATTTTCAGAATTCAAATTTAAAACGACATTCAAATTTCCTTCACTTAAATGAATAAAAGTGGCAGTGCACAAGATCGTAAAGAAAAAGATCGAGGGTTATTTTTGTGCAAGAGAAACTTGTTTTTGCGCAAATGGATAGTGATAACGGGACCTGGAAATGAAACAAAGAAAATATAAAAATTAGATGCGTCAGTTCTATTAATTGCTTGCAACGAACGGTGGTCCCCACTCGCGAAAATAAAAGGATTGAAAAGTATAAAAAAGATAGAAACACCAGCAATAAAAACATCTGTAACGAAGTAAGTTAAAAAACAAAAATTATAAGCTCATATTAACTAAATTTATTATTTTTTTTTAAAAGATGCGTTTCACGCCAACTACAACCTTCCGGAGTATTTTTTTGAGCAAGCCAACGAGCGGCTTAAGCCAAAAAAACTGAATATAAGCATTCATTTTAGTGAATGTTTCTCCAATCATTTATGAATCATTTAAAAGATTCATAAATGAAGGCCCATTTCTCAGGAAAAAGGATTCAAATTGAATCATAAATGAATTCATATCTGAATGTTTTCTTCATTTAACTGAATCATTTATGATTCATTTCTGAAGAAAAATGTTTGCTGGGTATTGTTTCCATAGTTGCACTCATTTTTAAGAAATTTCCAAACCACTGACTTGCTTATTCCAATTTTTATTTTTTTTTTGCAATAACTGTGAGACTACACTCCTTCTAGCCAATTATTTTGCCTTTCTCTTCTACAGTTACAACTTTTTCTCACACCATTTGACTGAAAAAGATTAAAATATAGGTACGCGAAATAAAAATACATTTATCTTCAATAAATTGATCCACAGCAAAGCAATTGCCTCTGTCCCTTTTGAAGTTTACATGGTCAAAGAAAAACCAACATAACATCTAACTGTAAAATTGTGAGAATTTAGTTTCGCTTATTTACTATGTACTAAATAATAGCATAAAGGAAATACCGATATTTAGGAATGAGAAAGAGAAACACAACATGAAATGATTAAAAAATCTAGTCTCTATTCATGTGCATGGGAGTGTACATATTCATTAATTTAATATCTTAATGAATCTCAATTCAACCGATGCAGTTACAATTAGATCAAAATTGAGACCACTTTTTCGAAAAATTTGCTGCAGACTCTGTCATCCAGCGAGATTCTTAATAAACGAGAAAAGTTTGTGCGACCCAGTCGTGCACTTTATTTTTATGGCGTTTGAAGTATGAGTAGGCCTGCCAGACGTCCCGATTTTCCCCACAGTTGAACCTTGTCCCGACCTCTGTCCCGATTTACAAAATGTCCCGACTTTGTCCCGATTTTCTTTCTTTTTTATTCTACTTCGTTTGAAAATGCTCGGAATCGTTACAAACCTTAACGACTATATGAAATTGCAATTGTTGCTCTGAGTGCATCCATATAGAAACATCTACATAATCATAAATTCCAAATTCAGACAGACTGTGACAGTTGGCATATTTTTTTGGGATGTGAGTATAACAAAACCAAAAGTGAGTATAAAAGTTTTGCATGTAAAAGTAAAAGTGAGCTAGCTATAGATTCTCAAAAAAATACGCCTAGTGTTGTATGTGGCGGTTGGTGTTTTCCATTCTATGTAATAACGAACATTGCTTAAAGTAAACATGTTGACTAAATAAACATTAACTAGAATTTATTTGAAGCTTCGCTTTCGTTAGAGAAGTATATATGTACATACCTAATGTACTTTCTTACGTGCTAGATAGGATAAAAAAATGTCCCCCATACAAACTGAACCCCTCTTCAGCCAAAACAAAAATTTCCAAAATTAGAGAAATTGCCATTCGCGATTTCTTATATAAAGTACTTTAGACGAGTTTGATCAGATGAAATATAAAGCAAGGCGCGCAGTCAAGATCATAGCGGAATGGGGGCGACGACGTAGTATTTTACAGGTGGCATGGCGTAATGCCAGTCAGAGAGTGGCAAGCGGATGGTGACGACGTGGATTCTTGCATTACAACAGAGCATTTTTGATTACCCGGAAACTAAAAACATGCGAGACGACTAAGCATAGTATTCAATATATGACGACATTTTAGGATCTGGTAAATCAGTGGCACCATACGTTGCTTGCCACTTCAGTGCGGGTGTTAAATCAATTTCATTCCACTTCGCCGCTATTCTATCGCCACAGCACTCGTATGCCACCGCCCCACTTGGTCACCACTTCAATGCGAGCCTTGCTCCAGAATTTCCCTTCAGAATTTCGTTTCATAATATTATGTATTAGCTTCCTAGATTTTATTGTATGGGCTAGGCGTTGACCACCAATCGGCAATTAGTTTTATATATGAAGAGATGTCCTTAATCGTAATCCTTAATCGTGACAAGACTTCTTCTGGTTAACAAGGCATCGGAAAAGTTTGGTTTGCTACAAAAACATAAAAAATGTACCGGTGGCTGAGAAGGCTACCTTTTAATTGCAAATATAGTTGTAAAGATTCTTGCAGGTTCTTTAAGGAAGATTTCATATGTCAGATAATTATTATTTATTTATAAAATAAGTTCAAACGATAAAGATATGAAATATGTTTATGTATCGGCACCTAACTGTTAGACTGAAACTGAATATTAAAAGTTCCTGAAGTACCTACTATTATTTCTTTAGTATTTTTAACGCATGTCTAGGTAACGTTAAAAAAACGTTTAATTTTCCTTGATTGCGTGTATAAAAATGTATGTATTTTGTATGTCCTGATTTGTCCCGGTTTTCGGGCCTTGGTGTCCCGATTTTTGTTAAAATTTCATCTGGCAGCCCTAAGTATGAGGTCTATAATAAATCCAAGCAATGACGCGACCTGCTAAAATAAATACCTAATTTATTAGGTCTGCACACGAAAATCACTCAAAAAATTTGATTGATTCAGGCAGGGTCATTTCTGAAATGACCGTAAACAACCCGATTTTTGTCTGGAGCCCCCAATTCTAAATAGTTACCGTAAATACTTTACACAAGTAAATTTAACGACAATATAGTATTCGCACCTTCACACATATATTACAACAATAAAACAAAAACCGTTCTTTGGCAAATCCAGAAGAAGAATGTGCACGTAGATTCATAAATCCACATTTGAAGATGCAATATTTCATACTCAGTTACATCTGTATCTTCGCTTAACAATTAAGGCGTGAACTTTAGAAAAGCAAAACAAGGTTTTTTTTGTGAGAGAAGGGACTCATATACGCCTATAAAATCAGTATTTGTTCATGCAGTGTTGTGTTCCTCACCGCATCTACAAGATAAAAAGTGATGAATACAGGAAGGAGCAAAGAAAAACGAACAAACACACTAGAATACGCACTGCCTTCTGCACTCTATGATAAATCGGTTAAGAAAAAGATAATAAACATGTGACCGTATCAGATTTCGAGCCCACAAAAACATAATCATATATTTAAACATGTCTCTTTGACATTTCGCTTGCTCTTTTACATGGTAATAATCATAATTCATTTTTCTCCGTCCGTTTCTTTTTCGGAATTTTAGTACAATCGTGAAAATTACGATCTCGACTGGAGATTTTGTTTGAAGTTAAGAATGCTATCGAGAAAGAAATCAACAAAACAAAAAACGAATATATTTCTGTATTAATAACTTGTATTTTTTTAGCAGACTATTATTATTATGTGAACGCAGTAGTAATATGTATTCTTATTTGATTTAGTTTTATCAATTAGGCGGCCGCGAGTTCAGTTCTGGCTTTGAATAAATGTTACTTGAAAATATACCTATGTAGATACAAGATGCATAGTTATGTTGAAATGCAGGTGCATTTTTTTTACAATTTTTCTTATGTTATCTCAGATCTTAGAGTAGTTAAAATTTAGTAAAAGAGTTAAAAATTCGACAACCATTACTAGCTACAGTTTGAATAGTTATCATCGTCAGAAATGCATCGATTAAATTATGATACGATTCAATTAGAGCAAACTTTTCTATACTGCGACTCCCTATACAGATTATAATATTTTTGCGACGCCCTTCTAAAAGCACACAACCGAACAAAGCACAGATATGTGAATATAAGCTGAGCTTACTGAAGATTTACTAAAGGGGTAGCCACCTCTTGCTGGAACCACATGTTAGCAGCATTGTTCTGTAGTACTTGCCGTTGATAGTATTGGCCTTACCAACACGTCATGAAACAGAACGGAACAATGACGCCACTGCGCGCCGCCGGTCTAAAATGCGCACCAAACAGCTTTTTATGCATGCATTGCCACCTCGTGTTGACTGGCGTGGGCGTCATCCCATATATGGCAATTTGGCCATTCTTCCAAAAATGCCAAGGAGATCTTCATCTGCTTTTGACAACGTCCATGATTCTGCGCTAAAGATGATTTTTCTATGGTCATTTCATTACATTATCACTAACTTTGAGCTCCTGGGTCAGTTGGATCTTGAACGGGTATACCCCCAAGTCTCGATGCAAAATTCGCCAAGTTGAAGTCTGCAAAATAGGTACTTCTTGTGCAGGGCAAAACATAATGCCCAACATCGAACGAACCCGACCCTACATTTTTTTTTTTCAAATCGAGCTTAAGCTGATGGAACGTCGTGTGCAGGCGATCTGTGCGTATCGTCTTGCGACGCCCCTAGGATAGCCCCACGACGCCCCAGGGCGTCGCGACGCACAGTTAGGGAACTCCTGAATTAGACGGTAAATGCGAGTACATTTTGTTCATGAATTCAAACTCAAAAACGTGATTCGGAACCGGAAATGAAATTTCAGGATTATTTCAGGACTAGTATATAGTCTACACTATTAGACGTTTTTGACATTTTTAAAAATATGTACCTACTGATTTTTTACACAAATAGTTTAAGAGTAACAACAAAGAGAACGACCGAAAATGTTAAGTCTTAATGGAAAACAATATAAAAGGGAAGCCGGAAACTAAATGAGAATCCGCATAGTGGCTAGTGGCTAAAATAACAGCTAAAATTGAGTTTGGTTGTTTTTCCGCGTGATACTTATCCCTTTTCTTTGATTTTATTGTTAAAAATTGTCTAAAGTCGAGTTTGGTTGTTTTTCCACGACGGAATATCATAAGTAATAGCAGCTAAAGTCATCTTGGTGCAATAAAATTGCTGTTCTTCAACGAGCAGTAACAGCTAAACACGATTTAAAGATTGTTTGGCTTTAAAGTTGTGTTAGGCAGTAACAGCTTAAGTGTTTATTTTGATTACCACGCTCGAAATAAGAATGATCAATAGATTATGAAACCTTAGATCCAAATGGATGACCACCCAATCCATCCCAAGGACTCAATGCACCTTCTAGGAGTCACAGTCAATTCAGGATTCACATGACAGGACCACATCATATCATCTATATCTCAAGATCGGCGTCCGCTAAGTTGAGCTATCTGTAAGTTTGTGCTCAATCGATTCTGTGGTTTTCGAGATATAAGATTTTTAATATTTTTTTTTTTGTATGGGCGGTGCCACGCCCATTTGTCCGATTTTACATTTGTTTAGCCTATCGCCCGATCACCGTAATTACCGACATTTAAAAAAAAAATCAACAAAATTGGTTGAAAATTACGGGCAACAGAGGGAAACAGTTGTTTCCACTTTGTTTTACATATATAGAGATATAGAGATAGAGAAGAGATGTACCCTACTCCTAAGTTCCGATTTTTCAATATTCGAGTAACATTGACACCATGTAGATAAAATAAAGCGAACAACAGTCGTCAGCGTACACAATATAACATAATACGTAGGTAGGTAGGACGGTTGTAGATGGGAGGATATAATACACACATAACAACAACAAATGTCTTAACATTTTTCTTATGGCGATTCCCTTAATCCATCTCTATGTAATTACTTGACTTGATTTTGGCTTCTGTTCATATGTGTGTTGTGTTATTTCCACACGAACACAATTCCAAAGAAATAACTTGTATTTGAGATCCGATTCATAATGACTTCTGTGCAGCGCGCACCCACTAAATTATTTTCGATTGGGCCATTATTAGCGGTACCCTATAATTTCCTTGATTTTGACGACTTTTGAACACTCATGCAGATTGATAGATATAATTTTGGTCTTTTATTTTTCCTTTTGTGCGAAATTCTCACCGAATATTATTTAAATGATTTACCTACTCCAACTCAAAGTTTTTGGTGATTTTGGTTCAAATCTACATTCATTCAAACATCTATTTTTATTAAACATTATGTACGATTGTGTTTGTGTACCTACTACTATATCATTTTGTTAAATTATTTTTCAGACTCTTTGGTACCAGAAGATGTTCCCGATGCTTAGCATCAATAAGTTCGTCTGAATTAGTGATGCGTGCGAGAAATTTAGTATTCCATGTAAATTGCTTCAGCTGCGCTATGTGCAATACGCCATTAAATAAGGGCGACCAATTCGGAATAAGGGAATCAGTAATCTTTTGCAGGTAAAAATATACAAAACTTATATCTACTTAATAAGTTACTATTTACTAATCGGAAACACTTTAGACTACATTACGGAATTTCTTTAGATGCACAAGCAGCACCTACACCTCTAGTTAATTCGTGCTCATACGTATCACAATTTGGTTCGCCACCAAATGACTCATCAAGTCCTAATGATCCAAATAGAATTGTTCCTGCCGGTTTGTATGTGCCAGCTTCTCATGTAATATCTGGGCTTCCACAAGCACCCAGGCAAAAAGGAAGACCAAGGAAAAGAAAGCCAAAAGACATTGATTCCTTAACAGCAAACATAGGTAAGTAAGAAATTACGTTTAGACCATTGTATTCATAGTTATATCATAAAAAAAAAAACAGTGTTTCCCCCCTTAGCTTTGAAGCCACCCGTTGGCGTTTAATTAAGTTCGTTAGCAATTTTATCTTTCATAAAAAATGTTAAATGTTTATGACTTTGCATCATCTCAGTACATGTAAATAATTGTTCCCACGATGTAGTTTTATTACTTTAAAACGCACAGACCACAGATTCAGAAAATGGTGCATATAGTGATTTTTGTATACAACAAACCTACGAATTGTAGATATTTTCTATTTATATCTGTACTAAGAAAGTTTTAATGCTAATAAAGTGCTTTCTGTGTGAATTGAACGGTTGAAAACATTTTACGCGTACGATGATAACCTCCTCAAAGGTTTCGAATGTAAGTTCCTGAGAAAATCGTTGAATAATAAGTTTGTGGTTTTATGATGGTGTTGCTAGCTGTGGTGGTTAACTGGTCAGTGGTGATCAGTATGATAGTCATGCGATTAGTCCTTCGAACATTCAGCCTTAGCTGTGGGATACTTCTATAGCAAGTTTATGATTTTTTCTCTTGATGGCGCCACCACATTCTACCTGTAATTTAAGAATAAAAAATCCTTCATAAACATGGCTATAAAACTGCTATAAACCTTTTCCGCAAACGTCCTACGAAGATCAGCTAGTGCATACTAAAATTTACGGCATAAACACAGCCAAATGGACATTCGATAACTTCTTCGCATGGAACTCCTTTCGGCTTTACTATAAAACGCCTCTCTAAATCAGTTTTATTGCTCTGAACGGACACGACCGCATTTTAACATTTTAAATCTCAACGGCGAATGTAAAAAAAAAAAACACTTTCGACGGCTTCATCTCAATTTACCAAATTTATAATTAAATGAGATGCATATACGCACAATCTTTATATTCAAATCTGATGCAATTTGGACATTTAACAATAGGTGTCTTTACAATAATTGTATTTTAAAAATGCACAATCACACTTCTCTGTACAACTATGAGGTTAAACCGACTCGATTGATTTACATTCATACTAAATAAAGGGTGTCCCAAAATTCACGCAAAATGTAATTTTGAGAGAAAATACAGATTGTTAATTAGAAAGCTTAAATTTTTTACTGATTCATAGAATAATACAGGTTGGGGTTATCTATGGCAGGGATTCCCAATATTTTTCATACTGCGACTATAGAGAGGTTGAAATATTTTCCCGACGCCCTTCTAAATGCACAGTTATGTGAATAGAAACTGATCTTACTGAAGATTCACTAAATTGTTTTTCAAGAAGGACGGGTCTACCTTCCGGTAACTTTGCTTGTTAATATACCCGCATTCATCTAAAAATGCGCTCGTCTTTAAAGATTATTTTTCGGCCAAAATTGGGGTCCTCCTCCAAACGCTCCGAAGCCAAGTCAGCGAACAAAAGGCTTTGTCTTCATTAACTTTGAGCTCCTGGATTATTTGGATCTTGTACCGGCGTAAGCCCAAGTCCCGATGCAAAATTCGCCAAGTTGGGATCTGCAAAATGCCGATATCTTGTGCACAGCGAGGAATTGACTGCCTCTGGTTCTCCTGTACACTCTAAAGGACCGCGGCAATGGTCCTGACGAATCTGGTTGGCAAAGAGTATAATTTAGTGCCAGGCAATTATACCAGTTCTTAGAACTAATTGTAGAAAACTATTCAACAATGCCAAAAGTACGAGAAACGCGTTAGACTGGGACTTGTACAAGGCATCACTAAATATATATAAAAAAGAACTGAGAAAAGCCAAACGCAATTCTTGGAGACTCTTCTGTGACAAAATTGAAGAAGCCTCTGAGGCTACAACAGTCCATCGGAACCAATAACCATCCCTTCTAATATAATTACAAAAAGTAAACTAAACTGGGCAATCCATAGCTTCAAACCATATAAATCCGCGGGACCTGACGGCATAATACATACCTGCTGAATTGCAGAAATCATCGGATATAATCTTGCCGATGCTTCAGACAATCTTCAAAAGTTGTCTCGATCTAGTTTATATCCCAAAGATACTTAAGTACTCTTAAAGAACTCCTACAAAATGCTTTAAATAAGCTAGCCAGTTGGGCGAATCGTTGTGGCTTAGGTATGAACTATCTCAATCTCAATCTCAAGCTCTCCTTCCGTCTACCAAATTACTGTAGCGTGTTCCAGGCGGAGATTATGGCGATTAAAGAAGTCTTATCTTGGCTCAAGAAAAACGTCATATCTGTTAAGGATATCTACATATTTTCGGACAGCCAAGCAGCCATCAAATCCTTGGACTCGATCCCTATAACTTCTCTAGTAGCCCTCGACTGCCGATCGTCTCTTAAGGAGATGGCCGAACAGTTTAACATTCACCTAATCTGGGTGCCGGGGCATAGAGACATTCCAGGGAATTGTAAGGCCGATGAACTCGCTAGAATAGGAACAACTCAGCCCATTCTGTCGGATAAAGGCACCCTAGGGATACCAATCGCTACTCGTAAACAAAAATTGAAGCTGAATGCTATCGAGAGTACAAATCTTAGGTGGACAAGTTTAACCACTTGTCAAGCGACAAAACAAATTTGGCCTAAACTGGATTTGAAACGCTCTAAGAAATTGATCTCTCTCAACAGATTGCATATCGGCACTACAATAGGTGTCATTACTGGACACTGCCTGATAGGCAAACATTGCGCAAGGCTGGGCCTTTTCTCAAACGACTTTTGTAGAAGCTGCATGGATGAGGAAGAAGAGGAAACTATCCCTCACCTTCTTTGTTCCTGCCCAGCTCTCTCCCGCAGAAGGAAGCTTCACTTAGGAGCCTTCCATTACAACGACTTGGGCGATCTGACAAGCGTAGACATCAGAAGCCTCTTACGCTTTATAAAGAGCTCAAAATGGTTCAACTAGTAGGGAGATCTTAGATCCTTATCCGTGGCATCACAATGGACCTATACTGGTCTAAGTGTGTTGGCGTTTTTAGCTGACGGCCACTTTCAACCAACCAACCAACCATGTCCATTTCGCAAAAAAGTGGTTAAATTTAATTAATAAACCTCCCAATTTCCTCTTTTAACGCGTTGGTGGTCTTGGGCTTGTTTGCATAGACCCTTGACTTCAAAAATCCCCAAAGAAAAAATTAAATCGCAAGATCTGGATGGCCAAAATTGATCGCAAAAACGGCCGATTACACGATTAGGAAATGACTCATGCAGTAATTGAATTGTTTCTCTGGCTGTATGGCATGTGGCACCGTTTTGTTGAAATCACATAATGTTGGCATCACTGTACTATTAAATGGAGCAAAATTCAAATTTTGCATAAATTATGGGACACCCTTTACAATGCCTATATCTATCAACAAATAGTATATAATGCAATGCATTGGCATTCTATACATGGACTGCTATAGTGAAATGTCAATTTCATACAAACCTGCGAGGAAAAATGAAGCAAACATAAGCACTAGCCCTTTTGGTTCAGTGCGGCGAAAGTAAGAAAGAGGTTTCAACCTCCGCTCGCCATTGCTATATTTTACAGATAACATAGTGCCATCCACTGTAGAAACATTGCAACTGCGCAAAAATAACGACTTATTGAAATTATTTCGAACGTTCTATAACAGATGGCACACTCAGCACTCAAACAAAATCGCACGAATTGCTCGATGACAATTGAGTGTTTTCGTTTCTCTCCGCCGGCCGTGTACCAAAAGAGCTAGTGCTTATGTTTGCTCATATTGGCTGATAGCAGTCCATGTATAGTATGTCAATGATGCAATGCTTACCCTTGACGGAAACTTTAAACATATCTCATTCCGTACCTACATAATATAATGAAGAAAGAGGACCAAAAGGTGGCAGAATATCAATTAAATAGTAGGTACAATTTGAGGATTATATTTGACACTAGCTGTACCCACCCGGCTTTTCCCGTGTAAAGAAATTGTTTTGCTTAGATCTTAGATAATAATGTTCTTTCGTAAGATTGTCTGTAAAGTTGAGCTCAAACAGTTCAGCGGTTTTTGAGATATAAGATTTTGAATGTTATTTTTTGAATAGGCGGTGCCACACCCCTTTGTCCAATTCTCGCCAATCTTCAAAGCAAAACTCCTGGGCCAATACCTAAGATTGTCTGTAAGTTTCAACTCAATCGATTCGGCGGTTTTCGAGATATAAGATTTTTTTTGTATTGGCGGTGCCATGCCCGGCCATTTGCCCAATTTTGACCAAATAAAGGCTATAGGCCCATTATGAAGGCCTACCTTTTCCAAAAAGACCATACCAATCGGGTTAGAAGTCCTAACGTGATAGTGGAATAAAGAAACAATCTACAATTTTATTTATGTGTATAGATAACCCCGAATCGGACAAAAAGAGTATGAAAATCGGTGTTATGGTAATTGCTACCTTAAGCAGAATCAGCAAAAATTGACTCGGACGAAAATTCTTGAGGTTTAGAGTTTAGACATGTAAGCGAACGTTTAGTTCGCGTTTAGTTCGCTTAAGTCGCCAGCAAGGGATTAGTAGATATAATTTATTGCTGACAGCTGACCATGTAGCGACCTGAACCATGTATTGACTCATCTGCAAAATTTGGTCGGAAGTAAAGGTGCTAGTAGCACGCTACATATATATGTGGCTCTGACGTAATTTCGACGTCAGCGTGTCGAGCCAATGGCTACATACCGTATACTAACCCTCTTTGTGCCACGCACATAAGGTACTCATACGTATGAGGCACGATATGAGGCACTCGTGTGTGGCTTTTCGGCATTTCGTGTACTACCCTAGCACACACGATTTGCGTCAGTACGCTACATAATGTCGAGTGGTTACCTACACGGTTCGCGTGTATTTTTAAATGTAATTTCCGCATATCAGTTTGTGTCAGTGTGTTTTGTACGAGCAGCATGGTATTTGGTTTTTTGTGAAGCATAAAAGTAGCGAACGCGACGGGATAACTTAAATACACCCAAAGCAATAAAACAATTAGTATCTACACTTCTAGTGCAAGACTGCACACAGGGCAATAAAACTGCGGATAGCATCATCATAAACGAATAACCAACAGCCAACCGATATGTGCGCGCTGTGCTACATTTCGTGTACTAGCACAAACGACAAACGAAATGTGTGCTATATGTGGAGACTAACTGGTGACGTCAGAGCCACATATATATGTGGCGTGCTTCATATCGTGTACTAGCACCTTAAGTACATAAATGCCCCATAAATGGAATCTCAACATCGTTTGAACAGTTCTGAAGGAAGGAGATCGTTTGATCTACGTTAACTACAGAAGCATAAGTCTCTTTATTGTTATATATACTATTCTGTCCGCAATAGGCTGTGAACTCCTGACGCCGATCGTCACCAATCTGATTGATTTTTATCAATGCGATTTCAAGTCGGGAAAGTCAACCAACGATCATACTCTTCCGTTTGTTCAGGTTGATGACGCTGATGAACAATTTTATGTCAGAAAAATGCTTAGACAGACCGACGCGCTGTTGTATGATTTATTTAACATCATAGCTACTTGATCAAATTGTACCAAACTCACAAGCCGACTCCGGAGCCGGAGGTACCTACAATCTTCAAAAAAAAATCTGTAGAATTTACCGCCTGCGTCGATGATATTGATATAATCAGAAGAGCTCGGTGAATTGTTTTGTTAGTAGGTATTGAGTCAAAAACGGTGAAGATGGGACTAGCCGTGAATTAAAGCAAAACAGAATATGAATATTTTTATTGTTCAGAATGTATAGAACAATTATTATAAGTAATGGAAGACTTCGTCTACATTTCCAAAGGCTCTGCGGTTAACATCAGCGCTGATATCAAGTGAACAATAATATTGAATGTCATTTTGGCCATTCACAGATTTTAGAGAAATACGTATAGGGAACGTTCTCTCTTCCGGCTATCCATCTGGACTTTCAAAGACAATTCTTTTGCTATTTTTGAGGAGCGACGAATGAACCCACGAAGAAAACAAGTAAACGTGTTATTATCGGCCTGGCCGATGCTTTGATACCCTCCACTGTATGTACTGTATAGGTACACGCATGTGTCTTATATAGGTTTTGTATGGGAGGTACGAGAACTACTTGACCCATTTTCAATACCAACCTGACGACGGTAGAAATAAGTCCTCTCACAAAATTTCATTCACCTAGGTCAATTCGTTTGGACGCTATCGTGCTTTCAACAGACAGACAGACGGACATGGCTAAATCGATTCAGAATGTGATCCTGATTCAGAATATATATACTTTATAGGGTCTCAGGTGAATCCTTCTCGGCGTTACAAATGTAATGACAAAGTGAATATACCTTCCTGTGGAGAGTATAAAAATCTATACACACAGATAGATCAAAGACGGACGGTGCCGGTACATTATTAAATATAAACTGTTCAATTAAGGTGCTAGTACGCGGTATGTAGCAATCCATACGTAGGTAGCACTGACGCCATTTTTATGTCAGCGAATGGTCCCAATGGGTACATGCCGTGTACAAGCTCTCTTTGTGCACTCTTTGTTGACGTCAGAGCTACATACGTATGTGGCTTGCTACATGCCGTGTACCACAAACCAGTAAGAATAGACCGCCGACTTCCCGTACACCTACCCGATTGCCCCCGGAAAAAATTACCCTGTCTGTGAATACGTGTAAATGTCAAAATTAATGGCTGCAATGATTTTCCATGCTATACCATGGGCCTTGGATTTTTCAAGTATGTTTGCGTTAATGGCGCTCCTTTGATTTTGTACAGCACCAATACATAAAAAATCCTGGGCCCGCCGACAGCTTGTAGGCAAAGTCCGTTATGTGGGAGGAGTCGACGGTCTATTCTTACTGGTTTGTGCCGTGTACTAGCACCTTTAGGCTTTCTGATGACAGCAGTGTCTTCCAATCGGAAGTTCTGGTAATCGAATCTCTGTCGGGTCCTACGGACACAGGGAAAAAAAACCGTCAATGAGATAGCTGACTAACCGGCTAGAAATGCTGCATGCAATAGATCATGTTCGGGGACCTTAGGCGATCAAATCACTACTCTGTAATCTCAGAGAACGTATAAATGCCAAAAACAGGTGGAAGGAATTAACGATATAGTGAAGTATCGCGAAAGCTTTGCCCACCCCATAACAGAAGCCAGACCAAAAAACTTTAGCAGTTTAAAGCTCATCACTGTCCAAGTTGGTACGACTCTAATAGTTCATAACTTCCTAAAAAACTATGCAATGAAATTAAGTCTCAAGGTTGACGCTGTATGTAAAGGCTGCGGAAACGAGCAGATCCACGAAGAAAAACCCTATACTTCTCTGATGTCTGATATACAAAAACTTTATGTCTCAGTGTATAATCTATACAAGGTTTTGAGAATATCGGGACGGCTGAACAGCGTTGGGTAACCATGAGAAGGAGGGACATGAAGCGAAATGAACGCCAATACCAAAAGCTAATCTCCATACAAGGGTCCACAAAAACCTAAGTGTGGTAGAGTTCCCCCTGTTCTATACTTACCCGAAAACCTAACCTACCCTTATTTGCAAAGGGGCAGTATCACTCTAGTTAGTCAATCGCCGTCCAGTTATTTCGAATTCCCATCAGGTCACTTTAATGATACGAGAGAGCCATTAGTTCCTTCTTCTTCTTCAAATTTGCCAACTTTTATTGCGATTTGATCGCAAGTGGCTTCCAATGCCGTCCGAATATATTCCACCCTACTAAAAACGATAGATCTGTCATCCTCAAGGCCTTGAACATAATAATACTTACTTAAAGTCCATAATAGCTCTATGTTTAAGAATGTATGCCTTAAAAGTTTTTAATATAACCTACAAATTTTCAGATTTGAATTCCGAATATCTCGACTTTGGACGAGGCTCACATATGAGCTCCTCATCTCGGACAAAAAGAATGCGCACGTCATTTAAACATCATCAACTGCGAACAATGAAATCCTACTTTGCTATTAATCACAATCCTGATGCTAAAGATCTCAAGCAACTGTCACAAAAAACTGGCCTGCCGAAAAGAGTGCTTCAGGTAAACAATAAATTTAAATACATTAAAATATTATATTACGGTATTTTTCTTTTGTTTATTATTCCCAAATAGGTTTGGTTCCAAAATGCAAGGGCAAAATGGCGTCGTATGATGATGAAGCAAGACGGATCTACCATGAATGACAAGGGGGATGGGCCTTTAGACTTAGACAGCTTCTCTGCTCATAGTCCGCCTTTCATTTTAGGCGGTCCATCAAGTCCACACAATTTGGATTAAGAATACAAGACAACAATTTTTACCTCAGCATTATTTTCGATACGAATATGCAAATTCTATCATAGATATGATTAGTTTATCAATAGCATGAGTAAAACATCAAATCAAGACTTATAAATTTACCAAGATAAGAACATTTTAAAAATGAAAGCAGTAATGTGCAATTATTACTACAAACATATGATAGTGGCTTGTGAGCCATACTGTAAATTATTATTTGTACAGATCCTATCTGAAATATAAGTAAAGTATCTATGGCGAGACCTCGTATATCTGAATAAATTTTAGAAAAAATACATCAAAGAAGGTAACTAATTTAATTATGTTCAGTTAGTAGCGATAAAACTCTGCCTAATAACAAACACAACTAAGTTAAGACTTTATTGAATAATTTTATTTGTTAACGAAAATTTGTTTTCCTAATTTGTAGTTAAATGTTACCAGTGCTTTTTGTAAATATAGTTTAAATTATTCATTTTATTTCTAGTCGATTATTATTTTATACAATTTTGTTCACAAGGGAAAATTTAAAAAATATGTATCAGGTCTTGGGAGTGACAAGATGTTTTGGTTTCCATAAATCTATAGGAATATAATACCCTTTATACTCGTACACATTTCGAAAAAAGTGTGAAACCATTAGATATTATTTAATAAAGAACACGGCTTATGCACACAATATCCATACATATAAAAAAAAATAAAAATGTATGGTGCATAGCATAATATAAATATTATAACCCTAGGGCCTAGGCATATGTATTCACATTCACTCTTTTGTGCTAGTTTTATCTTTGGGATCTACCCACAATTCCATGCTTTCCTAATGCTTGTCAGACAGACCTTTCCTATTATAGTAAAATTTAAAAATACAAAATTTTAACTAGCAAAATACATAAATAGGTAATTTTCTATTTTCTTGAATGACAATAATTACCGCTCCAACAGCATTTTTTGAGAAATAATATTAGTTCCCCAACAAAATTATGCAATAGCCAAGATCACGATCATATCGAGTACCTACACTCTAATTGCCGATGGGAAGTATTCCCTTAGAAAGCAATCAAAGTATAATAGTTTGACCTAAAGAAACAATTTTGTAGTGCTGGACTACTGTGCGAGGGGTATCAGGTTCGATTCTTTGAAAAAACACAAGGTCTGAAAAACATCCGAGAGTATAACTGTCCTGGCTTCTCGATCGGACTCGGCATAAAATTGTACGTTGCAATCCTCCCAAAAAACATACACACACGAATGGTTGTGAGAAGCTAAGCCTAGTGCTGTCCATATAGACCTGTTGCGTCAGCTATTATTATACGGACTTTATACGCTTGCATACAATACCTGATTAATGAGCTATCCTATTCAAACTAATGCCATTATGGAAATGACACCTCTTATATACATCTTGTCGACTATAATCAGCAAAGTGGTATAACTTTGAATGACATTCTGAAGCTAAAACCAGAAAAAATAGTCGGACACTGCCGTCATTTTCGAAAAGAACATTCCCATAGTCCATAAACCTTATGCCCAAACACACGTGCAGAATTCAATGTGCTGCAAGATTAAAATACACACATGTTCTTATGTGGTGATACAAATGTAAATTCTGCACCCACCGCAGCGCTGCAACATGTCTCTATTTCTAAATCCACTGCATAGCAACGCAGTGAATTCAATTAAATAGACTTGGCAGCATCGAATTTTTAGATTCAGCTACGGTACATATGAGGAAAAGAGAGACGGGAATTAATTGTTGTCTGTGATGCACTCTCGTATTTTTCCCCGCATTGGCAGCAACCGATGCAAATTGAATTCTGCATATCTGTTTCATCTGCAGTGCTGCTTGCAGTGAAGCGTTCAGAATGTGCATTAAGCAATACCTAAAATGAAGGCAGTTCAATACAATTTCTTGGTAAGTCCTTCTGTAATGGAAAACAGTGAAGATTTTAACAGTTGAGGCTAATTATAGGCTAGGGTATAAAATTTGATTCATAAAAAAACGCTGACCATTGCATGAAATTTGTGTTATGAAATTTTTCATTCAAAATCTAGAGAAGTTCAGAACTCCTCCTTTTAATAAAATCCATTTGAGGACTTTTGCAACAGTAAATATCAAAGTTATTTTAGGCAGAGTCAAACTCTTTAATAGATACATTTTCACTCTTAATTTTAATTTTTTTTTTTTGGTTTTCGGATCACACAGCACTCAATAATTATTTAAAAATGTAAGTTTCTGGCCAATTTTCCGAAACATTTAAAATTGAACTTAGCGGCAAAGAAATATAGAAACAACACTGTTAGATTGGATAAAAAGGTCTTCTCCTTCTTTGGTCGAAAACGTCATTAGTCTCCGATTTGGCAGATTCATGTTCATCGAATATAAAATTTCTGGGCAAGTTCAAAAGCTACTTCAGACAATTTAAAGTATGTAATGAAAAAGTAAGCCAGAAGAAGGTAAACATGCTACAATCAACCTGACGGTAATTTAATTCATAGAACATCAAATTGTAAACTCCCAAAAAAGACCAACCCATGCAAAAACATATCCATAATATTTGAATCTAAATTAAGGAAATTATATGTAATTAGGATGAGCAGAAAGCATATAAATTAATTTATATTTATCACTTTGCAAGTGCATTCAAAGTTCCTTTAAAATAACGATTTTACATTAAATTATGATCAGATAGCCGGGGTTATACTTTAGAATCCTGAGATCTCTTTTATTATTATCAGATGTAGAATGCAAAAAAAAATATGTTCAGGAACCGCATTTACATACAATTGTGTAATACACATTTGAAAACTCGGATGTAAACATTAATTTATAAGATTTAAATGAATTCATTATTTTAGTTTTATTTTATCGAAATAACTTTCGTAATATTCTGTAGGTATCAGAGGATAGATATAAATACATCTATCTAAGCTTTAGATAAACCTATTTCAAATGGTCCCAGTAATATAACTATTGTGAATAAATATACTAAAATGAACTGTGTGAGACGTATCCAGATGTTAACTTTAAATAAAAAATTAAAGTATTTACAAGTATGTATTATATATAATTAAAAGGCGTTGTTTTAAGTTGTGTATTTTTAGGCTAATAAATTATTTACGGTAGCTGTAAAACGTTTGTACTTATGGATTATTTATAATCGTTTTAGAAATAAAAATTACAATCTCAAATTGTTTAATTTCGCAATATCAACATGCACTTATGAGTAAGCACATAAGATACAGTACAGTCTGGACTGGGCTGGGGTGGATCCCTGCCATAACTAACCGGCAACCGGCCCCTCTAGGTAGCTTGATATCCATTTACACACACAAAGTTGGTTGTGCGCCCCACTTGTCGTGTCTCTTAAATGTGGCGTTTTAAGCCTTTTGATAAGGGCAGCCATAATAATCGATACAAATTGTACCAAAAATCTCTGGTGGGTCTATATGTGACTTGATTTACAAGATCAAATTTTTCTTTTGTTGATATGGAAAGAACTTCTAATAAACATACTTTACTCCGATCCAAAGCCAGTGCAATTTCAAGTGAAGCCAATCCTCCATCAGGTGAACTTAGGCCCTTATTGGGATTGTCGATCAGCGATCGTCACGACAATATTGTCGATTGCGTCGATTGATTTAAGCTATTCGTACGCACAAAGTTTTTTCACTTCCACATCGATCAGACATTTGTAATCGACTACAAGCGACTGTTAAATCGACAAATATCAAACGCAATCGACAATCACAGTTGTCGATCGATCGACAGTTGTCGCCTTAATAACTTTCTGAATAAAGGAGACAACCTATTTAATATTTAATTTTAAGATCTTATTGTTGAAATACGACAATTTTGGCTCAAGTACCAGCAACTCGAAAGAAAAGATAAAATAACCGCATATCTCGACTTGGTCGCTTCTTTTGTAACATTATAGCTTCCGCCAGAATGAACATAATACTCTAAGAGCACGACCATCACCTGCAAGAACATGGGCTTTCAATATTTCAACATATTACTCACTAAAGCCATACGACCATTGGTTTATAGCATTAGCCTTACCCCCATCCTTCAAGCTTCAACTCATTTACTTTATTTCGGTTATATCTGGCACCCAAAATTTGCTGTGGATTCTGGCTCTATATCTCTATGGTTCTATATCTCGGTTATAAGACCTTTACTCACCTATGGGATAATTGTCTGCAGTGTTCCCAGATGAAAATGTTGAAAATCTTGTTTTCCAAAATAAAATATCTTTTTTTCAAGATTTTTCCAAAATATAGAAAAAACTAACTAAAATGAAAAAAAATTGTTTAGGTAAGTACAAGTGTCAAAAGGCACTCCGTTTACAAATTTCGGAAGAACTGTTTACATGTTAAGTTTTTAACGTTTTATTTAATTTTATTAAATTTTCCCTTGACATAAGACTTTGTTATGGCAGTTTTCCAAAAACATATAATAGGAAACATCAAATTGAATATCCTTAAAAATAGTCAAAGCAAGAAATTTTGTGAGATGACATTTTTTACCGTCATCGTGTCGTTGGTATTGAAAATGGACTATGTCGGTCGAGTAGTTTTGGTACCTCCCACTCCCATATACATATTTTTCAATAATTAATAAAACGTAGTACTTATATGCGCAAATGTCTAGGGACGTGTCACTAATGACAAATAATGCTACTATGAAAGAATATGTATTTTGCTTTACAAATTACAACATGCTGCAATCAGCAAAATTTTTCACTCGACCGATATTGAGTTCCTTTGATGTAAGACCTCTAATTTCATTGAAAGTAAAATAATTGTGAGCGATAATATTGCGTGTTTCCTATTGCCATGCCAGTTGCTTATTGATTATTGCCCCAGTATGAGAGCCGGCTAAGGTATCAATATTTGTGCACTTAGGTCTTTTTACCAACGGAGGTGCACATGGTGCATATTTTTAACAATCTCAATTGCCTTGGTCCTGCTATACAAGTGAATTCTTCTACAATTTTTGTGTATACCTTTAAGTCTGCAATTAGATGATACAATAAGCCACATAGCTATTTAGGATCATTCTTATTCGTAACTTCCTTGAGCCAATTTATCATATGCCATAAATAGTTTCCAGTGCATAACAGAATTCGTGCATGAGTTTTTTTTTCACTGACAATAATAAGGAATAGAAAACCACTTTCTTTCATAGAAAATGCTATTTTAAATTGTTAGACATAGAAATTATAGTTGAATATAAAAAATCTTGAAATTTGATGAATTTAAGGTAAAAAGTCTTGCACATATTTTGAAACTTAAAAATCTTGAAAAAAAAGATATATCTTGTAATCTGGCATCGCTGATTGTCTGTTGGACAGCCTTGAAAAAAGCCATAAACCGCGACTATCTAAGCAAAGTCCAATCCACAGCCTGCGCGCTAAAGAGGCTATGACTACTCTTATAATGTAATGTCAATGTGATTTACACAGCGCGGGCATTAAGGAAATTGGGATATTCAGTAAGTGCAATATGGTTTCAAGTTTTGGACGAATGAACGCCTTATATATTGTAGCCAGATCAGAAGGCGTAAAATATTTCTTGCACCGTTTGAGGAAACCTAGACATTTCGCTGTATTCTTGGCGACTTCGTTTACATGGTCATTCCAACGAAGGTTGTCATGAACGCACATACCGAGAATGGAAAGTCTTTCGGTTTCGGTGATGCAAGTGCCATCCATGAATAATGGCTGTAAATTCGGGTTTCGCTTCAGAGACAGCAGAGAGCATTGTGTTTTTGAAGCATTAAATGCTGTCATATGCGGCTTTAAAATCGATAAACAAATAGTGACTTCTTTGGAACTTTGGACTTCTTGGGTTTTCTCCAGGATCTGCCGTAGTGTGAATATTTGGTCGGTTGTGGACTTACCGGGCCTAAAACCGCACTGATGGGTCCAATCAGTTCGTTGACAAATGGTTTCAGGCGTTCACACAGTACGGCAGACAGAATTTTGTAAGCGATGTTAAGGAGACTGCTGCCTCTATAGTTGGCGCAGTTTAGAGGGTCTCCTTTCTTATGGATCGGGCAAACAATGCTGAGGCTCCATTCATCAGGCATACTTTCCTCTGACCAGATTTTAGAAACGAGTTGGTGTATGCTCTCTACCAAGTCATCCCCTGCTGTCTTAAAAAGCTCGGCCGATAAACCGTCCGGTCCTGCAGCTTTGTTGGACTTCAGCTTGGATATTGCTATCCTTACCTCATTTTGGTCAGGTGGACGAAAGTCTTGGCTTTCATCGCCCAGGTTGAATGATTCATTCTGCCCGACAGCGGAGTTTGTATCGTCTTCGCCGTTTAGCAGTCTGCAGAAATGTTTTTTTCATATCCTCAGCACTGACTGCGACTCTACTACAAGGTTTCCTTGTTCGTCTCTACATTCCCAAATGCGCGGCGGATCGCTTTTAATGGCGGATTGGTATTTTGGTACTTTCAAAAGCGATTCGGTTCATTCAAAAGCGATAACTATTTAGGTGAGGGATTGCTGGCGGATTGTTTGCGGATAAAAAATAAACTAAATTCCTATGACGGGAAAAAGCTGTCAAACTTTTGAGAAAACAAATGGAAAACTAGATGTCTAATTCTCGATTAATTATCCTCGATTGAGACAAATTAGGTGCTGCCACAGCTCGATTGTATCGACTGAACTCGGTTGTATCAAGTTACGTGCTAGACCCCCTGATGTTGGCGAATTTAGCCTTGATGCGGATAGCTGTAAGGCTTTCCTTAACGTGTCGAAAGCTCAAGACTTCTTGCCTAAGTCTGCCGCTTATAACGAATCCGCATCCGAATAGACGCTGCTTCTTTTCTCTGTAGCAATCACCGTAGTAGATGTATTGTTGTTGCGACTATTTCGACATCAACAATAGATAAGATAGGAGATACCGATGCACATTGATTTTAAATGTCTGTAAAATGTAACAAGGGGGAAAAACACAGTTTGGTAAAGCATTCCACATTCGTGCTGTGCGGCTTATGTACGAATCTCTATTTCATAGTACGACCGAAAATAGGCTGAATGGTAAACGATGAGCATTCCTAGTGTGGCAAGTATTGCGGTTGAATTGCTAAAGGGGTGGAATGCATCTGGCAATTGCGTTTGAGCACTGTTTGTTAAAAAAGTGGTAAAACAGCGAGAGACACGTAACATTTCTGCGATGTTCAAGCGAATTAATAGAATTTGCGATATTCATGTCTCCGATAAGCTTTAACGCATGATTTTGGATCCTATACAGGGGGTTCTACAATCAAAATGTTCGAATTCGGAAGATACGTACTCTGTAACTCTATAGCCAGCGCTCATATTCGAAAATCGGACGTACCTCAAATTGTCTATTTTTTTTGGTACTACCTAATCCTAAAGTAAATGCCAAACCCATTCGAATTCGCAAATTCGTTCTAATGCAAATGTGTTTGCGAACAGGCTGTGTAGATTGCAGAAATCTAAAAATGTGAGTAAAAAATGTGTTCATAACTTATTAAATATTATTGAAGAGTATTAAAATATACTTTATGAATAGGGAATCATCTAAATGTGCAAACACAAAGACATCTCAATTTGAGATGCTTGTTCAATACATGACAATGCATCCCGACTTATCTAAAGGATTTAACCGAATTAGCCTTGGCTCAATTTGATCATTGCAATCCTCATTTTCTTCGGAAAAAAATCAAATTGCGACACTGTCCATGTTGATTTAGCATCTATTCACGAATCACAACAAATGATTATTTCGTTTTATTCAAAAGTCTGTCAAACACAATGCGAAACTCGTTCGAAAGTCGGAAATTGTTTGGGAGAAAGTTGGCATTACTTACATTCGATTCTAATTTCATACATAGTTCCGTTTGAAAGTAGAATCGAAACCAACTTTCGAATAGAATCGAAAGTAGAATCGAATTACATAGTTGGCCCCCAGTATTTACAATGCGCACCAGACCAGATATGAGAATACTCAAGTTTTGGACGAATGAACGCCTTATATACTGTAGCCAGATCAGAAGGGATAAAATATTTCTTTCACCGTTTGAGAAAACCTGGACAATTCGCAGAATTCTTGTCGACTTCGTGTATATGCTCGCTCCAACGAAGGTTGTCATGGGCATAAATACAAAGAATGGAAAGCCTTTCGGTTTCGGTGATGCAAGTGTCATATTAATCGGCCCTAGCGAGGTATCCGTCGGAACGGAAAATTCTCCGATTTCATACGAATCGGAGGATTTTTGCTTCGAGGTATACTTCGGAACAGCTTTTCGGAACTTCTTTCCGACAATTATGCAACGCACACTGGCGTTTTGCGTTTCAGTGCGATCAAGTGCGTTTTTACTGATATTTTTGACAGTTTCATACAAATTTCCTTCCGATGTGCTCCGACAGGAATTTGTTGCGGAATTTGTTTACGATTTGCAGTAGTGGTGTGCAATTAGATTACTTTTGAGTAACGAATGAGTACTGATTACTTCAAACTCAGTATTCGGTATTTGGTATTCGATACTTAGTACTTAGTCTTGCAGTCAAATTGTATAGATACATGTAAAACTATATACTTTTACAAATATCACACTCAAATTCACCTTCTCCTTCCACCGTAAAATACCGCTATTTCTTTTCCTTTTATACACATACGTACCTATTAACGATTGTTAAACGTATTAATTAATAATGGTTGTTTGTACCTATACATATTCACAAATGAAATGTACTCCAAATTAATTGTACTCCAATCTAAATAAGTAAAATCAGTAATCATCATCGATCGGATGAAAAATACAAATTTTCCCATATCAACTTTGACCCCCCCCCCCCTTTTACACCTTTAAGGGTTGAATTTCCAAAATCGGAGAAATTAGGTTTCTTTATTTTTCATAGGGAGTACACAAACCGATTTTGAAGTCAATCGGATGAAAAATAAAAATGTTCCCATACAAACTTTGACCCCCCCTTTTATCCCTTTAGGGATGGAATTTCGAAATATCCTTCCTTATTCCTTGTATACATCATAAAGGGAACCTCCGTGCAAAATTCAAGCTTTCTAGAGCAAACGGTTTGGGCTGGGCGTTGATGATAAGTCAGTGGTAAACTTAATTTTTTACTTGAATTCTGAATGTTCATATAAAAAACACAACGAATCCTGGTATTCGATTCTCAGTATTCAATAGTCTGATTACTGATTAGGTACCTACTTTGATTACTTTGATTACTTGCCTACTGATTCGATTCCTGACGCAAAGAATACGGCGATAAAATATGTGTGGAGAAAAGTAATCAAATTGGAACTGTATGAGTATCATGTACATTTGTATGAGAATGGAAGTTCATGTGACTGCGAGAGGCGAGACGTACATAATAAACGTCTGTCACCCATGCCATCATAAGATTTCTTGGACGTTTTTTAATCCATTGACAACGTAGCCATCCTTTGATGGAATTTGTTACTTTATGGCTTGATAGAAAGAAGACGAACCATATTTTGGGATATATACTATATTTATTTCGAAATGTCACCAGAAAACCCTAAAATATTAAATATTTGAGTGATTTTTTTTTGCTTGGAAAAAGTAAGATTTTAGGGCTTTCTGGTGACATTTCGAAATAAATATAGTATATATCCCAAAATATGATTAGTCTTCTTTCTATTAAGCCATAAAGTAACAAATTCCATCAAAGGATGGCTACGTTGTCAATGCATTAAAAAACGTCCAAGAAATCTTCAATTCAAACGATTTTTTTGTCGTGTTTGCCATGTCGTGTAGACGTGTACTCGTAGTTTTAGTAGTGATCAAATGAGTATCAGTATCGAATACTTATTTTGAGTAGTATTCGGTATCGGTACTCATTTCAAGTATCGAATACTAAATACCGAATAATTACTTTTTGCACATTACTAATTTGCAGTGAAGTGTTGGTAAATGAAAGCAATAAAGAAAAAAAACTTTTAGCAAAGTAATTGGTTGTATTTGTTGCTTCAATTTGTGTTTCCAGAGCAAAAAGAAGCATTAAATAGGAAAACCTCGATGTACCACGAAACGACATCATGTCAAATCAATGCGTCGTCGCATTTTAATTATTCTTTCCGAAGACGGATACCTCGAATGGAAATTGATTCTCCGACGGAGTATACGTTGCGGAGAAAATTCCGTTCCGACGGATACCTCGCTAGGGCCGAATATAATGTACCTTTAATTACAAGAAAATGCTGAAATAGCAAAAATAAAATCCATCTACATCTAAAATTGATCTACAATCAAAAGGGGGGAAAAGCTCACTAAATAAATTTAAGCACGAGTAGTAGAGTACTATGTATGTTTAAATTAAAGTACACCAAATAAAAAAATTTAATATACAATTAACAAATTGCATTGCAGTATAGATTTTATTTTCTGATGTTAACAAAACGCATATGTGTAACATATCAACTTTATCGTACAAAATATAAAACGTAACAACATATCAGTAATTAGTGATGTGAGTTAACAGTAAAAAAAATTAATTTAGTCTAGTAGTGAGATTTATTTGTTTGTTTACCTAATTATTAATAGAAAAAAAAATTAATCAAAATGTTGTTTTTGCAAGTTGTTTAATGTCTTTTTAGCTTCATTGCATTTTGGAACAGAACAAGTTTTATTTTACTTATATTGTCATTTCAATGTGCAGTTCGCAATGTTTGTTTGTAATAATAAGCCATATTTTACTGGGGTATTCTTGAGAATAAATGTCCTTGCAAGAGACTAGCAATAAATTAGTTATCTACATACATATTTAAAGAATACACTAAACAATACAATCAGCTATTATTCTCATTGACAAATATTTCAATAACATTTGCAGTGTTAGTTGGAGCATTCTCTGAATTCATTGCCATTTTGTTCTTTCGTTTTAATTCCATTAGTTGTTTCCTCTGAGCTTCGCGCTTTAGAGCAGCTGCGGACATACTTACCGCTGCATTGTTCCCGTTCTGTCGATTAGATCCGCCTTGTACGGAATTCATCTTTTGCTTACAGCCTGTTGATTTAGAAATGCTTAACGCTTTATGCGGTGTGGCCGGCAATATCGCAGACGCTTCCTCTACAATTGGTTTCTAAAATTTACGTTTTACAACTACTATTTATGTACTCGTATAAAAGAAAATGCATACCAACTTCCAATCGTTATTCTTCAGGTCTTCGATTTCTTTAAATATAGCGTCTATATGAACCACTTGTAAATATACCATATCCCAAAAGCCCTGTAAGTCTTGGATTGTTGTCGGAAATGCGTCCTCTGGCGATCGGTTTAAATTATTATGGCATAGGCCTTAAAAATATGGATGGGAGAGTAAGCTTTTACTGTATTCGCTAAATATATCTGACTTGTTTACCTTCAAATTGTTTCATCTTTTGGGAAGCCAGCAGGCGCGCTTTTCCGGAGGCCGATCGTAGAAGCCCTAATACCTCTTCTGATACTTCCTCATTATTCTGAAATGATAACATTATCTACCTTTGAAATAAAAAAAAACGATTGATTGAACTGTACATCTAAAGAGGATGTGTATTTCTCCGCTCGTTGCGCCAACTCTATTAATCGACTCTGTTCTTGTTTTAAAATACCCAGAAAGTAATTTCCGTCGTTTTCTTTACTTTTCGGAATCTTATTTAAAAGCTCATCATTGCATTTTTCAGTAGCCAATATTAAAGATTCGGCAGATGTTTCTGTTGAACTTTTACTTTCGTGTTCACCCCCATTGCTATCGTCTTGCAAGCCAATATTATTGCGGAGTTGAGTACTCTGGGTGTCACTTTCAACACAAGGACTAGCAATATTTGAATGCGTGCTGTTAGAAGTTGTCATGTAGGAACGCTTTGGCGAAATCGAGGGCAGCTGTGCTCTAAATTCCTGACTTAAATGTCTTAAAACTGGAAGATCAATGGTATTGTTAACAGAGTGATCTGTAACATCAACAGCAGTAGTTGTAATGGTTGGAGTATTATTTGAATCATTTGAGTTTTTATTAGATTGGTTTGAATATCTATTTGAAGAGAGCTGTTGATATTTTTTACAGAATTCCGATTGTATGTTTGCAGATCTCTCATGGAGTACTGTGTTATTGGAAATCCTTGATTTTATTTTC
This sequence comes from Cheilosia soror, assembly GCA_949372485.1. NCBI lineage: Eukaryota > Metazoa > Arthropoda > Insecta > Diptera > Syrphidae > Cheilosia > Cheilosia soror. The sequence continues at coordinate 25,290,885 of OX443564.1, forward strand.
TTTGGACTGTAGAAAACTTGAGCAAGAGCACCTGGACCGTACAATCTCTCAACTCTCTGTTGGATAAAACTTTGTTGTGGTGAATACTGGTTATCGACATCGGCCATATTTACTGTATCGTTGCTTCCAACGCTATTATTTAAATATTGGTTGGAGGTCATGGTTATTTTGTAGTTTTTTACTGTTTTGTTTGCGGAAACAATAATTGGCGGTGCCAATGAATTATTTTTCTTACAATGTTGAATACTGTTCGTTGATGGCCTTATAGGAGACACTTCTCGAGATTTGTTTATGTCCTGTCTAACTTTTGAGTCATACGTTGTTAAATTTGAATATCCGTTAACACAGCATGCTAAATTTAAGTAGCTTGGCTTCTTTTCTGGACTGGTGGCCGAATTGTCTGTTGGTGTTACAATAGTATGAATTTGACCAGAAATGGGATCAAGGTAAGTAGTCGTATTCTGTGATAATTTGCAACGTTCTGTAATTTTTGCGGTAAATTCTCGTGTTATATCCTTTGCTGATAAGGGAGTAGCAAAGTTCAAGCTACCACTAGTATCTAAAATTAAATTTAAAAAAAAGAGTTGTTTTAACATAAATACATGTGAAGGATGCGTTTTAGTATTGCATAAATTAAAATACATATGTATTTATATTTTTTTTAACAGATGAAAGATTTGAACGAAAATAATATATAAGCTTGACGCAGGCGTATAATAAACCCCACACAAATTGAATTGTGTCACAACGAGTGTGATTGAGTGTAGCTACGAGTATGATTGCTGCTGTGCAATGTGTATGTATAACAAAATAGCGAATCGAGCGAGAGTTTACCATCAATTAACACAAAAGGGTAGGCGTGGGCGCAGCGGCACCATCGGTAGTGCACTGAACTATTGAGGGTGGGATCCCAGGTTCGATTTTTCTTTCTGCCTAAATCTGAATATAAGAAATACGAACAAAACAAAAAAGAATCATGAAAAAAAAAAAAAATGCGAGCTCCTGCAACGTGATAGAGATGGACTTGCTGATAGGTGATAAAAGACACAATTTTATTACTGGCAAAAGGTGTAAAGGTGCTAGTACACGGTATGTAGCACGCCACATATATATGTGGCTCTGGCGTCAACAAAGAGTGCATAAAGAGAGCTTCTACACGGCATGTACCCATTGAACCATTCAAAATGACGTCAGTGCTACATATATATGAGGAATCATATATTGGACAGATCAATCACTTATGAGGAAGTTTTCAGAGCTGTAAATATATTAAAAGATGGTAAAGCTGCAGGATCGGATGGGATATTATCCGAGTTCTATAAATATAGTGATAAAGAGTTACACAACAACCTTCGTGCGATGTTTGAGAATATACTAAGTACTGGAGTAGTCCCAAATCGCTTTAAAGAAGCCTTAATTTTCCCAATACACAAAAACGGAAGTAAATCGGATCCAGCAAATTATAGAGGAATTTCTTTTTTAAATGCTTCCTACAAGATATTTACAGCAATCCTGCAGGGCCGACTATCTGCATGGATAAAAGATAACAACTTGCTTAAGGAACATCAAGAGGGTTTTAGGCCGGGATATTCTACTATCGACCATGTGTTTGTTTTGAGGAGCATTGTGGAGTCCTACATTGAAAGGGGTAAAAAACTGTATGTGTTCTTTGTAGATTTCAAAGCTGCCTTTGACACAGTAGATCGAAGAGCTTTATTTTATAAACTTTACTGCATGGGCATGTCGATGAAATTCGGAGGCGTCATCCAAAACTTATATGCGGATAACAAAGCGGCGGTTTGGAGTGGCGAAGAGTTATCGGAATGGTTTCAGTCGCGATCCGGAGTAAGAGAGGGATGCTCGCTTAATCCAAGCCTATTTGCGCTATACATCGAGGATATAGTCGATATTCTGCCTAAAGGTGTTGAGTATGCTGGACTGCCTATCAAAGCCCTTCTGTTCGCAGATGATATCGTACTACTGGCGTATTCACCTGAATCTCTACAACTTATGATCAATAGGCTGTATGACTACTGTAGACTGTGGAACTTAATTGTTAATCTAAGCAAGTCAAAAGTTATGATATTCAAGAGAGGGGGCGGCAAGGACTGCAGAAACGAAAAATGGAACTACAATGGCGAAAGTATAGAAGTCGTTAAGGAATACAAGTACCTTTAGACATGGAGAGACATCTTAAGTTTAAACTAGCGAGGTCTAAAATGGCCATCAATGTTGTCTGGAAGAAATGTCTCAGCAATAAATATATCGCTCACAGCAGCAAATATAAAGTTTTTATGGCGGTGGCAGAGTCCATCATATTCTATGCTGCGCAAGTTTGGGGAGCGAGGAAATATGAGACTGTCGAGAAATTATTACGGTACTACATAAAGAGAACATTTAACCTCCCACCCAACACTCCAAACTACATGAGGTTTATCCCCATTGTTTATCAAAACTTTTAAGCAGCATGTGGACTACGTACTCAAGGCTGCCGAAAATAGCGGTACAACAAACAATGCAATCCAGGGCAGGTTGGTACAGGGAGTGGTTGAATCTCGCAGAGGGCCGTGAATCTTGATAATAGTGAAAATCGGAAATCTTAGCTTATCAAACGCATGGATGAAAACGCTCGGTTATTGCATTTAGAGCATGCTTCGGGATCACTGCATAGAATGATCTACAGCTGTTTAAATCTTAACCTGCAGAATAATAATTACTTCCGCAACGAATACAGCATATTGGAAATATCGACAATGTTCAAGTTGCGTGGTGAGCTTTTAAAGCTCAAGTATGTCCCACACAGAGAAGACCTACCAGTGCTGTGTAACTTGTGCAACTTGGCAGAAAGAGAGGATGTAATGCATTTTGTTGGGAAGTGTCCAGTTCTAAAAGAAATTAGGAGACATATCTTCGGAAGCAATGTCCTGACGTCGGAACAAGTCTTTAAGCTTCTTAACGAAGTTGACATTTTAAAACTAACGCAATACTGCAAATTAGCGCTAAATTATCGCGGAAGAATAATTACCGAAAACTTCTAAACACTACGGATATCGAATTATAAAAAACAGATATATATATTTTAAATTTTTTTAACTTTATTGAATTGTTGTTCAACAACAAGACGGCAAAGCCATGTTCACTGATTTTTGTAAACATTTAAAACAATAGGTGCGTTTTTTTGGCTATTCTATATAGGCTTAGAAAAATATTTCATACAAATTTAATTCTATATAGACTTCGTTAGCCCGGATAAATTAAGGGCCAGTTTCAAATGTTCCGGATAAAGTTTCGGATAGTTAGCCGACACATAACGCTTTCCACCAGATAAAAGTAGCTGATATTTTTTTTCTGTTTCATCGTCAAAGTCTCTGATAAACTATCCGGTAGAAAAATTTATCAGGCACTAATTGTTTGACAGGAATGGAAATGATGTCTTTTATCGTTTATCACATTTTTAAGTGAATTGTGTTGTTCTAGTTTTTTTAATTTAGCATGGATATTCATTCATTCACTCATTTTCGATACCCCGCTAATCACTTAAGTGGGTCGCTGGGTTGCGCAAGTCCAAGTGCACCGTCAATAGTCTCGATTCTACGCCATCGACTGTAAATCATAAAGGGCAATCCCCATACGGGTAGGGGAGATATTATGGACTTGATCTAACCATCTCATCCTGGGTCTACCTAGAGGATGCCTGCCCGATTGTACGGATTCCATAGCACGTCGTAAGATCATGGTTGGGGACATGCGTTTTAAAATGACTAATCCACCGCTGCGTGGTTATTCCACCATCTCAACGGGTCACACCAGCAATACAACTGAGGAATCTCATTTCGGCAGCTTGTATCCGGGATCTTATTCTTTCGGTCCATTACCCAAATAGGTAAGAGTTGGAACAAACTCCGAATTAACGACTGACAACTTGACAATTTAGCTTTGACACCAAGTTCAGTCCTCTTATGATAACATAATAACCGAGCATTAGCATTAGCATTGCTCTTGGTCCTTCCATCACTCGTGAGTATACATTAAACAGGCGTTCTGGAGACGACCATCACTTGAGATTTGTTTACGTTTACTTTCATCTCAGCTTCCACATAAGCGATTACAAACGGATAGAGTGCTCATTGAAGTTCCGTCTAAGAGGACCAAAGGATGACCAAGTCATCAGCAAAGAGCAAACGACTTATCCTCGGATGTTCCAATTCGAAACGTTCTTTGCCAAGACTGCGCTGTAACATCCAGTCCATATAAGTAATGAAAAGGAGAGGAGACAAAATGCACCCCTGGCAAAGTCCAACGCCCACGGTGAATGGTATTGACTGGGCAGGGCATTGATATCGTTAAACAAAATAGTGAAAATTCAGAAATCTTCATCGTCGAGGGTTTCTAAAAATAATTTGAAATACTCTGTTCCTATACGGGGCCCTGTAATATGGTTGTAATATTTATCTAATTCGACATTTAAGAATTCAAAGAAATGCATGATAGAACACTTCTGACTGCTGTCTACACCCGTCAACGAAAGAATGCTCTGAAACTATATTTTTTCCAGCCACATCAAATGAATATTTTGTTTAAATCTTCCGGATAGAGGCTTTAACAGCCGGTTGAACTGGCTGATAAACTATCCGAGACTTTATCTGTCAGCTATTACTATCCGAAACCTTTGAAACCGAAATATTACGTTTATCTGACATATAAATTCCGGATAGGCTATTCGAGACTTTATCAGCTAGTCTTGAAACTGGCCCTAAATTTGCACGAAATTATTTTTCTAAGCCTATATAGAATAGCCAAAAAAAACGCACCTAATATTGAAGTATATTAATAAAAATCTATCTATCTATCTATCTATCTATATATGAGGCGTACTAAATACCGTGTACTAGCACCTTAAGAATGTTGTGACTTCGATAAGTATTGATCCGATAAGAGTGGATAGTTGTTTTCAGATTTTGACCTTTATTTACATTAACGTTTTTTCTTAAAATTAATGCATTTAGTTAATACGCAACCATAGCGCGTTAGAAATCGAATCGTGAGTGAGCGGTACACGTTTGACTATGTGGTATATGAATTGTAATTGTTATACTCTCACTGGTTGGAAGTGGTAATGAGTGCTGGATGGTACTGTTGGTTTCCATCACTGGATGGAAGTGGTAATGAGTGCTTTATAAAAGCACTGCCGTTTTTGTATCATATGTTATGATATCGATACTGGACCGGTGGCGGATCCAATAGTCAGTGAATAAAAAATATTTTTTAAACAGGGATGGTTTTGAAGCACATCAAAATTAATTTGCGCGCCCTAGGTGCCAATGTCCAGTAAATCGGTGCGAATATCCGACAGTATATTATCGGAAATTCGCATCAGGTACGAATTTCTTTATTTTATATTGCAATCGGAAATTCGCACCCCCCAACACACCGGTGCGAATATCCCACAATATATCGGAAATCCGCACCAGGTGCGAAGTACTTTTTATCTTATATTGCAATCGGAAATTCGGACCCCCAAGCGGACCCAAAATCCAGGTTTGATGGTCCGAGTTAATCTTCTTAAAATAGAACTTCCATTGTTTCTATTGTGATCTGGAACATTAAGTTGATGTTCTTGATTCAAATGTTCTCCATTAGTGTTGCATTCTCATAGCACGTTGGTGAAGAACCGAAAGCTGAAACTTTAAGTGAAGAGTCTAGGTCGAAAATAGACACCTTCATAAAATCTTTTATCGCGTTTTGCTCATTATCTCAATAATCACAAAATGTTACTTAGATCAATTCTGTTCTTAACTAGCCAGATACAAAAAAAAAAAGAAGAATTGCTAAGAATTTTTAGATCGCTGTTCTACTAACTGCTCCTCAGGTAGTTTAATGGGAAGGTTTATTTCGCGATACATATTTTTAATATAAAAGAGGAAACTAACTGATCGTGAAGGAATCTCTGTGGACAAAATCCTGAGGGCTTTTAAAATTTGAGTTTTCTTATTATTGCCGCGGGTAGCAGAAATGTATGAAGAAGACGTAGTTGAAATTCCCACGAAATTTCAACTGGGACTTGATTAAGACAATTATTTTTGGCGATTTGCTCCAAATGACAATGCGGGAACTTTCAAAACGAGTCATTGTCGCGCTGAGAAATGCGCAGACATTAGAAATGAATAGGAAGATAATCGATTTGATTGGTGTTAACTCCTAAATCTATTTTAGCGGCGATTCGGTTTTCAGTGAAGACTGAAGATCCAAATGATGCACCAAATTTCCCCGTTGAATTCCTCAATCAGCAAACTTCATCCGGCATGCCACCTCATGTGCTATTGCTTAAGCAAGGTGTCATCATCATGTTGCTGAGAAACTTGAACCATAAAAAATTCTTGCACTAAGCAAAAATATGCTTTGCACTTTAAAAATTAGTTTTTGGTGAAACGAAATTTGCAAAGATAAATTGAAAAATTGCAAAATGCAGTGAAAAGTTTTTGGTGAAATAGGGCCCAGGTCGTTGAACATCGGCTTTAGGCGTTCAGAGATTATATTGGTTTCTTCAGAACCGGATAAACGAATGAATGTATCCCGTTGAGTGGAACTGATATTCCACTCAACGGGATACATTCATTCGACCACATTTTAAAGATGTCATGGTTTTTATCTATTGGTAAAACGTTCGAACCTCATTTCTGGAGTGACACCACTCTATCGACTCAACCCTCTCTTTTCTCCTCTGGCTAAGGGTGTAATATGCAGCTTTTCTCTCGGCTTTGGCCCTTGCCTCCAGCGTTACGGGATATGGGTTTCTCCTTGGCGGGCTTGTAGTTAAACCTTACATATCAGAGGTAAAACTTTTGTTGGCTACATGACAACGTTGCCACTGGTTTTCTGCACTTCAAGTTGGTGGCATAGAACTTCTTGATGGAAGTCGAGAATGCCTCTAACATTTTCTTGCTATCGAAGCCTTTTGACCAAAAGTAGTATCTTTTTGTTGGACTTCGCAATTTATCTGTAAGTGACTTTGGCCGCACACAAAGCATTGTCCGGGAAAAATGTACATTTCCTTTTTTTTTTTGTAGAAATGGAATCTCACGAAGTGGACGATATTTAAGTTTTATATTCCGGATAATTGGGGCACCAATATCAGGAAGACGACGCCACCATCATTAGCACCAGTAGTCGTTGCGAGTCTTGTAAAGAAGATATCAAAGAATGTTGTTATACATTTTTATATACATACTTAGTTTTCAATTACAAAATAAAAATGTTGGCTGTTCTCAGATGTCACTTGTGTACAAGTTGATGGAACTAACTCTCCACAAATTATTTTCCGCTGTCTTTTCGCAAACGTTTCATTTTACAATTGGAGAAATTTTGTTTTACAAGAGCAGCGTACTAGCAACGACAATATCGACAATGCCGAACTCTCTCGAAGTCAAAATAACCTTTGTCTGATCCAGAGTTTGGGGTTATGCATAGGTACCAACAAAGTTAGATACCTTCTTTTCCTATTTTGGCATTGAAATCGCCAAATACACGTTGCATTGAAAGTTTAATGGGTGCACCTGCACATAGTAAATTATATTTTACTCTGACCTTAATATAAAATGAATACATAACTATTCACCTGTATCTTCATGTTGGTGCGTGCGACCTGTGCTGCCGTGTATCTAAGACGTGTTTCTCTAACCCGTGCCTACAACACATATTCCAGCTCTAGGCTGTCTTAATAAACCCTCTCCCTAATTGACGTTAGGGCACATTGTCTCTTGTCTCATCGTATTTAGTATGGTAATGGGTATAAATCTCAGGTCAAGTTTGTGCTTCGAAGTGAAGATTGTTTAACGCAATTATAAAAGTAGGACCTAGTAGTCATAAAAACAGGAACATTGCAACATGTGGTGCGCATGCTAAGGTACAAAATGTAGGTACTTCGTTACTTAACTCTAATGAAAATAAAAATCATAGATTGCATCGCAATATTTTTCTATTTGATTAGAAAAACCCATTACAAGTTTTTATGTACCTGAGACATCCGAAGAGTCTGCATCAACATCAAGTGAACAGCTTCCAATTGAGTCCACGCTGCGATCCATAATTACTTTTCGAATAATAATTATTAAATAGTCTCTAAACGTTATGATAGTTTTAAAAGGACACTTTCTTGTTCTAAAAGAAAAATGTTAAACAATAAAATCGATTTCGTTGAATATAGGTAGGTACATAAATCAAATGTTAGGCAAACAAAAAGAAAACTTGTTTTTTTTTTTATTGTTGACGACTAAAAATTTTAATTCAATTGATTATTTTCAAACATGCAAAAAAAAACTCGGTAAAAACATGTTTCCAAGCTACAAAAGGGTAGAGTTTAGTTTAAAAAAAAAATCATTTGGTAATATATTTCATTGGATTATGATGGGCGTTTGACTACTCAACTCAATCTCAATCACATAGGCACAGTAAAAACATGACAATACAATAATTATTGAACCTGCTGAATATGGTGATTTCAAGTTTGAATGCATTTTGCGATATAAGTAAAATTTTGGATACAAAAAAGGGTGCTAATATATTACCTACTATATTTGTAAGGAAGCAAAGACGCAATATACACAACAGTACAAACAAATAAACGGTTTATTTATTAAATTATTCACTTACCATTAGATTATATGGAAATTAATCACCAAGCTTTTTAATTGGATTCGTTTTTAACACAAATAGAAATTTTGTCATCCGGTGCTGATACAAGTTTCACTATTTTGGAAGAAGTTGTCTAGATTATTTAAGCTAATGGCGATTTAGTAAAGGTTTGGAAATTCGTGACACAATTTAATAATCGAATTTAGGTCGCGATATAAATGTTTTATGCATTTTCTTAATTAAACATATTTTATAACAATATTTTACCAAGTCAGAAGCAGAACCTTTCAATACACATTTCAATTTATCATCGGGATTGGACATCGACCAAAACAAAATGTCGATAGTGATGTGTCAAGTTCCAAGTTCAGCCGGGCAACCAGTAATACCACTTTTTAATATAGAGGTGTATTCCATATCCATTGGATTGGAAAAATTGATTTTATTTAAAAAGAAAACCAATCTTTTTTAGATTCGAGAGCACTTTTGTGAATCAAGATTTTTTGTCAGATTTACTCGATATTAGCCAACACAATTACATAATGTATAATGCAAGCTATCACATGTATGGGATATGAACATTTAAGTAGTCTCAAACATTTTAGCAAAGTCGACTTATCGAACAAAAAGGGCTTTAACTTGGAAGATCCTGCAACTACAGCTTTTACTTTCATGATCTCCGGAAAGAAAATATGTTTTGGAAATATGTTATCATTTCAAATTGGGGGTAGTAATTTAATGTGGTGCAATTTCATTCTACGGCGCTTTTAAATTGGAAATCGTTTTCAAGAATATTACTACTATTTCTTGCAGAACTTTTTTGGAAGCAGCTTTTCCCGCAATTAAGGATCTCTGTGGACCTATTTCATGGATATTCCAGAAGGATAATGTGCCTATACACAATTCACGCCTTGTTTAAGAATGGATTGCCTGTAAAAATATTAAAATATTGCACTGTCCGCCATATTCGTCTGATTTTAATATTATTGAAAATGTTGCCCCGTGAAATTTATTGAGGCAACAATCAGTATCAACACAATCAAGAGCTGATTGCAGCGATTTAAGCTGCTTGAGGGACCTCGAATTTCCTTAAAAGTTCATATGGCTCTTCGAAGAATAGAATTTTTGACGCTATGTCCGATGGTACTGCTTCACACATTTGGCGTATTTTTTTGGGAAGTGAGTATAACAAAACCATAAGTGAGTATAACAATTTTGCATGTAAAACCAAAAGTGAGTATACAAGTTTTGCATGTAAAAGTAAAAGTAAGCTAGCTATAAATTCTCAAAAAATACGCCTGTTATTAAAATAACAGAAAATTGATTAAAATAAATAAAAAAAATCATAAAATTCGTTTTTGCATTGTAAAGAAAAAAAAGAATAAAACTACCGTTATGGGTCTATCATCTTGCTTGCAATTATAATTGTGGCCGTGGTTATAGCAATACGTAAAGCTCAACCGACAAACAAATTGTTTTGCATTTTTAGACCACTTAAACTTAATGCTTGAACTTATAATTTTGGACTAAAATATTGCTTATGAATTATAAAGTTAGTTCATTAAAAATAAATTAAGCAATTAAGGACCATTCACATGAGAGCGAACGAACAAATTAGTGAAATGCGAACAAACCACTTTTAACGCATTTATGAACAGAAAATTGCATATTTTACTATTCCAAGCGTAGGATAATTAATTATCTTATCAAACTGAATTGAAAAAAGTTTATATTCAGTTTAAATGACAAAATTTCGAATTCCAAATTTTTGCCGCGAACGCAATCCATATCATTTAATTCAGGTTCCACAAAGTAGCGAACAAAAAATTCGTTCGAACCTTATTTCAAGAGGAGGATATCTTTGAGTAATAAAATGTTAAATTTTCTGTTTATAAATGCATAAAAAGTCGTTTGTTTGCACTTCATCAATTCGTTCGTTCGCTTCCATGTGAATGGTCCTTTAATCTCCAAATTTTCTACAAAAAGAATTTATTAATTTTTTTCGTACGTACAACTTTTTCTGCTCAACTTCTCTGTCAATTCCACAACATGTTCCACTGAATTCTTATCAAATGCATGGTTAAATGTTTCAGTTTTGTTCTGTTTCTTATTCACCACAATTCGAATTAAATCCGCATTGAAACACTCACATGCAAACGTAGTAATAGAACATTATCGATTATCCATTGTGTATACGCCTGAATTGATTGCATTGCAGCGGTTTCACTAGAAAATAGCAGCTTCTTCGTGTAGCCCGCCTGAACTTAAACAATGACATATGATTGTCATTTGTCAGTCACACCACGGTTGTACTTATTACAGAAAAATAAATTCTAGTGTTTATTGAAAATGATTTTTGCGTATTCACATAATTTGGTAAACTTAAAAAGGAAATACACTCAACAGTAACATTTAATAATTCTTCGTTTTAGCCACCATGCTATTTAACCAGCATAGGACGAAAATCAAACTACTATTCGATACATAAGAAGTCTTCGCAATTTTCAGCGAAAAATATCCGAGATAATAAGAAAACTACTGTTCTAGACGAACTCGCTACATTAATAAGCAACTCGCACAGAAGTATTAAGAATATTGCAACTCACAATGCATGCTTGCGAACATTTTTCGAGAACGACAGGATAAGTCGAGCTCTGGAGGATATTACCCATTCACTGAAGTCTGTAAATGCGAGTATTATTGCTAAACAAATTACCAATAATGGAGAAAAATCGAAGCACCTACTCAATGTAATGATTAGTACAAGCAATTCAGATGTAAAATGCTTACTAAATTTAAGAAAGGGCTTGAATAGTTTGTCGGGTTCCAATTATCAAATGTGAGTTTAAATGCGGAAAGTTGTTGCGTTACTATTACACACTTTTTTTTCAGTAAGTTCGTCAGGCATTTCAAAACCGATAGAGCAATTGAAGCGGAATGGAAGCGAAATCCTTCCCTAACGACTAGAATACGAAATGTTTTGGGTATACTCCAGATTCGGCGTGATTGCATAAACACATACGTTAAAACTATTTATTTTTCATAGGAGGATCGTCGAGTAAGCTTGAACCATCCATTACAGCTCATACGGAAACCTTATCGAAACTACTTAAGAATTCCAGTGAAAATGGAATTCAAAAGGATGAAGTAAGTAAGAAATTGTTGTTCGCTGTAAGATTATATAATTGTCCTATTTATAGGAGAAAAATATTAAGGTTGCCTTTGCTGAAGGTTACTTGGCCGCTCTAAACTCTGACGAAACGCATAAGTCTGGTAAAACCATGAAATATTTAAAGGTAAGATAGTTCGGTAGCATTTTAATCGTTTTTAAAATATGTACAAATAAACTTTTTAGGTATTTCAACAGCTCCTTATTATAATTGTTTTCTTGGGAATACTTGTGAGCCTGTTTTCATCTTCAAGTGGTTCAGTTTTTAGGTATGTTTTGGGGGCGAATGTTAGATTTCCCATAACTGACATTTTACTGTTTTAGAATTCAATTGGGTAATCAGGTTGAAGTGGATCCGGAAGAGATACACGTAAATTTTGATGATGTAAAAGGCTGCGATGAAGCCAAACAAGAACTCAAAGAAGTTGTAGAGTTTTTGAAAAATCCTGAAAAGTTTTCAAATCTCGGTGGAAAGCTACCAAAAGGTGTATTACTTGTTGGCCCACCTGGTACCGGAAAGACACTGCTCGCACGTGCAGTAGCCGGAGAGGCAAATGTTCCATTCTTCCATGCGGCTGGTCCCGAATTTGATGAAGTGCTAGTAGGCCAAGGAGCTCGCAGAGTGCGTGATTTGTTCAGTAAGTACCACTAGCAAGTAAATAAGTAGATTTGTGAAATTGAAATTGCTGATTATGATTGAGTACTGAAGATTTTCGAAAAGATTGTTTTAGAACGATTATCGTATCAACGCCTAAAATAACGATTTTTAGAAATAGAAACGTCTGTCAGGAGTGTACGTACATCACAGTCTACTCAGTGACCCAAGGAATGAAAACAAAATCGAAACCAATTCTAGTTGTCTGTAGTTTGTGACGTAATTTATATCATCAGGCATATGATGGGGCATGTGGAGTAAATATTCTTACTGGATATTAGCATTTTTTTAACCCATCGTTCTAAAACATAGATTGAAAGTATATTAAGCTCTTTATACGCGAATGTGTAAAAGGCGAATGCCTGTTAGTTCTTTTCATTTTAAATCAGACGACATTGGTGTAAGCATAGGCCACACAAAAAAGCAGTTCCTTAAAGTGTCATCCAAGAAATAAATTCCGTCTCTCTACCACTATAAATCTTACCCAGAGAGACTATCTGCACTTCTCCTGAGTTCTTCCCTGTGTTCGATCCCTAGTGTTAACGCTAGGATCTGTTTATGTGAGACCTGTTTCATCCAATGGGTCTCAACAGAAAGTTGTTCCAACATCCTCATTCTTCTGCCAGCCAAAGCTAGATTTTGACACAGTATATGTGGCGCTGTCTCAGTTTCCTCCATGCATAGCAAGGCTCATCTTCCTTAAATGGTACCCGAAATTACCGTGACCTGTAGTTAACGCCACCACCCATTTCAATGTTCATCGACTCATGCTTAGAACCCTTTGAGTGGTGCAGGTCGGCTATTTTACTGCCATTTTAGCTTGTCTGCATTGTTCCACAGTTGACCACCTTCTCAGGTGTTCTGCCGTGATCCATTTGTTTGCTCTTCTACCATTTCCCTACCAATTATTGAAGAGAATGGTTTTGGCCCCAACAACTATTCAGTTGACCCCTGCTTTGCAAGGGAGTTCGCCTTTTCGTTGCCGTCGATACCTTTGTGCCCTCGTACCCAAGTCAGTATATGAACACTTATTAAGCTTGAATACACATTCCAATGCCAGTGACGTTGTGATGGTTGTCCGCTCCATGCATCTAATCAACGCCTGATTGTCCAATTTTTACAAAGACTTTGTACTCTTTGCAAAGTGAGTGTGCAAAGTGTTCCACAAAACATTTAATCATCTTTGCATTTCTGGCTATTCATTTTTCACTTTGCACTGCTAAATAGTACTATAATATTTTTTTTTTTTTTTTTAAATACTTCTCCCGGGAAAGGCAAACCTATAACGCTTCATCAGCGCCCCGAGATGCTTGCAGATGTATGTAAGTTCTGCTCTTAAATTGCTGCAAATTGTAGTCTTCTGGAAATATATCCCCAGGAAGCGAGTTCCAAAGTTTGTTTGTCCTGTATTAGAAGGAGTTTTGAAAAATTGATGCCCTCGCGGTTGTCAAGTACTGTATGGTCATGACATGAGCATTAGCTGTCTATCTTGTGGGGCGCCCAAAAGCCGCATTTCAAGGGATAATGTCTTAGAACAAGCATAGGTCAGCGACTCGTCTTCTGTGCACCAACGGTTGTAGATTCGATGTGAGTGTAGGGTCTCCAATAAAAGTCGAACTGCTTGTCTCTTAAGTCTCTTCTTGGTCAAGTAGGTTAAGTGAATGTTTTGGGGCCGACTCCATATATGGGAACAATATTCCAGGCCTGGTCTAACCTGTGCTTTGTAGAGAAGAAGAAGTTGCTTGGGACTAAAGTACCTCTTTGCTCTAAATAGGTAGCTGATCCGATCTTGAGATATAGGATATGTGGTCCTGCCATGTGATTCCTGAATTGACTGTGACTCCTAGAAGGTGCATTGAGTCCTTGGGATAGATTGGATGGTCATCCATTTGGATCTGAGGAACTGTTGATGGATTTTTCTCAGAAAATGTTGTGAGCTGTGTCTTGTTTGCATTTAATACAACCAAGTTGTCTTTTCCCCACTTCAAGATTTTGTCCAGATCACCATTTAGAGAACTAATTTGTTCACATCTCTGACTGTGTGATGTAGCCGCATTCACAGGCCCACTATTCGAGATAGAGGATATAAGAGTGCTGTCATCAGCAAAGCTGTAGATATTATTATTTGTCGATCCAAGCAAATCATAATAGTTGGCATTAGGAAAAGTATTGCAGCAGAGAAGAAAGCCTTTCCATTCCATTCCACATTATTAAGGGCATCATTTTCTTCTTCAGCATATTCCAGATCCAATTCCTCGATTTTATTGTCAGTGGGTTGCATGTTTTCACTACTCCTTCCGATGCTACAGGCAATATTGTTTTAGATGGCACAAACAATAAATACCTTTCCTGCAAACTCAGGCCTCAAGCTAAGTACACACGATTGTCAGATCTTATAATCGTTAGATCTGTCAATGCTCCGACAATGACTGGCAATGGGCTTACAATAGCTTCAATACAAAATTGCGCGTTCAAATGGTGGTAAGATTTTTTCCCAATGTTTTACAATTTCATTGTCAGATGGATGTCTTACAATGGTCTGACAATGACTTTTCTGATAACGTTGTAAGATTGAACATTGTCTGTTCATACGGTCGGCAGATATTTAAATATGAAAAATTGGTTGATCTATTGTCAGACTGTCAGATAAATTCAAAGTCTTGTGGGTTGTTTTTTGTAGTACGGATAATGCATCAAAATATTGCACTTGCGATTATTTTAACAGCCTACGTGTTGGAAGACAGCGAGGATGATGAATTGCCTCAAAAACAATGTCGTGTTTGGACAGTAGGAAGGATTCTACTCCAAATTATTCGTCGAATTGCGCGCTGAGCAGCCAGAACTCTATCACAATTTTTTGCGGATGGACTCGACTTCGGCAGTTTATACTCTGCGCAGCCAACACCCCACGGACTGCGTCGCGTTTCGATTTGCTGGATCAATTTAAGTATGCTAACGTGCGACCATTCACTCTGGACTTTCTGTCTATAGTATTTTTTAAAAGTTTTTTTTTTTTTATGTTGGCGACTTTTCCTATGCACAGTTGTTTTTTATTATTTCCCATCGTGTATAAAAGTAAACTTCGATTTCGCGTCTGATTCCATAAACAACGACATCTGAATATTTCCAATGATTCTTACAATGTCCTAATTGTCTGACAATAATAAAAATTGTGTGTTTAGACTTGTTCAGACGATCGTCAGCAACCTGACAATTTCAGTGTTAGAAGGATGCCTTACAATGGACTGACAATTACATTTCTGACAATATTGTAAGACAAAATTGTAAGCTCCACGGTTGTAAGACATTTGGAACACATTTTTCACTGACAGATATGACAATATTGTAAGATCTGACAATCGTGTGTACTTATCTTCAGTCGCAAATTTAGACACTGGAATATTTATTAAATAATGCCAAAACTATTTTCAATTATGCGCCGTGTTTTCTTGGGTCAACGATTGAAAACCTCTTCAGCAGGGTTATCGGAATTTCGGCTTAATGGTGGTATCGACCAGTTTCTCAGTCCGTAACCACTTTCACCCAAAACAACAGCATCCGGAAATTGTCTCCATCCATTGTCAAATTCTTTGACTTACAGCCGAATTCCGTAACGCTGCCCGGCCAACTTGCATTTAAACTGTAAAATTTGTAGTCTGGCCCGCATTCACCATCATCATCATCACATTCAATGAGTGGTTTCCATACCGGTCCACATATCCTTCCTCGTGTAATGTATGCGCATCAATTTTAATGATTGTGCCATCCACGCAACCACACACACAAGGGAATCCACCACCATCATAAAAAACTTTTCAGCAATACCACCGATGTCATCGGGCCACCACACTGTGTTTTAAAATAAAACGTCTATTATAACTTGATATTCGACAGCTCTATGGATAGTTATGCAAACTGTTGATTTTGCAACACCATGCATAGCTGCAACTCCATGGTACTGGGAACCATTTCCGAGCCAATGCAAGCACAGTAGCAGTTAATTTTCAGCCGACAAAGCATGACGCACTCTTTAATATTAAAGTTTTGTGGTCCCGAAAAATTAATTCGGTCTCTTTAATTTCTTGTTAAAACCGCGTCTTGACAAACTTATCAAAAATTGCAAAGTCTTTGCAAATTACACTTATCAATTTCAACGTAGGTTAGGTTAGATTCAGTTCTTCACAAAACACTAGGCACCCTGATGGGCCCATCGCGATTCCTGGGAGAACCATAATTTAAAAAGATGGAAAAACCTAGTCACTTTATTTCCCTGCAGAATTTAAATATCTTCGCTTGGTCCCTAAGCCTTATCTCTTCTATGCTGTTAAAGAAGTAATTTCCCAAAACTTTGAAACGAGTACGTGCTATGGCATGACATTCACACAGTATGTGCGTGATGTCTTCCTCGACACCTATATCATTGCAGAATCTACACAGATCTGTGTCTGAAAGTCCTAGTCGTTTGGCATGCTTTCTAAGAAGACAGTGGCCAGACAGGATACCTATCGATATTCTCAGATTTGCCCTGCTAAGTTTAAGAATTTCTCTAGTCCGTCTGTGGTCCGTTTCTGGCCACACGGCCTTGGACACACGGTGTCCAGTAATGTTGTGCACATCTTCGGGCTGCTTGTTTTTGTATAGTACTTTTGATAGTTTTCTTGAAGGTCAACTTGTTGATTTCTTGTCAATTCCCCGCCCTATGTCGGCGAGTTCGTTTCCTTCTATGTTGCAGTGACCTGGGACCCAGCATAAGCTGACTTGGTTCTGTACACATAATGCCTTAAGTATTGTGCGACAATCCCTGACTATTGTCGATTTGGTGTAGTTTGATTCTAGTGCTTTGAGGGCAGCCTGACTGTCGATGTAAATAACGATATTCTCATCGGATATCGATTTCATCTCTAGTAGTTCTGCCGCTTTAAGCACGGCTAGAATCTCCGACTGAAAGACACTGCACCTATCCGGTAGTCTTATTGACATTTGCAGGTTTAGATTTGCAGAATAAATGCCAGAGCCTGTTCCTTCCGCGGTTTTTGATCCATCGGTATATATTACCAGCTCATTTGGTTTTATTACTGTGTTTCCGTGCCATTCTACTCTTTCTGGATATGATATACTATTATGGTATATCGAAGTCCAGCAAAGGAAAGCGGCAGTAAGCTGAGAAAGGTATCCAAGGCCGCCGTGGGCAGAGTATATCCATTATAATGAGTAGGGACACTCTCGACAATTTCCTTATCAGCAAGTATTACTGTGTCACACAGACATGAGAAATAGACGGATATATAAAGTGGGTAGTGAGAGAGAGAAAAAAGAGGAGGACTATTCTTTCGGAAAATGGCACAGGGTGCTCCGTTAAAAAAATTAACATTTTTAACTTGTCATACATTTTTATTAAATACGAAATTATAATTACATGTGTGTTACGCTAAGATATTTATGCTTGTTGTTGGTTTTTTTGATTATTCTATTAAATTTTTTGATAAAGTCGTGCTCTCAAACACGTGCCTACATATAATTTTACAGTAATCAATCACATTTATTCTTTAATATGTAGGTAATACATTTTCATTTCAAAATATTTTTTTTTATTTTGCTATAAACTTTCTAATGCATCTAAAAATTCTTTAGGCGAACGTGTTAAATGCGCACTTTCATCTTCCTAAAAAATCTGTAAATATGGAGGAAACACTATGTTGCTGACTTAGTTCCAACTCACATTTGCGTTTTTAACGTTTTTTTTAATATAGCATGCAAAATAATAAAACGGATGTTCACTACCAAAATCAGTCAGATTCAGTTTTGAAAGTGTGTTGAAATGGAGTCAGCAACTTATTATTTCTTCCTCGGTTGCGTTAAAATGGTAATTAAGTCAATTGAAATACCAATAAGACTATTTATATTCTGCTGCCATTCTTTTAGTTTTATTGGCAGACTTATCGAAAAAAGGAATAGGTACTTAAAAAATGCATTTCATAAGAAATTGATTTGCTCTTCATTTTCAAAAAATGGTCTTCTGAATTTGTTGGGGTCTTTAAATTTATATGATTTAAAGATTAATATAACTTAGGACACATTTCGACCACAAGCAATACTATTAATTTTAAAACCGAAAGGCGTAGATATGTATTTTAAATGTGTTCAAGCTGTTGAAACTTGAACTTGAACGTTAATTCAACCAGCGCTTTGGCAATACCTTGCCATGACAACTTATATCTTAGTTATGTTTCTTTATGTGTGGCAATACTGTTTACTTTTTGAATTTAAACGATTGTATCTGTCACTCTTTGAATTTTGCCTTTTTCCACTTCACGTGTTCATTTCTTTCTTGCACAATAAATTATATTTCAATCATTTGCTTTTACCAATTATCTTTTAATAAAGCGCAATACAAGCAAAACAAAAGCAAAATAAACAGCGCGTAAAAAAATTGTAATGAAAAATTACACCTCCAAAAAAGGAGTCAGGAAAGGGATAGTTTCAGAAGTTGTCACTAAAAAACCAATAAAGTTAAATTTGCCCTCCATTATCGGCACATACAAATATTTTACACCTGCATTTTCCTTTTGATCCCGACCGCGCAGGCTAAACCCTTCAAAATATGTTTTCCCATTTCATATTTAAATTTATATTTAATCCAAAAACAATTGCACTGTAGTTTGTTCGCACCAAAAACTATCACGGGTCACCCTGTATTGTGTTTATTTCACTTCTTTCGCACAACTGATAAGCATGCGAGTTTACCGCCTTTAAAAATGCTTTATGAAAAAACCAACCCCATCGTCACTGCAGAACCAGTGTGACCAGTTATTATAAAAACTAGCAATTATGGAATGAAATCATTTCTATTGCTACTAGGCCTAATATCGGATTGCATTATTTTAAGCGAAGTCAGAACAAAGGAGAAACATTTATTTTCATATTTTAGATTGAAATATTAATGGTAGGAGTTCAGAATTAGTTGTAATTCCTGGAAAAAATAATCATAAAAACGAAGCATGAAACCATTTTCCAAAAAGCAAAGCAGGTCACACTGCATAAAGTGAATAGGTACACACATCGAAATCCGAGTTTACCGCCTTTAAAAATGCTTTATGAAAAAACCCACAATCGTTCGTCGTACACAGCAAGCCCCATGTAGTGGTACAGGTAAAATGTGTTGTGTACCCTTTTCTTCTCAAGCATTCGTCGTATGCAGGTAAAAAATATTCTTTCGATCTGCTTCCACTTATTGTAAGATTTTTTCTGTATTTTGCTTTGTAGTAGTACGAAATGCATATGTAGAGAGAGTGTCCCTACTCATTAATGGATATACTCTGGCCGTGGGTGTTGAACAAAGTGCACCAGTAACGGCGATTTTGGCCTTTCTCTGTACTGCTGCTAATTTTTCCGCTGTCGTTTTCCTACTTGTTGCCTTCCACCATACAAGTACCCCATATGTCAATACGGGCCTGACTGTCATTACATATAGCCAGTGCTATACGTATCACGTATCACTTATCAAATGTTGTTGGAAAATGTTCTGAGGAACATAAAATTTTGCAAATTGACGAAAAATTTGATAAAAGCAAAGTGAAAAGTTGTTAAGTTGTTTTGTGGAATAGGGTCCTGGTATACTGAAGTGTGTTTCGCGAGGCTAATGTGACGAACTAGTTCCAGATCTTTTGGGAAGATATCGACCCCCCTCCGCCATCCATCATGGATCCATCTGTGAAAATAACGATTTCACAATTCCTCTTTTCTGGAAGTAATCCATTTTCAATACGAGTTTTTTGATTCCTTTCCATAATACGCACCTTTGTTATACCATCCATAGGCATGTTCAGTTCCCTAATCTCGTTCTTGACAAGTTCCAGGATCCTCCTATGTCCATAGGAGGTACCCGATTGTGCCATTTCGCATCTCGATGCAGACGAAGTGCCCGTTAGGGCCGCTGTTTTCTTAATAAATAAGTCTAGTGGTAAAATCCCTAATCAAAACAAATAAACGATACTCATTATCATTACATAATAATAATGATGGTGATGATGATGATTCTTTATATGTATAGAAAATATACACAGCCAGTAAGGTAAATTAATTAAGAAAATATTAATTCTATTTATTAAAATTTACAGAAGCAGCAAAACAGAGAGCGCCTTGTGTTATATTTATTGATGAAATCGATTCCGTTGGAGCAAAGCGAACCAACTCCGTTTTGCATCCTTATGCAAATCAAACCATTAATCAATTGCTGTCGGAAATGGATGGATTCCATCAAAATGCAGGCGTTATAGTGCTGGGAGCGACAAATCGTAGAGATGATCTCGATCAGGCACTTCTAAGACCTGGACGATTTGATGTTGAGGTAATGCAATGAAGGTTTTATAATAGATGAGAAAAGTCATGTGTTTCTATATAAATGTAGGTTGTCGTATCCACACCTGATTTTACTGGTCGCAAAGATATTTTGTCCCTTTACCTGACAAAAGTTTTACACGATGAAATCGATATTGATATGCTAGCTAGGGGTACTTCTGGTTTTACTGGAGCTGATTTGGAAAACATGATTAACCAAGCCGCCCTAAGGTAAACTTGTAGTATGCGAATGTGCGTCATTTGAACAATTTAATTTATT
Source organism: Cheilosia soror (assembly GCA_949372485.1). NCBI lineage: Eukaryota > Metazoa > Arthropoda > Insecta > Diptera > Syrphidae > Cheilosia > Cheilosia soror. Next base: position 25,311,957 of record OX443564.1, read on the forward strand.
TAATGTAGAGCTGCCATAGATGGTGCTGAATCAGTGACCATGAAACATTTAGAATCGGCCAGAGATAAAGTGCTCATGGGACCAGAACGCAAGGCAAGACTACCAGATGAAGAGGCGAATCTCATTACTGCTTATCACGAAGGTGGTCATGCCATTGTAGCCTACTACACAAAAGTAATTTATTACAAAATATGTAATATGTATATCAAATTCACTAAAATATTCTTTGCAGGAATCGCATCCGTTACATAAGGTTACGATAATGCCGAGAGGGCCTTCCCTCGGCCACACAGCTTACATACCAGAAAAGGAAAGATATCATGTGACAAGAGCTCAGCTGTTAGCGATGATGGACACAATGATGGGTGGGCGAGCAGCTGAAGAACTTATATTTGGAATGGATAAAATAACATCTGGCGCCAGCAGTGACTTAAAGCAAGCCACATCTATTGCAACTCATATGGTCAAAGATTGGGGAATGTCAGAAAAGGTAGGATTACGTACAATCGAAGGTCCGAAAGGCTTAGGAACAGGCGACTCGTTAGGTCCTTACACAGTAGAAGCAGTGGATGCTGAAATAAAGAGGATTCTAACCGAAAGCTATGAAAGAGCAAAAGCTATATTGAAAAAACATGCTAAAGAACATAAAGCCCTAGCCGAGGCTTTACTGAAATATGAAACGTTAGATGCAGACGATATTAAAGCCATAATGAATGGATCGCAGTAACAACGCGTACTTTGTACAACTTATATAAGATAGTATGTAATAGTAATTATCAATTTTTTTATGTTTATTGTTGATTTTGTAAATAAACCTTTTTGGCAATCCACTAGCGATACGCAGCGACAGTAAATTTATGTCACTTTTAATTAATTACAACAACTTACTTGTTATGTGTGTCTGCGCGGTGTCTCAGTGGTTAGTGGTGGTCTAATGAGCGAGTGGTCTCCGTTTCGATTTTCCGAAAACACGAAATGTTGGTACCATTTTCATAGTGTATATTTAAAATTTTAGCGGCGTACGAGTACGAGAGCACCAAAATTGTTGTGCTTATGGCACTAAAATGAATTGGACTAAAAGTGATTTTTTCCATTGGGCAGTAAGGTAAAATTAGAAGGAAAGAGTTTCGTGCAAAGTAGCGAACACGATGGTATTATTCCACTTTCCGCCACCTACGGCAAAGGATATCTGGAGGGCTTATTCCCAAATGCGCGGCGGATCGCCTTTCACGCCGGATTTGTATTTCCAAAAACGATATGATCCAATCAAAAGCGACAGCTATTTAGGTGACGGATTGCTGCCGGATTTATTGCGGATAAAACTAAATTCTTGTGACAGAAAAAAGCTGTCAAACTTTTGGGAAAATAAATGGAAAATTGGAAGTCTAATTAGAAAAAACTGGAAAGAACAGTTCGCATTTGATAATAAGCAAAAGCGAAGACGGTCGAAATCGAAGCATCGCTTTCAATACGTTCCGCCCCGCATTTGGGAATAACCCCCATGTATGTATATATGGATGTAAGAGAGACATTAGCACAGGCCTCGGCCTTCATTGAAGCTAAGCTCTGGGCCTCCGGGTATCGTAGAATAGCGCTAATGCAAATGGACAAACTAAACCCGTAAATAAGCTGATTGAATAATTACGGATGTTTTGCCTCACAAATATTTTGTACGAAAACTAATTTGTTTAAGGTTTTTATATTAGCTCGTTTTCTACACGTATTCACGTTTTAAACATACATATTTTCGAATTGGACGACAATGCACTATTATTAAATTTTTAACATAAAATATCCTAAACTCCCCAAAAAGGCCATTGATTCTTTTTCTTGTTTTTGGAAAATAAAATGTTGATTCCGTTCTTTGATTATCCCTTCTTTCGTTGCACTTTTCAGCTTTATTTGCTTCTATTTTTATTCTGTGCGCAAATTTGAAGAAATATGGAAGTACATGGAAAGAAAGCATTTTTTTTAATTAAGGTAAGAAGCCCAGACTTTATAATGGCGACGAAGACCAGAATCCCGCTGTTAGGCAGAACGTACCATTCAATATAGACGATGATACCCAAGACTTCCGTCCACCTGACCAAAGCGAAATACGGGTAGCAATATCCAAGCTAAAGAACAACAAAGCTGCAGGGCCTGATGGTGTACCTGCAGAGCTTTTTAGAGCAGCCGGATATGACCTGGTAACGAGCATGCACCAACTCATCTCCAAAATTTGGTCAGATGAATGTATGCCTGATGAATGGAATCTCAGCATCGTTTGCCCAGTCCACAAGAAACTGCGCCAACTACAGAGGTATCAGACTCCTAAACATCGCATACAAGATCCTGTCTGCCATATTGTGTGAACGCCTTAAACCCTTTATAAATAACCTGATTGGCCCCTATTAGAGCGGTTTTAGGCCAGGAAAGTCCACCGTCGATCAAATTTTCACACTTAGGCAGATCCTGGAAAAAACCCAAGAAGTTCAAATCGTTACCCACCATCTTTTCATCGATTTCAAAGCCGCGTACGACAGCATCTATAGAGACGAGCTATACAGAGCCATGTCTAACTTTGGCATCCCTGCAAAACTCGTTCGATTGTGTAGGATGACGATGGAGAAAGCTCGCTGCTGCATCAAGGTCAAGGTAACGACCTCACCGAAACCTTTGATGTCTAAAGGGGATTTAGACAAGGTGACGCGCTGTCGTGCGACTTTTTCAACATCATACTTGAAAGAATCGTCCGGAACTCACAGGCCAACACGCAAGGCACGATCTTTCAAAAGTCCGTCCAATTACTTGCATACGCCGATTATATTGACATAATTGGTAGAACACAGCGGGCTGTCACTGGTACGTTTGTTAGTATAGAAACGGAAGCCGGTAAAATGGGTCTAGCGGTCAACGAGGGCAAAACCAAGTATATGCTGTCAACAAGAAGGGACACCCAACATCGTAGAATTGGACAAAACATCACGATCGACAGCTATAACTTTGAGGTAGTGAGGGACTTTATCTACCTCGGTTCTGCTATAAATTCTAACAACAACATCTCCGAAGAAATTAAACGAAGAATAACTCTTGCGAACCGCTGTTTCTTTGGGCTAAGAAGGCAATTGAGTAGCAGAGCCCTATCCCGAACAACTAAGGAGATTCTGTATAAGACCTTGATCATCCCAGTCCTGCTTTATGGCGCTGAAGCTTGGACTCTAAAGCGGATGAAGATATCCTCGGCCGCTTCGAGAGAAAGATTCTTCGTAAAATTTTCGGTCCCGTTTGCGTTGACGGGCTTTGGAGAAGGAGATTCAACCACGAACTATACGAGCTGTACAGCGACATCGACCTGGTCAAAAAACTGCGAGTAAGTCGTTTAAGATGGCTAGGACATGTGGAGCGGATGGAAACAAATGCTCCGGCTCGTAGAGTCTTCGAGTCTAACCCGGAGGGACAACGCAGTAGAGGAAGACCTCGCCTTAAGTGGCGCGCGCAAGTCGAAGGCGACCTCAATCGACTAGGAGTGCGCAACTGGAGGCAGTTAGCTAAGGATCGGGCTAACTGGAGAGGCTTGTTAGCTGAAGTCTCGGTTCACCCCGAACTGTAGAGCCGCCTAAGTAAGTAAGTAAGTAAGAAGCCCAACCTATAATAAAAGATAAGCAGCATTTAGTTTAAGATTAAGATTAAGATAGTGGAATCCGTCGGAATTGAGTCTCACTTCACCTATTCGATTTCCTTTCACCTTCTACTGCTATCGTGGAGTCCACCGGAAAAGTTTCCTTATCGACACGTTTTTGGGAAAGGTAGTTTCACTGTCAAACGTCACGACGTGCAGCAAGCAAGAAAACCTATGAAATCCGCAATAATTTTGATGCGGTTTGAACGTTTTCAACGATACAGTGAAATTCATTCACATTACATACACGAGGAACTGTTCACCTTGCGGATTTGACAATACCAAAATACGTTTTTCCGTGAATGATTCCCCTCGGCGGATTCCGCGATAGGGGTGTATATGAATGTACTCAACACTCTGCTAGTTGCTTCCTTTTGCTCAATTGATTCAAACTACTAAATTCATCCCATCTTTAAAATTCCTCTTAACATTGAGAGCGAATTGATGGGATGAATATATGGCAGTGTCATCAGCAAAGATAGCCAGTTCACAGGAAGGTATATTGGGAAGATCGGACGTATAGATATTATAAAGGACCGGTCCGAGAACTGAACCTTGTGGTACCTACCCCTGCATCAAAGTCAACTAAACTAGAAACGTTACTATTTATATGGACATTAAAACAACGATTTAACAATAAAGACTGCACTATTTTACAAAGGGACGGTGGAAAGTTGAAATTTATCATTTTGTAAATAAGGCTCTCGTTCCAAACTGAGTCAAAAGCTTTTTCGATCTAATGTTGCAGATTCTTAGTACCTGATGGGAAGTATTGTGAAAACGCCTGAAACCAAATTGTTCGTTAAGGTAAATTTCATGTTCGTTGATAAATTTAAAAATTTGTTCCTTAATAACTTTTTCATATATTTTACTTCTTTTACTTTTTTTTACGGTCTATAGCTATCTGTGGTTTTTCAGCTTTAAGTATTGGAACCACTTTAGCTTTTTTCCAAGCAACGAGAAAATACTGCAATTTAATGCAGGCGTTTATTATAAAAGTAATAAATTTGTTGCCTATTTTCGGTAATTTTTTTATATAAATATTCCTTATATGGTCTATACCTCCCAATGAATTGTCGGTCCTCTTCGTTTACAAACATATCAGGTGTACAATTTGCGTTTGTTGAGGTTAAAGCTTGAACAGAGTTTCTCGCCAAGTTATTCGTACAGTGACCGAAATAAGTATAAAGACAATCACTCTCAAACTGTTCAATTTGATGTAGCGACTGAATTGCTCACATTACACCAACCTAATATTTACCCAAAATTTAGGTAAATCAATTCTCTCTTCAATAGAAAAAATAATGCACCGTTACCTAGAAAAACAGTTAAGAAACAGATTAAATTGTCATTACTATTTAGAGAAGTGGTGCAAAAAAGGCGAAATAATTATAAGGGCAATTTTTGCAATTTTGTTTTATTTAAAGTGTGTGAAAATATTTAAGCGATAATTTCACAGGTAAATTGCACTTCTCGCTACTCGAAATGAAAATAATTGAATCTTAATTTAGCCATGCCCCGCGGAACCCATTTGACCACGGAAGAGAAGGCAATAATCAGTCATCTCATCAATAATAAATCATGCCATTTATTTTTTTAAGGAAAAACAGGAAAATTCAAAGAAAATTTTGCATTTCACAGGATTTATTTTTCCGAATACAGTATAGAATACAGGATAGTTTTTTCTTCGAAATCTAATATAAGAATAATATTGTAACTTGAAAAATAGATTAAGTAGTTAGCGCAACAGGTCCGTATAGGCACCCGAGCTTCTCACAACCATTCGTTTGTGTGAGATTTTATTTTAGAATTGACAAGCTTTTACATGGTATTGCTTAGACTCTCCGATATTTGTCAGAAGTTCGCGAGATGTGACCTAGTGAAAAAACCTTAAGTTCGTGGATCTAACCTGGTGCTCCTTGCACAGTAGTCCAGCATACTAACCACTGAGCCACTGCCCCCACATTAAGAGTAACTATTACATTGTATATAATGAATGAATGAATATTTTAATATTTTAAATTTAGTCAGAGTCAATGGTTTCGTTGTCCAATTCGTCTTCAGTTCGACCATTTGTTTGGTCAAGAGTTTAAACCTAGAAGGCTAATGCTCGTAGCTATCCCTAATAAGCTAAACATTTGTCGAAACAACGAACACGCACTATTAAAAAATTAAAATAAGTGCCATCTGCAAGAGGTCATCGGTGCCCAAGTCAGTTAGCGACTATACAACATACTTTGCTTTATGTCCGCTTTAAGAAGATATAACAAGACTCTGATTAAGACATCGTCGAAACGACGAACATTACCCTTCTAGAATTAAACAGAATACAGAGAATACTCTCTCATAAACGGACTCTCTTATAACCGGACACAAATTTTCATAACGCCAAAAGAATTTCGCTCTCTTAAACGGACAAAATACAACTGCATACTTCTTTTTCGATTTGATGTTGCGCAGTATGATCGGCTTCATTTTTATTGATCTCAGGCTTGAGATTGGGTTTCAACGTTTTAACTTTCTATTGCGAACACTCGTTCAACTGAGTTTTCAAAGGTTTTAAGTCAATGGGAATAAAACAGGATAATTACAGGATATTTACAGGGTTTATTTGAAAAATACAGGAGTCATTTTTCTATAGGATTTTCGTTGAAAATACAGGGGTATCGTGTACAATACAGGATAAATGGCATGGTTAAGCATGGCCTATCAAATCGGTCAATTGCTACCAAGATAGGACGATTCCCTACCGCTGTGAGTAATTTTGTTAATTTGGGTGAAAATTATGGCTCTGCTAGAAGATCCGGTTGACCAAGCCTTCTTAGCGCCCGTGAAAAGAATCTTATTTCACATGAAGCCAGGCGAAACAAGCTGAATGCTGGTCAGATAAAAGGCGTGGTAAGTTGGATCTTCCAGTAGGCGTAAGAAGAGTGCAGCAAATGTTGAAGGGAAATCCCAACCTTCGATACACAAAGTTAATGATAAAGCCGCTATTGCAGCATCATCATAAGTAGGCCAGACTAATGTTCGCCAGAAACCACATGACATGGACCAGATAGTGAGAATCCGTAATTTTTTCTTGGCCATCATGTAGTCCCGACCTTAACCCAATCGAAAACATGTGGGGGATCATGGCGAGAACAATTTATTCGAATGGGAGCGAGTACAGTAATGTGGAAGAGCTTAAAGCACAAATAATCCAGGCATGGAACGAGCTCAATGATGAAGTTCTGCACAACTTGATAAATTCTCTGCTGAATAGAATTCTGAAGTTATTGAGAACCGAGGCGGCTGTACGAAGTACAGTTCGATTGATAGGTAAAACTAAACATTTCGTCGTTTTAATGCTTAGAATGCTTAGGTACTGTCTTTATACTTATTTCGCGGGAAAAATTAATGTTTTTGTAGCTCATTAACGATGAACAAGAAAAAACAATCCATGGTGTTAAAAAAAAATTTTTTTATTGTTTGTTTATAAAATTCAATAAAATAAATATTTTTTCCCCTTAGAATATTTCCTCATTTCGTAGTATAATCAAATCAAACAGCCGCCCGAGTCTTTACACTTATTTCGGTCACTGTATAGTTATACATCACCTAGGTGCTGAGATACTTACAGAGTGATTTTTTGCAAAATTACAAGAAAGAGCATTCGCTTTTTCAATATCAGTGAAGAAGGAGCTGACTGCATGTTTGAGGAACGGAAATTGTCAATTTTTTGTTTTTATCACCTTCACAATATTCCAGAATGGTTTTGCGATTTTGTCTAAGCAATTTAGATTGTGATTCCATTCTGCGTTTCGGTATTGGAAAATTTAATTGCAAACTAGTTTCTTTTAAATAGATCATCTGGTACCGAAATATGGGCTGGCGATATCTTTGCCAATATCTTCTGCTAATATTTCGTATCTTAATCAATTCCAAGTTTATTGGTGCGAAACTTGAGAGGTATTTTCGGGATAGATTGTTCAGCAGAGCTTAGAATGTTTGTGGAAAAAGTGTTGACAATTGAATCAATGTCCTCCTTGCACAGAATATTATCAATATTCATTGGATCGTCACGCAACCTATGTTAGATTTCAGAGCGGAATTGTCCCCAGTTCGCATTTTTGAAGTTTTGTATATATTGCACTTTTTTCACCCGACCAAAGCAGCTTTGTGGTCAGAGCTTAGTTCATTTAAGCATAATGGTTGAGTGATTAGACTATAGGCACATTGGTAATAAATAGGTCAAGGACAGAAGGACTACCACCAGAACCAACTGGAAAATACCTGGGACTTGGAGGAAACAACAGAAATTGGCAACATAACAGATAGACTAGAAAGTATATTTCCCCAAGTATATATAGCCCCAATCCCTATGACGACAATTTATATCACCAGCAATTAGGAAATCATCGTTCATAGACAGTATTTTTCTTAAATCAGCTGAATTAACCTTCTAATAAGTATCGCAACACCTCACCCTCTTCGACCCAGTCGATCGTTTTGGTAGCATTTGTATTCTGGTGTTGATAGATTCATTCCTAGTTTTAGCCCAGTTTCAGTCACAAAAGCAACGTCAATGTTGCTATTACTATTTAAAAAGTTCATGAACTCTAAGTCGGCTCTCACATTGAGGCAACATTCAATAAGCAACTGGCAATAGGAAACACACAAAATTATTGCTCACAATTATTTTACTTTGAATTAAATTAGAGATCTCACATGAAAGCAACTAAATATCGCTCGAACAAAAAATTGTGCTGATTGCTTATTGGCTAGTTGCCTTAATCTGAGAGCCGCCTAATAGCAATATTAATTTACAATTTTTATGTAGTTGTCAGTCATATTACTTATTTTTACTATACAAGAACTTACTTGCTAAATGTGCGATTACTTTAAATTGATCATTTTTTGTTTTACAAGACAGTAATAATGTTATGATTCCCATCGCTAGTGTGTTTAACTCATCGATGGTGAAAAAAGTAGAATAGAGTAGTAGTTGGAACAAACACCGAAGACCGAATTAAAGACTGACAACTTAGCTTTGACACCAAGTTCAGTCCTCCTAATAACAGAATGACCAAGCTGTCTCAGAATTGACCCAGCCTGACCAATCCTACAGGAAAACTCGGCATTGCTCCTTCCATCACTCGTGATTCGTGAATAAGGCCCCGAGATACTTAAACCTCTCTACCTGTTTCAATGGGGCTCCACTAACATGCAGAGTGCATTGCACAGGCGTTCTGGAGACGACCATAATTTCAGATTTGTTTACGTTTATCTTCATTTCAGCTTCAACACAAACGGATACAAACAGATCGAGTGCGCGCTGAAGTTCAGTCTGAGAGGACCCAAGGACGACCAAGTCATCAGCGAAGAGCAAATGACTTATCCTCAGATCTCCCAATTCGAAACGTTCTTCGCCAAGACTGCGTTGTAACATCCAGTCCATATAAGTAATGAAAAGAAGATGAGACAAGACGCACCCCTGGCGAAGTCCAACGCCGACGGTGAAATGTATTGATTTAACGCCGTTTACCCGAACACAGCTTTTACAGTTTGTGTAAAGAGATTGAATGGCTCTCAAGAGAGAACCGTCAATTTCATACTCCTGTAATACACTCCAGAGTTTCCCTTGAGGGTCTCGGTCGTATGCTTTCTCCAAATCTACGAAGCAAGTGTAAACAGGCGTAGCATACTCCCAAGCCTTCTCAAGTACCATTCTGAGAGTGAATAACTGGTCGGTTGTGCTTCTGCCGGGACGAAAACCGCACTGATCATCTCCTAATCGTGCCTCGACCACAGCTCTGCAACGCGTTTCCAGCACCTTGCCAAAGACTTTTCCGGGGAGACTTAAAAGTGATATACCCTGTAATTGGAGCAATCCCTTTTATCCCCTTTCTTGTAAAGGGGCACAATCACCCTAATCTGCCAATCGCTGGGTGTTTCTTCGCATTCCCAGGCCACTTTAATGACACGAGAGAGCCATTTAACTCCCTCTTCACCTAAGGCCTTGAGCATTTCTGGCCGGATTTCATCCACTCCGGCAGATTTGCCAGCTTTTAGCGATTTGATCGCAAAAGTGACTTCCTCTATTATTATTATTACTTTTTTCCGCTGTGCTTATATGTGTCAATGCCCTGGACTGGATTGAGCAATTCGGAAAAGTGCTCGCTCTTTCATTAGAAAGAAGTGTACCATCTTTGGATTTGACTCCTTCAATAATGTTCCACTTCCTTCCTCTAAGACGGCGGATGGTCTGCGAGAACACCTTGCGCTTGCAGATCTGTGATCACGGTCCAATTTCTCGCCGAACTCCTTCCAAGATTGTTCTTGAAATCCTTTTCGGTAGAAAATGTTATAAGTTTAAATTTGTACAAATTTATCTATATATGTATATAAAAGAGGATGGCGTTATTTACTACGCTTAGAACTCAAGAACGCCTGGACCGATTTCGATGGTTCGCACTAAATTGGACAGTGCGAAATAAGAAGAATACTTAAGAAAATGTTGACAAAGGGGAGTGGCACCTCCCATACAAAATATATGGGATATCTCGAAAACCACAAAACCGATTGAGCTCAAATTTTGAGAAAATCTGTGTTTTTGGCAGAAAGGCTATTCTGTGGGGTTTGCTGGAAATTGGACAAAGGGACGTGGTACCGCCAAACAAAAAAAACATTCAAAATTGTATATCTCGAAAGCCACCAAATCGATTGAGCTCACACTTACAAATGGTCTTAGATATTGGCCCTGGAGTGTTACTGTGGTCAATATTGGTCAAAGTTGGACTAAGGGGCGTGGCACATCCCATACGAAAAAAAAAAAAAGCTTATATCTAGAAAACTACCGAACTGATTGAAATCAAATTTTAAGAAAATATTTGTAATTGGCCCAAAGGTGTTTCTGCCACCAAAGGGGTGATGTACATTGTCCAAACAAAAAAATCGCGCGAAGTGTGGGTGGAATTGGAAACGGGCCATGACACCACCCTTATAACAAAGTTATTTTAATCACCATATCTGAATTTTGTAAAATGCCTGATTAGAGCATTTTACAAAACCTGGCGGGATTAGACAAGAGGGCGTGGCACCTCTCATAACAAAAAAATACTTTTCAAACGCTATTCTTGGACTGTCATGGGAAAAAATATAGACAATACAATTCGTGGGCACACGTCTGAGGAAACATCGGTCGAAGCACACTGAGACGGAGTACAGAATCAGTCCGGACACATCGGTTAAATAAAACTGCCGCAGAACAATTAACAGACAATGTAAATGTACGAGCAGGCAAAACAACGTTTGCCGGGTCCGCTAGTATAAAATAAATATATTTTAGATTTATTCAACACCCTATTCTGATTCCTTAAAATTGTTTGCACGAAACTTTTCAGCTGTGCATTTAGCTTTTCCTTTTAGTATTTAGCTTAATTTATCATGGAACTCTCTTCTTGTGCTAGTAAGTACATGTTTGAATTAAATATATGACTTATTCTCAGAGAATGTGTTCCCTCTCATAAATCGTATTAAATTCAACTCCAGGAATTCGCTGTATTGAGTGCAATAAATAGGCTTGAATACTGCAAGTTCACGTGTACTTGGTTTGGTATGTATTCTCTATACGTACATATTTATATATGAAATAATGTCCTCGGCTAAGTTTTATTAGATAATAACATAACAACCAGTGAAAAGTTGTTCAATAACAGGAAATTTTTAGGAAGTAAAAGCTTTCCTGGGGACATTTTATATCTTCCTTTATTCAACTCGTTTCAACTTTTCCTGGTAGCAACAAAGCTTTGACAAAGTTCTCTTTTAAGGATGAATCCTTCGTTAAATGCTCTTAACTTATTGATTTACTTTTTTGGATTGAACCTTTCACTGTTCAAACTATGTGTGTATTTCATACTGTAAAGACCTTTTTAGGGTTTTCCTCAAGAAGTTTACAATTAAGATGTTTAAAATAAAGAAATGGGTACATCGGATATTTAGTTCGTATATAAAAACCGATCGAAGTTTTCTGTTCTACGTTGATTTAATTTTTTTTGTGACGCAATAACTTAGATTAATCAAAACAAAAAAGTTATAATATTACAAATGTGTGATCTTATAAAATATAATACATATATATATATATATAAATATAATAATGTTTGCTGTATATTGTTTTCTCAAGTTCAACATATAATTTAGAGTGCTTACTTTACAACTCTAGTTGCATAAATTATAATAAAAATTGTGATGTAAAATTCTTATCAATATGTAAACTGTAAGTGATGAGAAGGAACAATTCTCACAGCAGCAGCGCTTAGAATTGAGTGAAGGAGATAATACGTATGTATTCGTACAAAAATGTCGGTCAATAGAAAATGAAAGGAATTACATAATCAACTACAATTCGTAATACTCAGTTAAGGGTAATCCTACGAAACGTACCTGTGCAATATTAGTTAAAGAAAACGCTTTGTAAATAAAATGTTATACTAATAAAAACTGTTGTTTGAAAAATTAAAATACCTAATAAAAATAAAACTAAATAAATAAAAAAATCGTATGTATTTAAATTAGAAAATACTTACGATATGTGAAAAAATTAGTCCTCTTCCAGAAAAATAAAAAAAAAATAGTGCAATCGGAACTACCTACATAAAAAATATATATTTGAATAGGAATCCGTCTTTTCTCAGTTTGGTTGCTAGTGCTATAATTTAAAAAAAAATAAAATAAAAAATCTTATTTATTTAAAAACAAATTAAAAAAAAACTTATGTACAAAATAAAATATAGTTCCACAGTTCAGGAAGTCTCTTATTGTGCCTATAAGTGATAGAAAAAAAGGATATATATATATTGTATATAAATTGTTACCATGGGTGACCAAATCATATAATGCCCATGCACCACGCATTCTATGTATGTACATAAATGAATATATCTATGCAAAGAGTTTTAGAATAATCACATTAGCCGTGTTTATTAGCTTGATCTTAGAAAGTTTATAATATATTGTGCCCACCAACATCAAATGAGTCCTATGGTGAAAATCGATCAATATTGATATATAATAATATAAATAGTTTTTCATTTGTTTAAACAAAACTAATAAGCACCGTTTTGCAATGCATGTTAAAAATTATCAACGAAGAGTCAGTGGACCCGGAGCTTTTGGGACTTTCAGTGAATCTTGGTAAGTCCTTACGATTCTTATACTTCAGTTTTGCCTTTTCGTTACCTACCCATACATTTCTTTCACATAATCTTGAATTAATTTTAAACGATTGAATCATTGATTACACAAGAACTAATATACTTAATAAGAAAATCCAAAAATTTGGAGAGGTAAGCATTTTGTTTGATTGTTCCTTCTCTGAAAGTATTTAATAAATTATTTTGAGAATGCAATAATCCATAACTATGTATATAAATGTGTAGCACATTTCGAATATGCAATAAATAGATACATATACTATACATATTATATTTAAATGAACACCGAAACACGATATTGTACGTAGATTTACATTCCATAAAATTGCTTTCGTCATCTAACATGCAGTCACAACCACATTCATATGCAGGTCTAAAATATTCACTGATATGATATGATGAGGTCAAGTAAGTTTAGAGAGAACTATACTTATAGGTGTTATTATTATTTTGTATAATTTATTTTTTGCTGTATAGTTAACGAAAAAGTAACTGTCTGTTGCAAACGAAGTTGACAGTGTTAAGATTTTCCTGTCATTAATAATTCAATTCTCAAATTCAAGGCTTTATTAAGGAAATCATTCTGAAGTTGATAACCTGTTATTATTATTGAGAGTACTTTTGAATACGATTTAATTTTCTCTCAATCAATTGATTGTATATAGTAATTTAATGCAGATTTTTATATTTAACTTCTTCATAATAAAATATGTAGGATCGAGTTGTTTTTATATATTTTTGTTTAAATAAGTTTATAACATGACATAATTTATAAGCTGGCAATAACGTTCTATTTTTGTTACTTATTTAGGTATATGTTTATTTAATTATTTTTTTTTATATTTATTTATTTGTATATTTATTTATTATTCACCTTGTGCATTACTCATATTTTATTAATCTGTAAGCTTTTCATACAATGTAGTATATCATAATAGTGATTGCTGTAATCCTTAGTATTTGTTTTTGACTAGATACATTCTGATTTACTAATAACGAATTTTAGTGTCGACTTTTCTTTAACAGATGCTTAAAATTGAGAAATTTGTATCGAAAATATAGCCATTGGGCCCTGCCAATAAAGATTTTTAATCTTCAGCTTAAATATTTTGACGGTCACAGTAAATAATTTTATATAGAAATTTTCGCAATTGTGACTTCGTAAAAGTTAGCCTGTACACTAAAAATGTTTATTAGTACCGCGGATTGTGAACTCTTAAAATTTAAAGTCGAAACTAAAATTGGTTATTAGTAAGGCGCATTGTTTTCATTCAAAAGTTGTATTTTCTATTTTAACTTAAATTTTTATAGGGAGGTTGTTTTTATTAAAATAAGCAGGTCTTTTCTGTGAGTAGCTATTGCGAAATTGAAATAATTCGTTTCCAAATTATATATCCGCATTCACTATTTTTATATTATGTACTAGTCAATTGTTTATCTACTGAGTTTAATACAAAAGCGTCGGATGTCCGAACGGTCGGAACGAGTACAAGAGTCTGAAAATTTATGTAAGGGGTTGTCAATTTTTTCGCCCATTTCGTGAAGTGAGTGACGAGAGACACATTTTATTATTTTAGTAATAAGCAAATTGACCAAGATCAAGACTATATAATATACGCCGGCCGCATTGTGTCGTTAGCACGGGAAACAGTTTTTTTTTTTTTTTTGATAAATTACAATAGGTATATCAGAAAGGTCCAAGTAAGTGCAGCAACAATTTTGCATAGCTGTGATTTAACAAATAGTTAGTATCCAAAACCTGTGTAATTTCTGACCTTCAACTTTTCAAACCCAAAAAACTGACACAAAAAATTGTGTTTTCTTTATAATTATTAAAAATATTTTTTTGACATTTTGATATATTCTTAAAGAAAAAACATTAATGAAAGATATTCCATAATTTATATCCACCTGACAATAATTAGTAAAAAAGATATAAAGAAGTTAATTGTATTATGCATCAAGGCTAAGAATGGCAATACGGATACTCTCCGGACACTGTCTTCTAAGGAAGCACGCTATGAGATTAGGTCTAACAGATACAGACATGTGCAGGTATTGCGAACAGGCCACAGAGGATATTACCCATCTCCTCTGTGAATGTCAAGCTATTGCTCGGTACAGGAAATACCTTGGTAGGTATTTCTTCGACAATTTGGAGGAGGTTGGCCTCGCGAATAAAATTGAGGCAATTTTCAGGTTCTGTAGGGAAATTAATTGTTTGGGCGAAGTGGTTTAGGTTATTTGACCGTTAAGGTTCCCCAGGGATGGCGATGGGTCCAATATGGTGCCCAGTCCTATGTGGTGAACTCACGGCCTATTCAACCTAACCTAACCTAATTGTATTTTTTTTTACTATCAAACAAAGTAGACCAACTTTGAAGAGATATAAAAATCAAGCTAGTTATCAGAAAATAATTTTTGTGTGCTGTTTGAATCATCAGCAATCCTGCGCTAGATCAGGAAAATTTAATAGCAGAAGAACAGGTACACTACATAAACGCATAAGTGAATACCATAATGCACTCACAATATAATGAAATTTTGTGGTTATGCAAGGCGCATGGTCATAAGTCCACAGGCCAAAAGCCCATAATGGACTTTTGACCCACTCGAGTGGGTTATAAAAGTCCACAAATCGATTGTGAACTTATAACCCACCCAGGTGGGCCAAAAATGCACAATATTTATGGCAATAGTCTCACAATCGTAGGACATGTTTGCTTTTTTAATTGATTGGTCAAGTTTAAGTAGCTACCTATAATAATGATTTAGAAGAACAAATAATATAATACAGACATTATACGTACAAAAGAAAGTACAACCAAAGTTGAGAAGTTTATAAAAATAGTGAACAATTCGTGCAAATTTTTAAAACGCTTTATCTCAAATATTTACTTTAATTCGTTATCTAAATAATTAGATTTAGTTAAAAAATTTACTTTGAAAAATTCGTGCGAGAGCTTTCTTATTCTTTGTAAGTGAGATCACTGGATTTTGTTGGAAAGATTATAGAAAATACTGTGGGAGAGGATCGGTACTGTGCGGATGAACAAGCCGTTGGGATCTGTTTGATGAAGCAAAACGTACATATATTAAATAAATAACTGGGTTGATGTGTCTGGATTACATTGAATAACAATATGAGTGATCTAAAACGTAAAAGATGGTCAAAGGAGATATTCACCCCTATCGGGAATAATATTTCCCCCGAAATGTTTCCCTTTTTCACAAAGTAGGTATCGTAAATAATTTTCGAAAGGGAAAATAAAAATTCCGTCGGAAAAAATAGGTATCGTGAATGAGTTCGAAATCAAACAAAAAATTCCGTCGGAAAAATAGCTATCGGGAATAAATTTCCGATGGAATTATTACCGTAATTTTCCCCGAAATATTCCGCTGACATATCTGGTGCTGGTCTGTTTAAGGTCCGAAGATTCTATGTGAATCTTCCTCTTCACTTCCTCATGCTCTTCTATCGCTAATAAAAAATGCGCACTTCTAAATATATCAAAAATATTATTTTAATTTTTTAAAAACTCTACTCTCTCTCTTGTCAAAGCATTCGAACATATTTTCGAAAGTACTTTTCTGATTCCCGGGAAAAAAAATTCCGATGGAAATTCACGATGGGTGGATTTAATTCCCGGGAACAAAAAATATTCGGGGGAAACATTTTTCCCTCGGAATTGCCGATAGGGGTGATTATAGATTTGTCGGGAGAAATCGGAGATATGATCGAAGCGCCTTAAACCATAGATGTAACGCACAGGGTTATTAAAAGCAATATTAAGCCTTCTTTAGCTGATTGCATCACATCTGCAGAAAATTGCACAGCCATATGTGTGGATTGGAACAACGAGTGTCCTTGCAAGTAGCAATCGTGTGTTCAATGGCGTGTAGTGTTGTGAGGCCCACAACATTCGCAGGACACCATAGACTTTGCCTATCGCCGCGCTAATATGTGTGTCCCTAGATAATGTCCTATTAAATAGCATTCCAAGATTTTTTGCCGTTTCGACATATTCTACGACCGAGCCGTTTAGACGGATTACAGGAAAATATGATCGACGGGTTTCCTACTGATCACTAAACAATTGGATTTATTAGGATTGAGAAATAGTCCGTTCCTCTCTGCCCATACCGAAATCCTTTCCAGAACTATGTCAAATCTGCTTGCGCAGTCTTCGATCAAACCAAGAGGGCAACTTCTGAACAATTGTACATCACCAGCATATATATGTACGGAAGATGAACTGACTATGGAAGGGAGCTCGTTGACGTATAAAGAAAAGAGAAGAGGTCCTAGTATATGAAACCCTGGGGAACTCCTCTCGTTGTTGAGAGAAACTCAGGTAACATATGACTGATCGAAACAGCTTGTTTTCTGAACTTAAGATAGGAAGACATTAATCCATTGGCCGATGTTGAAAACTGGTAGCAGTAAGCTAGTTTGTTGCACAAATTGTCGTGATCCACTGCATCAAATGCTTTCGAAAAATCGAGAAGAACTAAAAAAGTAACTTGACCATCAGCTATAGCCTTCCTTATATCCTCCATAACATTGATAGCAGCGGTTGTACAACTGTGGTATCTGCGGAAACCGGATTGCATTGAGGAGAGCAGATTGCATGAGCGGATATGGGCATTTTTTTTTTTTTTTTTGCAGCGTATACGGAACTGGAAGGTATCCAGCGAACCCTCTTCTTCGGATCACAGGTACCTCCAATTTTCTTTATATGTAGACTCTATAAGTCCTCCGGTTTTTAGGAATTATCGCAAAACCGATTGGCTCAAATACAGGACAACTCTGATTAACACAGTTTCCCCCATTAAACCTAACTCCCCCTGTAACCCTCAAAAACTTGATAGCATGGTTGAGACCCTAACCTTCGCTCTCAATAAAGCAATGACTTCTTCCTGTCCGCTGGTCCAACCCAGAGGTAAGAAGAAGCCGCATTGGTGGAATGCAGGTCTAGGCCCTCTCAGAACTAATTGTAGAAAACTATTCAACAATGCCAAAAGTACGAGAAACGCGTTAGACTGGGACTTGTACAAGGCATCACTAAATATATATAAAAAAGAACTGAGGAAAGCCAAACGCAATTCTTGGAGACTCTTCTGTGACAAAATTGAAGAAGCCTCTGAGGCCTCAAGGCTAAGGAAAATCCGCTCCACGAACCCAATAACACCCAGCTCCCTTAAAAAAGACGATGGGTCCTGGACGACCTCTAGCGAAGATTCGCTCAATCTACTGCTTGATACTCATTTCTCAGGCAGCTCCCATGTGGTTAACAATTCGAACTATAACAGTCCATCGGAACCAATAACCATCCCTTCTAATATAATTACAAAAAGTAAACTAAACTGGGCAATCCATAGCTTCAAACCATATAAATCCGCGGGACCTGACGGCATAATACCTGCCGAATTGCAGAAATCATCGGATATAATCTTGCCGATGCTTCAGACAATCTTCAAAAGTTGTCTCGATCTAGTTTATATCCCAAAGATATGGAGGGAAGTTAAAGTTGTCTTTATACCCAAAGCAGGTAAATGCTCCCATACAAATCCTAAAGATTTCAGACCCATTAGTCTATCGTCATTCCTTTTAAAAACACTGGAACGACTGATTGATATCCACTTACGCAACAGTATCGATAAAAAACTACTGTCAACGGCCCAGCATGCATACTGTAAAGGTAAATCAGTGGAGACGGCATTACACACATTAGTACGTAATATCGAATACTCCCTGTTCCACAAGGAGTACACGATGGTTGCCTTCCTTGACATAGAAGGCGCTTTTAACAACGTCAACACATCAGCGATAGCAGATTCGCTTTCAGCTCTGAACGTCGACAGCTCTCTTGACGAACTGATCAATCTACTGCTCAAAGGTCGGATTATCAACTCAAAGCTGGGAGTGGTGTCGGCGAGAAGATCTGTTAGCAGAGGCACTCCGCAAGGTGGTGTTCTGTCCCCCCTTCTTTGGAATTTGGTGGTCAATGAACTACTGATAATCCTGGAAGGTGAAGGATGCACGGTGATCGCTTACGCAGATGATGTTGCTATAGCCGTCTCAGGAAAGCACTTAAACACTCTTAAAGAACTCCTACAAAATGCTTTAAATAAGCTAACCAGTTGGGCGAGTCGTTGTGGCTTAGGTGTGAACCCCCACAAAACTGATCTGGTGCTCTTCACCAGGAAATATAAGATTCCGACAGTCGACCCTCCCTCACTCAATGGTACCAACCTAACTTTCTCTGACAAAGCTAAATATTTGGGGCTTATCCTGGATAAGAAGCTTAGTTGGAAACTTAATATCCAAGAAAGAGTCAAGAAGGCTACATTAGCACTCTTCTCTTGTAAAAAAGCTATTGGGAATAAATGGGGTCTACAACCTCGAGTAACCCATTGGCTCTATATCTCAGTTATAAGACCGATACTCACCTATGGGATAATTGTCTGGTGGACAGCCTTGGAGAAGGCCACATACTGCGACCATATAAGCAAGGTACAACGCACAGCTTGTATGTGCATAAGCGGTGCATTACGCACAACACCCTCTGCGGCACTAGACATATTGTTCCATCTATTACCCCTTGACATATTCAGCAAGCAAATGGCAGCGAGTGCAGCCATTCGCCTTAAAGCCATCTCACAATGGTCAAGCAAAGACTTTGGCCACGCCTCTATTCTGAAAAAATTCGAGATCTCAACAGAAAACACTGACTACACCACCCCATCTCTAAACTTTGACAAGAATTTTCTCGTCACAATCCCATCCAGAGCAACCTGGGATGAAGATACCTTCCCGGAAGATGAATCAGTTCACTTCTATACTGACGGCTCAAAAACCAAAGATGGAGTCGGTGGGGGTGTTTTCTCCGAAAGTCTTAATCTCAAGCTCTCCTTCCGTCTACCAAATTACTGTAGCGTGTTCCAGGCGGAAATTATGGCGATTAAAGAAGTCTTATCTTGGCTCAAGAAAAACGTCATATCTGTTAAGGATATCTACATATTTTCGGACAGCCAAGCAGCCATCAAATCCTTGGACTCGATCTCTATAACTTCTCTAGTAGCCCTCGACTGCCGATGGTCTCTTACGGAGATGGCCGAACAGTTCAACATTCACCTAATCTGGGTGCCGGGGCATAGAGACATTCCAGGGAATTGTAAGGCCGATGAACTCGCTAGAATAGGAACAACTCAACCCATTCTGTCTGATAAAGGCATCCTAGGGATACCAATCGCTACTCGTAAACAAAAATTGAAGCTGAATGCTATCGAGAGTACAAATCTTAGGTGGACAAGTTTAACCACTTGTCAAGCGACAAAACAAATTTGGCCTAATTTGAAACGCTCTTAGAAATTGATCTCTCTCAACAGATTGCATATCGGCACCATAATAGGTGTCATTACTGGACACTGCCTGTTAGGCAAACATGCCGCAAGGCTGGTACTTTTCTCAAATGACTTTTGTAGGCCTTCCATTACAACGACTTGGATGATCTGACAAGCATAGACATCAGAAGCCTCTTACGCTTTATAAAGAGCTCAAAATGGTTCAACTAGTAGGGAGATCTTAGATCCTTATTCGTGGCATCACAATGGACCTATACTGGTCTAAGTGCGTTGGCATTTTATTTTTTTAGCTGACGGCCACTTTCAACCAACCAACCAATCAACCATGGGCATGATTTGTAAAACGGTCTTAGCAAAAACTGGGTGAATTCCATTTATACCGACCGCAGTCGATTTTATCGATAAAACACTTGCAACCACGTCCGTGCTTTTAACACTGGAGAACTCGAACATTGGTTCATTTGAATTTTGAATACCATATTGGGGATCGGGGGTGCTTTGAGGGACTAGATTCAGAATTGGAAAAGGAATTGTTAGAAAGGAGTGATTAAGTTCGTTTACATCGATATCGGTGTCAAGGCCCGTATTACGTTTTCCAATTCCAATGTTTCGCAGATTTTTCCAAAGTTGTCGACTTTTCATTGCTGGGTTTAATTTATTATATTATTATACCTAATACATTTGCCTTTTCGCAGTACGTATTTTGGAAACGACCTGATTGCGTAGTGTACGGTAAAGACGTAGATGGATATCCAACTGGATAACGCGCTAGTCCAGAACGCTAGGTCCGTAAAAAAAATGTTTTCACAAAACAATATCGAAGTAATGAAGTGTCCGGCTCGAAGTCCACACCTTAGCCCCATCGAGACTTTGTGGGGAATTCTTGCACGTAATGTTTAATTTCATGGCAGACAATTTCGCGTCAATCAGCTTATAAAGAAGCTATCCGAAGGGGTTCTTCGGCAATTAGTCCTGATAAGCTTAGGGCTTACCTAATTTCCGCAACAAATTCGAGCGGAAAAAAAAGTGATGCCTTCATTATCAAATTTCCTATAATTGCTAATCGTTTTAAAATTGTCTGCTCTTGTTTTTTTTTGTTTTTTAATTTTTAGTTTATTATATTCCAGTTTTTGTGTTTATTATTACATACGCTTTTATGTCTTTTTAAACTGTTTAATAAATATTTTTATTTTCTTAGAACAAATGAAAAAAATCTGATGTTCATAATCGAATTTCCACTACTGTAGTTTCGAACCCCGGTGAAGAAAGCAATATTCTACAACCAAACATAAAAACTAACGAATTATAACAGTTTCTATCACCCCTATCGTGGAATCCGCCGGGGGAATCATTCACGGAAAAAAATATTTTGGTAGCGTCAAATCCGCAAGGTGAACAGTTCGCCATGTAGGTAATGTGAATGAGTTTCACTGCATCGTTGAAAACGTTCAAATCGAATTCTTCCCTAACAAAATGACATTTCTTATTCGCATCAAAATCATTGCGGATTTCATAGGTTTACTTGCTTGCTGCACGTTCTAAGAATTTTCGTTAAAAAAATGTACATACAAAACAGCTACTTCATTAAGCCGAACATTTGTAATAAATCACCGTTCATTTTGTTCTTCCTCTTATTTTTCCAAGAATAGAGCTATCGTATACATTATTTTATTACAAAATAAACACTGTTTTTTATTTAAATCACTTCTGAAACAAACTTTTCATATACCTCCGACGAATGCAGCTACACAGATTTGTATTAACAAATGAAAGACAGCCGTTTGACAGTGAAACTACCTTTCCCAAAAACGTGTCGATAAGGAAACTTTTCCGGCGGATTAAACGATAGCAGTAGAAGGTGAAAGGGAATCGAATAGGTGAAGTGAAACTCAATTCCGACGGATTCCACGATAGGGGTGTATGTATACCACTACACTAAAAACACTTGGTAGATTGTTTTTGTTTATTTTTTTTATTTTTTTTACGGGTTTTCCATTTCTCGATGTGCAAGTGCAATGCATGTTAGTTTCAATTGGTGGTCATTTTTCGAAAACATTAGGTAAACTACTGTTCGCGGTCTGGGGCTCACCGGTGATTTCGGGGGTTCACCAATAAACTGAAAGCCTGTGATTTCCCGTTCGCAATCTGGATATTGGTGTGCTGAATGCAAATTACTAATTTCGTAATATTTTAGTTACGAATTCCACTGCATTTCTAGTTGTGGTTACAATCGTACTGACGTCGGATCATGGGAGATCTTCATGCAGCAAGCATGCTGTGAAGCTATGAAGGGAAATTAAATGATAAAGCTTATTCCAGTTTATTAATATGCAGTACCTACCAGAACTTAAAACAACACAACCCTTTGCCAAAAGATTATTTTGTTCTTTTAAAGGGCAATCCTTAACGGAAATATATGTGATCTTGAATATTTATGAGAAATATTTTTCATTATTATTATGACTTTTAAATGCAAAGACGATATTCCAAAATAATTGCCATCCCTCTTATATACTATCTAATTTACATATTTATCATATTAATATGCATTTTAACTGACAACAGTTATTCAGCTATGTATGTTAATATTACCTTACTTATAATTCAGTATCTACTGGTATTTACTGGTACAGTCTGCCAGAAATCGTAGCTCTAGTGTAGTGCGACAACGCCATAGATCGATATGTAACGTAGTAAGCTAAATGAACCAATTGAAACGCCTACGCCTGGCATTTTCTTTATTTGAACATTCCAAATAAGAGCAATAAATTAATTTCAGACGTCTTATTCATCTGCATAAAAATGTGTTGCGGAAAAACTATATTTTTTACTAAATCTAGAGCAATTTTCTTATTGAAAAAATCAATCTTCTTTCGATTTTAGATCACTTTTTGCAAATCTCGGGACTATTACAAAACCACTCTTACTAATACGTTATTTGGATTCGCAGAAGTGTGTTTACTGTAGAAGTGTGATAATCTCGTTCTATGCTGCATGTCAAATGTGCCATGGAAAATCCGAGATTCTGATATAAAAGTCTGATAACGAGATCAAGGGAAAACCACATTAGTTTCCCTTTGGTCAAACTTGCAGAAAGTTTATTTTTTATAGGGAAAAATGTATTCAACGATCTTTTGACCAGTAAGAAGTTTGCTTGACACACTGTAGCGTTTAATACAATAAATGCTGGACAAGTTCTTGCCAGTTATCCATACCAACAAAGTTTATTCTCTGTTCCTTGTAGTCTCGAAACTGGGAGCTAGGATTGACAGATCCTATTGTATTTAGCTTTATTGAGTGTTCGATCGATGTGGCTGAGCTAATGTAGTCGGCGTGTTTTGATATTCGGGGCTAGAATTACATCTTGGTACCATGCATATAAGTATAGTTCCCTGTTGTTCAGCTTTATTCGACATCGTCGCACACAAACGATAAACGTATACGATGATTATTTTAACCCTAGAAAGGTGTTTTAGTACATTAAAGCTAAAGGTAATTGTAATAACCATGAAAGAAAAACGTTTCCAAAGACGTTATTTTATTTAAATTAATTATTTCACTTCAATACATAAATCTGTTTTAAAATTGGTGTTGCCTCTTTTCGTTCGGTCTTCTTCTGCGTCTATGTTTTGTCTCTTTTCAGTATAGTTCTGTCTCCCAGCTGATTTGTGGCTGTCATATCTAGTGCTGTTTGTTTACACATTTTAATCTTGCGTCGTCGGCATCGTCGTCGTCAACATTCCACCCCACGTGAAATCTCAAGGAGATTCACTAAATTTCCGAGCGGCTAGCTTGATGGCGGGGCGAAGTATTCCCCTGGTAGTACGGACTTCTGCACTGCGAACTTGGCCATCTGGCGCGGTGAAAATGTTCGTTATAATCCCTTTCTGCCATTGACTTCTTGGCTGCGTATTGTCACAAATAATTACTAGCTGATCCTTCTGTAGAGGAATCACTTCTTGATTCCATTTTGAACGTGTCAAAAACGAGGTAAATATTCCAAAGTCCACCTTTTCCAGAGCCTGTCCTTGAGATTTTGTGCGATTCGCCACTGTTTTTGCAAACAAACTCGATTTTCGTCTGTGCTCGGCGTTTGTGTTGAATTAAGGCAGCCAAGGAGGAAGTGATTTGGCGTCAATGGTTCGTCTGCATCTGAAGTCAGCGGTAGATCCGTCAATGGCCGGCTGTTGATGATATTCTCAGCCTCTATCAAGACACTTCGGAATGTCTCCAACCTTGGTGCTTCTTCCCTCAGAACTTTAGTCAACAAACGTTTGACACATTGAATAAGACGTTCCCAGCAACCACCAGCACTTGGGTTTGCTGGGCAGTTGAATGTCCACTCGATGTTTTCTTTTGAAACACTCTGCTGAATACGATCCAGATCGAAAAATCTATTCTCCTTTCGAAGTTCTTTTTGGGCACCGACAAAGTTGGTGCCATTATCACTACGAATTTTAACAGGAGTCCCACGGCGGTTGAAGAAGTTTCTCAGGCACAGCAAAAAGGCGTCTGTCGACAAATCCTCTGAAACTTCTAAGTGTACCGCACGGGTTGTGAGGCACGTAAATAATGCAATCCAACGCTTTTCTCTTCTTCTTCCGATGGCAATTTGGAATGGTCCACAGTAGTCTACACCAGTGTAGCTGAATGGACGGACATATGGAGTTAGGCGGTCTGGTGGCAGTTGACCCATCAACGGTTCGGTTGGCGTCGCCTTCAGAATGATGCATAGAGGACACCTTTTCTTTACTAATTTCAAAACGGCGCGAGCGTGTGGCAACCAAAATCTTTGGCGCAACTCGTTTATTGTCAAGAGATCATTTTGATGATGACGCTTGTGATGAAAGTGGTACATTATAAGCCGCGATACTGGATGATCTTGAGGAATTATTATTGGGCGACGTGCAGAAAGGGGTAGACAATAAGCGGCATCAATTCTTCCCTTCACTCTTAATAATCCTTCTTCGTCCAGATATGGTGTTAGTTGATAGATATTACTTGATGTCTTCACTGTTTTTGCAATACGCAGACTAGCAATCTCACTTGCAAAGACTTCTTGTTGGATTTGTCGGCAGATACATTTTTCTGCAGTTGTGAGCTCGAATGCTGACAGTTCACCTGTCTGACAACCGCGATGTTCTTTTATCCGAGTGTTGTTGGCGAATCGTAGAACCCATGCGACGACTCGTAGCAGTCTTAAATAAGATGAAAAGTTAGTATAATTGAATGGAGACTTACGTGTGTTTGTCAACAGTATGACCCGAGCTGGCAATTCTTCTGTAGTACAGTGTTCGGAGTCCAAAACTTGAGTTTCTTTTGGCCAAGATTCTTCGTCCCCAAGCAGAAATTGCGGGCCCATAATCCACCTGGATACTGGCTCAAATTTTGGAGGAAAGCGGGCACGAGTGGCTTCATCGGCAACATTTAATTCTGATGGCAACCATCTCCACTGCGATGGTTCTGAGCTGCTGAGAATTTCAGATATTCTGCAAGCAACAAATTGGTTGTATCTTCTAATTTTTGAACGGATCCACAGCACATTTGTTTTTGAATCGCTCCAAAATATTATGCGGTTCAATTGAAAATCGTGACAATTCTCTATTGATGTTGCAAGACGGCTTCCAAGAACTGCTGCTTGCAACTCAAGGCGGGGAATAGTCATACCCTTTTTTGGAGCACATCTTGTCTTAGCAGTGATAAAGGCTACGTGAATTTGGCTTCCTCTTTTTATTCGAAAGTAGCCGACTGCTGCATACGCGGATGAACTGGAGTCGACAAATATATGGAGTTGAATCTCCTCAGCGGTTGGCAATAAAGGTGAGTAGCATCGTTTTACCGCAAAATTCCTTACATTCTGGAATTCTTTCCACCACGCATTCCACTGGACGCACAATTGATAAGGCAAATGATCATCCCACCCAATTTCTTGTTTCCAAGTTGATTGCATCAATAGTTTTATAAACACCATAAAATTCGCCAAAAGACCGAATGGATCAAATATAGCCATTATTATTCCCAGCATTTCTCTCTTCGTTGGTGGTCGTTTAGTTTCAAGAACCTCTCTTGGAATTTTGTTAAATTTAAACTGGAATTCGAAGGTGTCATTGCTTGTATTCCAAAACATTCCCAAAATTTTATCTGTGGTACTCTGACGTTCCATATTAACCTTTTCTTCTAATGATGTATTGGTTGTGTTTAATTTTGTCTGAAGTTCTTTGCAATTAGAAACAAAATTGCGGAGTCGAAACCCAGCGGCACTATTAATTTGAACTGCTTCCAAAACGACATCTTCTGCTTCCATTTCGGAGTCAAAACTTGCAACCAGATCATCCACGTAGGTGCTCTCAATGATGGCTTTTGCTCCTCTCGGCATTACAGAGAAATGTTCAGTGGCGTTAATATTTTTTACATATTCCGCACAGCAAGGAGAGCAAACTGAACCAAATATCATGGAAGTCATCGAGTATTTTTGAATCGCGTTGCTAGAGTCACCGTCCCTCCATAAAAATCGTTGTGAATTTTGGTCGACAGCTCTAATTTTTACCTGAGAGAACATCTCTTGAATATCCCCCGCAACAGCGATAATCCCTTGGCGAAATTTATGAATGATGACTAGAAGCGACTGTGCATGTTCGGGTCCCTTCAAAAGATTGGAATTTAGCGAGACATTGGACGTCGTAGCAGCGGCATCAAAAACTATCCGGATTTTACTCGGCTTATTGGGGTTGACCACCCCAAAATGTGGAAGATACCAAGTCGTTGGGCCTTCAACTTCCGATTCCCTGTCTGAAAGGAGTTTTGCATAACCTTTGGCGATGTATTTGTTTATTTCAGCTTTATACATGCCGGCATAATGTTCATTCTTACACATTTTGGTTTCAATATTTAACAGACGTTGTTTTGCCATAGTGAAACTGGAGGAGGTGGGTAGCGTGGTGTTGTCTGTACGCCATAGTAGACCCGTTTCGTAACGTTCTCCTATCTTTTTTGTGGTTTCAGAAAGAATTTTCTTTGAACGAATATCATCATCGGATTCCAAAACAACATCGGAACTTCTTACGCCAAAGTTTTCTATCAGAAAATATTCTTCGACCAATTTCTCAACTTTTTTCAATGTTTTGGAACGGCAAACGTGAAGCACCCTTGGCTGATGAATATCTGGGGCTGAATTTAATGGTCCATATGCAACCCAGCCTAATTTTGTTCCTGCTGCAATGGGCCTTTCCGAGCCATCTTCGACAACATCTTTATGCACTCCTAAGTAGCAATTATCCAGTCCAATTAGTAGCACTGGCTTTGCATCTTTGTAGTTGCTAATCGGTACATCCTTCATGTAGTTATAATTCTCTTTGCAAAACGTTTGAACCGGCAATTCTAAATTTGCAACTGTGCGTACGTCTCTTAAGGTATAGTTTTCGGCGTCGTTGTTTTGTCCCTTGATGTAAAATGTCACTTTCTTGGATGCTTCTGTTTTTGTTTTCTCATCATACCATTGCAGAGTGAGTGGAAGACTGTGTCCCTTCAGCCCCAGAGTAGTAGCGATGTTTTCTTCGAGTAAAGTAATAGATGATCCCTCATCAAACATGGCATAGACATTAACACTTCCTTGAGGTCCTGATAATACTACAGGTAGAATCTTGAATAACTGGTTACACTGCGAATCCTGACGGCAGTTCAGAACTTGTTGATTTCGTTGAGGCTCAGTTGTTAATGATCGTAACTCTTGATGCAATGTTTGATGGTGTAATCGAGTGCAGCTATTAACTCCACAAGGTTTCCTGCGAAGACAGTTGGTCAAGTTATGCCCTTTCTGTAGGCACCCGAAGCAGAGACGATGTTGTTTTACTTGGTTCCATTTATCGTTGACATCAAGAGCATTAAAAGCTGGACAATCACTTAACCTATGTTGTTGACTACACTGGATACATGTAACATTCACCTGCTCAGACTCAGCAGTGTACAGAACTCGGCGGGATAATTCAGATGACATAGGTAGACGGCTGTGGCTAGCATTGACGTGTTGACGAAAATGTGTTGTAGATGACGGATTGGGTATCGTACTGTTGGTAGATTTAACAGGCATCAGACTCACTACCCTGGCGAGAGTTTTTATCCAATCTGCAAAGGTTTCTATAGTTGGAAATGGTAAAATGGTTGCAGCATGTTTTGCCCATTCGTACTGTTTTGAAGGTGGCAGTTTGTTAATGAGTTCACGAAGTAAAGTTGGGTTTGCTAATTGATGTGTACAGTTGGCTGATTTGAAGAATGCGACCATATTACGAACTCGATTTGACAATGGCAGGATATTTGCTAGGTGACTTTCAGTTATTGCTGGAAATTGTTGCACTTTGAATAACTGCGCATCCACAAGCAAGTCTGAACGTCCAAAGTTAAAATGCAGTTCTTCTATAATATGCGGTAAATTCTCTGCGTATAGGAGCATGGACGAAACTGACTCCTTTGCATTACCCTTTAATGCTCTTTGCAAACGCATAACGTTTTGTCGATCAGTATATCCAAACTCAATTGTGGTATCCTGGTAATTGGCAAAAAAAAGTGGCCATTCTTCAGGATCACCACTAAATAATGGCAAAGGATATAAATTGGCGGCGGCATCATCGACGAATGTTGTGACACGTCTTGCTGTAGAGGCTGCTTGCTCGTACAGAGTAGGAAGTTGAGGATGTTGTTGTGTTTGTGGAGGCATGACTGACAAAGGCTGACTTGTTTCAGAAAGTTCCGGTAGCATTAATGACGTCGGGTTGTTATTTACAAGGAACTTTTCGGCAGAGGAATCAATCGGCATCTGCTGAGAGATTGGCGGAGGGATATATGGTGAAGACGATGACGGGATGGACTCAAACAATTTCGGCGGAGACTTATTTGTTGATTCCGAAGACTTCGGTGGTAAAGGTGGCGACATAAGGTTGGATGCAGGCAACTGGAATGCAGAGGAGGTTCCGATCTTGTTATAAGCATTTACCTGTGCTTGCAGTTGTTGAAATTCATTTTGGCTACGCGACGATTCTTTACGCAACTCTTCGACAGAAACTCGCAAAGTATTTATGCCAGCGATAAGTGACGTAAGCTGTTCACTGGAAATAAGTACCTGAGTTTGCGATGGCGTATTTATCTCGACTACAGTTTTGTCCAGCTCGTCGTCTGAGTTTTCCTTTGGTTTTTCTTTTTCAGCTGAGTTTTTGTCCATCTTACTGCTTCTTAAAATCATCCAAAAGATATTTTATATTCTATACAAAATGGCGTCGGCGGCGTCTTAATAATTGCAAAGGCAGATTTAATTTCGTTATTACAGTTTCTCTCGTGAGGCGAATTAAGGCAACAATTTTAAAAACTAATGTAATAACCATGAAAGAAAAACGTTTCCAAAGTCGTTATTTTATTTAAATTAATTATTTCACTTCAATACATAAATCTGTTTTAAAATTGGTGTTGCCTCTTTTCGTTCGGTCTTCTTCTGCGTCTATGTTTTGTCTCTTTTCAGTATAGTTCTGTCTCCCAGCTGATTTGTGGCTGTCATATCTAGTGCTGTTTGTTTACACATTTTAATCTTGCGTCGTCGGCATCGTCGTCGTCAACAGTCGCTATATAGCCCGTCCATGCTTCTGTGAAGTGCAACTACTTATGTGACTTTATTGGCAGGCTTCGGAAACAATCGCAAACAATATTGGCTTAGCGATAAGCAAGTTTAGCTACGTGTTGACCATCCCGTTCACTTAATGTTCAAGTTGCCCAGCATGCTGATAAGTTTCTCTCCACCAGGAGTCTGTATCAAGAAGATGTCCCTCCAAACGGCCACTCCATCGGCGTTGGTTTTTAGGTCCACTTGGAACTACACCTATAGAGAAAGATGCATTGTGGTTTCCCTAGCACTTGCAGAGAATGAATTAGCTTACCTTCGTCTTAGGGTTGAGTATACTTCATCGGGCGTTACACTGCAGCCATTCACGCCAATGCACTGTCCGAGTATTGTCTATGTTTCTGCTGTCTCTTCGTTTATTTGCTAGCGGAGGCATGTTTGTTTTATTCCTTTTAACTATTTCACTTTTTTAAATTTCCGAACTGACACAATAAATAAAACTGATGGAAATTTTAAATACACATGAGTACTAGGTTTACAGTGGCAGGCATACAAAACAGACGAGAAAAGTTAAACCAAAGTTTAAGTTTAACAAAGTTTCACGGTTCAAATACTTGGCTTAAACTTGCTTGCGAGTTCAACTAAACCTTCGTTTAAACTTGCACTGTACAACCGGCCCTAAGACTAACAAATTTCAAATGGAGGCCATAAGAGCCTTTATTGCGAAAATACACCATGTAAAGCCTGCCGTTTTGAACGAGAATGTCAAAGTTCAGTGCATGTTTTGAAATGTTCGGGAAAGCTACTTGGTTCTGAAACTGTATAATTATTGACTGAACACGAGTTCTCTTAAATCTTTGTCTACATGATTGCCCAAGAGCTTGAATTACGTTCTTAAAGCAAGCTGCCTACCGTTTTGATGACGTTAAAAATATCTCACTTATCCGGTCGCTTATCTTTATAGGCTCTGAGTACTCCAGCTTTAAGGTGTTCAACGTTGAATTTCATATTCTGGGCAGTGGTGTACAGCTTATTCTCGTTTGGCAGTCCAGCAGTTCGTTGTTTCTTCTCGTTGGTTAGTCAGAGTCTTCATTTACAGTGAAATTTTATTGTCATTTTTCTGATATTTCTAAATTAATTTATATTTTATAACGAGCATTTTTTAATCGACATAATTTATACGGAACACTACTACGCTAAAATATGTTAAAGGATCAATCACTGCGTAAGTTGGTGATACTTCAAAAAAAAATATAAGATCTAAAATGAGTGTCAAAAAATCACCTAGGATTTTCTTACAAATCCGCAATTACAAATCGATTTGGAATATATGTCAGATCAGACTTGCTTTTTTTAAGCGAATTAAACGTGGATTCTGAATTTGTGATCTCTTATTATGGTGTGGTATACAGCTGTGGAATTTATTTAAATTCGTCAATCAAGTAGATGAAAGTTACCCTTAATCAAGTAGACAAATTATTTAAGAAATGCATTACGTCAAATTGTTTTGTTTTAAAATCTATTTTCATTTATATTCTAAGTTTGGGAGTTTTTGTGGTCATATGTCTATCGAAATGCGGATATGTATCAGAATCTAATTTTTTGTGATCATGTACGATGTATATAATAGGTTCGTTCGGGTACTTTTTTGCAAACGTAAAATTATTAAAAATTTGCTAAGAAACTGTGCAAATGTGACCACGTACTGAGTAAATTGAAAAAAAAAATGAGAGAGAAATCCATTTCCCCTCTTTTCATTTTTTCGTAATTTTCTACTCGCCGAATTTCGACTTACTGAAAAATGAAAACTGTCATCTAAGTGACATCTCAAAAGTTTGACAATCAAAACTCCATTTATTTTCGTCTTCAACGATGTCGGAGGAAGAAGTTGTAATTGAATGTTCCTAGAACATTATCAGCGCATTCAAAAAAGTAGGTTTAATAGGTATTTCAGCTTATAAAAAATTCAAATCCAACTTATTCTGTAAATTTTGCCGTTAACGTTCATTTTACGAATGTCGAAATGACATTTCGTAAACTTTTCGTAAGAAAACCGTTCAGGTACTTCTCTAGAAATTGAGAGATTTCTCTCTCGATTTTTGAGATTTGACATTTTTCATTTTTCTATACTGAAAGTACACGAACGAACCTAATGTACATAATTTCTGTTGGCGTATACATGAGAATCATATGCCATGACGTTGTAAAGCTAGTATCTGTTGTGATTGGAACACAATTTTCAGCAAACGTTTGCTGTCCGCACGATTACGGCCGTAATTTAAGAGCTATCGATTTGAAATTTGGTACGCAAGCTTTTATCCACCAAACAGAGGCTAAGTTTGTACGGTGGCGTATACGTACTATTTTTGGTAATTTTCATATTATTTCCTCTTCAGTTAACATTTTAATGAAAGAACAAGCAAGATTGGGTATTTCTTTGCCATCCAAACTAAAGGGAAAAGTTCTATATCCTGGATAAAAGTTAATACATTTTTCATTCCGTATCAAACATCGTGGTGATTATTATTAATTAAATTCCTTCGTCCTTTATATGTGTGCCCGTGTGTTTCTCCCAAAAAAGAACAACATATCGTCTGATACTAGCTTAAGTCGGCTCTCACATTGAGGCAACAATCAATAAGCAACTGGCAATAGGAAACATGCGAAATTATCGCTCACAATTATTTTACATTGAATTAAATTAGAGGTCTCACATCAAAGCAACTAAATATCGCTCGAACGACAAATGTTGCTGATTGCTTATTGGCAGTTGCTATAGCAACTATAGTTGCTTATTGCTTGTCGCCTCAGTCTGAGAGCCGCCTAAGAACGATATTTAGATTTTTTTTTCGAACTTTTGTTAACGATTTTGCTTCTTTTTTTGTGTGTTCACTATAATTTCAAATCGCTTGTCTCAAAAAGAGTTACAAGCGCTGAATTAAAAACCGAAATCAAATAGGTATTGCGAGAAATGCCAGTGAGAGGTGAGTTTTTGAACATTCAAAACATTTTGGAACATAAATTATACTTGTAAACAATATGTACGTTTTTATGTACCTACTAAAATATTCTTTGTTAACACAGAATTTGTAATAAAATTCGCAAAATGTCACTGAAAAAAGTAAACAAACTACCGAAACTGCTTGACGATATTTGTCATGGAGCATGCACGAGTCGTGTGCGGTTCTCCCTTTAAATACAAGTGTGCGACAACAACAATAAATCATATGCCACTCGTACATCGCATCGCATACGCTCAATGACATGACGAAACGACCCATGTGCCCCTCCGCAAATTTATAAATGCGGAATCTCCGGGCGGGTCAGATCCTTTAAAAAAAATATATCGCTATAAAAGCCAACCTTCATGATTCAAGCAAATACCTAATGAATGAGTTCACAGTCACAGTGTTGCATCGAGCACCATCTCCTATCATGGTTTACAATGAGGGCGTTCAAGAATCTAGTTTAGTAAATCTGACAGCTCTCTAACTTCATGTTATTGAGTCACGTGAACAGTTTTCTCAGTTGACGTTTGTGTCCGCAGCACCGACAAATCAAGTCAAGAATTTCTCGACTTACTACTAAGTTGACATCAGATGACAAATAGATTCTATTTGTGCCAGCAGCATGTGTCCAGCGAACTCAGTTTTGACATTTCTATTAGGTCATCAAAGAGCATGGGATCTTGAATTCGGCCAATGTTTACATGCTTATACTGGCGTAATAAGCAATACTGCTATTTTAGAGTTCAATATAAAGTATAAGGTATCGCAACGATAAGTTTAGGTTATTTGTTTTCATTCTCGTATTTTATTGCGACACTATAAAGAAAGTTAAGTTTTTTATCCTAAAAACTACAAAGAAATGAAAGCAATTTCATTCTGAAATCATGTCAGTGCAACATATGATACATTTAGCTAGAAACTTAAAATTCCACTGTCTAATTATCATTGTAGCCTTAACCATCTTCCAATGCCCAATACATATCCAAGAAGTATTGTCCGTATATTTAGCCGGCTCTCACATTAAGGCAACAAGCAATAAGCAACAAATCAAGTAGCAATTGTTAATAATTGTCCTTAGAAAGTCTTGGAAAGCAATCGAAGCTGAAGTAAAACTTTCAAACTTGGCAATAATATTGCTTCAATGTGAGAACAGGTTAAAAGAAAGTTCCGCATTGCTTATTGACAATATTGCTAGTTGCTTATTGCATATTTTGTTATTGTTGTCAATGTAAGAGTCGCCTTAGAATATCCCACGACCGACGAGGCATTTTGTCTTTTTGCACCAGATTTCAATTAATTTATTCAAGGGTCTGCAGGGTATTACTATTTATTAAAATTAATACGTAGAATATAAAAGAAGTTTTTTTTTTTTGTTTTTTTTTTTTTATTTTTTGTAATGGGAATTCGCTGGAAGGAAAAATCATCGAAAGACATTGCAGAGCTATTACGCGAGGGATGCTTCTGCAATAGTGAGGGACTTTAACCCGATCTAAAAAAAACTCCCAAGGGGACTGACTTTCGTCATCCCGAATTGATTGCACCTAGTCGTTCGACTAATCGGCAATTTATTTTTGATTAATTTTAGCTAAGATAATTGATTCTTAGCTAAGATCAAGAGGTTTTACCCGCCTTAATCTCCTGATACTTACTTACTTACTTATCGGGCTCCCGACCCGTGAAGAGTCTCTGCCTGAGACACTGCAGCCTTCCATCCTCTACGATCCCGGGCACGCTGCTTCCAATTGTCCAGACCAAGCGCTCTGGCATCCGCGATGGCTTGGTCTTTGAAACGGAGGTTCGGTCTTCCTTGTCTTCTCGAACCTGGGGGCTGGGATTCGAAGACCCTCTTGGCTGGAGCATTATTGTCCATTCGCTCGATGTGGCCGAGCCAATGTAGTCGACGTGTTTTGGCTTTTTGGACTACATCCACATCTTGGTACAGCTCATAGAGTTCGCGGTTGTATCTTCTCCTCCATTCGCCCTCCTCGCACACAGGACCAAAAATCCGCCGAAGTATTTTTCTTTCGAAGGAGCCCAGTATCAGCTCTCCCTTCTTGCTTATCGTCCAGCACTCGGCGCCATAAAGCAGAACTGGCAGGATAAGGGTTTTGTAGAGCACACATTTCGTCCTTCGAGTTAGGAGTTTTGAACCCAGTTGTTTTGCCAAACCGAAGTAGCAACGGTTTCCTAGGGTAATTCTTCGCCGGATCTCCACTAGGGTGTCATTCGTGGAGTTTACGTTTACTCCGAGGTAGGTGAACTCCTTAACTACCTCGAAATTGTTGCTATCAATAGTGACGTTTTGTCCTAGGCGGTGGACAGATGCTTGTTTGTTTGTTGATAGCATGTACTTAGTCTTGTCCTCATTTACTACAAGTCCAACGGATTTCGCCTGTTCTTCAATCGCCGTGAACGCTTCTATCACGGCACGCTGGGAGCGACCGATGATGTCAATATCGTCCGCATAGCCAAGCAGCTGGACGGACCTGTTGAAGATAGTGCCTTCCGTGTTGACACCTGCCCTGCGCACTATCTGCTCCAGTACGAGATTGAAGAAGTCGCATGATAGAGCGTCTCCTTGCCGAAATCCGGTGCATGTTTGAAATAGTTCGGAAGAGCTGCTTCCAAACTGCACGTTGCAGCGTGTGTTTTCCAGCGTCGCGCGACACAGCTGAATCAGTTTTGCCGGGATTCCGAATTCGGCCATCGCCATATAGAGCTCCTGACGATGTATGCTATCATACGCGGCTTTGAAGTCGATGAATAGGTGGTGGGTTTCGACTTGAAATTCGTTGGTCTTTTCCAAGATTTGCCTCAGTGTGAAAATTTGGTCTATAGTCGATCTGCCGGGCCGGAAGCCACACTGGTACGTGCCGATTAGTGTGTTGCAGAACGGTTTTAGACGTTCACACAGTACGTTGGATAGGATCTTGTATGCGACATTTAGCAGGGATATGCCTCGATAGTTCTTGCAAGACATAGGATCGCCTTTTTTGAAGATGGGGCATATGGAGCTGATAGTCCAGTCATCGGGCATGTTTTCTTCCACCCATACTTGGTTGATGATTCGGTGCATGCTCCCTACCAAAACATCACCACCGTATTTAAAGAGCTCCGCTGGTAGACCATCAGACCCTGCGGCCTTGTTGTTCTTAAGCTTTTTTATAGCTAAGCCAACTTCTTCTATACTAGGTGGTGGAACTAGTTCTTCATTGACTGGACGTGGGTTCTCTTCTTGCCCTATCACTCTCTCTACATGATGCCCATTAAGCAGCTGCTGGAAATGCTGCTTAAACACATCTACTATTCCCTGCGCTTCGGTGACTAGGTTCCCTTCGCTATCTCGAAGAGCCTGCGTTCCGGTTTTATAGCCAGCAGCCAGTTGCTTAGCTTTTTTATAAAACCTCCGGATGTTATTACGATCGCGCGACTCTTCGATCTCCTTGAGCTGGGAAGCTGCGTAAGCCCTCTTCTTTCTACGCAGGATCTTCTTTTCCTCCCTTCTCCTGGCTCGATACTCTTCTCTCGCTGCCCTTGTTTTGCGCTGCAGCGCTTTCTTGTGTGCATCTTCTGTCACCTTTTTCCTGTACACGCATTCATCATCATACCACGGGCTCTTTCTCTGGGGTGGCTGGTACCCTACGGTGGTTTCGGCTACCTCCTTGATGATGTCGCGATACTGGCACCACTGATTGTTGGCGTTTGTGGTAGGTGAGTGCACAGAGGAGAGTTTCATACTCAGGCGCTCGCTGTAGGCTCTGGCTACTCCAGGTGTGCTAAGGCGTCCAACGTCGAATTTCTTCTTCTGGGCAGTTCGCAGCTTCTTTTCGTTGGACAGTCGAGCTCTGAATTTAGCCGCAACAAGAAAATGGTCAGAGTCGACGTTTGCCCCTCGGAATGTGTGCACGTCGAGGATGTTGGATGCGTGCCTCGCATCGATTAGCACATGGTCGATTTGGTTGGCGGTTCGACCGTCTGGAGAGCGCCAGGTTGCTGTGTGGATCCTTAGCCTTGGAAACCTAGTGCTACTTATCACCGTATTACGAGCTGCTGCAAAATCGATTAGTCGGTAGCCGTTGTCTGTTGTCGTTTCGTGGATTCTGTGCTTACCAACTAATCCGCCAAAGATGTTTTCCTTTCCGACTTTAGCATTGAAGTCCCCGAGTACAACTTTTACATCATACTCCGGACAGGCTCCGTAGGCTCCATCCAGGAGGTCATAAAACTCCTCCTTGATAGGATCTTCTGCCTCGTCGGTAGGGGCGTGTGCACATATTAGGCTTATGTTTTGGAAGGTAGCTTTGATGCGGATCACAGAAAGGCGATCACTTATCGGCTTGAAGTCAATGACTTTTGTCCTAAGCCGATTTCCCACGACGAATCCGCATCCTAATACATGCAATCTTTTGTTGCAGCTGTAATAAATGTCGCAATCTTTTCTTTTCATCATACCTGATCCTATCCATCGTATCTCCTGGATCGCGGTTATATCTGCCTTGTACCGCGTGAGGACAGACTCAAGTTTTTGAGTAGCACCTGGGGTGTAGAGCGTTCGTACATTCCAGGTACATACTCTCAGATCGTAGTCCATTGACGTTCCGGGTCTGGTTGCCATTTGAGGAGTTCCGTTATCCGAGGCTGGTTGCGTCTCTCTCATAACTATTTAGTTTTTTCCATGGTCGGGAAGTTACCCCGACGGCACAACCCCCAACCTGGAGGGCCAGGCCCTTGTTTTGACCCTAGGACAGCGGGCCGGAAAAACCGATGCCAGTAACCCATTTTGGGATATGAGCGCTGCCATTGACCCATATTGAGGGCTCCTCCGCCACCAACTCTTTTCCAACACCCTGGCTCAGTATTGGAGATCCCCATAGACCTGGTATCCAAATATGTCGAAGCAGCTCATACAGGGATTACACTTTAGTTCGACCTGACCGGAACTGTAGACGCCACCGTTGATTCCATCTAGGGAATTCATCCGCTGCCGCCTGAAACAAGAGGAAGTGTCTTAGTGCGTAGACACTCCTCCCCCCCCTCTCGTTCGCTGCCACCAACGACCTTCCACAGGGGTTGGTTACCCCATCTCCAGTCGAGGTACTAGGCACCCACCAGTCACCAACGTGGAGGTGAGAGTAGGAGTTGGTAGTGAGAGGCTAGAGTGGGAACGCTTGTGTTCTCATATAATCGCATCACTACCCTTAAACCGGTAGTTATCTCCTGATAACATTTAATAAAAAATTTGAAAATAAAATTAGATAAAATGCCCAATCAAAACCCCTTTCAGATTCAGTAGCCGTTGTTTATTAAACGTCAAATGAATAACTAGGTACCATAAAGCTTTAATATAAATAATTATAATTATATGTAAATTTCTTTATGTGCGTGTTTCATAGCTACTTAAGTTATCGGCCAGTGTAATTCAAGTATTTGCTTGCTTATATTGCTGGTGATTTAATATGAAAGATTATATAAAATACCTCAAGCCACAGGAACAGACACTTATAGGCACTGTTGGTTTCAGTTTTTTTTTTGTATTTTTTCTTAATCCGTTTAGACTAAAAAAATTATTTTCACACAGGGCGGAAAATTAGGTTTTCCGGCTAAACCCTCGAAAATTTAATAGAAAACAGATGATTTCCCAAACCCACTAACACTACAAAAACAACTTCCAATCATTGGGTTATTGAAGCAGACACACCTTTTGATTTAGCTGTCACTCATTGCTGCCGTTTCTACTATTCTTTATCTGTCAAGGGTTTTTGTTGACAAACGTAGAATCTTTTGACATTTTCGCACCATGAAAATCAAATATTCTGTTTTTATTGATTTCAAGAACTGCAGGTTATTTTCCGACGTTTTGATTTTGAATCGTTATTTTATGCTTTCAACCATAAATGAACGATTGTCAAGTAATTTTTAATTTTGTCTTCACTTCGGAAATATTGCGGGTTTAAATTGAAATGTTTTACTTTTAGGTCTTTTGAAATATTTTATAAAATTTGAAATGATATTTGTTAATAAAAACGTTCGTTTCTAATGGCAAAGTGTCTCTTTCGTTTCTCATTTTAGTACCAATTTCAAAAATACCTTAAGAGACAAAATTTCCCTTAAATGAAGTGCTACTGCGCATGTTGGGATCTTTCTTTTGCTTTGGAACGAGCTATAACACATTACTGAGATATAAATCAACTTTTTGTCAAGTTTAAATCACAGCAAGAGAAGTTATTGACAAAATCCCATTCTTCCCGGATTTCATTCTGCCCCGGGTTCCCCTACTAGTTTTCTGTCTTTTCAGTAATAGTTTCCCACATATTTCTCCTCACCTGGAAACCAACCCTGTTTAGAAATCTACAGGGGACAAATGTTTAAAAATAACAATATTTCAGCAAAGTCGTGTACCTAAGGTTACCTCTCAGAGGTATTTTAAGGAAATCTAATAAATACGGCTGTAGCTATGTACCATCGCAAACCTAATAAAAGTTAAGTAAGATCGATCGAAATTCTTTTTTTTTTCTTGTTTTCGAATCTCTTTGAAAACTTGGTATTGTACTTCTTTATAAATCCATTTTCTTTTTTGTTGTTGGTAACTACAATTAAATCGACGCAAACAGTTATAGAAAAATTAATTTATTGATGTCCTCAACTATATTATATGTACTGTACACCCAATCACATCAGCATTATTATCAGTTAATTTGCGCACACGATTTTAGCACAAAATATCTCCATAATTGTCTTTTTTTTTTTAAGAATGAACATTTTTGTTTAGAGAATATTTTATTTCTTACGATAAGTATTAGTTTATTATAATTTTTTTGATATTGTACTTTTGCTCATTAAATTGTATTTTATATACAAACATTTTTGTTTGTTTTACAGAAAATGTATAATTTCTGCCCGTTAACGTGTTTCCAGACGGAAGAAATACCTACATCCCACCAGTGAAGGTATTGCGAAAATATTTAATTTCTGGACATTTTTCTCCACTTGAAACTACTTACTTCCTTTTCCTATTCATTAAAATCTAAATTTATAAAAAAAAAAAACAAACTCGCCCTTTTGATCCCATTATTATCAATTGCAACATGCTATCTTCCTTTTAAATGCGTTAACCACAAGTGCTTGTGTTATTTTCATCATAAATCATTTTCTATGCATATTCGAACTTCCTATAGTTCTTCCCTGATATGTATAGACAGCAGTTTAAAAATCAGTCCTAAATTTCTTTAAAGTACCAATATATAGCACACTATAAAAAAATGTCTGTAAAATAATATTCTTACTTCATTCTAATTAGATTGCAACATTTTTCCAACTCAAGTAAATAAAGAGTTATGACTTTAATATCCTTTAATTTTTGGTAAAAAAAAAACTGTGAGAAAATCTAGCCTTTAGTGTTTATACCAATAAGCGCACAAAAAACTGCATAATAGCTTTCATCTAAACACTTCATATCCATTTTTATACCGAATTTGCAATTCACATTTTTACCCTGCTGTAATCAGTACGCAATTAATGCTTATCTGCATGTTAATATATTCCCTATATCGTTAAATTTATATTTATATATCACATTAGTTTTATTGCAACATATAGCACGAATGTTTTTTTATTCTTTTTTAATTTAGATTTATCGTGTGATTAATATAAATAGTACATCTAAATATATTGACAAAAGTAGGTAGGAAATTATTTGTACTATAAACGGAAGATAAGAAATCAGAACACATAACTAAAGCTTAAAGCTATTATTTACCAAATAGGAGTTGGAACAAATGGAGAATAAAAGACAACTTACTTTTGACACCAAGTTTGGTCCTCATGATAAAAAAATTATCTATCTGTCTCAAAACTGTCCAAGACTGACTAATCCTACAGGAAAACTCAATATTAATCCCTTCATCGCTCGTAACTAGAGTTGGGCTATTTAGTTCATTTGAGTGATCGATCAATTTAGTTCATATCACGCTACTGAACTAGTTCGCTCATTTTAGTTCAATTTAGTTCATGGGGTTGTTGGATTCAGAGTATAAAGTACCCAAAGAAGCCCTGTGGTAAGAGGTCGCCGACGCGGTTCACATTCAAAATTCACCTCGACAAATACAAAAACAAAGTTGGGTCAAGCTGCCAATGAAACCGTATCGATTTCTTGGGCACTCATTCCGTACGTAAGTCAATAATCGCATGACGATACCGTTTCGACGATAGCCTTGCATCACGTAACATTGAAAATTGCTATCGTCTCCACGACATCGTTTCTACGATCCAACATTTGCTTCTTGTAGCTCAATAATCGACAGAGCACTATCGTCCAGACGATAGAGTTTGCACGATAGCTAATTAAATTAGGTATCGTCATGCATTGATTTGTTTATTCTGCAGACAATTTTAAGCTTTTTACAGGAATTTTAAAGCGAGCAATTGAATTCAGATTTTTTTACGATTTAAATTACATAATAACTCATTGTTATTTGTCAAGTGCATTTATGACAATAACGATGACGCCTAGTCATTTTTTCGACTACTGTTTGTGAGCTCCTGAAAGGTACTGAAAGTTCTCAAACTTTGTTCAAAATAAACGATGGTGGTAGAGTTACGTGAAGCAAATAAAATACGATCTCTTGCACTACTATCGCTTGGACGACTGTCGTCTTAAATTTTATGGAATGAGTACCCTTGATGCTTGCGTATACCTACTGGCATCTTGATGTGTGGACTGTGGAGTCATCAAAGCTAGAATTCCTTCGAATTGTGTTGAGTCCACTCGCAAAAAATTGTGATAAAGTTCCGTCTCATCAGCTTTGAATTTGGAGTAGAATCCTTCCTGTTGACAACGGGCCACCTGCACTCCTTCGTCCAAACACTACGTCGTTTTTATGTCAATTCATCATCCTCGCCGTCTTCTAACACGTAGAGTGAAAATAGTCGCAAGTGCAATATTTTGTTCCATTATCACCGTACTGCAAAAACCAGGGACCATACATTTTAATTTGTCTGACAACGGATAGACCAATTTTTCATATTCAACCGTGTGAACACACAATTTTCAACCTGACAACGTTATCAGAATGTGAACGGATAATTTTGTATTTAAGATAGTTGGCTATTGTAGGCTTATTGTCAGTCATTGTCAGAGGATTGACAGATCTGACAATCGTGTGTGCTTAGCTTTAGTTTATTCCGTTTGTATGAAAAGCATTGCGCGGTACTAATAATCATTTTTAGAGTCCAAGATAAATTTTACGAAGTCAAGAAAATTTCCATATAAAATTACCTATTGTGACCGTCAAAATATAATTTAATATAGTAATTTGAAGGTTAAAAATGATTATTGGGAAGGCCAATTGAAAATAATAACCGTGAACTAAATGAACTAGTGAGCTAAGTGTGTGAACTTAGTTCACTAGTTCACTATAGTGAACTAGTTCATTGAACTAGTTCGTTCGTGAACCAATACTTAAGCTACTCTAATGGGACTCTACTACCAATAGTAGTCTACGTTAACTTTCATCCCAGCTACAAATGACTACAAACTTTTTAAGCGCGCTGAAGTTCTTTCCATGACAATCGCCAAATCGTTAGTACGCTCCTGCCCCAGAGTTTACTTCGAGGGACTCGGTCGTCCAAGTCTAAAAATCGGGTGTTCACAGATGTAGCATACTTCCAAGGCTTCTCAAGTAACATTTTAAGAGTGAATAATTGGTAGATCGAGCTTCTGTCCAGACGAAAACCGCACTACTCATCCCCCACCAGTGACTCGACTACAAATCTGCAACGTGTTTCCAACTCCAACACTTTGGCAAACATTTTGCCGGGGAGACTTGAAAGCGATGTACCTAGCCCAATAATTGAAGCAATCGCTTTGTCCCCTTTTTAAAAGAGCACATTTGACCCAAGTTTGACAATTGCCTGTTTGGCGTATTCCCACTTTAATGACATGAGGCAGCCATTTCAGAAAAAAAAAATCAATTTGAAAGAAGTGAAGAATAATAATTTTCTAGTTACCTATCCATCAATGTAGCGTTGCCATTCGTCCGCGTTTTCCCGGACATGTACTCTTTTTCGCCTATGCGGGGAACGTCCGGGATAGTTTTTTAATGATGTCCGGGTCTTCAAGAGAAAAGAAAATTCGAAATTAACAGAGCTTGAAAGAGTAAATTTTATTCCCGCTTTTTGGTAGTGAATTTGAATCTTAACTTGTTGCTTATGAATTCTGCAATATATTGTTGTAATACCAACTTTGGTAATTGACAAAAGAAAGGTTCGAAAACACTGAAAGAAAAAATGTATGTCCAGCACATTACTTAATATCTAATGCGAAATCGATGTAATCACTTAAAAAATATAAAATATATTGCTCGACAATGAATATAGAATATCAGGCAATTTTATACTATTCAAAAAGGAGATGGCTTTCTCTTCACCCGGCAGTGGGACGACTTTTGAAGGGCTTATGTTTGAAACCCTAAAATAATAGGTATTTCGAAGACGTCAAAAATCCACCGAAAACATAAAATGTTTTTTTTGTTTTGGGTTGTTTAATGCGGCAGGGTTTCTTTCAATGACAAAAAATGTTACCAATATTCGTAAATTCCAAAATTCACTTATGTAATTTACAACCCAATATTTTTGTTTGAAAAATATGAAATATATCTATTTTGTCGCCAATAACTCGGATCACAAGCAAAATTTCCAAAATCCCAGAAACTGAGTGGAAGTTGGAAAAATATGGAGTATCTGGCTAATGAAATATTATTTCTATTTTGAGATTTGAGTTCAATGAACTTCTTTTTTCAAGACTTTCATATGTGTCAGAAAATAAGCCGAGAATAATTATATTATTCAGCGCAATTGACAGGCGGCCTCAAAACATGAAGTAGGTAATTATACCTAAATAATATTCTTGGAACAAATAGTAGGTACGCGCATTTTGGTCCTAGTTTTGTACTCTTTTTTTTTATCTCCCTTTTTGTCCGGGAAAGTGCGGGATTTTCATGCTGGATAACTTTCTTCAAATGATTTCTGGCAACCCTACATCAATGAAAAGAAGAATATCTTTTTTAAACCATTATTTATTCACCCATATTGTCGTTGGCGTTTACGACTCAAAAAAACGACACGACTGTTTGGTATTGGCGACTAAAAATCAATTACTTTTGTCGCGGCGACGATCGACAAATTAATGGGGTCTGAAATGTAAAAAAATGTGGATTGTATTTTTTGACGACGATCGTCGGTGTTGCGTGAGCCGTTTTGTGACGACGTTTGTCGTGGAAATTATACATTTCTGTCGTCGACAATTTTGCGGACGACTGTTTGATAATGTGTTAAAAAATAGTATGTTTACTTAATTTTTAATTAACTAAAAGACAATTATAGTTATTTTGCAGAATGGAAATAACAAATAAAAGACAATTTCTACATTTAGTGAACGAAATACAGAAAAATATTCCTTTTGGCAAAATCATTCATGAAGACCTAGCAAAAGTGATGTTAATCGGCAATGGGACATAGCCTAATCTCTGAATTGTCTCGGACCACCTTCGACTTCCATAGTCTAAAATACATTTTAAATCTGAAAATTAAAAATAAATAAATAGGTGGTGCAATAGGCAGGTAGACACCCTAGGCCTAGCTTCTCGCAACCATTCGTTTGTATGAGTTTTATTCATGGGACGAATGGAAGCGACCTACAATGTTATGTCGAGTCCGAACGGCTGTATTGAGAAGCTTTTTCAAGAAAGTCATACTCTCGGATGTTTGTCAGACGTTCGCGGGAGG
The DNA here is from genome assembly GCA_949372485.1 of Cheilosia soror. Classification (NCBI taxonomy): domain Eukaryota; kingdom Metazoa; phylum Arthropoda; class Insecta; order Diptera; family Syrphidae; genus Cheilosia; species Cheilosia soror. The sequence continues at coordinate 25,356,570 of OX443564.1, forward strand.
TGGCGTTTTTCCGGGGATCGAACCTGGGACCCCTCGCACAGTAGTCCAGCACACTAACCACAGTGCAACGGCGTTTGGTGACAATATCACAATATAAAAGTAGGGGACCGAGAACGGAACCTTGGAGTGCAAATGTCTGTATCGTATAGGTATAGATAAAAAAATAAACAAGTAAAAGTATTATCATCGGCTTGGCCGATGCTTTGATAACCTCCACTCCATAAAAGTCATGCAAAATGTTTGAACTGCCATGTACTGTACACGCATTAGTCTAATATTGGTATCCGACATAGACAATTTTCAATACAAACCTGACGACGGTAAAAAGAAGTCCTCTGACAAAATTTCATTTGCCTAGGTCGATTCGTTTGGACGCTATCGTGTTTTCAACAGACAGACAGACAGACATGGATAAATCGGTTCAGAATGTGATCCTGATTCAGAATATACTTTATAGGGTCTCCGGCGACTCCTTCTTGGCGTTACAAATGTAATGACAAAGTGAATATACCTTCCTGTGGAGGGTATAAAAAAGAATAATGCTAGGAAAAAGTCGATACGCACAGCCGGCTATAAAATTTAAGTAAAGAGTTGTTGTTTACCAGCCCAATATCGATGATCATTAACTTGGGAAACAAATTTTGTGGTTTGAGATTTATTAACAAAAACCAGTCCTAGCCAATCAACAGCTTTTCAGATTTTCCTCCTAGTCCTATGCCTTTTTGCGTTGTCACATTAACCTTAGGCATTTTTTTTCTTTGAAATATTCTTGGACTCCATGATTTGTAAACCACGCAGTTTTTGCATCACCACACCACACCTAGCTAGCCAATAACTGCTTTAGGAACCAACTTCCATTATTATTCAATTTAGTTCTAAATAGTCTGCGAAACTAATAGTTAGCCCTTTTCAGATAATTAAATGATACATTCCAACCGTCTCGTCTGCTAATACGGCTGTTTACCCGTACGCAATAAATTGACTGTAAACAAAACAAACAAGAAATAATTCGGTAATTTACAACATGCCGGTTTATTTTAAGCAGCTGTAGGTATTCAAAATGATTCCAGAAAATCCACTTTGGTGTACTAGTGCTCATTCACCTTACAATAATTGCTCGAGTGTAGACAATCTTAGGGGGTGAATGTATGGACTTCCCAAGTTTAAAAATGTACATAATGTGTGGTATTTTTAATATCGTAAATTCATTGTCATTTGTTTCAAGCACTAGGTAATAGTACCTATTCCCGGAAAGTGGTGACCCTGGCCTCTTTTTTTAACCATATTTGCTAATTCTATTCAAAAGGAAAATGTGTTACATTTGTAATGATTATTTTACTTTAACTAGGTACAATGTATTATTGCGCTGATAAATTTATATATTAAATTTGGGTTAATACAAATATAAAATGACATACAATAGCTCAAAGCAAACACAATGTTACCACTTTTTTGGGCGAAAATAGATGTACATACATTATGTACCCACAGCAGCCAACGTGAATTAATTGGATAATTTAACGGAGATTTGTTACGTGTTTGTATGTTCATATTTTCTCAATAGACTCATTAGCTATTATTGCTAGCGATCACCAGAGCCGGCTTTAGCAATACCAGCGCCTCGAGGGAGATTTCTGCGGCCCCCTTATGACCTTATCTGCTATAAAATATAGGTAACACCTAAAATAAGCATTTTTTCTAACATTGATTACATATTACAATTTGTGGTTAAAACTAAAACAGCCTTAGATGCAAACGAAATAAGGACAATGACATTTGGATATGCACGTGAGAATATGACACGTGCTGCCGAACAACAGATCGCATATTAGAGGCCTACAAAGCTGACGTCAGCGCCATCAAAGAGATGCATGAAAAACTGTGACATACATAATTACGGTGATTGCTACCGGCAAAAGATCAGCGTCCATTTCGATTCGAATTTATCATTGGAAGTAGACCTAAACCACAGTACAGATATTAAAGGTATTATATTGCGCATCTGCAATGGCGACCTATGCCTATGTGACCATAGACAATAAACGAAGAAATATGCGCGCGCATGAGTTTTCATGGCTGACAATGTGACCAAATTCGTATTTCTATGGAAAAGCATGACTTTTTGACAGATGCGCAGAACGAAACGAAAATGAGTGCTCGGTATATATAAATTACCTTTAATATGTGTACTGTGGACCTAAACGTACATGGTAGTTTCAATGCCAGGATAGGAAAAGAGGGCAACTTTGGTGCCACAACATCCGGGAATTGACAAAGGCTAATTGACTTTTCTGCGCACGGGGCGAAACATGGTGGTATCAGGCATGCGTTTCCAATATCTCGACATACATAATAGCCCGATGCACACATGCGTTACGACCTACTTTAACGAGCAATAGTTCAGGGCACACAATGTGGGTTTTTCTTGCAGGACTCAATCTGAAGTTCGCGTTTGGCTTGCAGCAATGGAGGTTTATAAAAAGAAACGAGTAACTTTCGCGTACCTAGTGCATACAAACTGTGTTCTTAAAAAGAAACGACGTTATTGTGTACATCCTTTTGTTGATCATTGGCTAACAAAAGGAATATTTTATACATCATTTACAAATTACATTACTTTTCCACGCTGCTCTTTCCATTTGCCGGTCATGGTATGTTTTGGAATAGAGATGGATCGTTCCGGACCTGTATAGTTCCAGGAACTATATGTCCTCTGACGGAAACATTTCTGTTTTATAATAGAGACGCAATACGACCAATTAATGCAAAGCCAACAACTGAACTGACTTTATTCGAGACTCAGTAGTTTAGTATACAATCTATCTTTCCGTAAACTGCATATAAACATGTCCACCCATATTTAGCTCCGAGACCGACACAGAGAATAGATAAATGAACGTGAACGAAAGCCAAGAAAAAAATGTGTACAAATATGTAAACAGATACCGAAGAATCACATGCATACTGCATGTCCATATCCAAACGTACCAGTACCATCATATGTTCACAGTTCTCTCGTTCTTCTAGTTCCATAATATCAATTTTGTTGCAGTTCCAGTTCGTTCGGAAAATGTCTATGGAACTATATAGCTGCCGCTGCGGCACCGCGCGTTAAAAAGATGCAAGTGTGCCCCCAGGGCTCATGCCTCCAGGATTTTCGATGTCCGTACATTCAAAGGTGTCAAATCCCACTCTGACCACCACCTAGTAGCTGCTAAGGTACGCTTGCGGATATCTTATACAGTCCAGTTCCACAAGACTTGACAACGTTGCCAGGAAGACCTCAGAAGTGCCGCCTCTTATGTGTCAGGTTTCACCAGACGACCACCAAGTAGAAACCCTTGATTACACACACTTGCAACTTCTAGCAAAAAAAGAATAAAAAGGAAATCGTCAGCAGAATTTGTTTTCACAATTATACACAATATCACAAAAGTAAGTTAACACCTTAAACTTGTTATCCTGGGTCCAATGTAAATTTACTTTCGTGACTGAGTGTACTTTAAAATAATTTATATTTTCATTATTGAAATGTCAAAAAACTGCTTGCAGCTGGGAAAATGTTGTTGTAAATTTGAATTCCTTTTCAATCCTTTTTATATGACGTTTCCATTTGTATGTATTATGGACTAGTTGTAGAGTCAGATTTAATTTGATCGGCAAGTTTAAACATACCAACATCAATGGATTCTTTGAGTAGAATATGAAGTTATAAGATAAATATAAAACGATTAAACAGAGAATACTAGATATACAATTTTTTTTAAAGTATGTATAGGTATGTAACTTCAATTTTAGTTTTTTTCGAAGATAGCCACCCATCGTTTCACTTATTTCAGCATACTTGATTAATGGCGCCCTCGGCCGTGTCGCCCAACCGCTCTCTACCTTAACGCGCCGGTACTGTATGGGCGATCACAACATTTTATGGTTGAATGCATTTACCTAACTACATAAATTGTTGTAGGTATTAATTCTTAACAAATTCAATAGAAAACATATGCAAACATTACAATTCATATTCGACGGACTGTTTCGTATCGTAGCTTATGTCATTGGGTTTTATCGCTTTGCAAAGGTATCACAAAATAAACAGATGTGTCTTTTCGCATTTTTATAAGAAAGGAAAGAAATATTATTTAAAGAAGTGTTGGGATTCACTTTTTTGTTGTTTAGTTCCTCATATTCTGAAAAATCTCTTTTTACGATTTTGTGGCATTGGCTTGGCGGCGTTCCATTGGCCGCTATATGTCACTTTTGGCACAAATGCTTAGATATACTATGTAAAAATGTTTTTATGGAGTTTGACATATGCTTAGAACAATAGACCAATGAACTTCAAACATTGACATGTCGTTAGTCACCTCAAGGTCAATAGAAAGATGACTTTTCATTTTGGTAAATGGCTTATTACATCTTATAAAAGTTCGTCATGACACTAGGCATATGACATGAAATATAAAAACTATTCCTTATTGTTTTGCTTCAAAGAATACATATTCCTTTATTGTGTGTTTTCTTTTTGTAACTGTATGGTTTAGCTATGACAGCCGTATTTACAGTCTTACGTTAGAACACGCTTTTTAAAGGCAGCCCAAATTTAAGTACCTACGAACTCTTGTTTCACTTATTTTATAAATCACAGTAAAGCAGTTGTAGGTATATATACATTAGGCAACAGGACAATAAACCAAAATCCTGAATTATTGATGATCGATGTAGTTTTTCATATGTTTATAAATTTACAAAATAGCTGTTGCAACAGCTTTATATAGAGATATAGAACTCTAATTACTTTCTTACAAACACTCGTTTGTGAGATTTTATATTTTTATAACGAATGGAGAACTCAATTGACCTAATATGACATGAAAATTATAATTTCGCATGCTTATCTGCCGTTCACGAGATGTGACGCTGAGAAAAAAATCTTACGTCATAACATGTGCTGTCCGGCAGTTTACCCTAAGAGCTTAGTAGTCCAGCACGCTAACCTGCGCAAATGCGCTTCGTTTATTTGTAGTTTTAAGTAAACGACTTTATCATCGCATTCACAACGTGCTTTTTTAGTTCCCACAGGCAATATACATCAACATTTTTAAAATTTCAAGGTTGAAACGGCCATAAATCTCAATATATAATAGTGTTTTAAATAACTTTGTTGTAAAGGAAGTGCCAACGCCCCTTTGTCAGATTTTGACCAAACACACGTGAGACACACTCACGGATCAATTTCACGTAAGTTAGAGCTCAATCGGTTGCGAGTCCATAGCATACATATATCGAAGCGTATACATAGGTAGGGAAACGACGTGCTATGGAATCCGTACCATCGGGCAGGCGTCTTTTAGGTAGACCCAGGATGAGATGGTTAGATCAAATTCATAATCTCTCCTCTACCCGTATGAGGATTGCCCTTGATGATTTGGAGTCGATGGCGGAGGATCGAGAGCAACCTACACCCGCGACCCACTTAATGGACAAGCGGACCATTGAAAATGAATGAATAGATATAAGTAGGTACATAAATAGTTACATTCATCATATATATATTTACCCTTACTGATTCTGTAATGCTCCATACTTTTCATATTTTTCTTATCCATCCATACTACTTATAAAATGCAACGTCCGTCTGTTCGTTTCTCCATAACTCGAGAACCATTCGTCCGATTGTCATGATTCTTTTTCTGATTTATAGATGTGTGGCCAACTTAGTCCGTAGGGTGGGTGAGAATTGCTCAGGAGTAAAGGCGTCGCGGGGAATAAGGGGGGTCTCACGACCCGTTAGCCGTATGAACTTGAAAGTTTGTGTGTGGATAGATAAATCAAAATAATTACATGCCTCATTCATCGTTTTTCAAAATTCGACCTATAAGGGTTGAAAAACGTTTGCACCCTACTTTTCTATTTCGACCTTACTACGCTCAACTTGCCATTATACTCATAAATCTACGTATGTCATTTTAAGAAATGCTCTTATTTGTTAGCCAATACTTCACCGAGTATTTTGAGCTCAAATGCATCTTTCTGGTCCATCCAGAGGGTGAGATATAATAAATTGAAAATAGATCTTATTTGGTCAAGTGCGAAAAAAATGATTTCTCGATTGCAGTTGTGCTTAAGGGTAGTTTTATATTGCGTTCCCAAAATAGAATATGATTCGCTCGACTGGCATTCAGAATGCACATTGTACGTACATACTCATGTATGGCGTAGTTGAATTTAATGTAGGCAATGGATATGCTTTAAACAAACTAAATATGTATATATGTACGTCTACGTACATATAAGAGGTTTGTGGTGCGTAAGTGATAGATACATATCTACATATATGTATTTGAGATCTGCAGCTATGGAAATTGTAACGATATGATCGCGTAGTATAAATAATTAGATCATACCTGTGACGAGTTTTTATTTAGGTTACGTAAGGACTAAAGTTGGGGACGGAGGAAGGGTAAAGGGGTAGGGACTAACTCCGGAACTATTTGGGCGATTTTAAATTTTTTTCAAGATTGTACCGGCTATCCTCCGGATCAGCATAGGTTAGTTAGGGTGTGAATTGGGGAAGGGGAAACGGGGGTATAGGGGCTATCTTCGGAACTACTCGGCCATTGCCAGAGTTGACCTCCGACAGCCACGTCTTTCACATGGACAGCTATATATTGAATGTTCACGTGTGAGCTGTAGGCGTAATTTTTTTTATAGCTATACTTGCGCCCATTAAATAAATAACATGTAGGTATAGTTTATGAAAAGGCAAAGCGATCAAATATTTTGTGAGCTTAAAAAGAAGACAAAATATAAACAAGTAAAAGTGTTACCATCGGCTTGGCCGATGCTTTGATACCCTCCACTGTATGCACTGGTACAGGTAAACGCATGTGTCTAATATTGGTTTTGTATAGGAGGTTCCAGAACTACTTGACCGACATATACAATTTTTTAATACCAACTTGGCAACGGTAAAAACAAGTCCTCTCATAAAATTTCATTCACCTAAGTCGATTCGTTTGGACGCTATCCTGCTAAATCGATTTAGAATGTGATCCTGATTCAGAATATATATATTTTGTAGGGTCTCCGGTGAATCCTTCTTGGCGTTACAAACGTAATGACAAAGTGAATATACCTTCCTGTGAAGGGTACAATAAACGTGCATTGATCGCTGAAATAAATTTGAATTTAATTGAATAGAAAAGAAACCAGCGGGCGGAGCCGCGGGCGTTGCTAGTTTTAAATAAAAGTAGGCGGTGGGTATTTGAATACATTTTCGAAATTTTAGTTTTCTCATTATTTAAAATTACCGCCTACTTTTCATATATTTAAATTTTCTTCATGGTTCAAACTCAAAAAAACTAATGCTCGGCAAGTGCTTTCAAAAGGAAATTGGCAATTTAAAACTTTGTATATTGATAAAGAAGTAAAATATTATTTATACTCATAAATCTTTGCCCAGGTAGCAGAAATGTATGAAGAAGACGTTGTTGAAATTCCCACGGAAATTATATCAACTGGAGACTTGATTAAGACAATTTTTGGCGATTTGCGGTAAATGTCAATGCAGGAACTTCCAAAATGAGTCATTGCCGCGCTGACAAATGCGCAGACATTAGAAATGAATAGGAATATAATCGATTTAATTGGTAATAAATCCTAAATCTATTTTAGCGCCGATTCTGTTGTCAGTGAAGACTAAAGATCCAAATGATGCACCAAATTTCCCTGTTGAGTTCCTCAATTAGCAAACTCCATCCAGCAAGCCACCTCAAAAAAGGACTTCAATGGAACTCGATTGATTGTGGAAGAGCCTGGACGAAATGTGATAAGAGCAAGAATTATTTCGACATGCAATCACAATGATTTAATTTCCGATAAATTCTAGCGTACGTAATAAAATAAGCAAGGCTCAAGACCAGTCATTTGATCACGTTGGCATGCATTTGAAGACCGAAGTATTTTCACACGGTCAACTGTATGTGGCTTTATCACGATCAAGAGTTGCAAGTCAAATGAAGATGTATATTGATTCTAATCCACAGCATGAAAGATTATTTATTAACCTTTGCATACCCAGCGAAGCGAGTACAACCAACTAGTTTTTAAATATTGTATATACATAGATTGTATATACAATAAACCATAGGTTCCCAAACTTTTTCATACTGCGACTTCCTAGAGAGCATAGATATGTAAATAGAAGCTGAGCTTACTGGAGATTTATCACTAAAGGTTTTTTCAATAAGGACAGGTCGACGACGTTGAAATATCGTCGTCCTATATTTATGGAAAATTTCTTAAAATACCCGCATTCATTTAAAAATGCACCTCGTCGCTAAAGATGATTTTTCGGTCGAAAGTGGGGTCCTCTTCCAAACTGTCCGAAGCCAAGTCAGCGAACAAACGGCTTTGTCTATGGTCATTAATGTTGAGCTCCTGGATTATTTGGATATTGTGGACGTAAGCCCAAGTCGCGATGCAAAATTTGGAATCTGCGAAAGGCCGATTTATTGTGCACGGCGGGGAATTGACTGCCTCGGTTTCTCCTGTACACTCTCATGAAGCGCGGTAATCCTCCCAACCAATCTGGCTGGCAACGACCCGTGCCAATAAAACACCCTTTATTTAATTTGGAGTATCAAGAGAATTATGAGTGCCAGCTATGAAGTAAGTCTGACTGGAAATGCGGGAAACACAAACGCGCTTAATCTTCAACTGCAATGTAACAATTGGCTTTCGCTTTCACCTTCCTCTTGGTATTCGTAAAGAGAAAGGTAATGCTATTTCTTTATTCGGAGTCTTACAGCACTGAAAAAATAAAACTTGCGACTTCTTTAGGATATTAGGGAACCCCTGCAATAAACAATTCAGACACTAGTTATAGTAACTAATTTAACATTTGACACTAGTTTGTTGTGGTAATGGTAATGGATGATTACAACACATTGTTTGTCTCGTATAGCAACACTATCTATATTATACTACGTCTTTTTGTTAATTTGCCTACTAACACTTCTAATCTGAAAACGTTTTGAAATTCAAAATATTGATAAGCCCTTGGTTTGGTTTTGTATACCTAATTGTGTACCCTTATCAAGTGTTGGTTTCGAAGAGCTGTTAAATGTAAAATACCTAGTTCTCTCCTTTTCTGTCAGTGCTAATAATTAAACGAATATTTCGAAATTAATATCTTATATAGATACCAACTATATTTAATTTTTTGTTTAACGCTACGCTAGTATTTACCTAGTTCTTCGTTACTACATTGGGTTGATATATTAATTTTACGCAAATAAATGAGAACCGATCTTAATGAGAAAAGATGATAAATATAAAAAAATTTCCCTTTCTTGTATGCGAATTCGATTTGGGGAAAATTTAAAGTGGTTAATAATTCCTCTTGGCTTTTAGAATACTCAGACTCAAGGTATAGTCCATTGAAAAAATCTGTGCTTCATTATAAAATTAGAAGCAGTCTTCTCGCACGATATCTAAAAGGTGTCCCATAATTCACACAAAATTTTGAATTTGCGCCATTTAATAGTACAGTGATGCCAACGGTAAAAAAGATAACAATGTGACAGCTGACACTTCGTGGTTAGTAAAATTGGAGCGCTATACTAAAGAACAACGCATTTTCATTGTTGGGCAATATTTTAAAAATAATGAAGGCTTGTCAGCTACAATCCGCAATTTTCGAACAAATTATGGCCGTCATAGTGATTTAAAACCATCAACTATGAATAGAACAATTGAAAAATTCAGGGAGACTGGATCAATTAGTGATCTGGGTGTCGAAAAAAATAAGCTTCACCACTGGAAGCTCATTTTCATCTTGATGGCTTCGTTAATCGTCAAAATTGTCGCTTTTGGGGTTAAAAAAACCCACGAGTAATTTTTGAGAAAGAAATGCATTAAAAAGGCGTGACTGTTTGGTGCGAATTTTGGGCTGGAAGTATTAGCGGATCATTCTTCTTGGAAAATGTTCGTTCGTGACATTATAACCCAGTTTTTAGTGCCTCAATTACAAGATATGGATGTGTATGTGACCAACATGTGGTGCCACATGCCATTCAGCCAGAGAAACAGTTCAATTACAGTATGAGTTATTTCCTTATCGTTTAATCGGCCGTTTTTGTGATCAGAATCGGCCATACAGATCTTACGATCTAATGCCAATGGACTTGTTTTTTTTTTTTTTTTTTTTTTTAAATCAAAGGTTTATGGAAACAAGCCCACGACCACCAAAGAGTAAATTCGGAGGTGTATTAATGAAATTCAGTCACATTTATGGGAAACGGTAATAGAAAATTTCAATAAAAGAGTAAGTACATGCCATCAAAGCCGTGGCGACCATTTATCCGATGTGCTATTCCGTACATACCTAACCCCAATCTGTATACTCTATAATATATAAAAAATTTATGATTTCTAATTATAAATCTGTATTTTCTATCAAAACTGCATTTTGCGTGAATTATGGGACACCCTTTATTAGCAAATGGTAATATTGTAAATACTATTACTATTGCATGACTTTTACAGTGTTTATTGTGAATCGCAAAAGAAGTGGTTGCAAAAAAAAATTTGGTAGTTACTTACTCGAGCATATCAAAATAAAATTGAATATTGAATTATCGAAAATATGAACTCGAATCCAAATTAAGTATGTACTTCGAGTAATATCATATGCCATAGGTTACAATACATCTATGTACATTGTAGATATATAACACCAGCAATCACCCATAATATTGATGTTATATCTAGGCCTGCCAGACGTCCCGATTTTGGCGGGACAATCCCGATATTTGAACCCTGTCCCGATTTCTGTCCCGATTTACAAAATGTCCCGATTTTGTCCCGATTTTATTACTTTTATTCTACATCGTTTGAAAACGATCGAAAATAACAAATAAATCAATATTAACATGTGTTACATTACAAACCTTAACGACTATAGGAAATTGCAATTGTTGCTGTGAATGCATTCATCCATATAAAAATATGAAACAATAAGCTGTCAAGTGCAAGTCGCCAGAACCCATATATAAATATGTATGTACTTTTAAATTCAAACAAACTGTGGCGGCAGTATTATTGTATGTGGCGGCTGGTATTTTCGATTATAATAATGAGTATTGCTGTAAAGTATGTTGACCAAATGAACATTACCTGTAGCATTTTTATCCGAAGCTTCGCTTTCGTCGCAGAAGTACCTAATGCGCTGTGCTAAGTGCTCGATAGGATAAAAGAAAATGTTCTCCATACAAACTAAACCCCCATTGGGCCCAAACAAAATTTCCAAAATTGGTGAAATTGGTTTTCGATATTTCTTCTTATACTAACCGAGTTTGATCGAATGAAATATACGCGCATCAAAGCGGAGGAGCGGCGACCGACGCGACGTGCCATTTTTCAGGTGGCGTTATGCCATTTTGGTGCCTTCGAACGAGTTTACTTTTCAAGTGGCAAGCGGGTGGTGACGACGTGGTTTTTGGCATTACAACTGAGTAGAATTTTAGAAGAAACTAAAAAAATGCGAGATGACCAAGCATAGCATTCAATATAGGATGGCATTTTATAACTAGTGAATCGGTGGCGCCACGTTGTTTTATATATGAGAAGGAGTCCTTAATAATTGTTATTGTTATATTGTATTTATCAGATATGACTTCTTCTGGTTAACCAGTCACCCTCAAAAGATTGGTTTGCTACAAAAACATATAGAAAATGTACCCGTGGCTAAGAAGGTTACTTTTATTAAAATGAATTGCAAATATAGTTGTAAAGATGTTTGCATAGGTTTTTTTAAGGAAGATCTCATTGGTCAAATAATTATTTATAAAATATGTTATGTTATGGTTATGTACCCGTACCTATCGGTTAGACTGAATATTGAAAGTCCCTGAATTATTATTATTAATTTGTTATTTTTAACGTATGTTTATGTATAGGTAGCGTTAAAAAACCTTTAGCTTTCCATAAGACGTGTATAAAAATCTATGCTTTTTTTAATGTCCCGATTTGTCCCGATTTTTGAACCTTGGTGTCCCGATTTTAATACAATTTTATCTGGCAGCCCTAGTTATATCTGGAGATAATTACATGTAATTTGCATTTGTCGTTTAACGCTCTAAAATGGGTTAGTATAGATGACCAATTTTTGGGCCTAGGGCGAACACTAAAAAATCAAATGATACATACAACGTTTTCTGATATTTGAGTTTGAAATTTCAGTTCTTATTATTATCTATCTATCTATCTAAAAATAAAATAGGTATAGTATATCGGTACTAAAATTGAACGTATTTCTCTTATCTTTCAAATTATTAAAAATGTATGGCTTCTTCAGATATATTTTTTGACAAAAAAATAATTTGTTTCTGATTCGTGTCAAAATCTCGATATTTTTTAGATTTATACGGTCTTTCACTAATTCATTCCAATGTGTAGTATGATAAACTATTTTTGTTTGTGAAATTATCTAATGTCGGTGGGACGTGCTTTTGAATAAAAAATTTATCGTTACAATGTTTGAATGGGCTGCAGAAATTTTAAATCTCAGATCAAAATCCGAAATACGTCATCTAAAACTCAATTAATTTAAGGAAAACTATTTGATATCTAACGTATTTTGATTTAAACTAGGTACATTGTAGATTGTAGATTGTAGAGGGGAGGTGGTATAGTAAATCCCAGATCACTGCGGCCACAAGTGGGCCTATTGTGATGTCCTCCATTTATAGCTCATCCATAATGCCGCAGTTTGTAATAAAGGCGGCTAGCTCTTTGGGTGTGCTGGCAGCTATGTCTGCTGCTTCGAGGTAGAATTTACCTAGATAACGTTGACGTGTTTTGGTTAAACAGTTGCAGTCCAATAATATGTGTTCCGCTGTTTCTGCGTCCTCGTTGCATAGTCTACAAGTGTTGTCTTGTGTTATGCCCATTGTCATCAGGTGTTTTTTGACTCTGCAGTGTCCTGTGAGAAAGCCTGTGACCAATCGAATCTGACTTCTACTTAATTGTAGTAGTTGTTTCGTTTTTTTTGTGGGAATGAAGATTTTGGCTTGTCTGTTTCCTTCGGTGTTCCTCCAGAAATGAAGCTTTTTTTTCGTTCAGCCAAGTTTTCACACTACTTTTTATAGTGTTGATTGGTAGCCCGCAGAATGGTCTTGGCATCATGAATTGGGATGCGGATCCTATTATTACTTTAAAATTTCACTCCGAACTGATACTTGAAGGAGGCAAGTAGGCGATGAATTTATATTGCCACTCAAGTTGATATACCGTTTGTGAATACAGATCGGGATTTGTGTAGTAATTTTTGAGAAATATTCATAAAACGGCTATATTCGATTTTTCTAAGAAAAACTAAGTACGTGATCATGTTTAGAATGCTTATGTTGTCTTAAATATGTATTTGGATCAAAATCCTTAGAGCGGTTTTTGTAAAATTATGCTGACAAATGTTACAATTTGGATTCGAAAAGCACTGTTATTAAACTGTTTAGCTGAAAACTGAGTACGACATATTCTTCAGGATATAAACATTACCTAGCAGATATATTTTCATCCAAATCGAAAATGGCGTTTTCGAGATATGAGCAGTTTTTAAAGTACCGTTTTTAGCGATTGGGAAGGACTCATTTATGGTTCAAAAAACACTGTTTTTCAACTGTTTAGCTGAAAACTGAGCAAAACGTATCTATGGCTTTAAGCATTATCTGCCAGTTATATTTTTATCATAATCGAAAATGGCATTTTTGAGATTTGAGCAGTTTTTTAAAGTACTATTATTAAGGATTTGGGTGGATACGCAGTCTCTTTAGAGAAAAACTAAATTTACTATAAAGTTAGGAATGACTATGGTATTTTAAAAATAATTTTTTGTTGAAATCGTTTGCACCGTTTTCGAAAAAAGCCCAATATTCAAAAGTATCGTTGCCGGACATTTGAGCGAAAAACAGGGTTATGCAGTCATGTTAAGCATGCCTACATTAACTAAACTATCAATTTTGGTTCAAGCCGTTTTCGAAAAAATCGGAATTTTGTAATATTTCGTGAAATTGTTATATGGGAAGTACCGTTAATATTATGGCTAGCATAAAAAAAAACGTCTCCTAGCGGGAAGCCCACAAACTCTAAATACGAAGTTTGAAACAAATCCGTCCAAGCGTTTAGAACGTAAATTCTCAAACGTGCAATAAAGTCCAAATCGAAGTGGAAATAAAATCCATAATACATAAACAGTGCAATATGTATGGAGATGCATGCTGACCCCCTGCAACCCCCCTGCTCGTCTTTCTTTTAAATAGCTGAGTGCAATAATGTCCAATGGCTCTATTGCACTTTCAAAATTGAAATAAAGTCTAAAACTTGTTTTGGATTTTATTGCAATTTCAAAAGTGCAATAAAGTCCAAAAGAGTCGAAAATTACGTTTTTGATCTTTTTGCATAAGACTTTATTTCATGGCACCAAAATATATTACACAAGCGATGATTACCAGAAGAGCGATGATATCCAGAGAACGTTTGTTCAGCATTTGAATTGTATCAATTCAGTAAAAAAAAAAAAAATAATTTCTATCAGAAAAAAGGAAAAAAGCGATCTGTACAATAAAGATACTATTATACAGGCAGATACCGCGTTTATTACATACACATATTTTCATTTAAATTTTAATTAATCAAATTGAGTCTCCGTAAGCGTAAGCCATTTGGTATTCGGATATTTCACTTAAGCATCAAATCAACCCTCATTTTATAGTTTCCCGGAAAGTTTCGACCTTAAAATATGTCAACACAAAGCACAAGTAGTGTTTACGCATACTAATTGCTTAATACAACCATTTTCTTTTAAATATCGAGTACATAGCTTATAAACTCTATCGTTTGAATCTGTCGTACACATTTCCAAATAGTTGGAAAGAGGCTTGCGCGAATAATGCTACCGCACACTTGCAAACAAAAATGACCAGACCAGACTCTTCACATACGACATACGTAATATAATTTTTCAAATGCTTCAATTGCTCGAATTGGAATTTGTGGAAAATATGCACATTAGAATAATGCTACAGCAATGATCATGCATGATCACTTTTTATGATGACAAGCACTAGATAGAGATACCTGTATTCGAAACAAGTCTATAAATAAGAATAAGCTGTTTAGAAAACCCCTGAAATGTACTTAATGGCTACGAAATTAATTTTTTTTTATTTATTTCCGTATTTGTCGGGATGGCATTGTAACATTGTTTGATATTGTTCTTAAGCTAAATTAGAAATAATCAATACATCAATACTGTAGTTAGCATTATTAACGGCCGGCAGCGATCTTGTACATAAATGCTACACTATTGAGCTTAAATAGTTTGCTTGCATAACTAAAGAATAGATTTGTTTTTATATTGTTGTTATTATTGAAATCATATTTACAGCACAGCCTGGAATTCGAAACTATCTAATATTTTTAATTAAACAATTCGTACACATATATAGTCTTACTTTTGTTACACTTTTTTTTTACATACATACGTACGTGGTGCTGATCCACGTACGAGAATATACACATGCAATATGTTAACATACACAGAGAGTCACAAATCAGTTTCATGCGCAATTCTCGTTTTTGTTCTGTATATTTCCAGCGGAGAAAATTCGAACGATCAGCAAAATTTGAGTCATCATTTACTACGGCAGTCTCTGATTAACCTCACAAGCGCACACAACAATAGCCACAGCAATAACATCAACATCAGTAATATAAGTAAAACATTGAATTTGCAAAAATCGATATCGTGTAGCTGTGAATCTCTTAAATGTGCTCGAAATATTAACCGAATAAGTTTAAGAAACGTCGACGGAGATGACAGTGAATCTCTTCTATATGATCATATCGTAAACAATACCCCCGGTTCGGATTTACCAAGTGTTTTTCAAGATGATAGATCCGTTGGTGCACTCGATAACAATGCTACCGGAAAACAATATTCATATGATAGTTATTACAACGGCCAATCAAGTAACAAACATCGCTTGGATTGTACAAGTATTGTAAATAGTAGTAGTCATAATAGCTGTGGCACAGGCAGCAGTGCGGTTGTCGTTGGGGATGATCAAAGAAATTTCCCCGATTTCCATTGTGCTGATAGTAATGTATATTCGTACAGTGGTTTTAAAAAAATAGTTGCTCATAATTTCAGTAATTCTGATCCAATAACGCGTTATAGTCATTTAGATGATAACCATTTGATGCTAAAAAGTCATTACAGTGATTGCAATATATACGGAAAGCAAAACTCTGCCTTGAAAAGTGAATACGCCAACAGTAGTAACTGTTCGAGTAGTAAAAACCATACGCTGGTTAATAATAAAGCATACATATTTAAGTGCATCGCTAACAGTCCATCGTTTTTAAAAGCCAATAAAATTAAGGAGCATTCTAAGAAGTTACGTAACTTCTCTCTCAAAGCTGCTGGTAATGTTAAAAAGAAAAATCAAATTATAGTCAAATCAAATGCAGTGTCAGATAACTCCTTACACCCGAGCGATAAATACTTAAATTTATACTTGGATGAAAAGAAAAGTTCACATTGTGCACAACCGGGCTTATCAACAGGATCTTTATCGGCTACACGGCCTCTACTAGCAAATGGATCTGTCAAAACATATCCAACATATCGACCTCGTGTGAAGACCGACTCAAAAGATACCCTCTACAGGAACAAGCGCACAAAGATCAACAAAAGCTGTAATCTAGCTTGCGAACAACACAACCTTACTTGTAGGACAAACACAAATCTAAATTTGTCACCAAAAAATTCACTCTCGAGTAATGGACACCTCAACAAACTTTGTCTAACCGATATTACAAGACGAAAAGCTGAATTCAATCGACAACTTAGTGCACCTACTGATTACAACAGGACGACGACTGCGACGGGTTCTATAAAGGCATCACTACAAAACTGTTCCTCATCTAAGCAGTCATCGGCCTCCTGCACAAATAGTTTCAATAGGAAAACCAAAAAGCACAAGAACTACAAACTCAATGAAAGGTAGGTTACCTATCTATCTAGACACATATATATGTAAAATGCTTAATTTAAACTTATGTTGTTTCCAGTGTTGTATGTAGCTACATATTTCCTTTTGATTCATTTCATTTCATTTCATTCCAAAGATACACTCGTCAGTGGGCATACCGCATACAGAATACAAATTTAATGCCCCAGGTTTTCTGGCAGTTCTGCTAAAAACAGGTTATTAAAATTGAAAATAGCCCATCAGAATATGAACGACCTTACGCTTTAACATTGGTATCCACTTAAAAACACGAACGAAGTAAAAAAAAAAAATTGTTTTGATAAGCGAATCATACATGCTATGACGATGACCACGCGTCTGCATTGCGCTTCATTAACTATGAGCGACATATGAATAAATATTTACTTCGTTAAATGGTAAATATATACCTACATACATAATTATGTGTTCGTTTTACCATGTGGTTTGTAATTATGTTCGTCTTTCAGTCGTTGGCTAAGGAGGGCGGAACTGCCGAAACAAATGACATTTAATTAATTACATACTTTCCTCTCATCGTAGAGGACTGGCTGAATACGAATATTTTATCTTCTATCCAGTTTGTACTTCGTATTTTGTTTACTAAATCAAATTTGATAGATTTTTGTATGACATCAAATGACTAAACAGTGAAGTACCTAAAACATGTCATCTTTTAAAAAAAAATATAGAACCGGCTTATGTACATAATCAAGTCATATTATCATAGTATCTCATCTTGTCAGTTAGTGTGTTAAGAACAAAAAAAAAATTATCATAAAAAACTACTGAAAATATGTGAACTAACTTTCAACTCTTCATTTTAGATTGTTATGTGGTGATAGTGAGGAATCAGTTCGATGTTCTTATTGTTCAACTTTAAATGAAAACGATTTAAGGATTTCGTTTGAAAATACTTGCACTGATTCTTTAGTGACCGCTTTTGATGATGAAGCTCTTCTAATATGCGACCAAGGAAGCGAAATGGCAAGAACAAAGGTTTATTGTGTACTTTGGAAACAAAAAACACATTATTATAAAATTAAATACTATACTTAGAATTATTATAGTTATTATTATAATTATTATTATTATTTGTTTGATAGTAGCTACTTAATTTAACCGAAAGCATAAAGCCCCACACATATCGAATCCATTTGTGTTTTCTTCCACATTTAAAAGTTGCATCTGTATTCGTGTGGACATTTCATTAGAGACCGAGCTCGAAGTCGAAGTCATCGCTTCAGCCAAACTAGATTCGGTGTATGTGAGGCTTATCTAATTCACATAAATGTAACAACAAATTGTAGTACCTACTAACTAGTATAATTGCATTGAAATGATACTAATCAACACACATTTGAATGCAAGAAAAATTTTTCTACAGCAACAGAATTCAATTAAATTTCAATTTAGATAAATTGAGAATTTTAACCAATAGGTACACCATACACCTACATAATTACTTTTTATTTAAGAAACATTATTTGGTCACGCTCAGTTTACCATAATCTGTTTGTTGTTGTCGCTGATAATAACGATTATCAAAGTGAGGTGTTGTAAATTGAAAATTTTTAAATCTATAGCAGATATCTTAAGGATTCGATAAACTATTTTTATATGGATTATATTTTATATATATACCAGCTCACAATGAACAATTTTCAGTGATGTTTATTTTACTTATAGCGAGTACAAAAGTTAATGGAAGCTCCAACTGTTATGAATACGTATTTAGTTAACAATTAATAATATTTTGTCCCCAAAAGTCCTGAGAACAGCTGCTGACAGTGGGTGCGCACAAAAGTGCTGCTTTAGTAATTGCATTTAGCTATATTACAAAATGTTAGTAGGCGTATTTTTTTTAGAATCTTTAGCTAGCTCACTTTTACTTTTACATGCAAAACACTTTTGGTTTTGTTATAGGTACTCACTTTTGGTTTTACATGCAAAATTGTTATACTTACTTTTGGTTTTGTTATACTCACTTCCCAAAAAAATACGCCAAGTATATCTGCATATATTAGACACACAAAACTGTGGCCACAAACAAAAACAACTAAAGTCCAGCTTAGACGAAATTCAGTTTTTGATACCTTAGATTCAGCATGTCCAAATCTATGAGCCGCTTTTTTTTCAAGTTTTTTATCTTCAAATTTGAAGCTACAATGTCCCGAAAACAAATCAACTAAAATCAGATTTTACATCCCCGTTAAGGCAAAACGACTTAACTACAAAAAAAACTAAAAACCGAACTTCATAATCTTAAGTCGACTTCAGAGAAACGCATTTCACAAGTAATAACAGCTAAAATTGAGTTATTGGGTTGTTTTTCCGGTGATACTTATCCCGTTCCTTTAATTTTATAGTTAAAAACAATTTCTTAAGTCGAGTCCACGACGGAATATCAAGGAATATCAGCTAAATTCAACTTTGTCCCATAAAATTGCTGTTCTTCAACGAGCAATAATAACTCGATTTAAGATTTTGTTGCCTTAATGTCGTGTTAGGCCATAACAGCTAAATTGTTTCCATAGTTGACCACGCTCGAAATAAGAATGATCAGTATATAATGAAACGTTAGACCGAAAGAGACTTGAATTCCCTTTATTTTCATATAAATCCGAAAATCAGACTTTCCGCGTATTAACCAGAGCAGAGCCATTTGAAATTTCAATCGTATCTTAAAATTCAGTGTGATCACAGAATCCGTCGTATTCGGAATTTTGCTACGAACCACGAAAGAACTATCACGGAATCGGTCGTAGTGGACATTTTTGCATTCGTAGCAGACATTTCCACTACTACGGATTAAATTCACAGCAAAAATGTCCACTACGACGGATTCTGTGAAAGTTCTTTCGGGGTTCGTAGCGAAATTCCGAATACGACGGATTCTGTGATCACCCAGATTGATTTTCTGAAAAATTATCAAAATCGACTTTAGATGGTTTTCCTTGTTGTCACAGATATTTGCGTAGTCCGTAGTGTATTGTGAAGCTCGGCATTGTTGTTAAACATGAGTCAACTTTCGATTGGGGATACCGGATACCTGCAGGGTTATTCCCAAATGCGCGGCGGATCGTATTGAAAGCGATACTTCGATCTCGACCGTCTTCGCTTTTGCTTAACAGCTTTAACAGCTTTTCCCGTCACAAGAATTTAGTTAATTTTTTATCCGCAAAAAATCCGCCAATAATCCGTCACCTAAATAGCTATCGCTTTTGAATGGATCGAATCGCTTTTGGAAATACAAAAATACCAATCCGATATGAAAAGCGATCCGCCGCGCATTTTGGAATAAGCCCCCTGAAGCAAATTTGGAATACATGAATGATTTAAATAAATAAAATATAATGTATCTAGTACTAGTTTTTCCTCGCGGCTTCACTCGCGCAGCTCTCAGGATTTTGTACACAGAAATGCCTTCACAATCAGTAAGTTTCCTCTTTTATATTTCAATATCGCGAAAGTAACCTTCCTCTGAAAGCAGCGTTACCGATGGGCGACTTTAGTCGCCATTTGGCGACTTTTTTGAACTCTTGGCCCCCGGCGATGACTTTTCAAAAATTCTCTGTTTTAGCCACTTTTTACAACATTGGCGACTTTCGGGCGACTATTTCCATAAAAGAAATCCAAAAAGCTGTTGAACATACTCAAAAATATATAAATATATAAATCTGTATCCATAATTAACACTTCCCAATATTAATTGACTGTCAAGTAAGTCTGTTTTGTTTTACCTCTGCTTCACCATTATTGAATCTTTGATTATGCACAGAGCAAATCATCACTGAATAAAAATTGCTGAAGACAGTTTCAAGTGACGAAACTGCTTTTTTAACTGTTTTGAGGAACCAAATGTTAAAGAATTTTGGTTTAAGATTGGCCAAATGCCAAACTGCATGGGGAAAGCCGTATTTATAAATGTTTATTGATTTGTAGTGAAAATACTTACTCTGGGAGCAAGATATTACCTCTCCACTGAGAATCTTACAAACTTTTTATTCAACGAATTTCTGGTACCTACTAGTAAGAACTGAAAAAGCTATCAGCCACAAATTGACAGAAATTTGTCGTCCTATTTGTATATATTATGCGTGAAATTACTATTCACATTTGTGGTTTGACTTCATCAAAAAGATGTTCGATTAATTCCAAATCACTTTCGTCGGTAGATAAATTAAGTTAATATTTCTAACAAATTAGTAAATTATTTTTACCACTGCAATTTATGAATAATTGACAAACAAAAAGCTCACATCACAAACTGCAACTGATTACTGCAAAGCGTTCCTTTAATTTCTCATAAGTTTCTCTTCCTGAGAAAGACTTTATCCCCACTGAAATTTTGACAGTCTTTTCCATTTTTACTACAAAAGTAAAAACCTATAGAACATGTTTTGTTGAAAATACTGCATCGAGTATTAGTTTTGTTTGTATAAGGCCTCTTTTTAAACTCTTGGCGACCTTTTTTGGCGACTTTATCATTTTGGCCATCGGTAACGCTGTCTGAAAGTACCTGAGAAGCTAGATCAGTGATCTAAAAATCCACTGCCTAAATATGACTTCCATTTTTTTTATAGAGTTTCAAATTGATACGACGAAGGTGTCTACGAAATATAAAATACTGTTTACAATTTTTACATACATTATGTACATATTAGGTATTATGCCTATAGAACAGATCTAATTTTCTGCCAGCAGGACTGACTCTACTCAGCAAATGCTTCATGTGTGTCGGAAGTAGGTGCAGAAGAAATAGTAAGTTTGTTTATGTAGAAAATTAGGGCCTTCTTCAGGCATTGGTATAGTAATGAGCCGATTTTAGCGTGAATTTCACTTCAATTGGATTAATTAAATAAAAAGTCAGCCGCTCCGAAATGACTCCGCACTACTCCGATTTTAATCTGCGTCCACTTCGTTAATTTTTTTACGGTGTACGTATTAAATTTTTTAATAGGTAACCAGACCACTCTTATTTTGGTTCAATGATATATGTTTTATCTAACAAATTGACCAGACCGCACTTTCCAAGCATGCTCTCGACAAAGAAATAAACCAAGGCACCAACTATTATACTACAATAAAGAAAATAGGTAATACATATTAAACTGATCAACAAAGTGTGTCCATTGTCCATACGATACCAAAGTTCATCTAAACGGTCAAAAGTCCCTCTACGATGGTCATAAGTCCAAGGTCAAGATGCCAACTACAAATATGGTTAAAAATGAAATACAATTAATAAAAAAAAAGAAAAAATGCTGAAAATTAAATTGCTTTTTATAATAACTAGTAGGCATGTTTCCGACACGCGACATGTGTTTATTTACATTTGGAATTTAAACAACATAATTATCACATAGTTATGCACTAAAATGCGAATTTAGGTGAAAGTTCTCCACCGCCAAATTCTAATAGTTGATTGATGATGATTTTTAAGTTAATAAGTTTTTTTTTTTAGTATACATAACGTTATTGTTACAAAAATTTCACTTTCTGTATTCCACGGTAACGATAAGTGATAATAAAGTGATCATTAAATTATAATTTTGACAGAATAGCATTAAATATTTCATTTTAATTTGTTGGGCAGTAGATAATTTGAAAAAGGTCAGAAAAGCCAGGTTAACAACTAGTTTCATTAAATCAAAATAGCGGTTTCGAATGAGGTAAAACTATAAAGTACACAGTTTGAAATATTAAATTAAATTTCACGAAGTCACTACGGAGAATTTTGCATAATAATGTATAATATGTATAAATAGGTATCTATAATATTTTTTCGTTCCACACTAGTGCCAGTAATAATTTTGCCCGAATACTTGTAATTACTTCATCTCAGGTCTTTTAATTTATGTACCTATAGCAGTCAATTTAAGGAATATAACGCTAAGAATGTGAGGCTGGACTAAGAACCCATATAATCCTTTTAGTTTGTAACAATTTTTAATATGCATACTATATAAAAAGTCCTGTAAATATTGTAGGTACCTAAACACAGTAATAGAATTATGCCGTACGTTTTGGTTTAAGACCACAGCATTGAAACAAAATCATCATAAAAGACCATGTTCTTTTCTTGTTACACAGTTTCGTAACGTAGGTACATATGTAGTTACAGAATCGATAGAGGATTTACGATTTTCTGTTTGAAACTTTTAGTAGGTATGAAAATACTTGTATCTACATGTTGATACAATGTTAAATTCGAGGCAGAATTCACAAAATATTCTACTTACATATTCGACTTTAGCTTTCTCCATCGACTTTAGTTATGATGTAATAGATTGAAGGTTATCTAATGAATGTTATCATTTTGTTTTTAAATAAAAAATACATTTCCCTTCTACTGGGACTAGTATAAGTATGCCCAAGTGAACAATGTTGCTTTTATTTGCATAGATATTAAAAGCAGGCGCTACAGTAATTTTTTTTATGACATCTCACCGTAATCGTCATTCGTCTATATCAAATAATGAAGCTTGAGTGATGGGCAACATCTTTAAATCTCGTTATTTTAACACGATGCATTATAGCCCTATATAAAAGTGCGACCATTATTTTTGAATTCTTTCGCGGACACACTGCTTCGAATTGTGTGCTAAATATCGAAAAATTAGATTTATTTCATTGCAAGGAGCACAATTTTTTTAAATTTGTTTCCAAATTTGCAAGGAATGTCATTTAAAACTAAAACGGGTTGGCCACTTTTAAGGACCATTCACATGAGAGCGAACGAACGAATTGATGAAATGTGAACAACAGCTTTTTAAGCATTTATGAACTAAAAATTCCACATTTTACTATTCCAAGAGTAGGATAATTAATTATCCCATCAAAATGTATTAAGAAAACCAGTTTATAAACAGTTTAAATAGCAAAATTTCAAATTCCCAACTTTTTGCCGCGAACGAAAATACCCTGTTAGTCAGTCTATTCACAATCCACGTCATTTAAATCGCGTTCCACAAAGTCGCGAATAAAAAATTCGTTCGAATTTAACCTTATTCCAAGAGGAGGATATCTTTGAATATTTGAATATTTGAATATTGAATATGTGCAATTTTCTGTTTATAAATGCATAAAAAGTGGTTTGTTCGCACTTCATCAATTCGTTCGTTCGCTCCCATGTGAATGGTCCTTTAAGTTTTAACCGAATCTCAAAATATCGAATTCAAAATCTCGACTCGAAAACAAAATGTCGAAAAAAAAATCTCGAAATCATTTTCAGGTATTTTCGAGATTTTGTCTTTCGGTACTTTTAAGAATTTTATGTATTTTAAGAGAAAAATATTCCAAAAAATAATATTTCTTTCATACAATAAGGTTCGCGAATTCATGAGAATCAGAGAGAAGGGAAAATTTTCTTGATTCTCACAGATTTAAGAATCAGACTTGTAGGACCGTGTGGTGTCTAGTGTGTTGTCTAGTCAGAATGATGTCAATCGTTTTTTCTTTTGCTCTTTGAATTTCGTTGTACTCTTCTCATAATTTGTTGCGTTTCATTGTGGTATAGAGTAGTATAGCGCAATCGAACCAGAAGGGCTTTGGACACATCACACTACACTGCGACACAATATGCGAGACATTATATTTTTCTACACATAAGAAATGCATATCAGTTAGAAGTGTGGTGGCGTTAGAAGTGTGGTTCCTTTTTAAGATAATTTCAGAAGGAAGGAACGAACATAGGAGAGATTGTAGTACTTAATAAAATCTAATCGATTTTCCTGAGTTAAGGTAGACGGCATGTAGCAAGCCACATACACATGTAGCTCTGACGTCAAAAGAGAGTGCACAAAGAGAGCTTGTACACGGCATGTACCTACCCATTGGGACCATTCGCTGACGTCAAAATGTCGTCAGTGCTACACACGTGTGTGGCTTGCTACATGCCGTGTACTAGCACCTTTACACTTAACCGTCCATAGGTTCCGTGCTTAAGTTTTACCTTAAGTAAAACTTCGTGAATTACTGTGCTTTTAAAATTATTATTTTAGGGGATTTCCAAACATTTCTGACATTTTTCAGTTATTTTTTTTTTAAGATTTTAGTTGTCGACATTTTTTGCTTTCGAGATATTTTTTTTGTGATCATCCACAAATCTTGATATTTTTTTCGACATTTAGTCGATTCAAGATATTTTTATATGGCAAATTTAGCCGGCTTTGTGTGTGAGCTCTTATAAAATTCAAAAATTGTAGCCGCCGGCCGCAGGAAATGGCCATAAGCTCACAAGCAACAATAAACGTCGTGTATTCGCAAAAAATTAAACAATCGCAGCGAAGGAATCAAGCTCTAATTTTCAGACACAAGTTTAAATCTAAAAGACCGAGAGATGCATGAAACTCCACGCAGTGGCGATTATTTAAGCCGCGGTTCTTTAAGTTGTTTGCTGTTTGGACAAATTTCTTAAAAAGTTATTTGTGTTTATTTTGAATAAAAAACCGTAGTTAACAGCCTTTTACTAATAATAGGATGTACCTACACTATTGACCTAGGGTTAGTTACAATATTATCATTTAAGACACAGACTACAATAATAATTATAAATCTACTTACCAACGTAATATTATTACATCATATTATAATTATGTAATACATTATTATATAAGCGTTTATTTATATCGTTTTTCGTTTATGTATATTTTATGTATCTTTAAAGTAAGCTTAATGTGTTTTTAATACAACTTCTTATATATTTCATGTATTATTTGTAACAGGTGCACTTTGACGACGTTTCTCTTTATGGGACCCCTAAAGAGGAGCCAATGCCTTCCATTCCAGTAGTATCTGAAAAAGTATCAGCGAATTTCTTAAAAAGTCAATTGCAATCATGGTTCCAGCCAACAGACAATCGGCTTGCCATGAAACTTTTTGGCAGCCGAAAAGCATTGGTAAAAGAAAGAATAAGACAAAAAACCTCCGGACACTGGGTTATTCACCCTTGCAGTTCATTTAGGTAAGTGTTTTTTTTTTACCTAATAAAATTTTATGAAATTAATGAATATGCACCTTTTTCAGATTTTACTGGGACCTTTGTATGCTTCTACTGCTAGTAGCAAATCTTATTATCCTGCCAGTTGCTATATCATTCTTTAATGATGATTTGAGCACACGATGGATTGCCTTTAACTGCCTAAGTGATACTATTTTTTTAATAGACATCGTAGTCAATTTTAGAACTGGTAAGTAAAGTATATACCTATAATACAGTTGAAACACACAAATATTATATAAAATGTATTTTTAAAGAAAAATCATAAGTAACAATAACCTAAGAACTCTAAAGCAAATCTTACACTGTTAATTTGTCGGTTATACAGTTCCCTATACACGAGTACCTCTTTTGGTCGTAATATACGTTCTTCAGACACAATTTTCATAAATAATTTCATAAATCATTTCACAAGATAACGTAAGCAAATTTGAAAATTTATACATCTCCCAAATCCATCTATCCATCTTTCGACAGTTTGTTTGGTTTCTCACGTTTGTGTCTGAAAACCTCGCAGTTTACAATTACAGGTCACAGATGACACATAGAAAACGCTCAAGAAGGGATTCTGAGACTTATTAGAACCAATTTGTTGTCTTTCTTTTCAATGCTAGTATGCTGTTAAATTCTGCATTATTCTGTCACTCCGATTTGGGCTCCGTATCGCTAGTACTTTCATGAAATCAAAAAGTAAAGACCTAACTGCTCATTGTTAGACTAGGAAATGTAAAGTATTTTTTTTTTGTTAGGTCACTCATCGTTTTTTTATACCCTCCACAGAAAGTTAAAGAGTCACCGGAGACCCCATAAAGTATAATGGATCAAATTATGAATATATTTAAGCATCTCCGTCTGGAATTCTGGAATTTTCTTTCTGCGTAGACATGAAATATCTACAGCAATACGAACAAAACAAAAAAAATGCATAAGAATCGGCCCAGTGGTTATCGAGTTATAACGTCATCGAATTTCACCCCATAGAAGATTTTTTTGTATGGGAGGTGCCACGTTCAATTTTGACCAATCTTCACGGGAACGCTCCCGGGCCAATACCTAAGATTGTCGGAAAATTTTAACTCAATCGATTTCGAGATATAAGATTTTAAATGATTTTTGTTTTTTTGTATAGGCAGGGTTACGCCCCTTTGTCCAATTTTGACCAATCTTCTTACATGCACTCCTGAGCCAATACCTAAGATTATCTTTAAATTTGAGCTCAGTCGAATCTGTGGTTTTCAAGTTGTAAGTAGCCGAACACAAATCAGGATCCATTTTTAAACAGGGTGTCCTCTGTATAGGTTTAACATTTTTTTCCATTTTGGAAAGATAATTCAGTAGCGCATAGCGGTAAATCTGTGCTCTGTGCAGCTACAACTCCTTAAACTCAAAATTTTTAAAATTTTTTTTACTTAAAACGCTTTTTTCTCAAAATGTTTACTTAATATATTTTTCCTATTTTTATGAAATTTTTATCCTTGAGAAATTTTTTAAAAATTATGTTAAGCAACTTTTGTACTTACTTTTGTATTTAAAAAGCTTAACACTGATAAGGTGATCTCCACAAAATGTAGGTATTCAGAACGTGATTACGCGGAAATAGTTTTTGTAAACGGTCAATGGAAACGTTGGCAAGAGGAGAACCATCGACGATAACCATCTGTGGAACTCCCTAATAATAGAAAGTAATGGCCTAGACCTAGACTCATGGACAGGACTAAGGATGTTTTAACGATTGCAAATATTATTTTGTACAAAATCCATTGATATTGTTCACGTTGTTTATATGCTCATGCACTTCGCAGGAGAATCTCTCAAAACAAAGTGGAAAAAACTGTTTCCCTCTGTCGCCGGTAATTTTCAACAAATTTAGTAATATTTTTTTTAAATGTCGGTAATTACGGTAATCGGGCGATAGGATAAACAAATTCTAAATCGGACAAGGGGGCGTGGCACCGCCCATACAAAAAAAACATTCAAAATCGTATATCTCGAAAACCACCAAATTGATTGAGCTCAAACTTACAGGTAATATTACGTATCGGCCGTAGAGTACTCCTGTGAAGAATGGTCAAAGTTGGACAAAGGGGCGTGGCACCTCCAATACAAAAAAAAAAAACAAATTAAAAAAGCAAAATAAGGCCTGGCGAAGCTGGCGGGGGTTAAGCTAGTTTATGTATAAAGTTATACCAATAAATAAAAATTAAAAAAAAGAAGAAGCTCGTTTTAGTCGATCTAACAAAAAACTAACATACATAAGTATTTAATATAATGTTATATATTTTTAAAGATATGTAGATAACGACCTAACGAAAAAAATTAAAGCTTTTGTTGACCCAACGATTGATGATCGATTTTACCTCTTTAAGTGACCCATACGGAACAATATT
This sequence comes from Cheilosia soror, assembly GCA_949372485.1. Lineage (NCBI taxonomy): Eukaryota > Metazoa > Arthropoda > Insecta > Diptera > Syrphidae > Cheilosia > Cheilosia soror. The sequence continues at coordinate 25,385,036 of OX443564.1, forward strand.
CTTTTGCTTTTCTGGGATAAGGAATGCACCTATTTAGATAATTTTAAATTAGGTTAAACTAGCTGACACGGCGAATTTCGTTCCGTTCCAATACGTTAATGTAATGAAAATAATAATTCCTAGCAAGCACATGCTGCTTCATGTAATTCGGTCGATACAATAAAATAAAAATAAAAATACAATAAAAATAATTGAAGTATGTATAACAATGTCGATGGTTATCAATAAAACTGCAATCCGTCGGCCAACCTTCCGTTTTTCCACTGAAGTGATTTATGGAACACAACATTTTTCGTTCTATTCTCGGACGCGTACAAAGCGGAAGGTTTGCGGACGAAGAAGTTGTTGGGTGGACACTAGGCAGAATTCTCAAGTTTTCAAAAACACTACTAAAATCATGCAGTCGTTTGCATGGCAGCGTTCGGCTGTGCTGTTAGATTGAGCTCACTTAAGGAATCATAATACCATATGATAAATAACAAATGAACACTATATAGTTAATGAATTCCCAATACCATTATTGAAGGTTCAAAATTAACTTTTTTTGTTTTCTTTTTCAGGAATTATGCAACAAGACAACGCGGAACAGGTGATATTGGACCCCAAGCTCATTGCTAAACACTATTTGAAAACATGGTTTTTTCTTGATTTGATTTCATCAATTCCGCTTGATTATATATTTTTAATTTTTAACCAAGTAAGTAGGAAATATTTACAGATCTCGATTCTTTAATTCAGATTATGAAATTGCAGGATTTTTCCGATTCATTTCAAATCCTACACGCCGGCCGAGCGCTACGAATACTTCGCTTAGCAAAACTTTTATCTTTAGTTAGACTGTTGAGACTATCGAGGCTAGTCAGATATGTATCCCAGTGGGAGGAAGTATATGTAAGCATTTTTTATTTTCCTATACAAAAAATATACATACGTACATAATATCCTTGCAAGTCAGCAAATTTGCAATTTATTGTTATGAGATACCAAATATCTAAATTGATTGCATGAGGCAGATGAAATCACGCAAATCCAAATATAATAATTATTATTATCATACACTTACTACTAAACGTTGTTTAACATTTACGTTTGGATAATATCAACACTGAAGTTTAATGATTGTGATGTTTTATCTGCCTCCTTTAAAAGTAGTATTTATATCTTTTTAAATACTAATACTTCATCAGTTTGCTCAACACTATCTGATTGAATTACATATTAACATGTAATTTAGTTCTAAAATATGACGAAAAGATGAACGCAACAAAATAAAAACAAATCAACGTAAAATAATTAATTATGTATTTTAATTATTTTTGATTTTTGAAATATGTATATAAATTTATTTGGACTTTTGAGATGCTCTCCATGATTAAGTACTGTCTTAGTCAATCAGAAAGTGAATAGCAGATTATGCCACAAAATCTACATAATAGAATTTATCAATCACAAAATTAAGTCTCTCCGCTATTTTTTTAATTTCGTTTCAATTCTTATTCTTAATCAATATTTTATACTCGTACATGAACTTTAATTATATTGGTTGAAAAATTTATATAAAAGGCAAAAGATACATATTTGAGATTCATAGCTCGTTACAATTACTAAAACGATTGTATTATACATTTTCATCTGAATCCGATGAATGGCTTATTCAATAGTTTAAAATGCTTTGTTTAAACTAACCAACTACTCGCCAGATATTATAAAGTTTTAATCCCAGCGTATTTAGCGTATGAGCAACAAATTACAATTATACTTAGTTTTTTTTTATTAAATTGAATATCGCAAAAAAATAGTTGGCAGCAGAATATTTCCACCTCTTAATCGCTTCACCTTTATTAAACTGTACTTATACATATTAATTAAACTATTTGCATAACTATATTTTTTACAAACAAAAATATTTTGCACTCCATGTACTTATACATAACTTACGATGCAATCACATTTTTGAACTATTTTTTATCCACCAAATAATCTTCTAAGTATATACGGCTTCGTCAATTTAAATTGTTTAAATTTCGAAATTCGCTTCTTTTTACTGAATTTGAATACCTATACAGATAAATTGGGTATCAGGAAATGCAAAGACAAAAACGTTGGGAATATTTGTCATTATAAAACTATCTTTTGGGACCTGCAATATCTACAATATGTATTTAAGTGGAAAGCTGAAAATGATTAGATATAGTAAGACATAAAGATTCGCCAAAAGATTTAGATTTTTGAGGGCATACAATTTTCTTTATTTTGTAAACGTAAAGTCTAATTTGGTACTTTTGAGGATTACCGTTTAAGTCAACTTTGTTTTATAACCGGTTAGCTTATTGACAGAAGTTTTAAGACTGTTTTGGCGCTCACTATAAATACCTACATATATTTTGAATCATGATCAAATTCTGAATCGATTTAACCATGTCCGTCTAACAGTCCATCTGTGTGCCTGTTGATAAAACTATACCGTCCAAACGAACTAGGCGAAATTTTGCGAGAGGACTTTTGGTACGTCCCACCCCATAAAAAAACAATATAAGACCTATGTGTTGTGGCGGGGTACTATCACCCCCTACTCTGGGTTCTTGTGGTAAACGAGATCCTGACTAAACTAGAATTTAGTGGAGTTAGAGCAGTTGCATATGCCGACAATATATCCATGGTCAATACATGGACAAAGAAATGTGGACTGGCAGTAAACTCACATAAAACGGAATTAGTTATCTTCACCAACAAAAGAACAATTCCGGAATTTAGCCTGCGAACAATTAAAGGGATTCCACTAATAATTTCCGATAGCGCAATAAACCTGGGAATTATTCTAGATCGAAAATTGCCTAGATTTTACTTTACTGCCCATTCGAAAAATTTTTTTTTGTTTATTCCGATTGACTTTCATGCGCTGAGCTCAAATCTGCGTGGGGGCGTGCCCAAACGGTGAGAGACCGCCAAATTTTTTTTTCAGATTTGTGATAAGGGCACTGAAATCAATCGGACTGTGCAAAAAAAAACGTTATTTTCGAATGGGCAGTGAAGTAAAATCTTGCCCGAAAATTAAACTCGATCTTCAATGATAGCATTCTATGCCTGTAATAGAATATTCGGGAGAACATTGTGTCCTAATCCTAAAATAGTCATGTGGCTCTACACAGCGGTTGTAAGACCAATACTAGTTGATATAGTTGCTTTCACTAGGGAGGTTACACGTCTCTTAGAGTAACCTTATCCATTTCGATACAATAGATCTTGTTAGGTCGTAGTGTCAGCCAAATGGGCAGGAAATTAAATAAAAATCCAGTTCAATCAGGCTTCCTGATTACAGCAGCGTATTCCAAGCTGAGGTACTGGCAGTGATAACAGCTGCTTAACAGGTTGCAATGATGGCAATACCTCATGCGAATATTACCTTTTTCACTGACAGTCAAGTGGCAATAAAAGCGATCTCTGCCGTTGAGTTAAAATCAAAGCTTGTAAGTCGCTGTCGCGAAGAGCTACGGGTAATCTCAGACGGAAGATTGGGAACAAAATACTAATGGCGACAAATGAATTATCACCGGACACAATAACGCTGAAATGCCATACCAAGAAAATGGGAATCTGTACAGATGATCTGTGTAGAGGATGCGGTGATGAGGAGGTGCATGTGGACACCCCATACGTTCTTTGTCACTGCGCGCGCAGCACTCTGCCACATAACAAATAAAATCCTTGGTAGTTACTTTTTCGAGGATTTAGAAGAACTTTCAGACAGATCCATTAACAACCTACTTAAATTTGTAAATAAAACGGGTTGGTTTACCAATCCGTAGGTTTTCCATAGGTTTCCAGAGTATGGTGGTCATAAGACCCTAGGGCCTCACAACGGATCTACATTGATCTAAGTAGATCAGGCAGGTTTCTCTGTCCTGCCAACCCACTAACCTAACCTAACATTATGCATGACTTGTATGTGCAGTGGAGGGTATCAAAGCATCGGTCTTTTAACGCTTTTACTTGTTTTCCTTTAAGATTGGCGTTCGAAGATAATTTGCAAATTAACAAAAATTAATGGAGTGCTGTGGGCTTAATCCCAAAAGCGCGGCGGATCGTTCTTAATGGCGGATTTGTATTTGTGCATTTCATCAAAAGCGATAGCTGGTTAGGATTACTGGCGGATTGTTTGCCGATGATAAATAAACACATACTGTCAAACTTTGGGAAATATAAATAGAAAATTGATAGTCAGAATGAAAAAAAAAAACTGGATAGTACAGGAAATATCACTCGAAAACCAGTCAATACATTGCTTTCATTGGTATTTGTCATTTAACTGGAGGTTATACTTATACCGGAAGTTGTGAGCAATTTGTGACGTCAATTTGTTTTTAATATAGACCTAGGTACAAAATTGGCTTAGTGGGTATGGTCAGACAGACAGGCGCGCAGTCGTCAGTCGAAGGGAAATTAATAATGTTCCGTTTTTAAGGTTCCGTACTCAAAGGAAAAAAAGGAACCTTTGTTTTGTTAGTTTATTAGTAGGTACTAAATTATTATGTACAGTACATATCGAGAAAAGAAGTATATGTTATGTCGAAATTCAAATTGACGACATCATGGGAAAATATAGGTACATTTAGCTTAACTATGCATGTATTATATCCACTAACAGATGATGACATTATATATGTACGGAGCGAGTGACACTGTGAACTGTGAAGGTTGAAAAAAAATGAATCAGTAGGGGTCATAGTGCGGGCCACAATTGGCTTTCCATGAAGATCGTGTCGGGCGAGACAGGTAGATTTTAAGTAAGTACAAAGGAAAAGGGATTTTAATGTGAAGTTGCACAGTGCAGAGTTCAGTGTAACTTAAGTTTGAGTAAAGACAAACAGATAAGTGTCACTCATGCATATTTTGCGTTTTAAAGTCGATTCACAGTACTCACCTCAAATAGTACAAACAACTTGGCAGCACTTAGAAAAATTTTTGTTTTGCAATATTTAATAACTTATTCCATTTTCCAAATGGGTTGTTAATGACAAAAAACCTCTAACTTTGGCAAAAAAAAAAAAGAATTATTTTGTTTAATTAAACTAGTAAAGCGAAAAAAAAGCAAATGAACTTGTCAAATCGTTGACAGCAGCATAGCTTGCCATCTGTCTCGTGCAACACTTAAATGTCCGATATTGGCCACTTAAGTTTTAAAATCAAATATGACGCTATAAAACAGAAATCGAATCTTAAGTGAAAATTGAGGGAGAATGGATACTTAAGTGGTCACTGTGCAACTGGGAAGTCTAATAGCCTATTCACACCGCACTGAAAACTAAGTTTTCGACAAAAAGTTTACGAAAACTCGCCGAGTACCTATACCTACCTAACATTTCAATTTGCTGTGAAACTAGCTATGAAATGTTTGTGGCGACTAGACTTTTATTATTTTATAACTAAATTCCGCTCGCAGTGACATAATGTACAAACAAAATGAGTGAAGCTACTTGATAATCTTAAATTTATGGTTGAATGCACAAAATAATTAACATAAGCAACAATTAAAATCAAAACAACTGAAAATACCATTTCTTTGCGGCAGGAAGTGCTGCCGTTCTAAAATGCTAAAAAAACATAATAATTTGCTGTTTTTGGTGCAAAGATAAGAACTTCCACATTTGTAAACAAAAAACTAGTAGAAACGTCAGCACTGAGTGAGAGCTATATAATACTGTCAGTAGTTTTGCTGAACTCTCTGAATGTTGCAAAAGGTGTGTTTGCTTCAAGAACCCAAAGATTGAAAGTAGTTTTCGTGACGTTTTCATGGAAAACGACTTCAAATAGCACGTTTTGAAAACTGCTATATGTATGGGAAAACCTATGTTTTGAATGAAGTTTTCGAGTTTTTTCGCGAAAACCTAGTTTTCGACTCGGTGTGAATAGGATATAACCTTCGTTTCTCAACTAACCTGAAAATCTACCTGTCTCGCCCGACACTACATTAATTGGAAGGAATTTGGGCCCTCCACATAAGACATTTTGCCATGGTCAGATTTTAGAGACACAATATTCATTTAGGTGTAACCATAAAAATGTATGGCGATTCCGATATTGTTAAAAGTTAAAAAAAGTTGTAAGGGGAATTTCTTGATTCATATTTTGACGCGTTTTTTTTAATTGTTTCTCTATTTTGTGACATGAATTTAAGAGAGAAAATAAATACAGCCCCAATGAAAGAGAGCTTTATTATTTACCCTTTGTCAGGAACTGACCCTTGTGCCTAACCTCATCGTTAGTTCATTCCAACTGCCTACGACTTCAGCAATTGGAGCTATGAACATTGAACATAAAGCCATAAATTATTGAATACAACTTTATGCCGCCCTTAAATGCGGCATAAAGTTGTTGGTAATCGTATACCTTTAATTCGTACATATGTAACACACGTGGTTTGTTTATTAATCGCAACGTGAATTCGAAATCAGGACAATAAAGTACGGATACCATATACGTTTTCTTTGGTGTACTAAAATGTTCCCTCTAAATAATTAAGGAAAAAAATAAACAACTTAAAGTTAACACAACAAAAATACGAAATTGTTTATCCGAATATGTAAACCTAAAAACATAAGAGCTAGAAGGTAGGTACATATAACAAACTGCATTTTGATTTTGAGATAATCCTTTATCGTGATAAATCAAAGCGAAGCTCATTTTAATATGCAGACAAAGTGGAAGGTAACAATTAAAAATTATAGGAAATTGAACAATGTGATTTTTTTTATTTCGCTAAACTAAAAAAAATGGATGCAAAATATTTGTTTGTAATAAACTTAGATTGATAAAAAAATATACTTCAGAATTGAAACGTTAAATTCAATGAACTCGAAAATGTATCTAGGTACTCGTAGGTACATGCGTACATACTCACGCAGATTCTATCTCCAAGCTTAGCGGAATCATTTAAATTAATCTATGATCCAATCAAGCCATGTAATATCGATCAAAAGAAAGAACCAGCTGCACTTTAATAGGTGACATTATAGGTTTACTGTTACTGTATAAAGAAAAACTTGCATAAACTCGCAGTTAGGAAATGTTTAACTTTTTTTCGGAGTATACGACATATACGATATAACTATGTCAAAATTAGATTAGATTTATGCATTTATTTGTCAGCATTCGAGGAAAAACTTAAAGATTTATTCACCCCTATAGTGGAATCCGCCGGGTGGAATTATTCACGGAAAAGAATATTTTGGTATCGTCAAATCCGCAAAGTGAACAGCTCCCCGTTCGGGATAAATTCGATTTGAACGTTTTTAACGATACAGTGAAACTTATTCACAGTACCTACTTGGGTAACTGTTTCTTTCTTTCTTTCAAATTTATTTTACACTCATCGCAACTTGAATAGAAACACCTTTTACACTCTCTTTGCAATAATTGATCATATCTCAAAAGCAGAATGATCAAATAATGTCGATTTTGCACGTTATTTTTGTGCAATTCTTCTTTTTCTCTGTTCTGAAAAAGAACCGTTATATGTTTCCTTTTCCACTTTATTTTAGATTCGGCCCTATTATGGTATCCGTTCCGAAAGAAAAATTCTCCGATTTTGTACGAATCGGAGAATTTTGCTTCATGATAATCGTTCCGATAAGCTGTTCGGAACATTTCTCCGACAATACGTAACGCACACCGGCAGTCTACGTTTCAGTGCGATGGGTTGCGTTTTTTGCACCTGGTTTTGACAGCCACACGTAAATTTTTCTCCGATTGTCTCCGACATCTGTTCATCGCGGAAAGATTTTAGTGAACAAAATGCGTTGATGCATGATCGGAAAACAGATACTTTGAACGCAAATTTAGTATCCGACTGGATTTGCGTTGCGGAGAAAAGTACTCTCCGAACGGATACCATGATAGGGCCGATTATTTTAAATTTAGACAACATTGTGTGCCACTTGAATAGAACATGGATTTAGTACCCTACGAGAAGAGTTCAGGAGAATCGAAAAAGAAAAAAGAACCGCATCTTTTAAAAACCTTCAGGGCCTAAGGCAAGCTAAGAAACTTCTAGGGTCTCCTAACGGGTCTCCGAGAGAACATTTGAGGAAAATGGGTTTATCAGAAGAAGGGGTCTGGATTCTGCGACGAAAACGCAGAAACCTTAGATCACATTCTAGAATCCTGTGGGGTACTGACCCACAGAAGGATCAAACATCTGGGCAAGTACCAGATAACAGATAAGGATATACAAACCATGGACCCACTACTCATACTCAGATTCATAAAAGAAACTGGACTGGATGAAGTGCTCTAAAGTTGATATTCTTGCCAAGTCTAGAGACAGAGCAAAAACCCTCAAACAGGGTCGCAGTGCACTAAACCCTCTTCATTATTATTATTATATCTTTGACAACGTGGACATATATTTTGAGAAAATACATATTTCGTTAATTTCGGCTATTAAGTTAAAAAAAAATAAATAACGTAAAATGTGACGAAAAAAAGCCTGAACCGACTGTGGTAAAGGGACAAATCAAAGCTTAAAGGCACGCTGACCTATTTATTCCCAAAAATAACCAAGAAAATCGAGAGGAGCCGACACATTATATCTATACATATTTTTAAGTAATAAGTCTAAATGTGAAAAAACATGAAGGCCCGCATATAAAGTGTGCATACCGAAAGGCGACTTATATTAAAATAAAAAGCGTCATATTCTCACGACTCTTTGGCAAAAATGGGGGGAAAATGTGTTATCAACGTCTCACAACTATACGTCGTGTTATTTCGAATGCTAAGCATAAAAAAAAAACTAAAAATCAAGAAGAAGCCACTACTTAACCCGGTTCGAAAAACCCAACGCCACAGTTTTAGTTGAGCGCATGTGACCGGACTTTGGAGTGGCATCACTTGGTCTTGTCAGACGAAAAAAAAGTAATTTCGAAGGCCCCGATAGATATACTATTTCCATGACCTCCGGAAAGAAAGTCATCATTTGAACCGGCTGCATAGCAGAGTTGGAGGTGTGATGGTATGGGGCCGTTTCTTTTATGGCAGCAGAAAATAAGGTACAATTTTTGTCAACCACAATGGCACAATGAGTGCGTTTAACTACATGTATCAGGATAACAATAGCGTATTTCGCGAAGCTATCCCTTTCAGAAGTGTGGTTTCTCTTTCGCTTAAACGTCAAAAAAACTTGTAGGAAAACAAACCAAATTTTACATGTCGGGGGATTAGCCCATTTTATTTGTGAAAAGTTTATAATAAATAAAGTGCAAAATAGCAATTGAAAACATTGCAGAATTGAAATTTAGTGTTTGTTAAAAGTATTTGCAAAGTGAAGTGTCACTTTGCTTTTTTTTTTTTTGACACTGACGTCGCGAACTAACCTATATTCGAGTAAACACTAACCCTAGCCATCGAATTAGCTTGAAGCCGTAAATTTAAGCAATGTTTATGTTAAAAAGAATGAGAATTCTCTAAAAAAAAATTTCCGTTGAAGTGTTCTATTCAAGTGGCTTGAAATTAGGCTTACTTAAAGCTTAGTTTTTAATCTGCTATTCAAGTGGCGATGAGTGTACAATTACGATCACGCGTTCTTCCTACTTTAGCCGTAATAGTCGTACGACACGCCATAATGGGCGTGTTTTTTTTTTGCAATCCTAACGGGCTTAGATAAAACACAAAAAAACGCCTTTGTTACTTGGCACCACTATGCTAGTTGACATTTGACTTTTCAGCTGTTTTATTTCTGTCTTCACCAACAAAAATTTTTGACGAAAAGAATTTAGCTATAAGCATATTAAAATAGCTCACAAATGAGAAGATATACAGTGCGGTTCACTTGTTTCGACGCACAAGAGATACGTTTTATTTCTTGGTTTTTGTTCGTATTATGTGAAACAAAGAAAAAAAACTTATTTGGCAGAAAGGTATATTCATACATTATGAAACAAACATAATTTAAAACTTGATGGTAGACTCATAACGGTGATTTTACTCTTTTTTTTCTGTACCATGCAAAAACGTATGTATTTTTTTGGTTCACTTAATTAGACGCACAGGTTAAATTGGTTAGTTAACAACAAGTGCTCGGATAATGAGCGGTAAAAAGTTAATTTAAAAGTAAGACAACTATTATTTTATATTAATTTCATTAAAATAGGCAGAAAAAAGTGTTGAATTTGCAGAATTCCCCTTACCTCTCGGAAAGCTTTTTAAATCATGATATGGCTCAAAAAATGCTCGAAGTGAACACTTGATATGGAACTTTATAATAAATAGGGTATCTTATGGAAACAACTACAAAAAAAGATCCTAAAGGTTTTAACGCACCACAAAATAAGCGGAAAATTCAAAGACTAGTTGGTTATGGCACTCATGCCCTTATTGTGATTGCCGATCAGCGATCGTCACGACAATTGTCGATTGCGTCGATTGATTTTAGCTATTCGTACGCACAAAATTTGTTCACTTCCAAGAGAAAGCATCGATCAGACATTTGTAATCGACTACAAGCGACTATCAAACCGACAAATATCAATCGCAATCGACAATCACAGTTCTTGATCGATCGACAGTTGTCGATCAACGATTATAACTGTCGACACTCACAATAGGGGGCCTCAATTTACAAACAAAATTATGGAATTTGCTGTGTTTTTTTTTATGGCAAATCCACTCGAGTTGTGTTATTTCCTATGCTTTACATCCAAAATTTACAAAACTACAAAAAACCACCGCCTAATCAAGCAGGCAAACAACCTACGACCTGAATTTGCAAGAGTTCATATGGCATGGGATATGAAGATTAAAGTGGTCTCCAGAAATTGGAGCAAAGCCGACTTTTCGAACAAAAAGAAGTTGAATTTGGATGGTCCTGCAACTTGAACTTCATGATTTCCGGAAAAAAAAAATATTTTAAACCGTTAGCATTCGAAATTACGGGGAGTTATGGTATGGGGTGCAATTTCATTCTTAGGCGCTTTTAGATTGGAAATCGTTTCAAATAAAATTACTACTATTTCTTGCAAAACATTTCTGGAAGCAGCTTTTTCCCCAATAAAGGACCTTTGTGAACCTATTCCATAGATATTCCAGATGGATAACGTGTCTATCCATCGAGGAATTTATTGGGGGAACAATCAATATCAACACAATCAGGCTGATTGCGGCAATTAAAGCTTCTTGAGGGAATATATCGTTGAATTACCTTAAAAGTTCACATGGCTCTTTGAAGAACAGAATTTTTGAGATTATATCCAATGGTGCTGCCTCACACATTATTTAAATAACAGAAAATTGATTAAAATAAATAAAAAAAAAAATGTCGCGGACAAATTTGGTGTTTTATTGTTTTTCGACTTTTTTGCAGGTGCGTCTAATCAAGTGAACCAAAAAAATGCATCCGTTTTTGCATGGTATAGAAAAAAATTAGTAAAACTACCGTTATGAGTCTACCATCAAGTTTTAAATTATGTTTTTTCATAATTCTTTCTGCCAAATAAATTTTTTTTCTTTGTTTCACATAATACGTAAAAAAACAACCAATAAAATGTAACTCTTGTGCGTCTAAACAAGTGAATCGCATTGTACATTTAGTTTCAGATGGTATATTTATTGTTAGTAAACTCTGCAGCAATGGTCTACGTTTTGATTATAACTAACAAGTTCAACCTCTTCGCATTATAGAAAAAAGCCCCTGAATGGATATATATTTTTATACTTTACTTTAATTATTCGAAAAATGATTTCGTTGTGACCCATACTTTAAACAATTTCATATTTACATTTAATATTTGCATATCCTCTATTATGTATAAGGTCCTGATCCTGAACAATGCTCATATCGCAAAGGATCTTACATCTGCCGTTTCTACTTAAATTGTCATCAGCTGCCATTTTGGAATTGACTTTGGTGCTAGTATACATTCAATGTATTCTTTTGGCGGGTTTCGAGTTAAATATCAAACCTAAGCAATACTTGAGTTTATATTATATTATACAAAGCCCCATTACATTTTCCCAACTTTCGCATTTTATAGATATTCGAGAAGATCGAGGACATCTAACCCTTGATTAACATCGACCAAATGATGTAACAAAGTACACTTCATTTATTAAAGTCTGTGGTTTATGTGTTAATTTTACACCATGTTTTATTGGAGCCAATAAACCTTGTGAATTCGTGTCATTTGTTGATTTCATATATTTTGCTTAAAAAATTATATAGTACCTGCTTACCCGTTATTTTAGAAAATATTGTATTATTATTTAATTCTTGGTTTTATTTCTTCAAAAGTTGATGTTTACGCTAAGGCAATCATTTTTTAATTAATAAACTTAGTTTACAAAAAAACAAATTAATGTGCTATACAAGGATGTCCTGTATCGCGCTCTTAGAGCATAGAAGCAGGTGAGATTTTAAATAGGTACCCAGCTTCCTTACGTTTGTTCTCGGGCTTAAACTTTTATCTCTTCTTCTCTACAAACTGAGGTCGATAAGAGACTTTTGTAGTGGGCAAGAGCATTTGTACCTGTAGTTAAACTAAATGGTACACATTCACTTGTACCTATGTAATTACTTTTATTTTTTTGCTAAAGTTCTTTCGTGCTTATTAAAAACAGGAGACGGAGACAAGTTTTATTTTTAAAATCGGGTTAACATAAGTAAGCTGGATAACTAAGTTCATTTGATCTGTATCTCACCTGTAATAGTAGCGATGAATAGAATGCTTGTTGTTTCTATTACCTTTAAGCATATCGACTCTGTGTTTTAAGAAAGCGATATTTTCGAGATGTACATTCGTCCCTATTCTTCGAAGTTGCGCATTAATATATTAATATAGAGTGGTGACCAAAATGTCAAGATATAAAGCCAAAAAAAAAACAACTAGGTTTAATAATCTGATTTTATAATAAAAAAAAAGGAGAACAAATTCGGACTCATTTACGGTAGATAAATAAATTCAATAGATACGAGTGCAGACATTATAAACAAGAAGAAACAGTTTTGATACTCAAAATTCGCAATTTTTGGCATTTCTTTACTTTAAGATTAAGCTGTAACATTACAATAGGGGTCCTTGTGCCCGAAGTGATTTGGCATTCGCTATACCACCTCCACCCTAAAATCTAACAATCTAATATGAACTGGCATCAAATAGCTTCCTTTGTTTTGAACAAACAAAAGATCTAGCATAACATGCAAAACAACAAATAACAGAAATCGTAAAAAGGATTTTGATATTGTTAAGCCAAGTTGGCAAATACTTCCTGCAGGTCCATAGTATTACAAAAACTAAATTTTAATAATCTTACCCAAATTGGTAAGACGGGTACGTAGTATATCTACGACCTAACTAGTTTTGCATTTTCCCTGACATTTATTTTTCCTGGTAACAACAAAATTTTATTAGGTAAAGCATTTATTATCGCAGAACATGCAGCAAATCTTGATAAAATTCCTGGGCACTAGTCCCGTACTACGATATTGTTTTGACGATAATTTTTCTTCAGGTAACAAACTAAATCTGCTACCAAGTAAACGATAGACGAGTAATTTCGACGGCTGATAGTTTGCTTAACGTTAGTACAAAATGTGTGAAACATATCATAATTACCTATCATAAAATTTGGTTGCTTTTCAAATTGTAGGAGCTACGAACAGGGAAGAAAATCATTGATCAGTTTGATGTAGGTTGGGGTGGTCCGAAAATATTAAAATATTCAGCCCTATCACGAATTCCCTCGTAATCGAAAATCCTCTACGAATCCCGAAAAATACATCATGGAATCCATTCGTAGTGGAAAATTTGCTACGAATTTCGAAATTCGTAGAATTAGGTATCTCTGAATCCGAATGAAACGGAAAATTTACCTCTTTTTCTACGACAAGTAATTTGTGTCGGAGACGTTGGGAAAAACGATGTTTGCACAGCAAGGTTGTGGTTTTTATAAAAAAATAAGAATAAGAATTTTATTTTTTTTGGTTCTTAATATTTGTTGCTTTAATAGGACAAACACAACTAATAAGCCACATATCAAAGTTATTGAACACGAAAGCACACCCGAGACAAACTCATGTTCCAGCTCCTCTTTAAATGCCGGTTTATTGAGTTCAACATTTCTTTCAAAGTTATAAGTTTATTATTCTTTTTAAAGCATAAAAGGAATAATTGAATTCTCTATACTCGTACGTTGCCTAATCTAAATCAAAGGGATCACAAGAGAGAAGAGTCGCGAAGTATTTTTCCCAGAATTTCCAGATTTCGCTTTGAGAAGGCAATTGAATCCATTTTTTAGCAATTTTTATTATTAATTTGTTGTTCAAAAAGAAGAATTATTTAATTATTTGAACGTTTACTCGAAATTAATTTCAATAATTTTCACACATGAACGATGTTTGACACAAAACAGCTGATTTCGAAAATGAGAATGAGAGTGGATAATGAGGCAATGCTTCTGTAGATTCCATTCGGATTTTGTGAAGTCAATTTTTCGTAGTTCGTATCGTAGCTTTCATTCGGGGATTTCCTACGAAGGGATTCTGTAATAGGGCTTATTAAATGGTTCTTAATGATTTAGGTCCTATGACAGAACACGCTTCTTATTTGATTTGTGTCAAGTTCTAAACGATTTTTTATTTAAAACCTATAAGAGATCTTAGCTGAAGCTATTCAAAATAAAATAAATCAAAAATGAAATATGACTGATCAAACAAAATATTTTTTTTTCTCTACATTTTTAATTAATCGTTCTAAATTGAAGTGTTTCAGTTAAGCTTAGTACGCTGCTCGAGCTAAATTTTAGCTCCCATACAAAATTCTCTACAAAATTTAGCTGAGCGAATCCATTTAGCCTAGCGGTACGCTGCTTCAGCTAAAAAATTGTTTCTTTTCATTTCAGACTGTACTGCGTGTATCTGTCACAATTTAGCGCGCCCATTAATGGTTCGGCACATTTTTTCAAGCTAAATTTTGACAGATCATTTTTTTTTTTTGCGTGTAGCTGGATGTAAAATCGTTGAAAGACATCGCATGCGAGCTTTGCGATAGTGTGGGACTTGCGGTTAGCTCACCCACTAAAAACACCCGAGGGAAGCATGGTGTTGCCATCCTTCCAAGAATCGCACCTAGTCGTTAAACTAATCAGCAATTTGTTTCTAATACTTGTAATAAATACTATGCTATAAGGTACTAACGTTAGTCTGTTACCTTTTGTTTTTTAATTCGTTATCACTTTTGTGTTCTGAAATTGTCTTTATTTTCTTTATTCCTAGTTAGCTAGTTCGAATGGTTTTACTCTTCGTAATCTTCTAACTAAATCGTTGTTATTAAGTAGTTCGACAACTTTTGAATTAGCATGGTTGCGAAGCCTACCTTCATGTCGTCTTGCGACTTTCCTGACCTCGTCCTCTACCGTTTCAATTTTTAGATCTCTATGTAGATCAGCGTTACGTTTGGACCATGGCGCATTAACAATATTGCGTAGTAGGTACCTTGTTTTGGAAGCATTGAATGCTTTGTAGGTTTGTCTTACTTGTGGACTTGCTTATATAGAAGCAGTTTATTATATATTGAGAGACATGAATGCCTATTTTATTGCATCGTATATTTAGTTCGTCATGTTTTTTCTTGACATGAGTTTTCCAGCGCAACTTCCCGTCTAGAGTCATGCCTAAATACTTAGCTGAGTTCGAATGAAGAACTTCTTTGTTAGTAATGTACACAGGCATGTGTTGTACGTTTTTATTGGTGAAGTGAACATGGATTGACTTCAGTTCATTTAATTTTATCTGCCATTTTTTGGTCCAATCAGATATATCACTAACTGTCCTTTGCAGTTTTTCTGTAACTTCCTGCATGGTTTTTCCGACAGCAAGTACAGCAGTATCGTCTGCAAATGGGGCTACAGTAGTTTCGTCATTTTGTGGTAGGTCGTTCGTGTACATAAGGAAAAGTACAGGTCCTAACACACTACCTTGCGGTACTCCCGCTTTTATATATTTTAATTCAGAGTATTCATCTCCTTGTTTAATTCTAAATGATCGCTGGTTTATATATGACTTTAGCATTTCTGAGTATTGTTTGGGAAGATATTTTTGTAGCTTATGGACCAATCCCTCATGCCAGACTTTGTCAAAAGCCTGTGTTACATCAAGGAAGATGGTAGAGCATATTTGTTTTTTTCTATTTTATCAGTTATTCTGTGAACCTCATCTATAGTTGAGTACCTATTTCTAAATCCAAATTGATGGTGTAGTATCAGTGTTTTTTCTTCTATGATCGGATTAAGTCGTTTCAGAACAATTTTTTCGAAGAGCTTTGATAAATTTGGCAACAATGAAATCGAACGATATGAGATAACTTCACTGGGCAATTTGCCCGGCTTTGATACCATAATAACTTCCGCGGCTTTCCACATGCGTGGAACATACCTTAGTCTAAACGCTGCATTTATTATCTGTGCTATTTTTTTTCATACCTTTTTTAGGCAGTTTCTTTAGAACTTCAATCGTAAACCCCGGAGCTTTTTTCGGGTTAATTTTTTCTCTTATTTCAGTGGATATTTCCTCAGAGTTTACTGCTGGAATCAATCTATCGTCTGTAGATGTGGTTTTTCCTCCATAATTTATAGAGAGGCTATGTTACTTTAAGTTCAAGTAGTTCCACCTTAACGTAACTAATTCGGCCAAAATGTATCCATACAATTTTTGTGTTTGTCAGAACTTCTAGAGTCTTTAAATAACAAGATTTACCTATTTAGTTGGGATACCCACACTGGGCATTCGGCATACGCATACCGCTTACTAAATCTGTCATACTGCTAGGTTCCACATTTCACTTTCACTCGAAATGAAATCGGAAATGAATTTTTGTGTTCTACATTTCACTGTATTCGATTTCGATTTCAAATTTTTGGGATTAAGACAAAGTGAAATTTTGATTTCGAAAAAATTTCGGAGTTTCGCAATTTCGATTTCACTGGATTTCTGGAACTTAGCTGAGGGTAAACATAGTTACATAAATAAAAAGAAACGGCACCGTAACAAATGTTAGGTTACGTTAAAAAAGAGTTAGGTGCCTTTTTGCCAGATGCAGAATATGGGCGATTGAAAACAAATAAAACTTGTTTCTGAATTTTTTGATGGACGTCAATCTCCGAAGGAGAATACACAATTATGTGGTTTATATAACAAATGTTATATTTTAAGTACGGCATTAGTTAGGTATATAATATCAATCAGGAAAATAAAAGTACAACAATTTAATTTTAACACGAACTTGGACTTCAATTATCACTGATGTATTTTTATTTGTTTCAATCCAACCACTCTTTAGTGATAGATTTTCTTTTCGGAGCTAGTACCTACTTATTTCGTATTTTTTTTTAATTGATGTAACTATTGATAACACATTTTAAAATAAATATTTCAGTCACCCCTATTGCCGTTGGCGTTTGTCGTATACGACTTATGTTTAGTGTCGTTGTACAACAATGTTCAGATTTTTTTTTTTAACTTTTGTTAACAATTTTATTTCCTTTTCTATGTGTTCACCATCATTTCAATTCACTTGACCCAAAAAAGTTAAAAACAGCGACTAAAAAACGAAGCGAAATACGAGTCGTTTACGACAAACGCCAACGGCAATAGGGGTGAGTTGAGTATCTTACTGACTGCTACAGAATTACTGCTGAAATATTAAGAATTTTTACGAAACGCAAATAGCTTGAATCCCAAAAATGAATAACAGTTCCGCACTGTCTGTATGAAAGCAAACAAAATTCTAAGCTCACAAAATAAAATAAAAGTTTTGTGTTACTATAAATGTTATAGGAGTAAATCGTAAAAAAATTATATTATTTTGGTCACCACTGTATATTATTTAACATTATATTGTTGTAATGTCAATATTTATTTGAAAACTGATTTTGCCTATCTGTTTTTTCCGTCTACATAAAACATACCTATACCTACAGATCGAGAACCGCAGTATCTGCAGATCAATTAAAAGATGATTTTGTGCATATTACCTTTTAGAAGGTATGTATTTTGCGTTGACATATTCGATTCAGTCCCCTTTCGAGCAGTTAACAAGTGCTCTTATCAACATTTTTGGCACGAAAGAATACGGTTCGTGTTTTAATTGATCTAAACGGTACTGTGTACAAGGCTAAGCAATGTTGCTGTCATTTTTAGAGTAAAACCTTCAAGCATATTTTTTTAATAACAAAAAAACACCGCTATTTGTTCTGCTTTGCTGATTGGAGTCAGATCATACATACCTTCGCTACACTAATTATCCAGATATGTATCAGTATTTTTAAAAAGTTCAAGCAAACAAAATAAGGAATTGTTTTTGTGTTGTTATTATCATATCTATGAGTACCTATGATGTACCTTCATTAAACACACTTTTATGATCGATTTAAAACAAAAACGGATTCAATAACAATAAATCAAATTGAGACACACACTTTATTGATATCTCCAATGCTATTGTAGAATTTTCTAAAGCTATGAGATCAGATTTAGCTTATCAGGGCTTAAATATATGGTTCTAGATTCTGCAGAATCTACAAAAAAAAAGTGCTGATCGAAGAGGGAGAATGCACAGAAAAGACAAAGATGGCTTAACAAAAAGCAACCTCATTTTGAAGGTAACCCTATTCCAAAAAAAATTAAAATCATAATATTCAATACATAATTTGCTTCACGTTTTTTTTTCTGTTTTCCTTTCTGTTTTGTTAATTATATTACTACTGTTTTTTGTCGGTTTTTTTATTTGTTTTTGCATCTGTCTCTTTTTACACCGTGTTTGTGGCGCAAGTTCATAGTTGGATACAAGTCTATTTCTTTGCAGAATATGTTAAAAAAAAAATAAGAAAAAATATAACTCATGTGTAAATATAACTTAGACTTACTGCATTGGTTTTGGTTAAGATTTCAAATTACTTCTGCAACAGCTTTTTTCAACCTTAAATTTGCTTTAATATCTTACAACCGTTTGCTAGTTTTTCTTTTAATGATACTGATAGTGTGTTAAGGGTTTTTTTAAGTTTTGCTTGGTTTGTGTTTGAATTATTGAGTCATTTTATTATAGATTCTGCAGAATCAATATAACATGGTTTTTTGTTTATACTGAGGTAGCGAATCAGAAGATTATAAAATCAGTCCACGCATTTTTCATAATAAGATCAGATTTTTGCAAATCTATACTTAATATTTTACATTTTTTTTTGTGGTCAATGCATTGTTAATTTTTATATTTTGAAAAAAAAAAAAAAAAAAACAATAAAAATCTAATTAATACTGATGTTTTTAAGATATGACTTAAATAATCACATAAAATCACGCGTTGTAAGCTGAAATCAGCCTAGTTTTTGTTATAAATAATTTTTACATGATTGGTTGCTTAGTTCGCTCAATGTAGAATAACACTATGTTAAATGCAATAATTGCTAATTAAGTTGGTATAATAATAATGATACTAAGATTATGTGTTCACAATTTATTTGCAGTTTCTTAATATGGCATCTGTATTTATGCGAATCTTCAATTTAATTTGTATGATGCTACTAATAGGCCACTGGAGTGGATGTCTACAATTTTTAGTGCCAATGCTTCAAGGATTTCCATCAAACTCCTGGGTGTCGATAAATGAATTACAGGTAATTAATATAGATCACAATAATTAATTAATAATACTGTATGTATGTATGTATGTAAAGAGACATTAGCACAGGCCTCGGCCCCTCATTGAAGCTAAGCGCTGGGCCTCCGGGTACCGTAGAATAGCTCCAATACAAATGGACAAACTAAACCCGTAAATAAGCTGATTGAATAATTACAAGAGACGTAAATATTCAAGGTTCTTATATATAACCATATTTATCAGGAACATAGGATGTGGAGGTCCCATTTGTTGCAAATCTTGAAATTACTTCGATCGAGTTTCTAAATTTCTTCCGTATAGTTTCTTTATCAGCTCGTTATGACTTTAGCGAGTTAAGGGAGCATATTTTTGAATGATTCCATAATTTGGGAACTTCTTGAATCTTGACGCTGAGTTTCATTTCATGTGTTCTTCCTCATTATTCTTGTAGTAGATTATTTCAACTACCGGAGCGAGTCTAGAATTGTCAATAATAACAACCAGAAAATTTACATTTTCCAAAAAAAAAAGGAAAATTAAATTTTTATGTCTTATTTATTTGACATGAGAAACCCGGATCCACAATAATTAATTAATAATACTCAATTGAAAACCTATCATACCAATTGTACCAATTGTGAATTAGGCACGATTTTTTGTAAGTTACTTTTAACGAAATATTTGGACATGGTTAAGAAGCTGGTTGGGTGTGTATGAATCGGGTAGGCGCTGATTGGCATCAACTTGGCGGTGCCCAGCTGTTGCAACTTTTTCATACACATCAATTGTGCTTATTTTACCTCCGCGTGGTAACCACCGGGTACTGGTCTCGCTCAACCGGGCTTGGCTTGCTAAACTTATAAGTGCGAGTGTTGAACACGAAGAAAATAGCAACACTATAATGCTCTGTCGGAATGACTGACTGAACGAGTCTCAGAGGTCTTTCATGAGCCCCTCAGAAAGAGGACATACAGCGGATGAATACACAAGATTGAATCAACGGTGTTGTCAACAGTCGAGATGGCAGATACCTTGCGTGAGCTACTCTGACATATTTGGAGCAAAGGTCTGTAAGGATTTTCAGCACTAGTCAGGGTGTTGAAATAGAGATGGTGGCGGATGAACCCTTTATGGGCCAACGGCAGCACTCATATCCCCGAAGTGGGTTACTGACAACGGAGTATCCGACCCGCTGTCCTAGGGTTATCTTAGGGCCTGGTCCTCCAGGTTGGGGGTTGTGCGTGGGGCTAACTACCCAACCACGGAAAAAAATAATGGTTACGAAGCAACCAAGAGCCTCGGATACGGATGGATTCACTGTTGACGACCCTGCAAAACGAAAAAAGGACAATGACTTTCGGATCTGCACGTGGAATGTTCGAACCCTGAACAGACCGCGTGCAGCCGAACAATTAGCGGAGGCCCTAGACTGCTACAAGGCAGATATCACCGCCATTCAGGAGGTGCGGTGGGATGGGCCAGGCAAAAGAAGGATGAAAACCTGTGACATCTACTACGGTGATTGCTACAGAGAGCAGAAGCAGCGTCTATTTGGATGCGGATTCGTTGTAAGCGGCAGACTTAGGCAAGAAGTCTTGAGCTTTCGACACGTAAGTGAGCGCCTTGCAACTATCCGCATCAAAGCTAAATTCGCCAACATCAGCCTGATATGCGCTCACGCCCCCACAGAAGATAAAGACGACGCTACCAAAGAATGTTTCTATGAGCTCCTCGACAAAACATATGAGCAATGTCCTAAATACGACGTTAAAATTGTCTTAGGTGATTTTAACGCCAAAATAGGAAAGGAGGACATCTTTGGTAGCACAATCGGAAAGCACAGCCTACACGACACCACGTCTGGAAACGGACTTAGGCTAATTGACTTTGCTGCGGGACGTAATGTTACTATAGCAAGCACACGGTTTCCACACCTCAACATTCACAAAGGAACATGGCGGTCACCAGACCATCAAACGGTCAATCAAATTGACCATGTTGCGATCGACGCAAGGCACTCCTCCAGTATTCTAGATGTCCGAACTTTCCGAGCGGCCAACATAGACTCGGATCACTACCTTGTTGTAGCCAAGGTACGTATGCGGATATCCCAGACACCACAACAACGAGGAAATACTGTGAGGAGATTTAACGTTGAACGGCTACAAACGCAACAAACCGCCAGAACTTTTGCCGATTGCGTCTCCCTCAACCTCTCGAGAATTCCTGTACAGCCAGCATCAAGTGCTGAAGACCAGTGGCATCGATGCCAAGAAGCCATCAGAAAAGCCGCAACTGATGTGCTAGGTTTCACCCGACCACCAACGCGAAACCCCTGGTTTGATGAAGAGTGCCGGCAAGCACATGCAGCAAAGCAACTGGCATACAAAGCGGCGCTGCAGAGAAGGACGAGAGCAGCTCGTGAGCTCTACGAGAAAAAAAGGAGGGAAGAACACCGGTTTCTCCGGAGGAAAAAGAAAGAGCATGAGAAGCGCGCGATCGAGGAAATAGAGAGGTGCTACTCCAGGAACAATGTTCGGAAGTTTTACTAAAAGGTAAAAAGAACGTGTCACGGGAACAAGACCCGAACAGAGACCTGTAGAGACGAACAAGGAAACCTTGTGGTAGAGTCACAGTCGGTGCTGAGGACATGGAAAAACCATTTCTGTAGACTGTTAAACGGCGAAGACGACACAAATTCCGCTGTCAGGCAGAATGAACCATTCAACCTGGGCGATGAAAGCCAAGACTTCCGTCCACCTGACCAAAATGAGGTACGGATAGCAATATCCAAGCTAAAGTCCAACAAAGCTGCAGGACCGGACGGTTTATCGGCCGAGCTTTTTAAGGCAGCGGGGGATGACTTGGTAGAGAGCATACACCAACTTGTTTCTAAAATTTGGTCAGAGGAAAGTATGCCTGAAGAATGGAGCCTCAGCATTGTTTGCCCGATCCATAAGAAAGGAGACCCTCTAAACTGCGCCAACTATAGAGGCATCAGTCTCCTTAACATCGCTTACAAAATCCTGTCTTCCGTACTGTGTGAACGCCTGAAACCATTTGTCAACGAACTGATTGGACCCTATCAGTGCGGTTTTAGGCCCGGTAAGTCCACAACCGACCAAATATTCACACTACGGCAGATCCTGGAGAAAACCCAAGAAGTCCAAATCGATACTCATCACCTATTTATCGATTTTAAAGCCGCATACGACAGCATTTATAGAGACGAGCTATACAGAGCCATGTCTAGTTTTGGCATCCCTGCCAAACTTGTCAGATTGTGCAGACTGACGATGGAGAACGCTCGCTGCTCCGTAAAGGTCGGAAACAGTCTCACCGAGACCTTTGATGTCAAAAAAGGATTTAGACAAGGTGATGCGCTGTCATGTGACTTTTTCAACATCATTCTTGAGAAAATTGTGCGAAACTCGCAAGCCAACACCAGGGGCACAATTTTCCAAAAGTCTGTGCAACTACTTGCATACGCTGACGACATCGACATCATTGGCAGAACACAGCGAGCTGTCACTGGTGCGTTTGCAAGTATCAGTACAGAGGCGGCAAAAATGGGTTTAGTGGTGAATGAGGGCAAAACAAAATATATGCTGTCAACGAGAAGGGACACACAACATCGACGAATCGGACAGAACGTCACGATAGACAGCTATAACTTTGAGGTAGTTCGGGACTTTGTCTACCTCGGCTCCGCTATTAATTCTGAAAATGACATCACATCAGAAATCAAGCGAAGAATTACACTTGCCAACCGCTGTTACTTTGGCCTAAGAAGGCAATTGATTAGTAAGGCCTTGTCGAGAAACACCAAGGAGACTCTATATAAGACCCTCATCATCCCAGTCCTGCTTTATGGCGCAGAATCATGGACGTTGTCAAAAGCGGATGAAGATCTCCTTGGTCGCTTCGAACGCAAAATTCTTCGAGTGATTTTCGGTCCCGTTTGCGTTGACGGGCTTTGGAGGAGGAGATTTAACAGCGAACTCTACGAGCTGTACAGCGACATCGACCTTGTCAGAAAAGTACGTATCAGTCGACTAAGATGGCTAGGACATGTAGAGCGAATGAACACCAACGCTCCGGCCCGAAGAGTCTTCGATTCCAACCCGGAGGGACAACGCAGTAGAGGAAGACCTCGCCTTAGGTGGCGCGCACAAGTGGAAGGGGACCTCAACCAACTTGGAGTGCGCAACTGGAGGCAGTTAGCCAAAGATCGTGCTAACTGGAGAGGCGTGTTGGTTGAGGCCCAGGTCCACCCCGGACTGTAGCGCCATCTAAGTAAGTAAGTAAGAAGCTTTTTAAACAGATTATTTATATACAAAGAACCTCGTTCTGATGGATCTACCAACCAGAAATTCTAAATGCGTAAATATACCTTTATATTTAGAGACAAAAATTAGCAAAAAGAATAAATTAAATTAATTTGCCATACAAACAAACAAATTTAGTCTTAGGTACCTATATATGTACATATGCACAAAAGGTATAGTCGTAAGTTCATGTAACTCAAAAAATTGTATACTTGGAAACCTAATGCAATTAGGTACATATTGCGAATTATGATATCATATTTTGCGTATATTTGCAAATTAAAACACTTTTTTGAAAAGTTCTGAAACAATCACACTCTATTTCCGGTAAAGAAACCCAGTTTTTTTTAATACTTGTTTCTGGAAAGGCGCTATCAGCGCCCCGAGATGCTTGCAGATGTATGTTAGTTCTGCACTTAAATTGCTACAAATTGCAGTATTCTGGAAATATATCCCCAGGAAGCGAGTTCCAAAGATTGCTTGTCCTGTAATAGAAGGAGTTTTGGAAAATTGATGTCTTCGCAGTTGTCAAGTGTACTTTATGGTCATGAGCATTAGCTGCCTGTCTTGTGGGGCGCCCAAAAGTCGCATTTCGAGGGATAATGTCTTTGAGTTCTTCGGAACATCTATCATGAAAGTACTTATAGAACAAGCAAAGGTCAGCGACTTGTCTTCTGGTGTAATAACGGTTGTAGATTCGATGTGAGTGTAGGGTCTCCAATAAGTCGAACTGCTCGTCTCTGTATGCTGTCAAGTAGGTTAAGTGAAAATTTTGGGGCCGAGCTCAATATATGGGAACAATATTCCAGGCCTGGTCTAACCTGTGCTTTGTAGAGAATGAAAAGTTGCTTGGGGCTAAAGCGGACGCCGATCTTGCGACATAGGATACGTGGTCCTGCCATGTGATTCCTGAATTGACTATGACTCCTAGAAGAGGTGCATTGGGTTCTTGGAATGGATTGGATGGTCATACATTTGGATCTTAGGAACTGTTGATGCATTTTTCTTAGAAAATGTTGTGAGCTGTGTCTTGTTTGCATTAAATACAACCAAGTTGTCTTTTTCCCACTTCAAGATTTTGTCCAGATCATCATTTAGAAAACTAATTTGTTCACATCACTGACGACTGTGTTTGTAGATGGACGATATAAGAGTGCTGTAATCAGCAAAGCTGGTGCCGCGAAGCGCATTTTTATTCGATTTCGCATTTTGGTACTATTCAGTTCGCCGGCGAAGACTATCGCACTTCGCATCGCACTTCGCTCTATTACATTCGCGCAACTATGCAAATGCGAACGTCATTTATCGAAGTCAAATGCGATAGATGTTTTGATGGCGAATGAAGTTGTCGGCGGTGCATTTGCATGGTGGAAAAAAAATGTAAGTAACAAAACGACAGCGAAAAGTATTGTGATTTCTTATATTTTCTTTGCATTTAGGGCAGAAAAACAAACTACAACAACTGAACAGTTCATTTGCTTAGCTCAATTTATGAAAGAGCACGACCAGCCGGCGAAAGGTTTGTTGCGCCAGTCCGATGTGCTGTACATATCTTGCCCAACGCCCTTTTGATAAGATCCTTCAGCAAGAAATCGAAGCGTTGCTGCTAGTTTTAATATTATGGGCGTTGCAATACTTCTTCGCCTTGGAAATTCGTCTTTTATATTTTCCAGCACATATGTAAGAGGCTTTTGAAAGACGAAATAGCTTAACAAATCTAAGATAAAAAAAACTCATATATATGCACTTTTACCCGTTTTCAAAACAAATTAATCTTACTCGTTGTGCGTAAGATCCAGCGGGGATGAACCACTTCTTATTAAATTCCGTTGTACATTTAAATTCGAAGACACATCGACTTCATCCCTTTCAGCATTTAAATACACACCGATCGAAAATATTTTTGTTTTAATATCCAATTTACTTGTTTACTCAATGTTCGCGCAATTATTTGAACAAAATAATAACAACATTCCAAAGCATTTTGACAGATGTATGGGAAAGTTTGTGGAAATACCAAGGGATCTTCCCAGAAGAAAATTTTGCATTCATCCGCAGAGTTGTTGTGGTAATCCATAAGGCTCTGACTTGCCTAATAGGGCTCTATGCCAAATTCGGTCAAATGCCTTTGATATGTCCAAGGCTACGGCTCTGGATGCGCGGTGTTGTTCAATTACTTGCGTCCATAAGTGCGTTACGTAGCTTAACAGGTCTCCAGTGGAACGAAGGCTCCGAAATCCGTATTGCCTGTCGCTTATTAATCGATGGCCTTCAAGATATTTGATTATTTCCACATTTATTGCTTTTCCATTATTTTTGAGAGCATTGAAAGTAACGCTATTGGACGATAGTTTTGTGGCCGACATTTTCTCCCTTTCTTTGGAATAGGTTGAATGCGAGCGGTCTTGCAGCAAGAAGGAAACGTCTTCTGTAAGTACGACATGCTAAACAGCTTACACAGTAGAGGTGCAAGTTCTGGTGCACAGCTCTTGAGTACTATACCCGGGATTCCGTCGGGTCCAGTTGCCTTATTTCAGTGACATTGGCAGTTTATGGGTTTTCTACCGGCGGCGGTGATCGAACCTACACAACTCTCAGTGTACGAGCAAACATTAACCACTACAGTACTACACCATGGCCGCTGATCCGAATGAAAAATGCTTGGGTGGAAAGATAATTTACAAATCTGATAAACGTTTCTAGTAGAGAATACTTAATGGCAGGCAATAGAGTAAATAAAAAGAACCCTGGGCACTGGGCAGTCAAAAAAAATTAAACATGCGAAAAAAAAAACAATATAGGTGAATCTGTATGGCTAACATTTTGAAGACATCTTACGGCCTGCTAAGCAAATGGTGATCATTTCCACAATACACACTGTCAAATAGAACTAAGTTACGAAAATTTTTCGTTTTTTATGCTTTTATGTACATGTATTAGACACAATATGCTCATAGCATTATGCGCGCAGAACCAAGTCAGATTGTGTTGGGTTTGGGTACCCGGACACGGTAACGAAAGGGCTGACGTTCTGGCCAAACACGGATCAGAGCTTCCACAAATTGAAACTATTGAGGACATAAGACCACCAATAGCCGTGTCCAAGAGAATTATTCTCGAGAAAATTAAAAATAGGGCAGACCAAAGATGGTCGGATATAGTAGGTCGCATAGATTCTCAAAGGCTCTGTGGCCTAAACTAGATCGGAAAAAATCTGTAGAATTATTAAAGCTGAACAGATCCAAGCTACGAATGGCAATAGGGATACTCTCCGCCCACTGTTTTCTAAGGAAGCATGCTATGAGGTTCGGTTTAACGGACGACGGACACATGCAGGTATTGCGGAGACTTAAATGTCGCAGAGGATTTAACTCATCTCATCTGTGAATGTCAAGCTATGGTTCGGCACAGGAAGGTACTTCTTCGATAACTTGGAGGAGGTTGGATTCACAAACAAAATCGAAACAATTTTTAGGTTTTATAGGGAATTAATTGCTTGGGTGAATTGGTTTAGGTTTTTAGGTATGGCGATAGACCCAATATGGTGCCTATAGTCCAATGTGAAACGAATGATTGTTAGAAGACAGGCTTATTATTTTCTTAAATCGATGGAAGTATAATTACTACTTACTATGGTAGGGCTCATCTGAGATTATATGCTGCGATAAATCATAATCAACACAATAATCACACTTTAAAGTTTGACATTTTATTATTACTTTTGGAATAACCTCCGAAACAGTAATCTATGTTGACAATAAAAGAAAAAAACTCAATTTTGTAATTGAAAGCTTAATAATAGCTACTTTTTAAAAACTAGGCAAGTATTATATTTGACATTATTAAAACTATATCGCCTTCTTCAATACCTTCTCTCATACTCATATATTTCAAAATTTCATCATTCATGATCGATGTAGAAAAGTTCAATTAATTTGTTTCGGTTGGCTACAAAAAATCGTTTTGTTTTCATTCTCATTGCAATTCTCGACTAACGTATGGCATTTTGTATTGCAGGAGGCATATTGGCTGGAACAGTATTCTTGGGCGTTATTTAAAGCGATGTCTCATATGCTTTGTATAGGTTACGGAAGGTAAGAATACGTTCATGCATATCCTTATTATTTTTACTTTTGTACAATTTTTTTTATTTAATTGGCTATCTTTCTCAACAAAGTAGATAATCTATTTAGGAATCAACCGCTATAGTTTCTTTACAATTGATTTTTCAATCGGCCAAATTTTCCAATTTAACTATATTTTGGGAGATTGAAGCCGATCGGATAAAAACTAAGAATTTTCCCATTCCAAATTTGACCTCCCTTTGCCCCCTTCTGGAATTCGAATAACCCCAAATCGCTTCTAAGTGCGCACTATAGCCGTAAAAGGAAATTTGTTTCTAAATATGAGGGGTGGCAGCACGTAACTTGATACATTCGAGCTGAGTCGATACAATCAAGCTCTGGCAACACCTAATTTGTCTCAATCGATTATTCTGGATTGATTATCCTCGATTGAGACAAATTAGGTGCTGACAGAGCTCGGTATCGACCCTACCTAAGATTATCTGTAAATTTGAGCTCAATCGGTTTCGTGGTTTTCGAGATATACGACTCTGTATGTATTTTTAGTATGGGAGGTCCCACGCCATTTCTCCGCATACCCAGGAAGTTTTTAAATTTTTTTCCGTACATACCTTATTCGGACTATTACGAACATTTAGAAAAGAATTACTCAAATCGGTTCAGCCGATTGCTTATGTTCTTTTCAAAGAGGACAGTGGACATCAACGTTCTAAATTTGAGACGTTAGCTTTCACGAGTACAGAGATATAACTTTGTAGTTTTTTTTAATTGGCAAGTGCCACGCCCCTTTGCAATAAAATACCTAGGTGCTGTGTAAGTTTTAGCTCAACTTTTCGAAGTGTCGGTCGGGGAAAAAGTGTTTGCAAAGTTTTTTTTTGTATGCGAGGGCCCTTTGTCAAATTTTTACCCAAACTTCACAGAAACACTTAAGAGCCAATCACAATTTAAGCTCAATCGGTTAGGTGGTTTAGAGATACCTATAAGATTTTGAATGCTTTATTTTTGTATTTGTATACAAAATGTTCACAGAAGAATATTCCCCTTCTCTTTCGCTTTGATTTAGGTACTCAAGGATATAAGGATTTCCCTTTTAAAATATGCGCTTTAATGAGACTAGAGTATAATCAACCCTATTCCCGTTGGCGTTTGTCGTAAACATCTAATGTTTGATTTCGGTTTTAAGTGTTTGTAACTTTTTTGATACAAACGATTTGAAATTACAGTGAACACATAGAAAAAGAAGCAAAATCGGTAACAAAAGTTAAAAAAAATCTGACTATCGATTTTACGACGACACGACACATGAATCGTATACGACAAACGCCATCGGGAATAAGGGTGAATATCTTCTTCTTCTCATATATATATAAAAATGAAATTACGACTCACTGACTGACTCATCAACGCCCAGTCCAACCCTTTGCTCTAGAAAGCTGAAATTTTGCACAGCGGTTCTTTTAATGATGTATACAAGGAACGCAGTAACGCAGTGGTTAGTGTGCTGGACTACTGTGGGAGGGATCCCAGGTTCGATCCCCGGAAAAACACAAATTACATCTTAAAGTTTTTTCTACTGCGCCATCTCTCGCGAACATCTGACAAACATCAGAGAGTATGACTGTCATGAAAAAGCTTCTCAATTCAGCCGTTCGGAATCGGCATAAAATTGTAGGTCCCTTCCATTCGTCCCAAAAATAGAAACTCACACAAAACGAATGGTTGCGAGAAGCTAGGTCTAGGGTGTCTACCCGCCTGTTGAGCCACCTATTTATTTATTTATTACGAGGAACAAGGAAGGATATTTCGGAATTCAATGCTTAAAGGGGTAAAATGGGTGGTCAAAGTTTGTACAGGAAAATTTTTGTTTTTCATCCGATCGACGTCAAACTCGGTTTGTCTATTAAAATATTTAAAGTAAAGGTTAAAAATGGTTATTTATTTAGTAAGGTCCAATGACAATAGAATGACCGCATAATATTTTCAAATATGGCCGGAAGTCTTCTGTCTAATTTCTATTATAGAGACTGAATTATACTAATTAGGTACATACTGCCAGGTCGCTTTTCGTTATTCCAAGTTTCATTTATTTTCAAACATCCTTACTTGGTTTATAATATGTATGTGGGTTCAATGGTTAATGTGCTGGACTACCAAGCGATGAGTCGGAAATAAAACTTATAGCCAATTTCAAAGTGGCAGCTTAATCCTGGGCTTAGCTAAGCGTAGGATTGAACATAAACTTCGCTTAAGTGGCTTAACTTATGGCACTATTTAAGTGAAGTTTATCGTTAAACCTGCACTGTGGAAACCAAATTTGTGTTAATCCTGAGTTTATCCTTGGATCGACACTTAAGCTCGGAGTGTGAAATCGGGTATTAATGTTTTCTACAATGCGCCAACTCTCCCTAACGTCTGACAAACAGTCGAGAGCATAAGCATAACTGTCAGCTAGGTAACCTAGGTTCCTGAAATCGAGTGAAATCGAAATTGCAAATCGAGTGAATTCGTTTTCAGTGTTCTACATTTCGAACGATTCGGAAACTCCGAAATTTTTCGAAATCACAATTTCACTTTGTATCAATTCCGAAAATTTTGAAATCGAAATCGAATACAGTGAGATGCAAACTTATAAAAACTTTAATTCAGCAACTACCTACATATTTATATAATTTTATCATGCAAAATGCAAACGGTCAGATTTCAGTCGAGTCGAATTCCTCCATTTCTTCCCGTCTACTGCCTCGAGAGAAGGCATCATTCCGAAATAAGTTCTTAAGAGCTAAGACTGAAATTACACAAAAACTTTTTATTTTGCTAATTCTTTTCTTTATTTTTAATTAGAAGATTGCGATCGATTTATATGGATAGGATAGCTTTAAATTATAATGAAGTGCGCGAAAAGGCCAACATTTTTGAGTGTATTTTTGAATTGTCTGCTCTGCATTTCTATATTGTTTACGGAAACATTTTGACATTACATACGATACTAAATAAAATTTGAAGTGCGCCATGCACTCCAATTGTTGTTTGGGTCTCAAATTTCAATTTTTAGTATAAGTAACTAAGAATAATTCTTTTAAATGTACAGAATTTTGTTTTTAATACGCATTCGTTTAAAAAGCATTTTTAAAAGACATTAGAGTAGCTGACTTTAAAAATGTGCATTTCTTTTCAGATTCCCACCGCAGTCATTGACGGATATGTGGCTGACAATGCTTTCAATGATATCCGGAGCAACGTGTTATGCCTTATTTTTAGGCCATGCTACGAATTTAATTCAAAGTTTGGACTCCAGTAGACGTCAATATAGAGAAAAAGTTAAACAAGTGGAAGAATATATGGCGTATCGAAAATTGCCCAGAGATATGCGACAAAGAATTACAGAATACTTTGAGCACAGGTACCAGGGAAAATTCTTCGACGAGGATTGCATTTTAGGCGAACTGAGTGAAAAGCTTAGGGAAGATGTTATAAATTACAATTGCAGGTAAGTTACGCTTAATTTATTAGTGCCATCATTTTTCTGTGTTTTAATAGCTGCAGGATTTAGAAAAAAAAACTTGAAACCCGTGGATATACGCCTAACGTGACCAAACCACTGAAGTATGTGGCTCCTTTCGGAGAAATAGATGATTCTTTCGCTGAGCACAGAAATCGCCGGTTTACGTTTGCGTAAAACCGTCTAGTCTCTACATCCCTTATTTTTCTTGTTGTATTGTTCTTAAGGAACAAAAGGTTTTTGATTTTCTGCTTTGGTTTGTCTTATTCAGTATGAGCACGCGTATTTAAATGTGTAATATTGTAAGCCACCAGTATTCAGTGGTCCCAAAATTGAGCAAATAGAATTAATGAGTTATTGTTAGATGATCAATATCAGTACAGAAAAAAAATTCGTCTGCGCCGCGCCAGTTGCATACAAATTACGTTAGCAAAAATAGCCAATAGTCGGACTGAATAGCGATAGTTTTTGTAGAGAACTTGATGAGTAGCAGCTAGCAAACATAACCTTTATGTCGCATCTCATCAAATTGGATATGGGCTTTTATTTTAAGAAGGCGACCGAATACGGTTCATGCGAGAGTTCTAGTAGTTTCGGTAGGTAGATACATACAAATAGGTATACCGAAATCCTAGCAAAGCAAATTCGCATATCGAAATGTTCTTAATTGATTAGAGCAGCGGAAGAAAAGGAGAAAAGTGAAAGTATGTGGCACTTTATCTCGATCACTAACATTCCGTATTCTGTATTTAAATATTTGAAACTAGATGGCGTAATATTGGTCTTTTTGTTATTATCAGAAAGAAGAAGCAATGAATCTTTTGTTCGTCTGTCACCAAATTGTGTTTGTTGTTTTTAAACGCTCCACAGGGAGGTATATTCACTTTACCATTACATTTGTAACGCAAAGAAGGACTCACCGGAGCCCCCAAAAATTTTCAATGTGGCGATCACTAGATGAGGCCATACATTCTGCAATAGATTTTTAGTTTTTATACCTGTTGGAAATGTTTTACAACCTGTGAACAGGTACATATTTTCCCAACAGTAAGTCATAAAATTAAAGGGTAAATAAGAAACGACGGCTGGAATTTCCCAAGATCAAGGAATGAAATACATATAGGTACTTAAAAAGTGCATAAAAAGATGCGCCACTAGGGTGAGGCCAGCCACATGCAAAATCTTCGAAAGAAAGGAAAAACTGATTTTAAAACATTTATTTATTATGTTATGATTAATAATGAGAAGCCCGCTATTTTGCGATAAGACGGTTTGGAATGGAATCATACAGTTTTTTTTAAATAATTAAGAGAAATTTGGGTCCAGGCATAATGAATAGCTTCGATAAGTGTCCTTGTCTTCAAATTATCTGCCGCCTTTATACACTTTTACTTTACGAGATAACCATGCCCAAACATTTTTTATTAGGTATGTTTAAGTCCGGTAAATAGGGCGGCCATGGCAAAAGTTCCACGTCTTCTGATTGCAAGTGTGGATAGGGGCAATGTCTTGTGGGAATATCCAAGACAGGGGTCCGAAAATGTTTTTCACTTTTGGAAATGACCGTTCCAGCAAACATTTGTAGTTGTTTCCGTTCATTGTTGTGGACAAAAACTACAACTCGATTGTGCCATAGGAGGCAATAGCTCCCCACACCATTACACCTGATGTACAGCTGTGATGTCTTGCTAAAATAAGCTCCTCCTTTCTTAGATCATGAAAATAAAAGTTGTACCCATCGGGGCCGTAAAGGTTTACACTTTTTTTTCGTCCGAAAAGACAACACGTTTCCATACACACTTCCATGCCACATGTTCTCTCAAAATTCATTCGACGCTCCTTACATAAAAACAGTTCTTTTCAACGCTTTTTTAGTGTACATATATATTCTGAATCAGGATCACATTCTGAGTCGATTTAGCCAAGTCCGTCTGTCTGTTCTGTAGTTCTGGTACCTCCCATACAAAACAAATATTAGACCCATGCGTTGTGTACCTACTTACATGCCTAACATTTTGCGTGTCTTGTATCCAGTTGTGGGTATCAATGCATGGTAACACTTTTACTTGTTTAAATTAAAATTTACAAATTATGTTTCACTACTTAAAGGTTAAAAGCAAATATTCAGGAAACGCGATTATTTGCATTATCCGCATCTTTTTCATTTATGTTTTTGATTATCAATATTCAAATAGCTGTACAGTCACTGGGACATCCGCTAAAGTAGGTACATATATGTACAAAAACATGCCATTATGCAAATTTGTCAGCAAAGTGTATTTGTGAAGTCCAATCGAAAGTGATTGGCCAAAAACAGTGTCAGTTATTACGCCTTATCTACAAATCAGGAAGCGACGGAAGCTCTATACAAATCTGTTATACCTAACTTATAAGCGACATAAAATAGTCCCAACTCTTTGAGTTTGGTTTCGGTCAATCTTGTGCCTACAAGACTTGTGTGTGAGAAGTGAAAAAGTGTTTTTTGGCAAAATCCCCAACCGAAGCTCTACCCGATTCTGCAGCCCTGTTCGTTTTTCCATGCAAAGGTAACAAAGGATGTCATAAGGCCAGAAACGAGTTCAATGCAGAGCAGAATACGAGCTTGTTTTCACTCGCATTCAGATCAAAAACTTGAATGTAAAAATTATTCATCATCTTATTATGAAGGAAAAGTTTGTAGTGCCATCTTACAATACAATTCAATACAAAGGTACTATAATATATGTTCTGGGCTTCTACTAAGGAGATGAAACGGTAATTAATTGCTTCACACAATATTAATGAATAAATGTATTCGCCTTGCATTCGCGGACCAGTTCATATGATTGTCTTGCGGCTTAGACTAAAATTTGGAAATCAAAAAAGGGCAGGCTAGGGCGCTTTTGGAGAAACCTTCAGTCGAGTCTAGAATACCACTCATCCGAGATGGGTTCCGAAAAGAAATGCAACTTTTGGGCGCCCCAAGACAGGCAGTTAATGCTCATACACTTGACAACTGCGGGGACATCAATTTTCCAAAACTCCTTCCGTTACAGGACAAGCAAACTTTGGAACTCGCTTTCTGGGGATATATTTCCAGAAGACTACAATTTGCAGCAATTTAAGTGCAGAACTAGCATACATCTGCAAGCATCTCGGGGCGCTGATGAAGCGTTATAGGTTCGCCTTTCCCGGGAGAAGTATTTAAAAAAAAAAAATAAAAATACTCGAAAGCTATATAAAGCCATCTTGAGATTAAACTATACACTGAAGAAACTAAAGAACTTCACTTATCTTTGTCATATTTATTTTCTGAAATGTTTACAAATCCATATACCTACTTGAATTATTTCTTACTGCTTTCAGATCTCTCGTTGCGTCAGTGCCTTTTTTTGCTAATGCTGACTCCAATTTTGTTTCCGATGTTGTTACAAAGTTAAAATATGAAGTTTTCCAACCAGGTAAATTAACATTTTTTTGGATTGCTTTCTTTTTAATAAACTTTTGCTTTGTTTTGTTTTGTCTAGGTGATATTATAATAAAAGAGGGTACTATTGGAACAAAAATGTATTTTATACAAGAAGGTGTCGTGGATATTGTGATGGCAAACGGAGAGGTAAATATTTTACTCTTATTCCCCTAAATTCTTTTTAGGCTTTTTTTGAGAGGAGTATTCTTTTCGGAAGCGCAGATTTTTAAATGTTAACATAGGAAGATATTCGTCGTTAAATCGATGCAAATCTTGAACTATGAGTATTCCATGTTTCGATTCTCAAATACTACTTTTTTTTTGAGTAGGTATAGGCAGCGCCGGATTTAAATTTTTTGGGCCCTAGGCCTTTACAGCAAATGGTGTCCTATTTTATATTTCCTTTTATTTATTATCTGGTAAATATGTATAGTCTATTGACAATGGACCTTACGAATAATCACTTTTAATCATCAACTTAAATATTTTGACGGCCATAATAGATAATTTTAAATGAAAATATTCACCACTGTGAATGCCTGGACACTAAAAATGATTTTATTATGTCGTTTGCGGTTGGTCGTCCAGAACCATCCGGAAGAACTCTCCGCGATTCTGAATTCAAATCCAGATGCAAATTTCTCTTCTTTTTAGAAGAAGAACTGTCAGTTGATTGCCAATCGAACGCTTTCAGAAGCGTTCGGATTGCTTCCGAGCGGTTCTCGAAGACCAATCGAAAACGACATTAGTATCGCGTAATGGTAAAGGCGCACGAAATGAGGTCAGGCTTCGCTACGTTCCACTAAATCTGGGCTTCGACTTTAAACCAAAAAACAGTGACTGGGACACGTCAAATGTAACGCTTGGCGAGTTTGTTGTGCAAGTGTTTTTATTTAGAATTTAAAAAATGCGTAGGACAGCGGTTGATTTAAAAATTTGTTGGTAGATTATAAGTTTGTTTGCATTGCCCACTTTGAATATACAGGGTGTTTCGAAGTTCAATCTCAATACTTTGGGAAGTTCTACAGCGCCTATCTCCAACGTGAATATAATTTGCTAAGAATTTAAGAAAAGGATTACTTTGGTGTAGGCACCTTGACCCAAGATAACAGAAAGAGTTCAGCAGTGTATAAACTAGTGACGAATATCTCACATATTCTTCGTTACCACCAATGGATCCCCGTAAATTTGCAAACCGTTTTCGAATTCACATAAACTTTCTATATATGTTCGCATTTTCTTCTCATTTTATTCCCTGACAATTCATAGATTGACATTCGCACCTAAGCAAAGCATTTCACACGATATGTACATATATGTGAGGTGTCGCTTGGGATTCTTAAATGAACTCGCCGGCGAACACAATCTTCTTCCGGGGACATCGAATCGAACGAAATGCGAACCATTTTTGGGGTACACTGATAGATATCAAAAAATATATTCAGAAATTGCGGTAGATCCAGCACATTGCGGCAGAAGGTACACACATAGGGGCATAGTCGCAAAGTCTATGCCTATGTCTATGTCTATTTATAAAAAACCAAACGAAAACTACAAGCAAGGAACAGCAAACTATGTAAAAATGTATAGGTATTCGGCCCTATCATGGTATCCGTTCCGAGAGTAATTTTCTCCGCAACGCCAATCCAGTCGGATACTGCATTTTCGTTCATAGTATCCGTTGTCCGAATGTGCATCAACGCGTTTTGTTCAATAAAATCTTTCCGCAATGAACAGATGTCGGAGACCATCGGAGAGAAATTGACGTGTGGCTGTCAAAACCAGGTGCAAAAAACGCAAACCATCGCAATAAAACGTATACTACCGGTGTGCGTTACGTTTTGTCGGAGAAATGTTCCGAACAGCTTATCGGAACGATTACCATGAAGCAAAATTCTCCGATTCGTACAAAATCTGAGAATTTTTCTTTCGGAATGGATACCATGATAGGGCCGATTATTATGAATGCCTAAGACATTAATCTGTATTCAAATATTTAGAAGAATTTGGTGAAGTTAGTCAATTATAGCTTTTTATACCTTCCCGTCAACCATAAGGTCTGGCCAGACCTGCATTATGTTTTCAAAAAACTCCCATCAAAAGTCAGAAAGGTCTGGCTAGACCTCATAGTTCACAGAAGGTTTAAGTGATGAAGAATAGTAAGAATTGGAAGGATCGCCATGTAAATTCAATTTCAATTGTTGCGTTTGTTTTGCAGTTTTCGTGGTGCCCCATCTGTCGTGATGCCCTAGGCCTGGGCCTAGTTGGCCTAAGGGTAAATCCAAGGCTGGCTATAGGATATAGTAGGAAGTTTTTCTTTATTACTGAATTCATGTAAAAATTACATACGCGTGTTATTGGGTCTACCCTAATTGATTGGTCGGTTGCTGTGCTAAGTACTCATTCTACTTCATTATAATTACAAGAACATTGTGTCGTTATCAGGTGTAGAATGGAATTATGTATACGTATGTTATTATTCTTAGAGTTGCAAGAACACATCAGTACGTACATTTATATGCACAGTAGTTAACTTAGCTCTAGATACTACAAACTAAATACTTACTCTCGATTAAAATTTTAATGTAAAATATTAAATATCCCTCAAGGTTGCAACATCGTTATCAGATGGGTCATATTTTGGTGAAATATGCTTACTAACAAATGCAAGACGCGTAGCCAGCGTGCGAGCCGAAACTTATTGCAATCTCTTCTCGTTAAGTGTGGATCACTTCAACTGCGTTCTGGATCAATATCCTCTAATGCGAAAAACCATGGAAACGGTTGCAGCGGAGCGTCTTAACAAAATTGGTAAAAATCCTAATATAATGACACAGAAGGACGAACAGAGTAACAACCCCGAGTCCAATACGATAACTGCTGTTGTTAATGCACTAGCTGCCGAGGCCGACGACTGTAAAGATGAGTGCGTATTGCCTTAATAATAAATTTATTAAAACATAATATTACCGTTATTGATATTTTGTTTCAGTGATAATGATCTCAAGGAAAACCTACTGCATGGGTCCCAATCGAGCATTATTGAACCAGTTCAAACTATAAGAAAAGGACTTCCGAGGCCAAGAAGTGGTGAATTTCGTGCACTCTTTGAGGGCAATACTCCATGACACTAAGAAACATATGAATTTGCTACATTTTCGCTATACAAATATCGTCAAAAATAGTTAGATTATTTTATTAGTGCAATTTTCAATTCATCTAACTGAAAATGATTTCAGCTCCGCTAACTGTGATGACTATATATAAGAAACGAAATTCAATTGATTTCATTACTCAAGCAATACTATAACGATGACGACTCGTGCAGACCCAATCTCCTTCATTAAACATATTTAAACCTCATGTACAGCATGTTGTCTTTTTATAAGATTTTGTTTAATATTTATTTATTTTTTTGTTTTTAGTTGAAAGATTAAATTTTGCAAGTTGTATTTGTTAAAAAAAAATATGGTATTTTACTATAGAAACAATAAATACATGAAGGACAATATCTTTTTCCATTTTTTTAACGAAAAAAAGGGTTGCCATGACGTGATACTTTATCGCCAAGAACCAAAAAGTGTCATAACAATACTATGTATTATTGAATTGCCAGCTAAGTACACCTTTCGTTTACCTAATGCAGGCGGCACACGACTTTTCGATATGTCGAGGGATACCCGATTGGCAAAGGTTCTGGCAGGTTGTTGCGATTGTAGTCTTTCAACGTCAAATTCTCCGCCGTTGTGTTGTTGTTGTTGTGTGGTGTTTGCGATATCCGCATTCGTATCTTGGCTACAACAAGGTAATGGTCAGAGTCTATGTCGGCGCTCGGAAGGTTCAGACGTCTAGAATACTGAAGGTTTTGTGATCTGGCGAATGTCGTGTTTCTTTATGAATATTAAGGTCAGGAAACCGTGTGTCAGCTATAGTACCGTTGCCCCCTCACTGCAAAGTCAATTAGCCTAAGTCAGTTCCAGACTATGGTACTACGATGGTTCGAGCCCCGGCGGGGGACAGCGCAGTACTCTGCCACCGACCATAAAGAGAAACGAATAATATCAGAGTTTCTCCACCACTACACCAACAAAAGGGCCGTGCAGTAAACCTTTTATTATCCGAGGCTATTGGTTGCTTCGTAACCGCTTATTTTTTGTGTGATTGGGTAGTAAACCCAAAACCTGGCACTAGAACCGACATAACGTCGGATATTCGGTGAGAGTAACCAACTGCGGGATGTAAGGGCTGCCGTTTAAGGATGTGGTTTCGGTGAAAGCGAATTTTACTCGCGCGAACTTAGTGAATGTAAGCCAATTTAGAAGTACTGCGAAGTAGTCGTGTTTTAAAGTGTTAATAATTTGAAAAAGTTTTATCATGTCGTATTTTAGATTACTTTGCAATAATTCATACAAGATTGCGATCGGTTTTTTAATTATGGGCCCTATTACAGTTAGCGAGTCGAATAATTCGCCCAAGTCGACTTGCTTGGCGAACAAATCGCCTATTAGTATTATGGTTAGCGAATTTGAATGTTCGCCTCGAAACCAGTTCAGGCACAACGAAAAACTCGAATGACAAACGTCAAAGTTCACAAAATATGGAAAAAATTTCATCAAAAATTCCGATACATTGGTGGAAATGTGACGAAAACAATGTTTAGATGTGTTGAAATGTTTTATTTTGCAACGACAATAATAGCCAGGGATATAATGGCTTTATGTACACACTACGGAAAACCAAGAAGATATTTTTAAAGCTCCACGGTTGGCCGAACGGATGAAAAAACATTTAAAAAGCTATCAGAAATCTACTTTCTCACTTTTGCACAATTATATTTCGGATAAAACATTGCATTTGTGTTAAATTCTATTAACCCGCACATAAATGATTCTTGCCCTTCCAACAAAAAGGAAAAGCATTCGTTTCCAACCGACGCAAAAATTTTACTACCGATTTTCGTTTAAAATAAAATGATAAAAATATGAAAAACAATGCTTTTATATTTTCTAATATTTTACACCACCCTTTTTCATTATTTCCTCTTATTTTCACTAATTCTAGAACTCAAAAACAGACAATTTATCACAATCAACTAAAGTCGACTTACTAGTCACACAACATTTTTGTTCGCCAGATTTTGATGTTTGAGGCGAACGACTTTCACTAAATTGGCTAACCGCAATACGGTGAGTTTACATTCGCCAACTTTTTGACAATTCAGGCGAATATTATTTTTCACATTCGCAAATCACAATACCAAACAGTCACATTCGCCTGTTTTTTTATTCGACTCGCGAACGATAATAGGGCCCTATAATTTACTTAGAACGACAGAAATACAATTGCTCCCTACTCATATTGAAATTAATTAGGTTTTTGTATTTATTGTAACTTACGCAAGCCATAGGATCATTCCGACCAACATTTGATCTGTGTCTAGGTGGCATAAAGACGAAATCTTCCCTATGTCGAAGAATACTAAAAGGAGCATGCATAATACATTGCGGACTGATATATTATTCTTTTAGAACGAAGTTTCAAATTTATTTAGTAATATCTATCGTCGTAGGTTGAAAGATTATTATTTCAATCGAATTTTCGTAGAACATAGGTACCTTACCTAGTAAACCTTCTTTGAATTTTCTCTATGCGAGATTTAGCATTGCGGTAAAAAGGATTCCAAACAACACAGCAGTATTCTAATATCGATCGAAACAAGGTATTATAGAGAGTGGATCATTAAAATCTTTAGAGTTTTGAAAAATGAAACCTAGCATTTGATTAGCTCTGCCAACGATTACTCCCGAGTCTTTTTGGTCTAAAACTCTACTCAATGTCGTGTTTTGGATTGTACCCATATAATTCAAATATATATGGATCTTTATTCTTTTAATATGTACCTACTATATATATTTTGAATGTCATAGAAGTCCTCCAGATACATTTCACTATATTTTGACAAGTATAGAAAATCAGTACCTACACAACTAAGCTGCATAAATATCAGTACATAAGTAAGCAAAGCACAAATCCTACTTAAAAATAGATCTTAAATTCGCTTTGCTCGAGCGAGTAAAATAGAAATAAAGCTATCACACATTTTACTCGCTCCGATTCGCTAAGTTCGCGCGATTAAATTCTGTGCACCGGAGCCAAAATATAGGAAATGCGTACTTTTGAATTATTTCAGCGAACTTGGCTTAGAATACACATGTTCTTATGTGGTAATACAAATGTAAATTCTGCACCCACCGCAGCACTGCAACA
This sequence comes from Cheilosia soror, assembly GCA_949372485.1. Classification (NCBI taxonomy): domain Eukaryota; kingdom Metazoa; phylum Arthropoda; class Insecta; order Diptera; family Syrphidae; genus Cheilosia; species Cheilosia soror. The sequence goes on from OX443564.1 coordinate 25,426,303, forward strand.
TGTCTCTATTCTAAATCCACTTTACAGCAACGCAGTGAATTAAATTAAATAGACTTGGCAGCATCGAATTTTTCCGCCACCATATCTGTTTCAGCACCCTGCCAAGTCAGTGAGCGTCGAAAGTGAGTCAACGCCAATGCTGTTTTCATTTGTCTTTATAGTTTAAAAAAAAACAGTTTTGTTTAAGAAATTTATGAAGTATTTTATGTTGTCTAAATGACAGATGCCTTTTTTTCTTATTTTGTTATCAAACTTTTTACAGATTGTTGGTTTTTTATACATATTTCAGCAACCATATTTAAGAGAACTTAAGAGAGCATCTGTGTTTACTCGCTTTTGACACTCACTGTATGTAGAACGCGTTCATGTTTTACTTTCAATTGAATTGCGAGCACCTTGAGATTGTACACTTGACAGGTATGAGTCAAGTAAGTAATATGAATTACCAAAGATTTACACCCACCTAACCACACAAGAGAAATCATTCGAAAAAGTTGAAGGTAACTCCGAGCAACAATTTAAATGAAAATAAATAAAAGACTACATTCAGGAAATAAGTGCTGATAAACGGTACAAAATCTACTATTTCACAACTTTGCGTTTATAAAACGATCATGGTGATTCTTTGCGTGTGTAAACCATGGTAGCGGTAGGTACTAAACAAAAAATTATCATTTCGCGTACAGGAAATGGGTAAAAATACACAAAAGAAAACTGAAATAACCGTAAGTAGCACCCAGTACCGCCAGGATAATTAAGTTTCGCAGATTATATTATCTCGGACAAGAATGGAAAAATGAGAGAACCCGACATAGAAATTATGTTGACAAACCGCGGATGGTTAGATGCCCCTCGGCAGGCAACGGCCGAAATTCAACGAAACTGGATGCAGAACTAGACCAATGGTGTGATGAACTTTCGCAGAAACCATTAAAAGTATCCAGCCTGGTTAGGTTACGTACCAGTATGATGCATTTATTCCATACTCTCAATATTATAACCATTTTTCACTGATACCACTCAACAACGGCGTCCGCTAAGTTGAGCTACCTATTTAGAGCAAAGAGGTACGTTAGCCCCAAGTAACTTCTCTTTCTCTACAAAGCACAGGTTAGACCTGGCCTGGAATATTGCTCCCGTATATAGAGCTCGGCCCCAAAACATTCACTTAACCTACTTGATAGCATACAGAGACGAGCAGTTCAACTTTTTGGAGACCCTACACTCACATCGAATCTGCAACCGTTGGTGCACAGAAGACAAGTCGCTGACCTATGCTTGTTCTATAGGTACTTACATGGTAGATGTTCCGAGGAACTCAAGGACATTATCCCTCGATATGCAACTTTTGGGCGCCCCCCAAGACAGGCTGCTAATGCTCATGACCATACAGTACACTTGACAACCGCGAGCACATCATCTTCCCAAAACTCCTTCTGTTACACGACAGGCAAACTTTGGAATTCGCTTCCTGGGGATATATTTCCAGAATACTACAATTTGCAGCAATTTAAGTGCAGCACTAACATACTTCTGCAAGCATCTCGGGCGCTGATGAAGCGTTATAGGTTTGCCTTTCCCGGGAGAAGTATTTAAAAAAAAAAACAAAAACACAGCACAAAGAAACACAAATTATTCATTTACATAATATATCGGTGCATTTATTTATGGCTAGCTATCATCAATAAAGAAAATTATATTTACTTAACTTATGTTCAATTTAATTAGTTTCGCTGCGTCCTTCATAATGTTATATTATTGAGAGAATAATAAGTCCTGATCGTGATGTCGTCTTACGCCACCTAAAAAGAATATAGTTCTTTAATTCTGTTCCCTTACTATAATGGAAGTACGTACATAACTTCTAGTTACCATTTTTTTTAGACTGAAATATTATTTTAAAGTCGAAATAAAATGTGAAAGCATGAAAAAACGCAAAAGACTCAATCATTTTATATTTATGTTATTATCTTATCAAGGTAATAATGAAAATTAATATATTACACGTAATGAAAAATAAATAAGGGGAATTATGAAAAAAAAAAAAAAATTAAATGAAATTATTTAGTTCTCAAGTCGAAGATGGCATACTAAAGATTAATCCCCAAATATTTTTAAAGACATTATTTCGGATATGATATCGCTTTTAAAGGGGTTCGAGTCCAAGAGATTGAATGTTAGCGTATTTTTACGTGTAGCGTATTCTTCCCGTGCTAACATTTCATCACTTATATTATCGTTAAATTTGGAGAATATTATTTGTTCAGTTATTTTCTCATAATCGATGCCTTGCGCCAACAACTGGTCTAATTCAAACAAAGATGGATACTCTCCAGTCTCCAACATTTCAAACCTAAAAACGAATCGCCAATTTCCAAAGAAAATTATTTTTACTAATAATGTGATGTCTGATGTATATTTACGTTGGAAAAATGTCCCTGGGGTGACGTTTTCTATAACCGTTCTGAAATGAGTTTTTGTTTGAAATGAAAAGCGATGTTATTAAAATATGAAAGTGCTGTGTTTTCGAAACTGCCTAAATATAAATAATACCTAAATGCTATGAATATTTCTGAAAATATTTATAGTACATAATGTACAGTGGCGTCAAAAGTGAGTGAACACCAATGCTCTTTTGAATTTTCTTTAGGGTCTTGAAAAAAATTCTTAAAAACCAGCAGTCCGTTAAATGTTCGTTAACGAAATAACAGTAACAAAACGTATACCTTTTCTAAAGTATAAAATACTTTAAAGATATTACAAAAAAAAAATAGTTTCGAAACTCCAAAGAGAAATAAAAACATCATTCGTATTTACTCACTTTTGACGCTCACTGTATCTCCAATCTATGTATAACATTAAAGTGTTTGAATGGTAGAAATATATAATACATTTTGATAGAGATGTCAGTATACGCTATCAGCCCTATAATGTTCGCTGCCGTTAGAGATAGGGTTTGCTCATTTTATTTGTGAAAATTATAATAAAGTGCAAAATACCAATTGAAAACATTTTAGAATGGGAATTTAGTGTTTGTGAAAAGTGTTTGCAAAAGTGAAATAGTTAAATTTGTAGAGATTGTGTGCAAAAATACAAAATAAATTCTTAGTATCTGTTGTTTTTGCTTTCTCGCATATTACATATGTGTTTTTAGACAGAGTTCGACCCGTCATTTTCGCTTTTAATTTTGAAAATAAATGCAATTTGTTGTCATTATTTTTGGCTTAGCTGGTTGTACAGTTGTTAATGCTACAATTTGTCGGCGTTTTCCCTAATTTTATTACGTATATTAGTTGATTTTCGAATTTGGAAAATGGTAAAATTTGCCGCCACGACGCGCGTGATGCTAAAAATATATTTTGGATTTTTGTAAGCAATCTCTACAAATTTATCTATTGAACTTTTGCATACACTTTTAACAAACATTAAATTTCAGGTTTGCAATATTTTCAATTAGAATTTCGCACATTATTATAAACTTTTCACCAATAAACTATGAAAAACCTATCCCCCGGCATGTAAAATTTGGTTTGTTTTCCTACAAGTTTTTTTGACGTTTCAGTGAAAGAGATACCCCACTTCTGAAAGAGATAGCTTCGCGAAATAACCTATCCACACGATTTGATATGAAAGTGGTACTACTGTTTTACATAATTGTGTAGTAAGTTTTGACACGAGACAAAAGTAGTATACGATAAATGACGACGTAAACAATAACGAGTGCACGTTGATCAATTAAAAAAGGTTCATCAAATATAGATAACCACAACGCATGATACAATTAGACAAGATAGCGCACTGAGCATGACGTTCATGCTTCGTTTTTAACGGTATTCATCTGTCAACAAATTATGACGTAACAGGTGCGGAGAAATACTATTTAAATGGAAGTAATAAAGAAAAAAACATTTTAGCAACGTAATTTTTTGTATTTATTGCTTCAATTTGTGTTTCAAGGGCAAATGCAAACGAAAAAACAAGCACTAAATAGGAAAACCCCGATGTACCACGAAACAACATCATGTCAAAGCAATGCGTCGTCGCATTTTAATTATTCTTTCCGAAGGCGGATACCTCGAATGTAACTTGAGTCTCCGACGGAGTATGTGTTACGGTGAATTATCCCTCGCTAGGGCCGATTATCGCGTCGCGTCGTCAGGTTGGTATTGAAAACGCGCTATGTCGGTCAGGTAGTTCTGTCACCTCTCATAAAAAACCAATATTAGACATAGCAACAAAAAAAAAACAAGTTAAGGACGATAGTAGGTACCTTAAAAATAAGTTTTTTGTTAAAATCTGTTTTTACCGTTTTTGAAAAAAGCCAATTTTCAAAAGTACCGTTATTGGACATTTTAGCGAAAAACTGGGCATGCAGTCATGTTAAGCATGCCTACATTAACTCAACTATTAATTTGGGTTCAAATCGTTAGAGTCGTTTTCGAAAAAAATTTAAATTGTTAAACATTTTGTAAAAATGTTATATGGGAAATACTAATATGTAGTTAATATTAACTAGCTAGCATAAAATAAAAAAACCGCCTCCTAGTGGTGAACCCAAAAACTCTAAAACGAAGTTTGAAATAAATCCGTCCAATCGTTTAGATTTCAGAGCTATGGGACAGACAGACATAAGGACGGACAGAATTGCGAGACCCACTTATTTGAGGTCCCCTAACATCGTCATATCAGGGGTAGGATTCTGTAAAAAACGAAACGAAAACGTTTTCGCTTTTCAAAAATCGAAAGAAATCACGCGCAAGCGAAAGTTTGCTTCATGTAACTCCCTTCGTTTTTTTATTCCTCTTCGCAAACGTTTAAGAGGCTGCGTAGTTAAAATTGTCTATTTTTAGGTTTATTTTCACAGTTGGAGAAACTTTTCTTTTTAACAGCAGCACCCCAATGTATGTTTTTGCACTTTTTGCATTTCTTATTCTGCATCATTCAATTTTTTAAAAAAGTTTCTTTTCTATGGTTAAAATTAAGAAGAAGGCAAAGAAACCCGAGTGAACGGCAATAAACAAAAACACCTCGTATAGCAACAACAACGCACTTAAGTTGTTTTTCTCCTCTGTTCCATTTGGCAGACATATCGCTCAGTTGCCGCAGGTAGTAGTCACTTGGTCAATTAACAAATCCAAATGCAAGGTTCATTTCCTGTCAGGAGAAAGCAGAAATATCTTCCCAACACCAAGTGGGTTATATTCTCCGTATATTGACTGCCAGAATTCAAACTACAATTCAAGTCACTAAAAAGGAGTCCGAAGATGAATTAGTGGTATACATAGTTCGAACCACCAAAAGTGACTGTGTCTACTAGTTGTTGTTATCGATTTTCTCTTAGCAATAATTCACAATTAGGATTGTTTTGATATAATTATGCAGTCTTTCCATAAACCGCATAGCCACCATTACTGCTCCAGAAATGTTTATTTCTTCTTAAATCTTAAGTTTGCTAAAATGAGGTACCTACATTTTTTGCCCTTTTGAGGTTATGGCATTAATATATAAACTAACGCAGCGCTGCCAGAAATATATTTTCGTGTTCAGTAGTCACCCCGAACTAAGCTCACAAAGTTTCAGCCTTGCTAAAATGACTTGAGAAAAAACGTTGCTAGCTCTTAGTCTATAACAACACAAATCGCTTTATATAAAACAAATGTAAATGCCAACTGTGAAAATGCCCATCCCAGATCTGTGACGTGGATGCGCAGAACAAATCAAAAATGCAAACTTCATTGCACTATCTTGTCTAGTTGTATCATTGGCACAACGTTAACCAATGGGCGGTATATGGCCAAAAACGGTAATTTTAGGAAATAAAATAATGTGTCCCCAAAATATATCAATTTATTATTTATTTGTTTGGAGGGATGACAACTCTAATTTAGATTTTTCTCTGAGTTTTTGTTTTATAGAGCCATCAATCAACGGAATTTTCTCAAGTTGGTCAATGCGGCAATGTTTGCCTTAGCAAGTGAGCAGATAGATGGCTGAAACTTGTCTGAATTACGACCTTAGAACCGCAAAAGTAGGACTTTTATAAAACCGTTATATGGAAAGTACTAATACTTTTGGGTGTAGACAAAAATTCCCAAAGTTGTAAGCGAAGCGCATGCTCATGCACAAAGTTTGAAGCAAATCGGTTTGAACAAAGGACATTTTAAATAAAGATTGCATATATTCAAACTCGCACCCACCCTAAAATCCAACAGTGACCCCAAGCAGGGGGGCAGCATGTCCCCCATACACATTTCAAAGTACAAGCGTATCAATTCGCGCGCAGTAGGTGCTGTTGTCCAAGAAAATTTCCATTTTCTTAAAAACTAGAAGACATTAATCAATCTGGTTTTCAGTATTCGATTAAGAATTGATTTGGACTATAAAAACTACTAACAAATTAAGTATCTAATTTCTTAATATTGAAAAAAATCATAATAAAACTTTTTTTTTTAATTTTTTTACTTAAATTCCAAGTTTGTAAGTATTTTTTTTTTTTTTGAAGTGTTGATAAATGAAAACAATAAAGAAATAAACATTTTAGCAAAGTAATTGGTTGTGGTTTGTTGCTTACATTTGTGTTTCCAGTGCAAAAACAAACGAAAAAACAGGCACTAAATAGGAAAACCCGATGTACCACAAAACGACATCATGTCAAATCAATGCGTCGTCACATTTTAATTATTCTTTCCGAAGACGGAGTATGCGTTGCTGAAAATTCTCCGTGCCGACGGATACCTCGCTAGGGCCGAATGTTTTGTTAAGTAAGTTTCCAGAGAGGGCAAAATAGAACGTCTGTTTCGTGTAGATATAGCGAAGTCCTTTCCAACTTTCCTTCTTAAGAATTTAGTGTCGCGATATTCATCCAAAAAAAATTAATAAAAATGAAATCACCCAAATAAAAAAAACCCACACACTTTAAACTTAGTCCCATAAAAACTGCTTACGTTTTGTAGTTGCACCTGCAAATTTACTAAGGAAATATTCCCGGTGTAAATCCGTCAAATTCCGTGGGAATTTTTTATTCACGGTACCAATTTTTTCCGGGGAAAATTTGTTCCCTTTCTCCAAATTCATTGCTGATACCTATTTTGAGAAATGGGAAAAATTTCGGAGGAGAATTTAGTTCGCGATAGCTTTTTTTTTTCTAGGTTTTAATTATTTTACATTTCTATACGGGCTTGTTTGTTGATTAAATTAATTTTAAAGTTTTTATTTCAATATAATACCCGCGTTCCATTGACCGCTAGATGACTAGCGGTATGCCAAACTCCATATAAAAAAAAAACTGTCATTTCAGTATTTGCGCTAGAGCTCTAGCGCATATTGTGAAATATCCTTTTCTGGAAAATTTTTCAATCTAGCGCAAAATGAACTGCTAGATTGAAAAAACAACGAACTGTCGAAACAAAAGTGAAAGTGCAGAAGTCAAATATTTCCAATTTTGTGTAAAATGGGAATTCAAACTTCTATGTCATTAATATACATTGTATTTGTTTATTTAAATTATATTGTATTAATAAATATGCGGCATGAGGGCACAAAATACATTTTTAACTCTCATGAAGATGAAATAGTACGAATTTAAATTGGTTCTAATGTCACTTTGCCGCTGCCGCTAGATCTCTAGCGCCAGCGTTCCTCTATCAGTGATATTATGTGCTAAATGACTAGTGGTTAATGGAACGAGGCCAATGTCTAATCTGGGGGTCTAGCACGTAACTTGATACAATCGAGTTCAGTCGATACAATCGAGCTCTGGCAGCACCTAATTTGTCTCAATCGAGGATAATCAATCGAGAATAATCCATTGAGACAAATTAGGTGCTGTCAGAGCTCGATTGTATTGACTGAACTGGATTGTATCAAGTTACGTGCTAGACCCCCTGTTCTTATTTGCAATGATCGCGTTGTGTATTTCAGACAGCATTAAGCTACTATTGCGTAGCGTATATTACCATCGCGTCGGTATGTCAAAAATGTACACGATAATATCTTAGCGCAGATTCTATGAATACATTATTCAGTCTACCATGCCACTTCTACCTACCTACCTTGAACGGCGATGCTTCCAAAATCAGAAATTCAGCTTACGGTAGTTTAATTTTTAAACAATGCGTGCGATGCGTTGCGGAGACGTCGCAATCCAAAATATACAAGTTTACACCCCCTTTTTCATCCCGTAGAGAACGAAATATCTACTTAACGAATGAAGGCTTAGGTGTCGGAGTGTGTCTTTTGGATTTGTTTAGATTTTTTTCCGAATTTTTTGAAATATTGGCCAAATCAAAGGTGAATTTCCGCGATGATTTTCCGCGTGTATTTTCTTCTCACAAACAATATAGACTAACGTCGTGTCCAGCGTAGACACGGGCACGATTTTGCGGGTGGTGCGTAGCTTGAACGCACTGCATTTATTTGCGGGGAATGCGGAAAGTGTCCAATTAGAACACGATAATGCGTTCATGCGGATGGCTTTAATAAACTGCTGTCATTCTGTGTAAAATGGCTTTTATTTCGGCAAGAACGATTAGCTTAAAAATAAGAATATTAAAAAATCTAAAAAAGAAACGCGACATAACTAGTGCAATATTATATACAGATAAAAACATTCGACTATATTTCAGAAAACTTTGTTCCATTCCTTTTCCGCACTCCTTCTGTCTTTTATGAAAAAAAAAAACTTCAATCACCATTTCCGCACGATAATGCGGGCAAAATCAAACCAGTTTGATTTTCAAACAATGTGTGCGATGCGAGGACATCGCAATGCACGGATTTACCGCAAAATCGTGCCTACGTTCCACATCTATATTGCCCAACAAAGGTTTGATTTTGTAATCTGCCCGAATTACCCGCACTTCAACGCACGCACCGCATTTCTCGTGTCTACGCTGGACAAGGCGTAAGAGCTAGAAACGTTTTTTCTCAAGTCATTTTAGCAAGGCTGTAACTTTGTTAGCTTAATTTGGGGTGACTACTAAACACGAACATATTTTTCTGGCAGCGCTGCGTTGGTTTATATATTAATGACACAGATTAATCGCATAGCAATGTTGCTATTAATTGTCTCCAATTTAGTTTTGATTCTTCCTATTGCAACAAAAAAAATCGAAGAGAGATCAGAATCTGAAGATATAGGATTTTTCTATGCCAGTTAAATAAGTTTTGATATTATCTTTACCTTTTCTTCAGCAGTTCAAGCATTTGATCTAAATTGGTCAATCATATGCTTGTTTAACCGAAATAATTTGATACATTTTGTATCGGAAAGTTCAAAGCAGACTTGTGGTTCCCGGATATCTCGGTCTATTTGAAGGTGCTCCAACTGCTCCATTGTCAACTGAGCAAATGCTAACCTTATTTCGCCCAAAGTAGCCAAATCAAATCAAAACCCACACCCACAACATTTCTTAGCCAATTTGAATTGAATTTTTTATTTCATGGCATTCTTTGGACAACCAGTAGGAACATTTTGATGAAAAATTTTACCTCATGCGCTAGGCGAATAAAATGTTTGCAGGGGCGGAAAAAAACTTCGCACAGCTTTGAGAATACCAATTTTTTTGGTATGCGAAAATGTCAGGCGGATTTGCTCGTATACGAGTTACATTATGCGGAATTTGAGAATTGACCCCTAGGTATGTTTCATACTGCAAGTATGAAAAATATATTTTTATATCACAACTGAGGCTGAACCCATTATTTATGACTGACCGACCAACCGCTTAGTATTAATGCTCTTATATTTATTAGTGAAGGCTTTGCTGTATAACTTAAGAGAGTAGTAAGGTAGTAACATCAATGATGAAAACAAAGTTGATACCTTCCAAAACGCAGAATGGTTATCATTTGATTGGACTAATTACTGTCATTCTAGAAACATTTATTAGCATATACATTAGCATATACAACGCTAATACGCAAACAGATATGTGGAGGCTATTAAAAAAGTATGAGCAAAGACAATATAATGCTCTTATATACAATATACCGAATTTACTAATGGGATCAATATAAGTGAATATTATGTGAAAGTTTTATCCACTTTTTCATGCAAAACATAGTCAGTCTGGACCAATCTGTCATATTTGTAGAATACGTAAATTTAATTGAAGAATGCAATATAGACATTAAGTTCCGTGCAATAAAATACATCAACAAAAATAATCACCCTTATTGTCGTTGTCGTCTGTCGCAAACGACTGGCGACATTTGTCGTGTCGAGTCGTTTGGAATTTGGTATTGCGTAACTGAAACGACTCGACTCTCTGAACTCATTTTCATTTGGTCTGTTGTTTTGTTTGTGAGTTGATTAATTATTTAATAAAACAAATTAAAAATGAACAGTGTTGAGATATTTTTGAAAGCAGTGACGAAGAAGAAAACCAGAAAAAAGAGCTGGTAAAGTAATGGAAGGAAGTTCGAACCAAATCCAATCGCTTGGATTTGCCCGACGCGACGTTAAATGAGTGGTAGAAAAATTTAAATTTCAAACATTGTTTTAATAACAATAATTATTTTCAGACTTAAAATGTATTTTAGACTATCGAAGTCGAAGGTGTTCCAAGACAATTCGGATCAAATAAGGCTATGTTGCCCCATTGCCGATTAACATCACTTTCCTAGGCCCTTTGTGAACGATTTTGCCAATGGAATATTTTTCTGCATTTCGTTCACTAAATGTAGAAGTTGTCTTTTATTTGTTATCTTTATTCTACAAAATAACTATCACCCCTATCGTGGAATCCGTCGGGGGGAATCATTCACGGAAAAAAATATTTTGGTATCGTCAAATCCGCAAAGTGAATAGTTCCCCGTGTGGGTAATGTGAATGAGTTTCACTGTATCGTTGAAAACGTTCAAATCGAATTTTTCCCGAACAAAATGACATTTCTTGCCCGCATCAAATTCATTGCGGATTTCATAGGTTTTCTTGCTTGCATTTTAATATAAATAATTTACATACAAAACAGCTGCTTCATTAAGCCCAACATTTGTAATAAATCTATTGCACAGATTGAACTTTATTAAAATCAAAAAAAAAATTCTAAAAACACATTTCGTCTGAAGTTCCGTGAAACCACTCATTGCTCATTTCAGCCTGTCTCGTATTCTTCTTTGAGAACAGCGCTCATTTCGTTCTTCCTCTTATTTTTACAAGAATAGAGCTAACGTATACATTATTACATAATAAACACTGTTTTTTATTTAAATCAGTTTTAAAACCAACTTTTTATAACCTCCGACGAATGCAGCTACACGGATTTATGTTCACAAATGAAAGACAGCCGTTTGACAGTGAAACTACCTTTCCCAAAAACGTGTCGATAAGGAAACTTTTCCGGCGGATTCCACGATAGCAGTAGAAGGTGAAAGGGAATCGAATAGGTGAAGTGAAACTGAATTCCGACGGATTCCACGTGTAATTGTCTTTTAGTTAATTAAGTACACATACTTTTTTTTAACAGATTATCACACAGTCGTCCGCAAAATTGTCGACGACAGAAATGTATGTAAAATAATACAATCCACATTTTTTGACATTTCAGAGGACATATGGCGCGACAGAAGTCGTTTATTTTTAGTCGCCAATACCAAACACTCGTGTCGTTTTTGTTTGAAGTCGTAAACGACAACGACATAGGGGTGAATGACTTAAATCTTATGAATGTTAGTATGATAAATGATGCTGTTGGTGTTATTGGTCATGTCCTTGTCCGCATTGTAAATGCATCCTTAATTACTGGAATCTTCCCAGAATCCTGGAAAGAGTCGTTGATAGTACCTACCAATTAAAAAAATTAGTGGAGCTAAATCCTGCCAGGAATGCCGCACGGTTAATATGATGCCAATTTACGAAAAAGTAATAACAAAAAATAGTCCAAGTGCAATTAAAAGAACGTCTATCAAATCAAAATATTTTAACGGTACCTATTCCAATCTGGTTTAAAGAGGAACACTCTTGTGAGACGTGTGTTAATTACGGTTGTCGCAATGTTCCTTGACCTTAGGCGTGCATTTGAAACGGTAGATCAAAAAATATTGCTAAAAAAACTAGCGAAGATGGGTATCAAATCCACGGAACTAAACTGGTTCAGATCGTTTATTATTGGGCGTACCCAACGAACCAAAGTGAACGAGAATATGTATATTGTCCCCGATATCTTAGAATATAAGATTACCGCAAGGAACAATTCTTGGAGTTATTCTGTTTTTGTTGTATGTGAATGATATGGTGAAAGTTGTGGCGCACTTAAAGCTGATACTTTTTGCGGATGGCGGTCTTTTGTATACTTGTGGTAGTGACATAAATACGTGTATAGAACATATAAAAAGTGACTTAAAAGCTATAAGCGAGTTGTTGAAAATGAGCAGGCTTATCTTAAATACTGACAAAACTAGGTGTATCGTAATAAATAATTCTTTGTCTCACGTACCCTCTAATGTCTTCGTCGAGAATGTGCAAATTGAATGTGTTGAAAAGTGTATAATGTGATCATCAAACCCCATTTGAGTACAGTGGGAGCGTTTTATGTGTTTATCCGCAGTCCCTAAAAAAACAGACTTCAAGTTTTACGAAATAAGGCAATGCGGATAGTGTTAAAAAAGGATAGATACACCCCAATAATATCCATGCTAAATACCCTAAACTGGTTGAGTGTAAGTCTACAACTTTTTGTGAACGCTATGGTTTTTATTCACAAAATAAAGAACGGGACGTGTCCAGTTTACGTACGTGAAAATATTTCAATATGTCAACACACCTTACAACCTAAGGATTGCAGGAGATTTCAGAATCCAAAGAGCGAGAACCAATAGAGGTCAACGAACAATCAGCTATACTGGGCTTCAAATTCAATTTAATAATCTTCCATCAGAAATTAAAAACGAATCTATGTTTCTATTTAAAAGAAAAATTACTGAATATGTAAGAAGAAATATAATAGATTGAGTTTAGAAAGATAATGAACCTAACAGATAGTTTAAAAACGAGACTATTGTAAAATATACATTATACAACAAAATGACTTTTAAAAGCCAAATAAATAAATATCATTCATTCATTCATGTCGTTTTCCATTGGGCAAAAAGAAGTGTCCGAGAGCGTCCGAAATCAAGAAAATAACTTCTGAAACCGTTCCATTGGGCCAAAAATATTCTTCTGTTGATTCTGAGGAGAGAATTTCGCTTCTCGATTTCAAGTCAGAATCTTACTTACTTACTTCTAATCCAATACATTCTTTCGCTGATGATAGCACCCTCAGTTTTTCATATTCGTTCCCTGACTCACGTCCCTGCTCTTCGGCCGTGGAACTGGAACGGCAACGTATGCTAAACACATTAAATTCCGATCTTGACAGCATTATAAAATGGGGTACAATCAATAGAGTGGAATTTAATGCTTCCAAAACACAATGCTGCCTTCTATCATCAAAGCGTAACCTGAACCCTCGCCCATTATCCATGAATGGGACTTGCATCGACGAAACCGAACGACTTTCCATACTTGGTATGTGTGTTAACGACAAACTCCGTTGGAATGACCACATATACGAAGTCGCCAAAAACGCTACGAAATGTCTAGGTTTCTTAAATCGGTATAAGAAGTACTTTACACCCTCCGACTTAGTTTTAATATACAAGGCTTTTATTCGGCCTAAGCTTGAGTACAACGCTCATATCTGGTCAGGTACACCAAAAACTTCATTGCACCTACTAGACAGAATCCAAAAGCGCGCGATAAAACTTATAGGTGATAGAAATATAGCGGAGTCTATTGACCCGCTCGAACATCGCAGAAATGTTTCTTGCCTTTCCTTATTTTATCGATAGTTTCACCACCGATGCTCTGATGAAATAGCTAACTGCATTCCGCCCCTTCAACAATTCTTTCGCAACACCCGTCACACATAGAATGCACATCAGTTTACCCTTAAGCCTACTTTCGGACGTACTGTAAAATATAGAGATTCTTTTGTAAGTCGAACGCATGTGGAATGCATTGCCTCTCATTACAACCCACAATTGTTTAAAACCAATGTGCACCAGTACCTCTTTTCTATCCTCCCTATTAACCCTTCCACTCGTGCTGTGCATTAGCATTATAAAGGAACAAAACCCCCTTGAGCACCAGTAAATTATAAAAAAAAAAAAAGTAAGAATCTACTCAAGAAGCACTTACACAAGTGCAATTTATGTATTTTATGCAAGCTAGCTGGCAGCAGATGCATAACATTTTTGACGTTTCACCAATACGTGAGTGTAGTCGGCCAGAAGCAATTTTCTTGTTCCATTCGATTTCAAAATGAGTGAATCCTCGAGTGAAACCAATGGAAAGCGACATTTTTTTGCGTTAGATTTGCTGGAGTGTTTAGGGAGATATACAGCACTGAATTTTAAATGATTAAAATCGTAACATTATATAAATCACTCTTCAAGAGTGTCAATAGCTCATATTCCCCCAGTAAAAACTAGAGAAGGTAACTGGGCGAAAAGCAACCAAGAAAAGGCAAACACTTTTGCAGAGTATCTTGAAGACGTATTTAAACCTTATGAAGATAAAGGTTATCAAGGACTCGAATTAAGGTGCGAAGAAGATAGACCTATACAGTCGGTAACAGCTAAAGAACTTGCCAAAGAAATTAAAGAAGGCATAAATATAAAAAAGGCCCCAGGGTATGGTTTAATTACAGGAGAGATTTTGAAACAATTTCCACGAAAATGTCTAAAAAAATTAGCGCAGATTATAAATGCTGCATTTAAGTTGAGATATGTTCCAAGCATGTGGAAAGTCGCAGAGTTAATAATGATACCAAAACCAGGCAAGCCACCTAACGAGGTAGCCTCATATCGCCCAATATCTATACTACCAATGTTGTCAAAGTTATTCGAAAAAATGCTGGTTAAACGCCTGCAAAAAATAATTGACGAAAAATCTCTAGTCCCAAATCACCAATTTGGATTTTGAAATAAGCACTCTACAATCGATCAGGTGCATAGAATCACAGATAAAACCGAAAAAGCATTCGAAGAGAAAAAAGTGTGCTCTACAATATTTCTTGATATAGCACAAGCTTTCGATAAAGTCTGGCACAAAGGTTTGATCTACAAACTACAAAGGCAACTGCCAAAACAATATTCGACAATTTTGGAGTCATATATATCAGATTGATTCTTCAGAATTAAACAAGAGACAGAGTACTCAACATTAAGAGAAATTAAAGCTGGTGTACCACAAGGCAGCGTGCTAGGTCCAGTTTTATACCTACTATTCACTAGCGATTTGCCTGAAAGTGGGGAAACCACTATAGCTACTTTTGCAGATGACACAGCTGTCCTTGCTGTGGGATCAACTGTCGAAGTAGCAACAAAAAAGCTTCAAAGGGCAATAGACAATATTTCTGATTGGACAAAAAAATGGCAGATTAGATTAAATGACCTTAAGTCAGTCCATATTAATTTTACGTATAAAAACGTACCATATATTCCAGTATACATAAACAACAATGTAGTGAAATACTCAAATACAGCCAAATATCTAGGCATGACTCTAGACGCTAAACTGCGTTGGAAAGCGCATGTAAAGAAAAAAAGAGACGAGTTGAACATGCGATACAGTAAAATGTATTGGCTTATTGGGAGATATTCATCTCTGTCAAATTATAATTATATCCTAAAACCAGTATGGACCTACGGGATCCAGTTGTGGGCATGTACATGCCAAACAAATTTGCTAAAAATTCAGGTTTTCCAAAATAAAGTACTGAGGAACATAGTCAATGCACCTTGGTACATACGCAACGCTGATCTACATAGAGATCTTAACATTGAAATGGTTGAGGAAGAAGTTAAAAAAGTTGCCCGAAGGCATAGAAGTAGACTTCTTAACCATGTTAACATAGAAATAACAGAACTTTTAAATACTGACAATGTAATCAGGAGATTAAGGCGGGTAAAACCTCTTGATCTCAGCTAAGACCAAGAAAGTAGGTAATACTTTCAACTTAAAAAGTATAGAAATTCGGCAAAAGTCGGATTAATCCTCTAAATATTTTAAAATGAATCAAAAATAAATTGCCGATTAGTCGAACGACTAGGTGCAATCAATTCGGGATGACGAAAGTCAGTCCCCTTGGGAGTTTTTTTTAGATCGGGTTAAAGTCCCTCACTATTGCAGAAGCATCCCTCGCGTAATAGCTCTGCAATGTCTTTCGATGATTTTTCCTTCCAGCGAATTCCCATTACAAAAAAAAAAAACTATTCAAGAAGAGATAATTTATTTAGCGCAACCAACACACTCACCCCTATTGTCGTTGGCGTTTACGACTCTAAAAAAACGACACGACTGTTTGGTATTGGCGACTAAAAATAAACGACTTTTGTCGCGGCGACGATCGACAAATGGCGTCTGAAATGTCAAAAAATGTGGATTGTATTTTTCGACGACGATCGTCGGTACTGTCGTGGAAATGGTACATTTCTGTCGTCGACTATTTTGTGGACGACTGTGTGATAATGTTTTAAAAAAAAGTATGTGTACTTAATTTTTAATTAAGTAAAAGACAATTATAGTTATTTTGCAGAATGGAGATAACAAATAAAAGACAATTTCTGAATTTAGTGAACGAAATACACAAAAATATTCCTTTGGCAAAATCATTCACGAAGGCATAGCAAAAGTGATGTTAATCGGCAATCGGACGACATAACCTTATCTCTGAATTGTCTTGGACTACCTTCGACTTCGATAGTCTAAAACAGATTTTAAATGTGAAAATAATTATTGTTATTAAAACAGTTTGCAATTTAAATTATTTCTACCACTCACTTAACGTCGGGCAAATCCAATGTCTTAGATTTGGTAAGAATTGCCTTCGTTAACTTTACCAGCTCTTTCTTCTGGGTTTCTTCTTCGTCACTGCTTTCAAAAAACATCTCAAGACTTATTCATTTTTGATTTGTTTTATTAAATAATTAACCAACTCACAAACAACACATCAGGACCAGACCAAATATAAATTCGTCGACTGAAATGTCAAACCGCATGTGTTATAGTTTGTGGAATGTATGTGGAATGTGAGAGTTCAGAGAGTCGAGTCGTTTCAGTTACGCAATACCATTGTATATGAAACTTATAGTAGTATCATCACGGCTATTTTTTTATTTCTGTCTCCAGCCGCCTAGGGGGTGATCGATCGTTTCTCCCGAGAGAAGAAACATTTGTTCACTCCTATTGAATAGAGTAAATAATAGTGTAATGAGTGAGTTTATGAGTGACTTGAAGAGTGCAAACAACACAAACCGGTTTTGTCGTACTCGCATTAAACTAAATAAGATAATTAGCAATATATATACAATGGTAGAGGTGATCGTTTTCTTTATGATGTAACTTATATGTCGTTTTCCATTGGGACAATCAGATTTTTATTTCAGATCTCAGATTTTTCGTGGCGAATGGAACACGATAGCAGATTGATCTGCTTTTGTGAATGTATTAGTGCGTTATTAGACAGGACATCAGCTGTGCAAATTTTTTTTTCGTTTGGAGATGAAAACATACGAACTTAATGTGGGTTATCATATCGACGCAGAATCGAAATCCACAGATGACAAGGAAGAAGAAGAAGATGACGAAGATGATAGTATTATACTTCTTATCATATTTTAATCTTTTCGGTGTATCGAAAATGTAACGCGGTACAGAATTTGTTATTCCAACTTCAGATTTCTGAACGAAACGTGAACCGGGAGATGGAAACTGTGAGGGAGAAATTTCGGAGCTTTTGTTAAGAGGTGGTAAAGAGAAATCTCTTACATATGTTACGGGGTTAGCAACCCTTTTAACAGAACTGATAGGTGAACACATTGCAACATTTTCAGTTTCGCCGGCGCCGGTTTCTTGAATAACGTTTGGATTATGGCATGTTCTGGAGTTACGTGAAATGAACACAATTAAAAATTCACAGTAAAATTCACCACTTGTCTGTAACCAACTGCCACTGCACTTCACCAAAACAATGGTTGAAAATGAGCGATGAGTATCAATAAAGCACACACACAAAAAAAATAAATCAAAAACCGGTTATTGAGTTGAAGCAGAATGCATGCTGTACTTGGACGACGAAGATGATAGGGGATGGGGAACATCATGATCATACACTAACATGGAGTTAAACATCTTGCTTCATTATTCACTCAGGCTCAAATTTTAGTACATTGAGTAAATTAACAAAAAAATACGAAAATAAAATTGTAATCTGAGTGAAATACGAAACAAGACATGTACAACCTCCCTTAGCAAATAGCTTTGCAGCACTGAGATTGACATTGAGATATGAAATGCGATTGTTCAGATCAGTGGTTGGAGTTGGATTGGACTTGGTTTTTTTTCTTGGTAGAGCCGTAGAGGTAGTACAGTACACTCGCATTGCAACAAAGTAACTCACTTCGCTTTCGTATTTGGCAAAATGAGGGAGAAAAAAATAGCATATTGGCATGCGATTGGTTTAATTTTAGAGTAGAACTGTGTAAATTATGCGAGTGGATCTCCATTAAATTTAATAAAGAGAGCGTAATATTTTCAACCCTCTTTGCCCTAGTTGTATCTCGCGCCGTTAGAAGCATCACCATCGATTTGCCAAAGTGATAGTACTATTAGTTTCATATACAATGGCAATACCAAATTCAAGCTCGACACGACAAATGTCGCCAGTCGTTTGCGACAGACGACAATCGGGGTGACTGCTAACTATTCGATGAGCTTACTAAAAGTAATACATACATATATGCATGCATATTATATACAAATTAAAAGCCTTAAATATAAATAGCTGAGGTAATAGTTCATAATAGATAGAGATGTTAAGTTTTTTTTAGTATAAATAGGCGCTTTTTACCTTGGCAATCTTGTTTTCGTCCCACTCACTATCCAGTTTTGCAAAGCCCCGATCAACCAACTGCTTGTTAATCTGTACAGTTTCGCCACTATTTGTATCACATAACACCATGTACACGGTTTTTTCCTAAAAAGATATAAAAATAATTTTAGCTATTCCTTTTTTATTAGCTATGGTTTACATACTTTTTGATCAACTTCCATTATCTGCGCGTAAAGCAGGACTTCAGATACCATTGAAAGAAATTCTCGAACAGCACGCTTAGGCCAGAGCGGTAATATGGGTTTTATATGCGAAAGTGATCCTCGAACTGCTTGCATTGGAGTATTAGCAAATACGGTCGGAAGATATTTAACATGATGTATTTCAATTTCCGAGACGGTTCCATAATCAACAAAATGGACCTAAATTGTATAATATTACGATTAACAGCATAATAATATTTTCTATTTTATCGCAAAATATGTTACCTTAACTTTGTTGTTGTATACATTAGTCAGTATTTCCGCACGATGCCACAAATCGTTATATAGAGCAGCACATACCTGCCCAGGAGCTAAACAAGACTTCGGAATAACCAAATCGCTGTCATATAGACGCTCATAAAAACATCTACACAAGAGTTAGACAGGATTAGGTAAATTGTTCAAATGTGAGTTGTTTTCACTTACTCTATTCTGTTCATAAGAATATCCAGCTCATGATTGTCTTTATAAAGGTGAAACCAAAACTTAAATGGACTGTGAATCTAAATATAGCAGATACATTACATTATATTACTACGTATTTGTAATTTGCATTTATGTACAGCATGCGGGTTTGGCTGAAGTGCAATTAGTGAATAGTTCTTTTTGTATTAATATTACCTAACAATTCACAAATGTTAGCAATTCTTAGAAGGTCACCAACAAGCGAAGTAAGCCAGGTAAAAAAAAAATCTTATCTATACATAAAACGGTAGTAACGGTAGTAATTCACGCAAAATGTCATTTTGATAGAAAATACCGAGTTTTATTTAGAAAGCTTAAATAGAGTACACAGATAAATAGCCGCAACGGCTTTCCTGGCAAGTACGTACTGAAGAGGAGTAGCATTCAAAAGAGCAACATCAATCATATTTTATTGAAACTTTCTATGACCGTTTCGCATAAATGTAGCCGAATTTCATTAATACACCTCCCGAATTTCTCTTTCAATGCGTTGGTAGTCGTGGGTTTGTTTGCATAGACCT
Organism: Cheilosia soror; assembly: GCA_949372485.1. Taxonomy (NCBI): domain Eukaryota; kingdom Metazoa; phylum Arthropoda; class Insecta; order Diptera; family Syrphidae; genus Cheilosia; species Cheilosia soror. The sequence continues at coordinate 25,446,430 of OX443564.1, forward strand.
TTGAAAAAACCCCAATGGCGCACAGTGGTTTGAGAGGCGAAAAAAATCAAAAATTTTAAATTGTTTGAAACACTTATTGCGAAAGTTCAATAGACCAGAACAAACGTGCTCCACACCCCTCCATTTTGTTTCTTCTTTTAAAATATTCTTTAGAGTCTTACCTAAACAACTGTACCATTTTCAGCTGCATCAAGTTGCCCCCCGCTTATCAGTTCAATAATACCGACTGCCCTATTCTAGTCTGTCATTATATGGAGATGGAAATCTCGGCTAGATTTTACTTTACTGCCCAAAAAAATTTTTTTTTTGTTTATTCCGATTCACTTTAATGCGATGGGCTCAAATCTACAAAAAAATTGGCGCTCTCTTACCGGTTGGGCGTGGCACGCCCTCAAAGTTCAAAATAAAATAGTACCAAAATTTCAGGAATGGAGTGTCAAATTTATCCAAAATTATTGAAAACTGATTTCTCTTATCTAATACCATATAGACCATAAAAAGTGGAACGATTAATATTTTGCAAGGAATCCACAGTTATCCACTGTGTGGCGTTAAATCACAAGATCTGTATGGCCAATTCTTATCGCAAAAACGGCCGATTACACGATTAGGAAATGACTCATGTTGTAATTGAATTGTTTTTCTGACTGTATGGCATGTGTCACCGTCTTGTTGAAAACATATGCTGGTCACATCCATATCTTGCGATTTAGGCACTAAAAACTGGGTTATCATGTCACGATAACGAACACCATTAATTGTTACTGCCTGATCAGCCGCATTTTCGAAGAAGAATGGTCAGATAATTCCTCCAGCACCAAACAGACACGTCTTGTGGATGCGTTTGTTTCTCAATAATACTCGTGGGTTTTTTGAACCACAAATGTGACAATTTTGACGATTAACAAAGCCATCAAGATGAAAATGAGCTTCACCACAGAAGAAAAATCAGCATCCACTCTTCGCGCTTTATGGTCAGTATTCTTCAGTTCTTGAGTCAATTGAACTTTGTAAGCATGAAGTTTCAAGTCGTTCATGCGAATTCGCTGTAGAGAGCTTCTTGATGGTTTTAAATCACTATGACGGCCATATTTTGTTTGAAAATTGCTCTGTTCTTTCGTATAGCGCTCCATTTTTATTAACCCCGAACTTTCAGCTGTCACATTGTTATCTTTTTTCTGTTGGCATCAGTGTACTATTAAATGGAATAGTATGAATTATGGGACACCCTTTATAAACGTGCGTGGATTACGTTTAAGGTGATAATCACAAACACATCAACCAACTGGCAGAAGAGAATAGTATTAAAGCTTTTTCACCACTTCACATACAAAAATGAGATACCAACTATTCTAGAGAGGTTATAATATAAGACTATAGAAAAAACGTAAAGGGTCGTACCCATGAAGATTATTCGAGGAGTCTAAAAGCACGCTGCAAAGGTTAACCTGCGGTGTTATGGTGTAGGCGGCTACATAAAAATAAATAAATAGTTGGCGCAACAGGTCACAGGAACCCTAGGCCTAGCTTTTCACAACCATTCGTTTGTTTGAGTTTTCTTCTTTTTGGGACGAATGAAAGGGACCTACAATTTTATGCCGATTCCGAACGACTTAATTTTAAGACGCTTTTTCAGGACAATTATACACTCGGATGTTTGTCAGACGATTCGCGAAAGGTGACGCAGTGGACAAAACCTGAAGATGTAGTTTGGGTTTTTTTCAGGAATCGAACCTGGGACCCCTCGCACAATAGTCCACACGAGTCAAGACGCCCACATAGGTGTTCAATAAAACACACCCAATGCAATCGATTATCTTTATAGTTTACTGTTTTTACGTACGCGACTAGAACAAGTCTAACTGGATTTAAAGCAAAAGAAAAAAATTGAGAGAGACAACATTTCTTTCTTATTTATATATTTTTCTTTTGTCCGCGAGCAGTATTTTTAGCTAGCTGTTGTTTTTTTATTTTTGCAATTATTGCAGTGGCCTATTAGTGGCTTACACACACGATTAAGAAAGAAAGAACGATCGTATAGGTATAGAGGTTGGTGCAGTGCGTATTTTGCGTTTGGTTACACAATCATTGACATTATAAATGGACTGCTAGTGAACGTATTCGCGTTGGTTCCAACATAACCACTAGCTCTCTTTTTCGGAACAGAAAATCACTCACTTTTTTAAGTGACATCTATTGTTAACAATGAGGCAACAATTTTAAATTTAACCGCTTTTTTTGGCAAATTTTCTAAAGCCCAATCGGTGTCTCTGGCATTCTGTGAAGGAATCAAAAATGATTGTTGCATTGGCTATGATTCTCAATGGCATCTACTTCTAACAGTGACGCAACAATTTGAATTTCAACCGTTTTACCTTGTAAATTCACTCACACCCAATAGATGTCTCTAGCATTCTATGGGGAAACCCAAGATGGCTGTCATTTTGTTTCACTTATTTTTCGCTCCGAACCGACAGCGCTACTTTATGTTGGCATCATTTTCTGTGCAAAATTTGTATGAATTTATATTTCAATAACAGCCCTAATAGCCAACGTACACAACAAGAAATATGTGATATAGCTTCCCTATCTGCAAGAATATTATGGCTGTTGAAAGGAAATATTTGAATCAATAAATGTATTTGCCTTTTTCGAGAGAAATATTAAAAAAAAAATTCAATAACATACAGCCAGGAAACTATTAATATTAAACATAGCTTACCTCTGAAATGAAAACGCCGACAACAGAACCTTTCGCTATTTCCTTAGGCAGTTCGTAATTAGGAATTTTTCTTCCGAATGCGACTGTATTCTCTGGGAAATCAACCCGAAACACCAAATTATTCTGTAAATATAATAAAATTGACATAACTAAAAAAAAACAATGCAAGCTTTTATTAAGCAATCGAAATAGAACAAGTAAAATTCGAATTTTACACTTTAACTGGGCCTTTAGGGTTTAACCAGTCGCTGTGTCCGTTGCGGCAACGTATTCAACTGACAGATGCATATGCCAGATAGGTGACCCTGACCCATAAGCGACGCATATACCGGATGAAGTAGGTAGGTTTAAAGACCAATTCACAATGTCGCTTGGCGGCGTACGCCGTACATGCTTTGACAGATTGAGTAGAAACAACGCTTTTATATGGTGCAAGTCAAAATGTGGCTTGAGGTGTTGGATCGTAATCGTAAACTTCAACGCGACGACCAAGTAGACCAACTTTCTACTTTTAGGTTTGATTTATATTTAATGTAATAGAGTATGCAGTTCACAGGTATTGGGACGCGGATACTATAAGACTTATTTTAAATTTATTACTTTAATGGGAAAATGTGTCAAATTAAAAAAAAAAAATCTCAAAGCTACCCTGAGAATGAAGCGTTGGAGGCAACTTATGCTTGTACTAGCGAGTTCGCCAAGATTGTCGAAGAAGTATTCTCGGAAAAATAGTTTTATACGAGCTGAGAGGGCACGTGCATAGTCCATGCAGTGTCTCCCGAAATCATTGGAAGGGAGGCCCCGCCTAAGAGCGTGTCTCCCTATAATGCAGTGTCCCGTGATGACACCTACTAGTGTGCTTATATTGGATCTTTTTAGTTTTACAAGATTGTTGGAGCGCTTGAGATTCAGCATGGGCCAGATCTGTTTCGTAATGGATTACGTGGTGCAGTTTGACCACATTCGATTAGTGGCGCTTATCGCGTTTTGTTTAATTAGAAGTTTACGCGTAGCGAGAGGCATATAGAGATTCGCCTTTTTCGGTAGAATCGAGAAAGTTGTGTCATGCCTAACGAGTTCGTCGGCCTTGCAGTTCCTGCTGGAATGTCCCTGTGGCCCGGCACCCATAAAAGGTGAATTTTGAATTGTTCCGCCAGTTCGTTAAGAGATAAACGGCAATTGAGGGCGGTTTTGGACTTAAAGATTACTGAATCTAGGGATTTAATCGCGGTTTGACTATCGGTAAAGATCACGATATCCCTTGCGGACATTATATTATACCGTAGCCACGACAGGGCCTCCTTGATCGCCATTATTTCCGCCTGGAAAACGCTACAGTGATTGAAATGAGAATGAGATCGTACAATTTAAATCTTGGGAGAATACCTAACGAATGAGAACCCGTATTTAAATTTTAATACCTTCTCAAACGCAACTGAACGTGGAAACTAAAATCATTTGTCGATCTTTCTTTGATTGGTCATGATTAAAGAGGTGTTTTTAGTGCGATTGGAGTCCCACATTAGGCTTTGTTTAAACCCAATTGTGTCTTTCACCCTCAAACACACAAAAAAAAATGTCACCGAGACACCTGTCTTATCGTAAGTGTCTGAGGACACTGAACTGGATTTAATAGTAGACGGCTAACACGAATTTTGAAGCCGCTAAACGATTTGAGATTAAATCTTCGTTGCGATGTCGCAGATGACAAAGCGGTTGATCACTGCGCCTGGGATATACAAAATGTTAATACATAAGTCTGATCTGCAGTATGTAATAAGATCTATGAAACTATAAACAAAATATTTAATAAAAATGAGGAACATTGCTAAGACTTACAGCTGCAAACTCTGGCACGGCTTCGTCAATATCATTATCACTCGAGTCAATACGCGAGAATGGATCTGTTGTAGCTTGTTTAACATTGTTGTCAAATGATGAATTTTTCGATTCAGACGATCTCGGCAACTCGACAGACGGCGATGACTCTTGTACTGCGTTTTCTGTACGTTTTTTTGATAGTATCACAGGTGTTTTATTTTTAAGAGGAAATTTTAATTGTTCTGTAATGTGCTTCGGAGTATTTCGTTGATCTAAATCAGTATTTAATTTGACCTTTGATGTGTTCGCCAAGTCTTTGTTTTGTTCAGCATTCTTGTTTTGTTGGTCAGGTTTACTCTTTGAATTTGAACTATCTAGTGAGCTTTTTTGTTTACTTTTATCATCCATGACTTTGTCTGTCGTTTTGGGATATTTAATCGCATTTGATGTATTAATGATATTTTTTTTCTCATCTATGCTCGTCAAAGCGCGTTGCTCAATTACAATTTTTTTAGAGGGTTCCAGTTCCTGCTTCTGTATTGCTTTGGGTTCAGTTAATATTCTGTGAGCGGGATTTGGCTCAGATAATATACGTTTGGAGCTACTCGGCTTATCTGATACTGTAATTTTTTGTTTGTCTGATATGGCGCCCGAGTTGTTTTTCTGAACTAATACGTTTTGATTTTTGTCCTGTTCATTAAATGCTCTGTTCATATCTGTCTTCTTAAAGTAGTCAGGTTGTGTTTTGTTTTTGAATTTTATGTTGTGTGAAGCCATGAAGTGCGACTGTTGAATATTCTGGTAAGGAACACTAAAAAGTACCGGTCTATCGAGTATGTAATTTGGATTTATGTGAATTTGTTGTGGTATTATATTAGGGTGTTGCTGGATTATATTGGGGTATTGAGGTATTATACGATTCTGGAAAGGCGGACACATGTAGATATAATTATTATTTAAAGGCGTTCGATTGAATTGGGCACTGTTTTGTTGGCGAGATTTGTCTTCGGCTTGTTTCTGAGGAGTATCGTGCCTATTGAAAGCGCGATTGTTTGTTATTAAAACTGTGAAAAATTACTAAGAAAAATACTACTTACAGTACTGCTACCTTTCGCTCTCGTGTTGTGTTTTTCTGTCGGCTAACCATTTCGTTAATATGTTTGAGTTTCTCATTTGAAACAAACCCAATTTTAGCTTCTCGACCATGTCCTGAAACCTTAGGAAATATATGGTTTAATATTAATAAACATTTGATCAATACAAAAATATGGATTTGGCTTACAACTAAAGTATCAGGGATTGATTTTAAAAACAGCTCTAAATTCGCGAAACCCAATTTTTGACATGGGATCCAACTACCAACTATTTCTCTGTAGTCGCGATTCAGCCTGTCCAATGTCATGCCATTTGGGGACGACAAAACCAACGATTTGAGAATAGACTTTGTTTCTTGTAGAAACCCAACTTCCATTCTTTAGCATATACGATAAGTCGACAAATGATGATAATTAAAATTATCCGAATTCCTTTTGAATGCAGACAAAAAATAATACCAGCGGTTCTACTAAAACTTTGTCAAAAACAAGTGAAACGTGATGTGATGTCTGCAACTGCAATAGGTAACGTGAAGTGAAGTTCAACAAAAACAATTCTAATGTTAATTTCGATTCGCCAGAAAAAAGCACTCTTTCTGTCCCGAGATCACTTTTTTCGTTCGTTTGGTACAAAAAAAAGCAATCTTTTTCAGAGTCGAGAGCACTTTTGCGAATCTAGATTTTTTCTCAGAGACGCTCGAGATTTACCAATACACTTACATTATGATGAAAAAAAAATCTTCACAACAAAAAAGGTAAACAACTTTTGGCAGGCACACCACCAACACCAACAAAGAACAGCGCAGTATACTTCTTTTTGTTCGATTGGCCAGACGAAATCTAAAGAAATCTTAAAAAATCTCAGATTGCCAATCGAATTCAACATAAAATCAGTTTTACCTGACCTCTACATGCGCAATAAACGCTAATGCCGAAGCCGATTTCGATTGGCAGCAAAAAATCTCTTTTTCTTGCCCGACATCACTTTTTGCGTTCCTTTGATACAAAAAAAACAATCTTTTTCAGATTCGAGAGTACTTTTGCGAGTCGAAATTTTTTCTCACAAAGGAAATATTTGGCTGCAATTTTTCATAGAATGCCATATAGCATGCTATTAAAATTATTAGATAGTATTCTATGTGGTGTAGGTACTTTTTTGTCTGACACATGCGTTATCATGTGATGGCTATGGAAATAGTAGCCATGTATACCAATATAATAAGGGTATTCATGCAACGTCGTAAGTTTACCATTCGCGTAAAATGGTAAGTTTACGACGCACGTTTCATGAAGGCCCCAAATAGCTGCCTTCGTAAATGATGGTAAACCAGTCAGCTGTTTCACATGAGAGTGAACGAATGAATTGATAAAATACGAACAAACCACTTCTGATGCAATTATAAAGATAAAATTGCACATTTTACTATTCCTAGTGTAGAATAATTAGTTAGTCTAACAAATTGTATCAAGAAATCAAGTTTTGAAAAGGTTTAAATAACGAAATTTCCAATTCCAAACTTTTTGCCGCGAACGAGAACATCCTTTGTTTGGAATTGAAAATTTCGTTATTGAAACTATTTTAAAATTTGCTTTTAATACAATTTGATGTATTAATTAATTATCCTACACTTGGAATAGTAAAATGTGCAATTTCTATTTATAAATGCATCAAAAGTATTATAAATGCATGCAAAGTAATTTTTTCCTGATTTCGCGCCTTTATTTCAAGTGTGAAATGTCACTTTGACCTCGTCGTAAGTTTACCATCTCGGTTTTCCACACCAATTCGCGTAGTAAGTTTACCATCTCGTCGTAAATGATTTTCCATACAAATTTTGACAGTTCATTTACCACGTCGTAAACTTACGACGTTTACGACGTTTACGACGAGTTTACGACGTTGCATGAATACCCCTAATGTGCTATACCTAGGCAAAAATGCTTAATGCTAGATTTCCACTTATAGTTTTGAAATTGACGAAATTTGATGTCAATTACAATAGGCGTTTGGTTTTACATGAAAATTGTTATGGTGGATTTACATTACCACGCCACGCAATTTTGCATTACTTCAGAAAGACAGATCCGTTTTTCCACAGTCAAAGCTTATGATATGTAAGAGTGAGCCAACGAGCATAACAGATGAATTTAGACCGCCATAGCTTTTTTAGGGAGATTTGTGGTCTCACTCTTACAGATCATTAGCCTTGACTGTAGCAAACGAATCTCTCTTTCTGAAGTCATGCAAAATTGCGTGGCGTGGTAATGTAAATCCAGCATTATACTCACTTTTAATTTTGTTCTACTCACTTCCCAAAAAAATACGCCAATATTGGCATGTGGAAATAACGAAAACCTGCTGATTATTGAATTGACCAGCGCTTGTCAATAATTAGTTAAGTTAAGTTAGTTAAGGAACTCAAATGACAAGTGGAAATAGTTGAATGAAAAAAATGCCTTTGTCTTTAAAAGACAAGTGAAAATTAATTGGCGTCGTGTTCAATAATTATGAGGTGTCATTAAATAGACACATTTTGATATGCAAGGTAGGTCAATCTTTCGGAAGGTGCCACCCCTTTTCGACAGAATGTGTCTTTTTTTAATGGTTTCAACTTTCGCAAATTTAAATCGAACTTAGTTTTATTCATTTTATACTAGTTTTACGGCTGATAACATGCAGCCTGCAGCTCCAACACAAATTCTACCTTTAAAATACAAGAAGCGATTCATTTTTTTTTTTTTAATTGTTTATTTGAAAAAAAAGGAAATATGTATGTATTTTTTCACGTGACGCCAAAATTCACAATTGATTTGAGATTATAATTCCAAATTAGCAGCGCTAGTGAAAATAGCTGTTAGTAAGACAAACATATTTGTCAAAATTTCATTATCGATGAACTGACAACCGATTTTTTGCCAATAATTGACAAAAGTGGAATTGGACTGGAACTCGTTCAATGACATAAACAAGAGTTGTCAAACTTTGTCAATGAAATTACATTTCTGTGGAGACCTACCTTAACCTACCTATGGAATATCAATTCCCCATAAAAAAAAAATGCCGTCCGGAAGTAGTGAATATGGACAATAGTTTGTTTATTTCGTTGAATTTATTTTAGTTGGCAAATTTTATTGAAACTAATTATGTGCCATATAATCGTTTACGAAACTTTTTAACGGCCATATACACTCCGGGTGTAAATCAGGTTTAACTGAATTTTACAACCGATCATTTAATCCCCTACCTGAAGGGGATAAAACTCTCTGAAATCCGTGTGTAAACTTTAAAAAATATTAATAATTATCATAAATAACTAATGTTGTTAAACTTGTAATTGCTTCCATTTTATGTGTCTATAATTATATTAATTGAGTCTTATCAATAACCAATCACTTACTCGAGTTTAACTCGGCCCAGAGGAAGATAGATTTTGAGTGAGAAGAATGGTAGATGGCACAGAAAATGCACCGTTTCCGCACCGTTCCGCTTTCGATACAAATCTTTGTTTGATATTGCGTTGATAGAATTAGGAGCCAGTTATAGCTATCATTGAAATGCATCATTCGCACAAAACAGTGGAATGGTGGTTTCATATATTTGACTCCTGTCAGTAGAAGAACCTGTCAGTGACTTTTCAACAAACAAGTCTAGGCTTTGAGGTTTGCGTTGATCATTGAAAGCAAAACTGACAGCTGAGAATAGGAAGAGAATCGAACACATCAGTGAAACGATTGGATTCCAAATTAGAGAAACGAAAATCATATATAAAAAAATAAAATTGGATTTAAAGAAAAGTTTTAATCATAATTAAGTAATTTCTTTTGGAAAAAAATTCCATAATTGAGTAGATGAGAAACAAAACTCGTCATATCCATATAGTCAAAAATTGAGATTTTAATGCAGATTTGTTAAGTTGGCTGTACTGCACAGTTTAAAGGAAATATTTTTCAGCACAACTTGCTAAATCCCCTTTAAATTTAATAACAAAAATCGTCATTGTTTTCAAAACTCTCCATATCCACTATGACTTTTGCACCAAAACTTTTCATATCCATACCAGTAGGTTGAGAAGGTATGATATTCATAGGTAAGTCGTTTTTCGAGATCAAAGCGTAAACATATTTCTATAGGTATTTGGCATAGAAACATCCCACAATACCAGATTCTACTCATAAAAAGTACGGGATATACGTCTAAGGAGTACTTCTATTCAAATTAATGAAAAAACCGCCAAAGCAAATTTTGTCTTAAAATACACGTCTCAAACAAAACCAGTAAGAATAAGACACTCTGATAATTTATTCACTTCATAGGTACTGTAACTGTTGTTGAACTTAATCTTCTTTAAGCAACGAAATGCAAAGATTACCATTCAACGACATTTCAATAACTTTAATTGTTTGCTGCAGAACTGTTTATATCCTACATTTTGCGTCTTTGTTGGCTTCAAAACTGGTCATATCCATCCTTTAGTAGCAAAACTGTTCATATCCAACTTTAATTTTTAAATAACTTCTAAACGGAATTATAAATACATTTTTCGTTTCAATTATAGGATTAAGACTTAAAAAGCTTTAAATAGATTAAAAAAAATGTTTTCTAAGTTCTCCCATTTAGTCTTGGTACGTTTTTTTCAATTTGCACAAAACGAAAATTTGGGATATGGATAGTTTTGGTTCTCATCTACTCAATTGATTAGCTTTATTTTGATACCAATCAAAACCAATTTTGTTTGATTAAATGTCTTAAAATTGGAGATCAAAATTTTCAATGATAGCTACATATAATTAGGGCCTTAGAACGTCAACCATGGGCGTCCGCTTCGGCTTTTACCATAGAATTTGTTTGTTCTTTCGATTTCATTATTTCTTTACTGCCAAATTCTATTTCATTCCACTGTCCGACGCCCGATTTTTGTGTGTAGCCAAATCGTTCATGGGAATGAAAGTCATGGAAAGGCATGTGTATGTTTCATAAATGGAGCCATACTCTGTGTGAACATATCCAAATTACACAAGAATTTATCCTTTAGGGTAATTTTTTGACGTTTTCTTTTGCTTGAGTTTTGCTAGAATGTTGAAGAGGAAAGCTAACCTAACCTAACCTAACTTAGTTTTTTTGGAGTTTGGCGAACTTTATGTATAAGAAGTGTCAAACAAATTTTATCCGAGAATAATTACTTAGCATAATTGACACACGGCCTTAGAAATGATAATTGCTCCAAAGTCACTCTTGCTGTACCTAAATGAATTCACGAATGTACAAGTTGGCCTGTGATATCTGGTGGCGAGGAAAAGAAACCTCTCAGATACACAGGTATCTGTCATTGGTAAGCGGTACCTACTTATGTGTATTTTTGTACAGATAATTTATTTATTTTATAAATGAAAACTTTTGTTTTATTTGCCATTACTGTAAACTAGTTAGGAATTTATTTTTATGTTTTTACTTAACAAATGTATTTTGTTTTCACAAAATTTATTTTAATGTTGCATAAATCTTCTTTTCCGTATATTTTTTTGCTGATCTGTCAAATTTGTGTATCTAGCAGGGTTCAAATTATCGCCTCTGGGTACACCCTCCATTTCTCACTAACTTGTGTTAATCTCAGAAGTGTTAAGTAGAGTGCAGTTTTTGTAATTGCGTGATGAAAATTCTATTTTACTTTCAATAAAATATGCCTACTAATGCTGGGTTTTCATTTGTCGATTTGAAACTGACAATCGACGTATTTGTATGTCCATTAAAAAATTGACAAGTGGAAATAGCGAAATATTGCTTGTCAATGAATTGACAAACAGCGTTTGCCAATAACTGACAAAGGATTTGATTGACAAGTGGAAATTGCTGAATTGTTAAACAAAATGTCACTTTGTCTATAATTGAGAATGAAAATTAATTGGAATCGAGTTCATAAGTTGGTCAATCATTTTTATTGACATATAAGTGAAAATGAACTGACGGTGGTATAGTTGAATGACATAAACGCGAGAGCTGTCAAACTTTGTCAATCAACCGACATGTGGAAACCCACCTTAACACCGCGTCTCCACGAGCAATATTTCATAGCTTGCCATCTGTCATTTCTCATAGAAAGAAATAACGATAGTATGCAATAAAATGTAGGGTGGGCATTTCATATCTTACTATTTCCATAGGCATCACACGAAAACACATGCGTCACAACAAAAAAGTACACCCCAATACTATCGATAGCAAGCTATGAGCTGAGCAATAGATAGAATACCATTTTTCATAGAATACTATTTGTGGTCTCCATGATTATGGCATTCTATGAAAAATTGCTCCTGGAGACGCCGGGTAAATCTACTGGGATTTCTGAGTTGCACAATTAATTTTTTAGTTCCTTAATCTAAAGTTTTTTGATGTCGTTTTGCGATGAAGGTATGCCGCAAAATTAGCGAACTGATTTCAGTATGATACGCCAAGGTTGGAACTTGTCTTTGCTTCCGTTTTATCTAGCTCCCCATAAAATTTCCTATTTGCACTTTCAACAGCATTCGGGTTCGCCATAATCCAACAGTTAGTATTTATGCGCCATCTATGTTTGAAAAAAGAAACATCTATTGAATTCCAACTATATGAATAGGAATTTCCAAACACTTCCTCAAATATATTTTGTGTTGGTATGCCTGCACGGATGTTGAGTTTTGATGTTTCTACTTTTTCGTTTGTCTCTTTCTTTTGATTTCCCGTTGTAAGCTAAACAGGCCGAAATATGTCTAAGAGAGGTGCGAAAAATAAAAAATAATCTTGTTAAATCTTATTTATGTGTTGTAATTTCATGCAATCGATAACTGAAATGCGTTCGAAAAAATGTTTGTGACAAGTAATAAAAATATTTCTTTTTTATAGGACGTGGTGGAACCGCTGGAGGGAAATTCCGTATTTCTCTAGGTCTCCCTGTTGGGGCTGTTATGAATTGTGCCGATAATACAGGTACATATTTTGAGATCTTAGAGCACGAGCAGAAACTAATCTATTGTGTAAAATTATTTTAGGAGCTAAGAACTTGTATGTTATCGCTGTACATGGAATTCGGGGTCGCTTGAATCGTCTTCCTGCCGCCGGAGTTGGTGACATGTTTGTCGCTACAGTGAAGAAGGGTAAACCTGAGCTGAGGAAAAAGGTAAGCAAAAAGTAGTTTCCAAAAAAACTGCGATTTTGTGAAAATTCTCAGTTGCACAAATGTCTTTAACTTGCAGCAGTTGCTTAATCTAAAGTTTCTGAATGCTTTCTTGCGATAGTTATGCCGCAAAATTGGCGAAGTGATTTCAGTGTGATACGCTAAGGTGTTTTTATTATCCTTCAGTTAGTTGCTATAAAACATGCGGTTGAATTTATAAAATAAGTTTGCGACTATCTATTATTACCTAGTTAGTTGTTGTCTTACAGTGCTAAAAATGGAAGAAACAATCGTCGTTTGCCCAACCCACTTTTGTGGTAGATGCCACTTTGGGACATAGTATTGACAGTGCGGTGTAATTGCTGCTCACATGATTATAATTTGTCCGAAGAGATTTTTTGGTGGTTTTAGATCCGGCAGAACTTGCAACATTATGTACTATTTCTTTCTTGGCGTGGTGTATATTTTTATTTTATTTTTTCGTAAAACGCAAATTTTTATTCGTCTGATGCATTTGTACTGAACTGACGTACGAGTCCTTCGAGGCACGGCTGTATAATGATATTTTCATTAAAAATTGTTTTTTAAGAAATGATTTGGGCCCAAAACGTACTTCGTGATGTCCGAAAATTAAATACTGGAATTTAAAAACTTACCGCGAGCGAAGCGAGCCACATATCCCGACTTGACGCTTTTAACTATTGACATTTTGTTGTGTTGCCGTGTCTCGAACGTCAGAGAATAGCAACATCCTATAATATGTATACTGTATACAGTATACTACAAGACCGTCCCAGTAGCATCTGGACTAGAATGCTTTTCTCTAATGCTTGCCTACAAAATTCTGGGTGATACTAGTCTAACATAGATAGGAGCTTATGGTGCATGAATAGTAGTCAAAAAAGGATCAACGGCCTCAGTGTCAGTCTTCTTCCATCCGGAGTTTTTAAGAGCTATAATACATTTCGATATATAAAACGTCTGTTTGACGTGGACCATAGGGCGCACTAGCCATACCCATACCCCATTCGATATAGGAGGACAAGAGTTTAGTGCTGGATTTTGCTATCAATCGTACCTGTCATTTGGGTGAACTATTGATTTGTGCAAATGTAGTCAGAAATGTGTTTTCAATACTGAAATCATTATTAAATCGATCAATATTTTCGAAAGTGTGAAGTCTGTGTTCGACATGAAACCAAATCTAAGGTTTCCTTGGCTTTTTGTCAGTCGGCCTTCGCTTTATATATTTCTGTTTATATAATACGCATAGCGAAATTGTAACGCTTTTCCGGCTCCGAAGATGCGTGCACGTAAATGTTAGTTCTTTATTGCATTTTTGTAATTTGTAGACGAGTTAAAAGAAACTGCTGTTCTTCCGATTGGAATGCCAGGACCCTCTACTCTACATAATACCTGAGCCTACAATTGCATCTTGAATCAGCTGTTGTCTGAGCAAGTGCGTCGGTTAATGGGTCCGATTGGATATTGGTCCTACGTTAGCAAAAGTCAATGGCAGAAAAACAACCTGCAACATGTCAAGGCAGCTTTTCTATATCAGTAGGCCATGGAGGGGCATTCATTTTATTAACGAGATTTGGCTCACAAACGAACTTTTTTTATAGCTGCATTCTAAATCCTTAGTTTTCATTACTGGTTATTTATCTTTTGTTTTGTGGTATTATGAGACTATAGCTATACATACTTTCACATACACTAACTTTTACAGAAACAAACTCGGGCTGTTTTCGACCCCCTCTTAACTTCCTAACAAATTAAGCTAAAAACTTGAAACTTATAGCATTTACCATTTATAGGTATACCTACTTGGCAAGTTTTTCGTTTATACATAATTTCATTTCAAAATTCTAAAACTTGATCAGTGAACCTATAAATTTTTTAACATTGAACCTTATTAGTAAATACTAAGTAGAAGCACTCTAACTCAAAAACTGTAGTCTAGCTTTTTATTTAATTATAGACGCTTTTTTACAATCCTATAACTTGTACCAACTTTAGTGTAGATCTGACTCAAATGTTTGTCAAACAGGCTCACAAATTCACAGTTCGAGAAACCAAACTCAATTTGGGGAATTATATTTCAACAAATTTTCATAAACTGACAAATAGTGAAAGGAAAACAAGTTGAAGGGAGCCACGGGAGCTAGCAACGATGTCGATTATTTTGCAGTTTGCGTCGGTTACAATTTGCATATTAAGGCAAAGTATCCAGTGTTAAAAAACATTATAAGGGATTAGTTTACATGCTGGTTATTTAGTTACCTTTTCGGTTAATGTAATGTCCGGCCTTGTTATTTTTATATAATTTTTTTGTCGTTTCTTTAATCGTCTAAAAAATATAAATAGGTGGCGCAACAGGCGTGTAGACACCCTAGGCCTAGCTTCTCGCAACCATTCGTTTTGTGTGAGTTTCTATTTTTGGGACGAATGGAAGGGACCTACAATTTTATGCCGAGTCCGAACGGCTAAATTGAGAAGCTTTTTCATGACAGTTATACTCTCGGATGTTTGTCAGACGTTCGCGAGAGGTGGCGCAGTAGAAAAAACCTTAAGATGTAATTTGTGTTTTTCCGGGGATCGAACCTGGGATCCCTCGCACAGCAGTCCAACACACTAACCACTGCGCTACTGCGCCCACTTCTTTAATCGTATACGATTTTTAAATACCTTCGGACCAACTCATGCAGCGGCAACATTACTTTTCCTGCTTCAGTTCAGACTAGGGATCGTTTTGAAAGCGATACTTCGATTTCGACTGTCTTCGCTTTTGCTTATTCTCAAATGCGAACTGTGCTTTCCAGTTTTTTTCCAATTAGACTTCCAATTTTCCATTTATTTTCCCAAAATATTGACAGCGTTTTCCCCGTCACAAGAATTTAGTTTATTTTTTCTACGCAATAAATCCGCCACCAATCCATCACCTAAATAGCTATTGATTGATTGGATCAAATCGCTTTTGAAAATACAAAAATACAAATCCGCCATGAAAAGCGACCGCCGCGCATTTGGGAGTAAGCCCCCAGGTTCCGTTCTCTCGCTCTTTGAAAACCTTTTTTTTTCCAGCTAATCTTATTTTTGTTTACAAAACAGCAGAACAACAAAAAAAAAAACATAAATAAGAAACAAAATAATTACATAAACACGTCGACATTGTTGTCAGAAAATGTGTTTTATCTGTGGGTTAACTTTAGATTCGAGTTTTATAGTATAACTATGAATATGCCCTAATGGCTCCTATAACCATGGGAACTTTGCGGAAACCATTCCGTTATAGCATTTGTTGTAGAATCAGATTTTCCCTATTTTAATGCTTTCGAAATTTGGTGATTTTATTCCGCTTTTGAAATAAGGAATACATAATATTCGCTTTCGGAAAATTTTACTTTCAGAACGAAATACAGAATAGGGCCATAGAAGTTTATTCTAATTCCGAATGTGTGTGGTATTATTTGCGTCCTGACTCCTGATAGATTCAACGTATTTATGTAAAACTATTGCATTTCACCAGATAAAATATGAACAAAAATCATATAAGATTTGACTTCCATTGTATGTACATTATGTACAATATGTACTAAAGTCATTTTTAGTTAGCCTTCGATTAACTTGGTTATTGGTGGGGCGAAATAAAATTCGAAATTAATTTTACATTGCTTAATAACAGTTAAACTGTTTAGTGGTTGATTATGTAAGTATTTTAGTTTCATTGGCCATTCTTCAAAAATAGCAGTCTACTTTATTCGTCTTCGACGCATCTCAATCTGAATATTTTTTGTTACAAAAAAACTTATTCAGAGTAAGTGATTTTACAGAAATCTTTAGCCATTATGACAACCTTCACGTAGTCGCCAAGTCACGCTGCGAAATGTGTAGATTATAGGAAATTTCTTCCAATGCACCTGTACAAGAATTATGTGGGTGGTGCGGCACATGAATATCAGTTATAAAAACTCAGAACATTATCATATTGTAACTCGCATTCCCTTTTATTAACAGTATTTTATTTTATTCCATACACGCAAGAATTATTTTAACAACATTGTTACTAAATATTTGTTTTTTTTTCTTTTTAGGTAATGCCTGCTGTGGTAATAAGGCAAAGGAAGCCGTTTAGGAGGAGGGATGGAGTTTTTATATACTTTGAGGACAACGCTGGTGTGATTGTCAATAATAAAGGTGAAATGAAAGGTTCCGCTATCACAGGCCCAGTAGCAAAAGAGTGTGCCGATTTGTGGCCCCGTATTGCCTCCAATGCAAGCTCAATCGCCTAATATCTGAAATAAAATCAAACAAAAATAAACGCTGTCTTTCCTTTTTTTATTTTCACTGGTACATTTTAACACATGCAGATATAGCTCATGTACAGCTTAGTGATTTTTAATTTGCCATAAGCTACACTCAAAGCCTAGTGGTCCTAAAGGAGTGGAGATTGCCGAGGAGATTGCACAAACAAACTGTTTAGCTATGCGCGCACATTCGATTTCCTGTCACTGTAATTGATCAATTATTATGGTCACAACAAAATGCGACTTGCACATTATGGGTTTCTGACGCATGCATAGGTAGTGTCCGATAAGTCAGTTGTAAGACTGAACTACTATCGAATCACCACCACTATCACAAGATCGTATAAATAGAATAAAGTCCCCACAATGATCCGGTCTGTATTCTTGCGCTAATTTTGTGGTAAAGGAGGACCCAACAAATACTACGCCGCTATAGCCCTGGGCTTAAAGACTCGTTTCATTCAGCGAATTGTAAAAGTATCATGAGCTGTCCTTACCGAATTAAATACTTATGTCCACCACTGTGCATTTTTAGCATAAGTAAAAGCACCATCGTTTTTTTGTAAGGAAGATCTGTAATGTATTTATTTTTTTAGCACGTTGATGAAGGTTTAGTCCTTCTGTTTGCAACTATCTGCTAGGTTCCACATTTCACTTTCACTCGAAATGAAATCGGAAATGAATTTTTGTGCTCTACATTTCACTGCATTTGATACTATTTCAAAACTTTCGGAATTGAGACAAAGTGAAATTGTTATTTCGAAAAAATGTCGGAGTTTCCAAATCGCTCGAAATGCACAACACTGAAAACGAATTCACTCAATTTGCAATTTCGATTTCACTCGATTTCTGGAACCTAGCTGTATATTTGGGCATCATTCACCCCTATCACGGAATCCGCCGGGGGGAATCATTCACGGAAAAGAATATTTTGGTATCGTCGCATCAGCAAAGTAAACAGTTCCCCAAGTGTGTACTGCGAATAAGTTTCACTGTATCGTTAAAAACGTTTAAATTGAATTTTTCCCGAACGGGGAAGTGTTCACTTTGCGGATGCGACGATACCAAAATATTCTTTTCCGTGGATGATTCCCCCCGGCGGATATTCCATGATAGGGGTGATTACCTTCGCGCAGTACTGGTTTCCAAAAGGTCAAAAAACTAAGAAATAAAACCGATTGCATTGCTATTAATTAGATTAGATTATTGATCGGGAGAGCCTTAACCGGCCCTGGCACTGCGGCCTCTCTACAGGAGCCTATTGTGCCATCCCTGGTAGCACAAACTAGTAAGAATAGACCGCCGACTTCCCGTACACCTACCCGATTCCCCCCGGAAAGAATTTCCCTGTCTGTGAATACGTGTAAATGTCAAAATTAATGGCGGCAATGTTTTTCTATGCAATACCATGCGACCAGGATTTTTCAAGTATGCGTGCGTTAATGGCGCCCCTTTGATTTTGTACAGCACCAATACATGAAAAATCCTGGTCTCGCCGGCAGCTTGTAGGCAAAGTCCGTTATGTGGGAGGAGTCGACGGTCTATTCTTACTGGTTTGTGCCTGGTAGGGTCCTAGAGCCATCTTTTTACTCCGGAAACAGTCAGGAAGACAAGGATCTTCTCTGGGGGTAATTCAGCAAGATTTGCCGAGGTAAGTATTTCGTCGCCAAAGACTTTCTTTCTAAGGCGGAAGAGAGCCGGACATTCCATGAGAATGTGAAGAGAGGATTCATCACTCTCTAGGCACAGTCTGCATGTGGGGTCTGGTGAGACTCCGATTCGGTGAAGATGTTTTTTCATAAGACCATGGCCAGTAATAATTCCTGTCAGGATTCTTAAGTTGTTTTTACCCAGATTAGTTAGAAAATAGGATTTTCGTTGGGAGAATTTTGGGAAGAACTGTTTGGTGCAGTTCTGCCCAGGTGTTTTAAGCCAGAGTTCATTAGATTCGATTTGAGATAAGCTCCTGATGTATTCCCTGAAGCATCCCTTACTGACACCGCAGAAGGGTTCAGGTCCGACGAGTGGAGTTGTCGCGCCGACTTTGGCCAGAGAGTCAGCCGTTTCATTTCCAGTAAAACCCCTGTGGGCTGGAATCCAGTGTAGGATGACTAGGTTTTTCTTTGCTAATTCGTAGATGGCCATGTAAGTTTCTAGGACCAGCTTCGATTTTATAACAGATGAGTTCAGAGCTTTAAGAGCAGCTTGACTGTCTGAGAAGATAAATATGGTTTTACCACTTGTGTTAGAACGTAAGTTTGTTCTAGCGCAGTGATTGATGGCAAGGACTTCAGCCTGGAATATGGACGAGAACCTGCCTAGGCTGACTGATTCTCCAAAAATGCCAGATCCAGTCCCTGAATCCATCTTGGAGCCGTCTGTGTACCAGACTAGATCAAGTTGCGATGGATTGGGTTTGTATTTTTCCCATTCTTCCCTTGGCGGGATGATGATAGAGAAGTTTTTATGAAAGCCATATTCTGGTAACATGTCATCTAGAAACATGCTGAACGCTCTTTCAGGCTCCATAGTGTCAATTAAAGACAGGTGACCTCCATGATAGGAATGGGGGTCGATATTATTCGAATGGAATAGGCGATGAATGCTTAGTCTTGCTTCCATTTGAATGTGTACTTGGATAGGTAATAAGCCTAGGATGACATTCAGTGCAGTGGTCGGTGTGGAGCGTTGACAGCCCGTCATGCAGTTTCCGGCTATACGTTGAATCCGTTCTAGCTTTTTGACTGTAGTGACTTCGTTAGTCTTTGTCCACCAGACCACGGCAGCGTAGGTGATCGCTGGTCTTACCACAAGCGAATATAGCCAGTACATCATCCGGGGACTTATACCCCAATTGTTACCGCAGACTCGACGGCAGATCCAAAGAGATCTGGTGGCTCTGTTTGCGATGCGTTCTACTTGTGGATTCCATGATAGTTTACTGTCAAGGATGATTCCCAGATATTTGGCTTCCCGTGAAAATTCAATGGTTTCGCCATACATAGTGGGTCGAGTTAGGAGATCTAGTTTCCTCCGTCTGGTAAAAGGTACGAAAGTTTCACATCGTCGATGCGGGTCTGGATTACTCTTTTATTGAGCATAGCCATTATCCATCTTCCTATAATTGGGGGCAGATTCATGTTGTTGAGAGCCCTGTTGGTAGACTCAAAGGATGTGTAATTGAAGGCTCCTTCAATATCCAGGAAAGCGACAAGGCAGATTTCCTTTCGATTGATGGAGTACTCAATTTTAGTTACTAAGTCATTGAGTGCTGACTCGGTAGATTTACCTGGTTGATAGGCATGTTGGGATTTGCTGAGCGGAAAGTTTCGCAGTGCTTTGTCTCTTATGTGTCTATCAATTAGTTTCTCCATGCTTTTGAGGATAAAAGGCATGAGGCTGATGGAGCGATAGGATTTCGGACTTGAATCCGAGTTTCTTCCTGTCTTGGGTAGATATTTGACTGTTACTTTTCGCCAGGCTTCCGGTATGTGACCATAGGTCAGGCTACAAGTAAACATTTTGGCCAGGATGGGTGCTAGCGTGTCAGCTCCCTTCTGTAGTAGTGCCGGAAATATGCCATCATCTCCTGCTGCTTTGTACGGCTTCAGTGAGGATAAGGCCCATTTTATGGCATCGGTTTTGCATATTTGTCTCGCAGTTTTCCAGTCTTCTCTCGTCGGCAGGCAGTTCCGCTCGAGTCGAGGAGATAGGTTTGCAGTGAGAGAATCAAAAATTATTGATCCAGGAAAGTGTGTTTTAAGTAAGAGTTCAAGTGTTTCTTTCTTATTTTGTGTCTGACGGCCATTCTCATCGGTTAGTGTTCCTAATGTGACGGTTTTGTCAGAGGCAAGAACTTTGTGTAGCCGGCAGCTGGAAGGTATATCAGATATGTCTTCACAGAACCGCTTGAATGATTCTTTTTTTGCCTTTTTTATTTCTTTGTTGTAGTTGGTAAGAGCAGTAGAGTAGGTTTGCCAATCACCATTGCGTTTCGCTTTGTTGAAGAGTTTCCTTACTCTAGATCTGTGTTTTTCGAGATCTTTACTCCACCATACTGTTTCCCTTTTAGTCTTTTTAGACTTAAGTGGGCAGTTGTCCTCGTAGGCAGAGATGATGGAGGATCTAACTAGTTCGGCAGAATATTCTAGTTTTTCTCTGGTGTCAATTCGAGGTAGTTTTCCGTTAAGTGAATGACTTAGGTGCTCTTTGTAGGAGGCCCAGTCGGTGTTTCTCTTTGGACGGAATTGAATGTTAGTAGGGTTGGGTTCGTCTATTTCAAATTTAATGTGTCGGTGATCTGAGCAAGATGGTTCAGAGGACACATGCCAGTTGAAGACGAGGTGGTTAGATGGAGAGGTTGTTAGAGTCATGTCAAGCACTTCCCTTCTAATTGAATTTATAAAGGTGGGTTCCCTCCCGACATTGCATATGTTTAGGTTATTACATGTAATAAAATCAAGTAAGGACTCACCTCTGTTGTTTATATCCGTTATCCCCCATATGGCGTGATGCGCATTAGAGTCACAGCCAAGCACAATATCTGTCTTGGATCGCTGTGCAAATCGTATCAGGTTTTCGACTTCCACGGGAGGGCATGCGGTTGAGTCACCAGGGAAGTAAGCGGATGCTATGATTACTTCCTTAGTGTTGTTGGTCTTCACAATGGCTGCTGTGAGGTCACTGGAAATGAACTCTGTCAAAGGGAAGAAATTTTTGTTATTATTAAAAATAATACATGTTCTAGGTCTAGTGGATGTGGTAGAATATAGGATCCTACCTGTTGGTGTTGACAGTCCTAGAATTGTGCCTTTCGTGCTAGTCCATGGTTCCTGCACGAGAGCGATGTTCAGACCGTTTGAGTTCATGGTCTTGATCAAGACTGCCGAGGCCGTCTTGGCGTGGTGGAGGTTGATCTGGACAACCTTCATGTTTGTTTATTATTAGAAGGAACTCTTGTGTGTGAGCTCCCTCCTCTTCCGCCGTCTCGTATCTGCTGTAGTCTGCCTTTCAGAAGGCTACGGGCAGAGCCAGGCAATGTTTGTCTGGGGTTTTGTCGCGTTTGTTTCCGAGCCGGGTTGGTGTTTTTAGAGCTAGCAGTGGAGGCAGAGGAGGACTTATCCCCTTTTCCTGACTGTTGCATCTTAGGCATCAGAGCTGTCGAGGGACCGGGCTTGACCGTTCCTTCAGCAGACTTTGTAGTCACAATGATTGACTCTGATCTAGTGAGTCCGGTAGTTCCTGGAGTGGCGGCGGTGGAGCATGTGGGAAGCGGTGGGGCAGCCTCCTTTGGCACTTGTTCGCTGCTGGTTGACTCCTTGGGATTGGATGACGTCCGAGAGTAAGGATTCTTCTTGATCCTGAACTGAACCCGGTTCATGTTATAGAACGGCTGACAGTTCAGGTCCTCAAGGAGTTTCGCAGAACACTCGTCCATCGAAATGGTCAAAGCTAGGCCTTGGGGGTTCTCCACTTTCCGTAGAACTTTCCAGTCCTTGGTTGGCAGAACTCTGTTCTGCAGTCTTAGCGAACGCAGAATGTCTTCCGTGGAGCGGTCAGTGCCAGGGAAGTATGCCGTGGCCACGCAGGGTTTGGGAAGGTCGTCTCCTTCAACCATACGTAGCTTGGCACTCTCCCAAGGCGAGATGTTGTTGATTATGGTAGCTAGCCAGTCTCTGGTGCTTGCGTCTGCACAATTTACCGTTAGCCACCCTGGCTTGTACGAGCAGCCTAGAAAACGTATCTGAGGGCCATCTTCGGGGAGCTTATTCACCTCCCTTATGATGGCTTCTTCCACTGCTTTTTGATGTACAGTCTCAAGGTGACCTTCTGGAAAGTTGTCCAGTAGGAGCCCTACCTTTATAGTTCCTGCTACGTCCGCAAACAGTGGGACATTTGGTTTTGCTCTTTTGTTGGGACCTGCAGGTGAGTTGGTACTAGACCGTGGACGCTTGTTGGTCGCATTTGTTTCACTGGAGGATGGTTCGTTGAGGACTTTCTCCAATGCCTCGTTTGTACGCTAGGCCGTCTGCAATAAGGCGCCTTAGCTTCTTCTTGTTGGACGTGCTTAATCGTTTGCGTCGTAGGAACAGTCTTTCCATCCCTAATCCTTTAATGGATTCGGTTTCAGGGGCGTCGGAGCAGCTCCTGTAGGTGTCTTCTGTGTGCGCAGAGCTCACAGTGCCGACGGATTCACCGTCGCTGTCGACTGGTGGTCGTTCAGAACGGACTTTCCGTTCATCCCGATTTGGTTCAGCTGTTGGCTGACAGACAGGGATAAGGATGTCCTTATCTCCATCAGTTGGGTTTGTTGTTAATTTTAAAGGATCTATTTTGTTCCCACGAGTAGCTAGGGAAATAATCTGTTTATCCGCACAGAGCCCCGCATGCGCAGACAAGGCTAAATGAAACCGGATGTCGCCCTGTATCCGGAGTACGCTGTTAGAGACCGAGCTAGTTTTATGGGGCCCCCAGCCTGGCCGGTCGTCGGCACGGTACGGTTAACACCATTAACCCAGCCCCAGTGGAAGAGGAGGGGAAGGAGAAGGAAATGGGGAGGATAATGACGGGGTTTAATACACACTCACGTGGTGCATTATGATCTAATGATATGTTAATATCTCAGACCTACGGGTTTGATTAGAGTTGTCCTCTCTAGATCCGCCATATTCAGTTAAAAGCAGGGACACCTCGTGCAGGATGTGGTTCTTCGCCACGTACGGACGGTCTTGGGAGTAAGTGTCTACACCCCTGATCCTCTTACCTGAAGATCTTGCATCCGTCTGTGTGTTTAGGCTTTCGTCTGTCTCCGTCAGTTTTTCCTAAAAATGAACTCGTAATGGTTCCAGGTATTCTCGACTGCATCAGATCTTGCGCTCCATCTTGTTTCTTGCTTTGCCTGAAGTACCAAGCTGAACTTACCAACGGTACGTTAGAAAAAATTAATATGGGTATGCGTTTTATGGTACATACCAAAGAAAGTGACCGAATTTGGCTCAACAGCAACGGCATGTAAACAAACCAAGTTCAAAGAGTGATTGGAGCAGGCTATAAATTCTGCTTTGGATTTTTTGTGTGTGCTGTACAGGGTTGCCATTTCTGATAAAATGTAGTTGCATTCTAGGGAGCAGCGTTCATTGGATTTTATTGTTAAGCAACACAAAGAATGTGTTAATGCTGACAAACTTTGTAAATATGTAAATTCGTTGGACTGAAAAAAGAATCCGCTCCAAAATGCCGCCCCTAGCAAAGTGCCGCCCGGGGCCTGTGCCCCCTTGCTACCCCCCCCCCCCTCGCTACACCAGTGGGTGAAGGCCCACATAACCATAAATGGTGACGACGTAATAACCATTTATACACTATTCGAACACTCTTTGTTGTTTCTTTTTATTTTAATGATAAATTTAAAAATCCATTAATACAACATTACAACTTCTGTCTTTCAGTTGGTTTAGGCCTTGTAACTTCTAGGCTTATCTTTCCATTTGCAGCCTTAAACAAAGCGTAGCATTCTGCGAACGAACTATTTTCCAACGAATCTCCATTGAATTTAGTAATTATATCACCTCGTTGGAGCTTATTATCGATGTCAGCATATCCAGCTGAAGTCTGTAAATTATAAAAGATTTATTTTTAAACAATTTATGTAAATTGGTTTAGCAAAATGCTTACTATTTCAGAAATGGTAGCGCCTTTGGCATTTGGCGCCAGTGATATACCCAATTCCTTTCCAGCCTTCTTGACGAATTCTATTTTAAGCGTGTCAATCTCGGGTGGATCATTTCTCCATACTAAAAGTGTTACCTAAAGCGGAAAATATTGCGATTTAATTTCAGTTGAAAGAGAGCACAAAATTAGAGAACAAATCATTTTAGTATGTTGAGTTTTGCGCTAAACTTTATTCTTGTTATTTTGTTTCTAATATTCTATGGAGCGCAAAACTCTTACCTTTTCATAAGCCAAATGGAAAAGTTGGTGGACTTTCAATGTCGTCATTTCCGCACAATTAACAGGGACCCCGTTAAATTCGATAATTTGGTCGAATATGGCAAGTCGTTTGTCTTGAGCAAAAACGCCATCAGGATAGATGTGTGTAATATTGCATCCGGTCTAGAAGACAAATAAAAATACTTTGTGTTTATATGGAAGCATTTTACGGTACCTACGTAGTTAGAAATGCTTTAGGTGCTAGTACACTGCATGTAGCAAGCCACATACATACGTATGTAGATCTGACGTCAAAAGAGAGTGCACAAAGAGAGCTTGTACACGGTATGTAGACATTGGGACCATTCGCTGACGTCAAAATGACGTCAGTTGCTACATACGTATGTGGCTTGCTTCATGCTGGTCCAGTCATTTTAGCGATCAACCTCGGAATGAGAGATAATAAGCTGAATTTTTGTATATACTTTAATTTTGGCGTTCTAAATGTTGTCCCAAAAGTCTCATAAAATCTCGTGTCTGCGTCTTAAGTTATTTAAGGTCAAAGGTCAACAAAATTTGTTTTTCGCGATTATCTAAGTTTCTATTGCTCCGATAATGTTAAGATCTACTAAAAAATTGTAGAGCATAAAACTTGCAACAAATTTTATTAAAACCATTTTTTTCATGCGCTCAACCGTTTTCGAGATAGAGGGCGGTGAGCACAAACCAGTAAGAATAGACCGTCGACTCCTCCCACATAACGGACTTTGCCTACAAGCTGCCGGCGAGACCAGGATTTTTCATGTATTGGTGCTGTACAAAATCAAAGGGGCGCCATTAACGCACGCATACTTGAAAAATCCTGGTCGCATGGTATAGCATGGAAAATCATTGCCGCCATTAATTTTGACATTTACACGTATTCACAGACAGGGACATTTTTTCCGGGGGGAATCGGGTAGGTGTACGGGAAGTCGGCGGTCTATTCTTAGTGGTTTGTGGCGGTGAGCGCACAGTGCTCTGGGGTAGATTTTACTTTACTGCCCATTCGAAACTATTTTATAAATAGGTTGTTATTCAAACGTATTCTGTGCCAGATCGCGTAAAATAAAAACGATCGAACGACATCGTTTTCACTAAAGCTGTCTCTATCATATCTGTGACAATAGACAGAGACTGCTAGTATCGAAACAACGTCGTTCGATCATTTTCATTTTACGTGATCTGGGCCCTGTACCAGCGATGCCACTTCTGAAAAAATTTCTGGAGTAGAATTGCCTAAAAAAGTGGAGTAGATGGGAAAATACGGGAGTAGATTTCGAAAAAGCATCAATATGTACATACCTTTTCAAGGTAGAGCACCGAAATGTTAGCATTTTGCGATTATAAAGATGGGCATAGCTCGGGACTAAGTCCCTTAACTATTCTATCTTATAAGCTATAACTAAAACCAATATTTCATACATGGTTAGGTTAGGTTGGGTTGAAATGGCTGCCGACCAAAGGCCCATACACTTAGACCATTATAAAGTCCCGTCTTGTGATACCACATGAATCTAGAAGAAGTTTCCTCCTACTCTTTGAACCAATTTGAGCTTCTTATGAAGCATAGGAGATTACGAATGTTTTCGGGAGAGAGCCGGACAAGTTCAGAGAAAGTGATGAACGGTCTCCTCCACCTCCTCTTCGTCCAAACAACTTCTAGATAAATCGTTTGAGAATACGTCATGCTTTGTTGCATGCTTGCCCATAAGGCAGTGTCCCGTAATGACACCTATTGTGGCGCTGGCCGCTGATATGCCTTCTGTCAAGAGAGATCAATATTTCATACATACATACTTTTAGCAGTCGTAGTTAAGAAATTTATTGTAGGGTGAAAGCTGCAACTGCAAGTCCTCGTAAGGTACTCTTGGTTTAACATTAAGGGCCTAAAATATATAATCTATTTTATATTGGATCTACCAATGTTTCGAATTTCATTTACGCTCCGAGTTACATATTCATTATTATTATTTTCATCTGATCATTATGTTTTCTACCTTCTAATTTGCCATAATATAGTTTTACTTGGGTTGGGGCTTGGGGCTAACAATTTTCCAGATAAATTCCAATAAAAATTAATCCATAAAGTGGCTACATAGTAAATACTACTTACTTGTCATTAATGGCCTAAAACATATTTTAGAGTATTGTCAAATATTGTTTATTGAACAAAATAAAGAAATGGATTACAAATTTGAAATTGGAGTAGATAGCTAATAGGAAATTGAAAAAAGTGAAGTAGGTAGTAGATTTCTGAAATTTGTGAAAAAATGAAGTAGATCTACTCCAATTGGAGTAAAGTGTCATCTCTGCCCTGTACATATTTCGTATCGGAGTTTTATCTTCGAATAGTTCCACTGTAAAGGTTCCTGCAACATGAAATAAGGCCAACGACGGGCCCCAGGCCACAAACCAGTAAGAATAGACCGCCGACTTCCTGTACACCTACCCGATTCCCCCCGGAAAGAATTTCCCTGGCTGTGAATACGTGTAAATGTCAAAATTAATGGCGGCAATGTTTTGCCTAGGATTTTTCAAGTATGCGTGCGTTAATGGCGCTCCTTTGATTTTGTACAGCACCAATACATGAAAAATCCTGGGCCCGCCGGCAGCTTGTAGGCAAAGTCCGTTATGTCCCAGTATCCTGCTCGCGCTAAATTTTATCTTCCATACAAAAATGTCTACAGAGATAAAATTTATCGAGGCAGTTTAGCAAAGCAGTATCCTGTTCCGCACGCTAAATTCTTACTTTCATATAGATGGGACACACTCAATGTCAGTCCGGTATAACAATATTGAGTGTTATACGTACTACGTACAATTTTGTTATACTCGGCCAAGAAAATGTCTCCACTGATTTAGCTCGCGAAAGAATTGCCTGGTACATTAAATCGGCGATAAATTTTGACATTTTCGAAACAAAACAATTTTTTAATTGAATATTTCGTGGAATACTTGATAAACGATGTAAGTGAGTAGGAAAAAAGTGAAAAAATAACAAAAATCAAAATACATGTGGCAATAAACTATGTACAACGAATTTAGCGAGCATTTATCTGTGCTGTGGAGAGAAAAGCGCTCGCTAAAATTAAGCGCGAGCAGGATACTAGGCTATAGCATGGAAAATCATTGCCGCCATTAATTTTGACATTTACACGTATTCACAGACACGGTAATTTTTTCCGGGGGGAATCGGGTAGGTGTACGGAAAGTCGGCGGTCTATTCTTACTGGTTTGTGATCGAAACAACGTCGTTCGATCATTTTCATTTTACGTGATCTGGGCCCTGTACCAGCGATGCCACTTCTGGAAAATTTTCTGGAGTAGAATTGCCTAAAAAAGTGGAGTAGATGGGAAAATACGAGAGTAGATTTCGAAAAAGCATCAATATGTACATACCTTTTCAAGGTAGAGCACCGAAATGTTAGCATTTTGCGATTATAAAGATGGGGCATAGCTCGGGACTAAGTCCCTTAACTATTCTATCTTATAAGCTATAACTAAAACCAATATTTCATACATGGTTAGGTTAGGTTGGGTTGAAATGGCTGCCGACCAAAGGCCCATACACTTAGACCATTATAAAGTCCAGTCTTGTGATACCACATGGATCTAGAAGAAGTTTCCTCCTATTCTTTGAACCAATTTGAGCTTCTTATGAAGCATAGGAGATTACGAATGTTTTCGGGAGAGAGCCGGACAAGTTCAGAGAAAGTGATGAACGGTCTCCTCCACCTCCTCTTCGTCCAAACAACTTCTAGATAAATCGTTTGAGAATACGTCATGCTTTGTTGCATGCTTGCCCATAAGGCAGTGTCCCGTAATGACACCTATTGTGGCGCTGGCCGCTGATATGCCTTCTGTCAAGAGAGATCAATATTTCATACATACATACTTTTAGCAGTCGTAGTTAAGAAATTTATTGTAGGGTGAAAGCTGCAACTGCAAGTCCTCGTAAGGTACTCTTGGTTTAACATTAAGGGCCTAAAATATATAATCTATTTTATATTGGATCTACCAATGTTTCGAATTTCATTTACGCTCCGAGTTACATATTCATTATTATTATTTTCATCTGATCATTATGTTTTCTACCTTCTAATTTGCCATAATATAGTTTTACTTGGGTTGGGGCTTGGGGCTAACAATTTTCCAGATAAATTCCAATAAAAATTAATCCATAAAGTGGCTACATAGTAAATACTACTTACTTGTCATTAATGGCCTAAAACATATTTTAGAGTATTGTCAAATATTGTTTATTGAACAAAATAAAGAAATGGATTACAAATTTGAAATTGGAGTAGATAGCTAATAGGAAATTGAAAAAAGTGAAGTAGGTAGTAGATTTCTGAAATTTGTGAAAAAATGAAGTAGATCTACTCCAATTGGAGTAAAGTGTCATCTCTGCCCTGTACATATTTCGTATCGGGGTTTTATCTTCGAATAGTTCCACTGTAAAGGTTCCTGCAATATGAAATAAGGCCAACGACGGGCCCCAGGCCACAAACCAGTAAGAATAGACCGCCGACTTCCCGTACACCTACCCGATTCCCCCCGGAAAGAATTTCCCTGGCTGTGAATACGTGTAAAGCCCAGTATCCTGCTCGCGCTAAATTTTATCTCCCATACAAAAATGTCTACAGAGATAAAATTTAGCGAGGCAGTTTAGCAAAGCAGTATCCTGTTCGGCACGCTAAATTCTTACTTTCATATAGATGGGACACACTAATTGTCAGTCGAGTATAACAATATTTTGTGTTATACGTACTACGCACAATTTTGTTATACTCGGCCAAGAAAATGTCTCCACTGATTTAGCTCGCGAAAGAATTGCCTGGTACATAAAATCGGCGATAAATTTTGACATTTTCGAAACAAAACAATTTTTTAATTGAATATTTCATGGAATACTTGATAATCGATGTAAGTGAGTAGGAAAAAAGTGAAAAAATGACAAAAATCAAAATACATGTGGCAATAAAATATGGGTGTGTGTCCTCTCTATATCCTGTACAACGAATTTAGCGAGCATTTATCTGTGCTGTGGAGAGAAAAACGCTCGCTAAAATTAAGCGCAAGCAGGATACTAGGCTTAAATGTCAAAATTAATGGCGGCAATGTTTTTCTATGCAATACCATGGGCCTAGGATTTTTCAAGTATGCGTGCGTTAATGGCGCTCCTTTGATTTTGTACAGCACCAATACATGAAAAATCCTGGGCCCGCCGGCAGCTTGTAGGCAAAGTCCGTTATGTCCCAGTATCCTGCTCGCGCTAAATTTTATCTTCCATACAAAAATGTCTACAGAGATAGAATTTATCGAGGCAGTTTAGCAAAGCAGTATCCTGTTCCGCACGCTAAATTCTTACTTTCATATAGATGGGACACACTCAATGTCAGTCCGGTATAACAATATTGAGTGTTATACGTACTACGTACAATTTTGTTATACTCGGCCAAGAAAATGTCTCCACTGATTTAGCTCGCGAAAGAATTGCCTGGTACATTAAATCGGCGATAAATTTTGACATTTTCGAAACAAAACAATTTTTTAATTGAATATTTCGTGGAATACTTGATAAACGATGTAAGTGAGTAGGAAAAAAGTGAAAAAATAACAAAAATCAAAATACATGTGGCAATAAACTATGTACAACGAATTTAGCGAGCATTTATCTGTGCTGTGGAGAGAAAAGCGCTCGCTAAAATTAAGCGCGAGCAGGATACTAGGCTATAGCATGGAAAATCATTGCCGCCATTAATTTTGACATTTACACGTATTCACAGACACGGTAATTTTTTCCGGGGGGAATCGGGTAGGTGTACGGAAAGTCGGCGGTCTATTCTTACTGGTTTGTGATCGAAACAACGTCGTTCGATCATTTTCATTTTACGTGATCTGGGCCCTGTACCAGCGATGCCACTTCTGGAAAATTTTCTGGAGTAGAATTGCCTAAAAAAGTGGAGTAGATGGGAAAATACGAGAGTAGATTTCGAAAAAGCATCAATATGTACATACCTTTTCAAGGTAGAGCACCGAAATGTTAGCATTTTGCGATTATAAAGATGGGGCATAGCTCGGGACTAAGTCCCTTAACTATTCTATCTTATAAGCTATAACTAAAACCAATATTTCATACATGGTTAGGTTAGGTTGGGTTGAAATGGCTGCCGACCAAAGGCCCATACACTTAGACCATTATAAAGTCCAGTCTTGTGATACCACATGGATCTAGAAGAAGTTTCCTCCTATTCTTTGAACCAATTTGAGCTTCTTATGAAGCATAGGAGATTACGAATGTTTTCGGGAGAGAGCCGGACAAGTTCAGAGAAAGTGATGAACGGTCTCCTCCACCTCCTCTTCGTCCAAACAACTTCTAGATAAATCGTTTGAGAATACGTCATGCTTTGTTGCATGCTTGCCCATAAGGCAGTGTCCCGTAATGACACCTATTGTGGCGCTGGCCGCTGATATGCCTTCTGTCAAGAGAGATCAATATTTCATACATACATACTTTTAGCAGTCGTAGTTAAGAAATTTATTGTAGGGTGAAAGCTGCAACTGCAAGTCCTCGTAAGGTACTCTTGGTTTAACATTAAGGGCCTAAAATATATAATCTATTTTATATTGGATCTACCAATGTTTCGAATTTCATTTACGCTCCGAGTTACATATTCATTATTATTATTTTCATCTGATCATTATGTTTTCTACCTTCTAATTTGCCATAATATAGTTTTACTTGGGTTGGGGCTTGGGGCTAACAATTTTCCAGATAAATTCCAATAAAAATTAATCCATAAAGTGGCTACATAGTAAATACTACTTACTTGTCATTAATGGCCTAAAACATATTTTAGAGTATTGTCAAATATTGTTTATTGAACAAAATAAAGAAATGGATTACAAATTTGAAATTGGAGTAGATAGCTAATAGGAAATTGAAAAAAGTGAAGTAGGTAGTAGATTTCTGAAATTTGTGAAAAAATGAAGTAGATCTACTCCAATTGGAGTAAAGTGTCATCTCTGCCCTGTACATATTTCGTATCGGGGTTTTATCTTCGAATAGTTCCACTGTAAAGGTTCCTGCAATATGAAATAAGGCCAACGACGGGCCCCAGGCCACAAACCAGTAAGAATAGACCGCCGACTTCCCGTACACCTACCCGATTCCCCCCGGAAAGAATTTCCCTGGCTGTGAATACGTGTAAAGCCCAGTATCCTGCTCGCGCTAAATTTTATCTCCCATACAAAAATGTCTACAGAGATAAAATTTAGCGAGGCAGTTTAGCAAAGCAGTATCCTGTTCCGCACGCTAAATTCTTACTTTCATATAGATGGGACACACTCAATGTCAGTCCGGTATAACAATATTGAGTGTTATACGTACTACGTACAATTTTGTTATACTCGGCCAAGAAAATGTCTCCACTGATTTAGCTCGCGAAAGAATTGCCTGGTACATTAAATCGGCGATAAATTTTGACATTTTCGAAACAAAACAATTTTTTAATTGAATATTTCGTGGAATACTTGATAAACGATGTAAGTGAGTAGGAAAAAAGTGAAAAAATAACAAAAATCAAAATACATGTGGCAATAAACTATGTACAACGAATTTAGCGAGCATTTATCTGTGCTGTGGAGAGAAAAGCGCTCGCTAAAATTAAGCGCGAGCAGGATACTAGGCTAGCATGGAAAATCATTGCCGCCATTAATTTTGACATTTACACGTATTCACAGACACGGTAATTTTTTCCGGGGGGAATCGGGTAGGTGTACGGAAAGTCGGCGGTCTATTCTTACTGGTTTGTGGTGGCAGGTACTTAGTTTGCTCTTTATGGTGCAATGCAAAGATAACAAAAAAACTCTCGCTCTCACTCAGTCTCTCACATCCTGTCAACAGTTTTGCTGAGCTCGCTGAAAGTTGCAAAAGGTGTGTCTGCTTCAACAACCCAACGATTGTACTCGTTTTCGTGGCGTTTTCGTGGAAAACGACCTCAAACAACTCGTTTTGAAAACTACAATATGTATGGGAAAACTTCTGTTTTCGAGGAAGTTTTCGACTGTTTTCAAATAGGGTATAACATTCTTCATTCATAACGCTTCGGGACATTGTTTTAATCCTTTTCATATGTGAAAGGGTTCTTTCAACACTAGCTGTGATCACTGGAAGCGTTGCTAAAACCATAAGCAAGAAATTTATACCTCTAAAGTAAGTCTTGTCACATAATTATGTATCAAGCAATTTCAAAACTTCGGTAGGAGGATCACTCGACGATTTTTTTTTTCGCACCAAAGAATTTACTCACACGTGACAACGAAATTGCATTATCAAAGTAACGTGTTTGCTTTCCATTTCGTTCACTTGCTGAACTGCAGCAAAACCTGGGAGAAGAGTTTGCTACGGTGGTAGAAGGTAGAACGTCTTCGTTGACCATGAATCTGTCCGAAGATTTTTTATTAACGAATCTATGCAAGAAATCAGTATCGAGACTCTAAAATAGGCTTCAGTCGGAGAGGTTTCTGGATTGGAACGCGTTGTTTGTTTCAATGAAGTTCTTCGAACAAGTTTTCAGCATGTTAGGATTTTCTCTGATGTTCTTAAGAGAATTCCGAACTTCTTTTGTGGGGACGATTGCAGAAACGAAATGTAAGGATTTGTTCTGTAGGAGAACTGATAAGGGCAGTGTTAAACTGAATAGTTCTTGTCATACAATGAGGCTTACTAAGAAATCACTTTTTTGGACCGCTGTCAAAAGTTTTGATGCTTTCGAAGAAATCGCCCACGTTCTGCTTATTATTTCTTCAAGACTTATTGAGATGCATTTGAAGAGTTCTACAGAGGAAATAATACTGTAATGCCTTTCAATGAATCTTGTTCACAAAGGCGTAGAGTTTCGAGTTTTTCGGCTCTATGGTGCGTTTTTTTTAATGACATTTTTGAAAGTTGTATATGCATTTGAAAGGTTGCGGAAGAAATTAGCTATTTCACTAACTACACCCAAGCAATTGCGAATTGCAGGAGTTGACTAGGCAGAACGCAGAACCAGGTTAAAGCTATGGCTTACACAGTTACACAGTGTACATACCTAGCATTTGGATACTGTATACCTACCGGGATGGTCTCCTTAGTTTTATAGATTTAAATTTATAAGTCACATTGAGGAGCTGAGGCCCCCCCCCCCTGGCTATGTGCCTGCGTATACCACACGAAAAAAAAAATTTCCAAATAAAAACAAATCTGACAGCTTATAGGTGCCACAATTGTTACAGCAAATGATTTGAAACCAAATAAAATAATAACAGCCATTCTCAAAATTTACCACAAGAATTCAGATTTTAGGCCGTGTGCCAATTGGGCGAAATAATTATTATCGGATAACTTTATGAAACTTATGAAAGTGTTGAAAATAAAAGTTTACCAAACTCGAATCTTAAAACAGAGATTTATCGAATTAGCCCAATTGATACACGCCCTAAGGTGTTGCTTACTTTGACATAATTATTTTTTCCACCAGTCACAATGCATCCCAGTGGTTTCTTCTGTGCATTTATTTCAATATTAATCTTCTTCATTGGGACTATTTCCGCAACAGATGGGTCAATTGGCTTTTCCGGTTCCTTAGGTGTTTCCTTAGCTGAAATTATTGAGTAGACATAAGTAATTAAATATGGAATGAACTTTAATTTTTTTATCAAACTTCTGAAATGTAAGTCAGTTTAGTACCTAGTAACTAGCATTTAGCCTTCGATAATTTTCAATAGAATATTTAGTTTCCAAAAAAAAATGATAGGTACCTAACCTATGCATTTTTGTTTCGCTAAATGTTTTAACGAAAAGGTTTAATTTTAGCCGAAATTTCTTGTTAATCCATGCTTAAAAAATAAACATAATACCTGTTTATTTAATAGGTATCTATTATATAGGTACCTACCCACAACACAAAGAGATTTTAAATTAATTGCAAAAAACAGCGATCCTAGGACAATCTTTTGGTAAAATTACCTCCAAAATACAAAAATGAAAATGAAATTTCTTTCTTGAAAACCGTTATTCTTATGAAAAAAAAAATATTATGCTTTTTGTAGATATGCAATTTCCAAAGCTACAAATTCACCACTATTCCCGTTGTGATTATTGTCGTATACGACACAAAATGTTTCGTGTCGTTGTAAAACGATTTTAAAATTTCTTTTTTTTAACTTTAGTCAACAATTTTCTTTTCTTTTCTAAGCGTTCGCCATTATTTCAATTCATTCATTCATTTACAAATGGTCCGCGGATTCCATAGCACGTCGTGGGATCCTGGTTGGGTGCATGCGTTTAACATGACCAAACCACCGAAGCCGGTGGTTTATTTCAAATTATTTGTCCCAAAAAAGTTAAAAACAGCGACTAGCAACAAAGTGAAATAAATAGGAGTCGTTTACGCCAAACGCGAACGGAAATTGGGGTGATTACCTTGGGTTGGGTATGATATATCCTTTTCCAAAATTTCTTTTCCAAAATCCCCTTTCCAAAATCTCCTGTTCCATAATCCCCTGCGCTGAAATCCCTTACTCCAAAAGACCCTGAGAGAAAATCCCCACGGGACAAAATCTCCCATTTTTAGATCTAAAAATGGGAGATTCCGTAATGATAGCAAGAGCATTACGCATTTCCCAGATTTCGTTTATACATCAAATATATTTATTATGAGCATAATTTACATCAATGAACCCATTATTATATTATGTAATATACTAGCTGACCCGTGCTCGCCTTGCTCGCATTTAACAAACAAACAAACTTATATTTGGTCCATTTAAGATTACACTTTGAGTGTTTCATTGAAATCTATCCAGTAGGTTTCGCGCTTTTAGGAGACAAATAAAATTCCTACTGTCCTGTCCTGTCGCACGATCGCAAAAGTATAAACATCCATTTGTAGCAAGGTATATACATATATATGTATGTTTATATTTTCACTTCAAAGAATACATTTTGGCCAAAAACTATTCCTACGGACGTGGCTATAAACGACATAGCCTATAGCAGTCTCACAGTCTTAAGGAACATTTAAAAAAAAATTTCATCCACATTTTTCCAGTAGTTTTTGAGTTTTTAACAGCCAAGGAAAAATCCTACAGTTTTATTATATGTATAGATGTCAATCCACTCCACAAATTTTACCGCCAAAAGTAGGTACGCGGTTTTTAATTAGCATTATAGAAAATGGAATACCAACGCGCATATTGATTCTGATGGTTGAGCTAAATTGATCAATCAAAAAACGTATTGATTCTAAATTGTGCGATCAGGGGATTTTAACGAGGGATTAAATAAGTAATTGTATGTAATGGGAGATTTTGGCATAGGGGATTTTGTCCCCATAAATTTTGGAAAAAGAGAAAAAAAAAAAAAAAAAACCAGTAAGACAATTATCTTCGACTATGCCGAAGCTCAAATACCCGGTACTGTATTATTGTAAAAATAAAAAAAAATATTTTAGTACTAAAAAAATATATATTTGTATGGGAGGTATGGGTAGTTTTTATTCGATCAAGCTCATTTTTTGTCAAAAAATTTAAAATATTATTAAAACAATATGTGCAAAGTTTAAACTTGCTATCTTTATTGTAGCTATTTAAATTTAATTTTTAACATCAAAAAGCTATATAAATCCGATATTTTTGTATGGGAGGTAGTAGTAGTTTTCATCCGATCTTGCTCATCTTCGAACTTAGCCTCAGTTTGGTGGATAAAAGCTTACGTACCAAATTTCAAGTCGATAGCTCTTAAATTACGGCCGTAATCGTGCGGACGGACAGACGGACAGACGGACATCGCTAGATCGACTAAGAAAGTGATGCTGATCAATAATATATATAGTTTGTCATACCTACAACGCCTCCTTATGTGCGTTACAAATGGAATGCCAAAGTGAATATACCCTCACCACAGTGTGGTACCGGGTATAAAAACAAAGAGAATCTGTCCAATAAGGGGTTTTGGAAAAGGAGATAACATAGGGATCCCGATTACCTTACCTGGTCCAAATGGATGGATGGATAAAAGGATTTAAATTTTTTTTTATTTTTTAAATAATGAGTTCTCAAATTTAAGCATTTTTGTTGTATTAATTTTAAATAAAGGACCATTAAATGTATTTTAATAAATCGGTAGCTATTAGTTTATCATTATTTTTTGGTGTCAACCACTGTGTAGTTTCGTAGAACGTAGAGTACCAACTACCGTAAAAGGGCGCAAACCACTGTAATTTTTGAGAGACATTTTTTATAATCTATATAATAGTTATAATAATAACTAAAAAAATAAATTAAAAAAAAAAATTCATTTTTAGATAAGAAAAATTTCCTTAAGTAATTTATAAATTATAAATGTATAACATATTATTAAATCACATTGAAAAAAAATAAAAAACAAATACACACTTGTTTAAAGTCAACATTTCCTAATGGGTGCCAATTACTGTATCCTTTACGCTATTAGTCAATAACTTTGTTAATATTAGTTTCCTCTGAAAATAAATTTTATTTTCGTGTTTAGGAGGCCATTTTACATACCTATAAATATTATTTTTGAAATAACTTATATAACTCGTAAGGTTCATTTTAATAATACGGCTATCATAAGTAGGTACTTACGTAAACGGATGGATAAAATAAATACCATAAGTTTTAACTTAATATACATAGTACAAAGTGTGAACTATCTTAACTTAAATTTTTGAAATGTGTACCTACGTTTTTAAGGAGTCTTTACTCACCTTGTTTTTTCTTCTCCTCCTCGGCTCTTTCGGCAAGAATTTGCTCCTCACTCTTTAGACTGCACATAACGAGTGTAACGATACCCTCGACCCTTTTTAGTATCGCTGCAGCCTTTCGAGTACAAATTCAGAGGCATGTGAAGTTTGCAGATAACATTATGAACAATAAATTTACCTCATCGTAACTGGATTCAACGATAACGTCCTTGTTTATAGCTAATATAAGGTCTCCAACTTTAAGTCCAGCCTAAACAAAATAAAAATTTAATAACTCATAATAATAAAAAAAAAAAAAATAATACAAATACCTCCACCGCGTTCGAGCCCTCTCTAAGATCAGAAATAAATATTCCTCTGCCAACTTCGATGTGTTTTCCCTCAATTATCATTAGACCTAGGCATCCAGACTTTTGGACTTTAACCGATTTTACATTTTTGTATGCGGTAAACAAGTATTCAGTCTAAAAAAGTAATTCGGCAAATGTGAAACGATAACCATTCAACTTGTTGGCTTACCTCATCCACTATCGGAGGGAATCTCGTAAATGCTTTTACCGATATTCCTTCATCATTAGCCTTTCTCCTAAAATTCGATATAGTGCTTCAATAAATAGCGCAGAAAGTTATATAGCTTTACTATACCTTACCTGTGCAAAACAAATACTAGTTTTTCTCCCGGAAGATTTTTGAATACAACAGAGGCATTCAAATGGCATCGGTTTTGCAGGACATTTCCGTTTACTTCTAATATCTCATCACCCGGTCGCATTTCACACTTTGCCAGCAAACCCTGAGGATGCAGACCCGCCACG
The DNA here is from genome assembly GCA_949372485.1 of Cheilosia soror. Classification (NCBI taxonomy): domain Eukaryota; kingdom Metazoa; phylum Arthropoda; class Insecta; order Diptera; family Syrphidae; genus Cheilosia; species Cheilosia soror. The sequence continues at coordinate 25,485,078 of OX443564.1, forward strand.
AAACAAGCCATCTTCTGTCGATCTCTATGACCGGCTAAAGCTAGACCAAGATCTGTATTGGGTGGTCTTTCGATTTCAATTTTCTTCAGGTCTTTTAAATTCGAATACCGCTTCTTTATTTTTGCTATATAATCACAAAAAATAAAAAAAGAAATGGTTACATGTGGTCAAAGATAAATTTAGAGTAAATATTTTATTTTTAAAGTTATATTGGCGCATTGAGGGAGAAATTCTCATTTTTTCAAAAGTATAATCAATAGGTATTGCAGCCGAAATCATGATTCTCATTCTTACTAAAGTAAAATTTATATTGTAACGAAAATTTAAAAAAAAATCATTGGTATTGGGTGTAATTGAACCAGCGACCCTACGCTTACTCATCCGATACACTAACTTAACAACTGAGAAACTGAGCCCGCAATGTTTGCTACAGGGACAGGCTACAGGTGTACCTCTACCTAATGTTAATAAAAGTGAATGGTAGAGTAGAAAAAAACTAGGTACTTCCCCACTTGCGAGATTTGAACCGGGGACCTCCCGCTTAGCAGTCTAGACTAGAACACTATCAACTGATCCACTCAGCCGACAATTTCTCGTGTGCAATGGCTTATAATATATTTTTGATAACCTTGCTGTGAAGTTTTGTGTTAAAATATATTAGTCACTATCGGAGCCCGTGCACACTTCGTAGTGCAAAATAGTTAAAAAGATAAACTGTTTTTATTGTAATGATCTGTGGTACACAACATTTTTTGTTTTTCCGGAAATAGTTATTGACTTTCAGGACAATGCATTATTCACATCAATGTTACAAATTTTAAAAACTTTGGCTTCCAATTCCAAGACTGTCGAAGATGCTGTACCCGCCCGGGTTTGCCCGTGCACAGGAATTGTATTGTTTAGGTCTTAGGTAAAAGTGTTGTTTCGTAAAATGCGAGAAATGAATATAAATCGACTTGCTGGAATTTTCTTTCTGGCCAAACCTGAAATACAGCAATACGAACGAATCAAAAAAAGGGTAATGAAAATCAGCCCAGCGGTTATCGAGATATAACGTCATCGAGTTTCAGCCTATAGAAAATATTTTTTATATAGGAGGTATGTATGTATAAGATTTTTAATGTTTTTTTTTTTGTGGGAGGTGCCACGCCCATTGTCCAATTTTGACTAAACTTCACAGGACCATTCCAGGGACAATAACTAAGATCTTCTGCGAGTTTGAGCTCAATCGATTTGGTGGTTTTCGATATATACGATTTTGAATGTTTTTTTTGTATGGGGGGTGCCACGCCCCTTTGTCCATTTTTGACCAAACTTCACAGGATTCATGTATGGACCAATACCAAAGATGTGCGAAAGTTTGGTTAAGAACGGTAAATGCGTTAAAGCGTGAATCGGCGACAAACATTTTAAGGCTCAATTTTTATATATATAGATTATGAAAAGTCACTATACAACTGTCTCTATCTATCTATGTACAATGTACTTCTTCGAATATGAGGAGAAAAGTTGTTATCGAAACAAAGGCGTACGGAATGACCCAGTTGTTGTGTGATCTTGTATTTTCTGACGACTGACGCTGCCAGGACATAAGACCTCTCATGTCTAAGTATAATTCCATGTTTGTTCTTTGTGTTGGACAATTGCACTATAACTCCAAAGATTTATTACTTCTGCCGCGCATACCTACTACATATTATTATGTATGTACTATGCAGGCATCATTTTATTATACTCTCGTATTGAAAAATGGTCTATGTTGCTTAAGTATAGTTCTTGAGCATCCCATACAAAACCTATACTAGACCCATGCGGGTACTCTGTAGAGTAGAGCATGGGTAGACAAACTTTTTCAGGTGACGGACTACTACTAATTAACCCTTTATAAAACTTCTCGGCCCACTTGGCAATATTAGTCACAATACCTTTTTTTTTCGTTTAAATTTAAGAAGCTCTGCACTTCTTAGAAGTTGAAGGATGACACTGGTAATCGTTGACTAAGTTTTCGAATCGATTGAGTTCAAATTTACACACAATCTTAGGTATTAACCCAGGAGTATTCCTGTGAAGATTGGTCGAAATTGGACAAATGGGCGTGCCACCGCCCATACAAAAAAAATTAAAAATCTTATATTTCGAAAACTACCGAATCGATTGAATTCAAATTTACACACTATCCTAGGTATTGGCACAGAGTATACCTGTGAAGATTGGTCAAAATTGGACAAAGGGGCGTGCCACCGCCCATACAAAAAGTATATTTAAAATCGTATGTATCCAAAACTACCCAATCGATTGAACTTAAACTTATAGATAATCTTAATTATTGGCCCTGGAGTGCTCCTCTGAAGATTGGCCAAAATTGGACAAAGGGGCGTACCACTGCCCATACAAAAAAACATTCAAAATCGTATACATATTTCGAAAACCACCGAAACGATTGAGCTCAAATTGACAGATAATCTTAGGTATATAAAGGGGTGTGGCGCTATTTTTCGACAGTCATGGGAGCCAAGGTTTGTAAAATTTGTAACATTGATAGCTATGCATTGTCCTGATAGACAAGAATACTTTCTACGCAATACGATTCCTGGAAAAACCAAAAATATGTACCACGGAGCATTACAATAAAAACTGTTTATCACTGATCTAAATGAATTTGAAACTGATTTTTTTATTTTTCTATTTTGCACTACAAAGTGTGCAGGGGTTCGCTAGTTGATAAGATAGAAATGATCATCCTTTTTTATATCTAATCCTACGATCCCATTTTTTCTGCACAGTCATTCACAATTTATTCTGATTCATTTAAGTTTATAAATTGGATTATTTTCTTTAACATATTTTTTAAAAACAGCATTAACGTCTTTACATCTTTGTTTCGCTTTTATAGGTATGTATTATCCGTACAAATTCTTCTTTTGCTTTTAGACTACTATTACACATGTCAAAAATCTTGTCAATCTTGACAGATTCTGTCCTAAAGTTGTGTGTAGACAAAATCTGACGATTTTTGACATTGTGAAATAGTAGCTTTCGGTCTTTAAAATCAGCATGACAGCTGAGAAAATGTCAACAACCGTAAGCAACAATGTGTTTTAATAATAGTATGTTAGAATTTGTGAACAACCATTGGTTGTAAATTAACGTTTTTGTCACTTTACAAAACAAGTTTAGCAATGAATGCAGAAATAACAGAAATAGAAATTCGACAAGAAGAAATTGAAATAATTGGTTTATATAAAAATTAATGAAGGAGAACAAAATTCGCTTTTATTTTATTTAAAAACATTTAAATAAAGTTCTTGCGCGGTCGACTGAAAATGGGCTAGTATCTTGTTGATGAGTGATCTTATTTGGGTGCAGTATAGAATTACTTTTATAAAGGGTGTCCCACCCTTAAGTAGAATGGGCTTATGTATGGAATAGCACATCGGATAAATGGCCGCCACGGCTTTGCTGGCAAGTACGTATCTACTCTTTTATTGAAATTTTCTGTGACTGTTTCGCATGGTCTGATGCCTCCAGCCCAAATACCAACCAAACAGTCACGCGTTATGCGGATGCATTTGTTTCTCAACAATTACTCGTGAGTTTTCTGAACCCCAAATGCGACAATTTTGACGATTAACGAAGCCATCAAGATGAAAAAAAGCTTCAGCACTGAAGCTTATTTTGTTCGAAAATTGCGGACTATAGCTGACAAAACTTCATTATTTTAAAATATTGCTCAACAATGAAAATGCGTTGATCTTTCGTATAGTGCTCCATTTTTACTAACCCCGAACTGTCAGCTGTTATATGGTTATATTTTTTCCGTTGGCATCACTGTAACGAATAAATGGTCCGAAATTCAAATTTGCGTGAGTTATGCGACACCCTTTAAAATGTGTACGAAACTGATAACTAATAAAGACAGAAAAATATGCATACCCATTGTGTAACCGAACTCATCTGGCGTTTCCTTGTCTTTTTCCTGCTCCAGTTTATTTAGTTTACAGTTTCCGGCAGAAGCTCTGTCAATCTAAAGGCATTGATTGTCATATTTCAAATACATGTAAGTATTGCATTTTAAGATAGTAAAATTACCTCATATCCCGATTCGGTATACATGCGACCCATCATATCCCTTGTATCCTCTTCATCATCGTCATCACCATCGTCCCTTGTGGTAGGCTTTGATGTGGGCGTTGATTTTATCAAGTCTTTCGGCATAAGGGGCTTATTTGTGGCACGACCTAGGTACAACATTAATAAGACAAATATATTAGCAAAACAAGAATAAAATTATTGAACCTGGTTCTGGCGCCTCATTTTTTTTTACTGCAATTCCATTTTCAATAGATTTTTGCTTAACAGGCTTCAGCGTTACCTTGGGAGTATCGTCTTGTTTCTAAAAATGATTCTAAGTAAGACTTTGGTTAAATGTAAATTGAAATATAAAATCCATACATGTCCAAATGTTTGAATTTCCAAATTGATCGTCATGCCCGCATCTTTAATTAGATCAATTACGTTCTGTTCCGTTGCATTTCTGACGTCTTGGTCGTTTAGCGAAAGAATTCTATCACCCACCTAAAAGAACGGAAATATTTATTGGGGATCTTGTTTTTGGAAAGCCACACAAGTGAATCAAATGAGCATTCATTTGCGAAACAACTTCTCGAAACTTAGGCCCTAGTTATAGCTATCATTGAAATGCATCATTGGAACAAATCAGTGGAATGGTGGTTTAATTTGTTTGACAAGTCGGTTATAGGAATCATTGAAAAATTCCTGTAAGTGAAAGAACCTGTCAGTGACTTTTCAACAAACGAGTCTAGGTTTTGAGGTTAGGCTGCAGTTATAGCTATCAGTAAAATGCATCCGTAAGAAAATTGTTTCACTTTTTTGGAGCACTTAAACTTAATCGTTGAACTTAATCTTGGTCTTAAATAGTTGCTTTTGAATTATAAAACTAATTCGTCAAAATTAATTAAGCAATATTGATCTTTCAATTTTCTAAAAAAAAGAATTTCTTTATTTTTCCGTACGAAAAACTTTTTTGTTCAACTTCTCAACCAGTTTCATGAAGTATTCCACTGAATTCCTATGATATGCTATGGTTAAATGTTTCAGTTTTGTTCTGTTTCGTGTTTTTACGGATGCATTTTACTGATAGCTATAACTGAGGCCTTGGAGTTGATCATTGAAAGCAAAACTGACAGCTGAGAATAGGAAGAGAATCGAACACATCAGTGAAACGATTGGGTTCCAAATTGGAGAAACGAGAATCAGCTGTTCATTGAAACCGATTTCGATCAGTGATATAATAAAATTGAATTTAAAATTGCCATTTGGTCAACACGCTACTACCTACCACGCCTCTGCTACGCCATTTTGGTGCGCGCCTTGTCTTAGGCATACGTATAACTTCCCAATATATTTGGGAAGCTAAATGCGAATTATTTAAAAAAAATATTTCAACGTTTTTTTCACATTATTGATAATTGCCATTGCAGAGTAAAGAATGGGAATTTAAAAATGTGTGGCATTTTTGTAGGTAACTATATATTTTGTCATTGTATTAAAAAAGGGTAGCTTTTTAAAAATGGATTGCTTGTGAGCTTTATTATTTAGATCGCAACTCTAAGTTGCAATTATGGAATTATTAGTTAGGGAGGATCTAATGCTTTAATGCTTTTAAACATGTTTTGATTGCACAGAATCATTTAGTCCGTATTATCTGTAAATTTAATGGTCGCACTCATTCGCCCTTGTTTTAAAAGCTTCACATTTTACCAATAAGGCATTTGAATGTTTTTTAGGTAGGTACTTAAGTAATTTTTTAAAGAAAGCGGAAATATTCCAAGTAGAAATTACTTATTACGAATTTATGTTTTTTCCACTTTGTTTTATATATGTAGAGAAGCAAAAACTTACCTTCAGCTTCCCACATGTATGCGCCGGACTTTGGGGAACTATTCCTTTGATAAATATTCCGGTTGTTTTTGAATTTGGTGAGTCTTTTACCTTAAACGTTAAATGATTGCATTTTATATACATTCGCTTAATACGCATAATGAAAAATTGTGTTAATGATTTTCATACCTCTCCTCTTACTATACATATTCCAAAAGATCTTTTACCCGTTTTGTCCAGAGAAACAACATGCGTTTGCGCTGTAAAATAAAGATAGCGGATTAGTTAGGTTGATACATCAATAGGCAGGGCAGTTGCCAATAACTGGAAAGGAACTATACATTATTTAACAGGGATACGGACGATATCAATACTTTCGGCAGCAACATACTGGCCATAATGCACGGTGATTAAAAAACTGGCGAAAATGGTTCGTGTTGAATCAAACGAGTGCTTATTTCGCGAATGGTAACACTTAGCTCATGTCTGATTTGAAAGATAATTAGTTTTATCCTTCCGCTGAACAAATATGGTTGTGTATACGCTTGAACAACGCTGGGAAATATTGCGACATTAGGTACTTTGAAAATCATGGTAATGTAGCAGAATGTGTGCGAAAATTGCGTACGGATTTTGGAAGAAGAGAAGCACCGTCAGCTCCGTATGTTCGTTATCTTGTCAAAAAAGTGAAAGAAACTGGCATCCTCATCGATAAACCAAAGCGTGAAAAGCCAAAAACAGCCGATATACCCAAAACGAGTCACTGTTTGGTGCGGATTTTGGTCCAGAGGCATAATTGGGCCATTTTTCTTCGAAAATGAGCAAGGAGTGGCCGTTACAGTCAATGGCGATCGTTATCGGGCCATGTTGAATGAATTTTTGTTCACAAAAATTGAAGAGGAGGATATTGGCAACATTTGGTTTCAACAGGACGGCGCTACGCGCCACACAGCCGAAGCTACACTCGATGTTTTGCGCCCTGTTTTTGAAGATCGTATTATCAGCCGCAGAGCTGATGTCGTTTGGCCACCGCGGAGCTGCGATTTGACACCGTTGGACTATTATTTGTGGGGTGCCGTAAAAGATAAGTGTTACGCCGACATGCCAGAGACAATTGACGCTTTAAAGGACAATATTCGTGAAGCCATTGGTGAAATACAGCTGCACACAATCGATAATGTGCTTAAAAATTGGACTGATCGTGTAGGCTACTGCATGGCCAGCCGAGGCAGCCATTTGAATGAAATTATTTTCCATTATTAACCGGAAGGATTGTACTTTCAAATAAAAAAATAAATTTGAGAAAATATTCAGTAGTTTTTTTTTATAGCATTTAAAAAAAAAAGTTATTTGGCGGACCCTTTATATGATCATTTCTTCAAATACATAAAGAAACTTTTCGAAATTCATGCTTGACTTGACTTCACTCCACAATCGGCCTTACCAAAAAACAATCACTAAACTCGAGTTTTACTAATTTCGAAACTAGCTTTAATTTCGACTTACAATTTTACCCTACAATAACCAATTAAACCGGAGGGTTTACTAAACACAACCTTAATACAAATTCTAGGGTGCCGTGAATTAAGGTAGATGGAAATAATGTCGAATCGACTTTATTTCCATAAAGTATTGGAAGTAATGTCGAATTGCGTCAGTTTCCATGTTCGATTTTATTTCCAATTATATCGGTATAAAAAGAGTAATAATGTCGACCAGTTCAATAATAAATGTAATCAATTAAAGCTAAGTTTCAATAATCGACTTTATTTCCCAACCTAAAAATTCATTTTCGACTTTATTGCCAGCAATATTCAACTTTATTTCCAAAAACAAAAACATATTTGAAGTGTGGTGACCGCGGCGGCGGGCGCGAAACGCGGTTCGCGGCGTGGCGTTTGCCGCCGAGAACGGTCGCGGCCGCGCGCGCCACTGCAACGTGAACCGCCTTTCGCTCGCGGACGCGATGGCGCCGCGACCCGCGACCCGCGTTTCGCGCCCGCCGCCCCTCCCCCCCAGCGCCGCCGCGGTCACCACACTTCAAATATTAATATCAAAAATCTTTATCCTGTTATTTTAATATTTTTTCTTCATCTTCATACAAATCAATGATAAACACCCGACTGAGTTTGTGGGACATGTCCAAACGGTCATTATTTTTTCTTTTAAATTCAAAATGGATATTGTGTCTTTTTGAAACGGACATAAGGTCCAAATGCATATTATGTGTTTTTGAAAATGACATAAGGTCCATTTAGACTTTGATCGTTTCAGATTGGACATTATGTCTGTTTGTTAATAATAATTAAGCTTCACTTTTTTTTAGCCATAATATTTTAACTTGGAAGTGGTTCCAATTTTATATGTACAGATACTTGTTGTCGCTTCAAAAACTGCATTAGTAATAAAAGATCAAGCTAAAATAAACTAACGCCAAGATTTTGGTAACTGCAAATGCAGCCAAACTTTGATAAGCTCTGAGAGAACAACGGCATTTACAAAGAGAAATATATTTTTTTTTGCCTCATTTGTGTTCATGGTTTTTATCATTTGCATTATACTGAATTTCGATTTTATTTCCAAAGATGTTTCTACGTTATTACCTATCTGATTTCAGCTTTCGCATTTATTTCCAAAATAATTTCTACATTATTGCCAAACATACATTATTTTTCTTTTCTATTATATTGCCATTCTCATATTCTACATAATTACTCTTTCATTATGGAAATAAAATCGAAAATGGAAACTGACGCAATTCGACATTACTTCCAATACTTTATGGAAATAAAGTCGATCGACATTATTTCCATCTACCTTAATTCACGGCACAAAATTCTAGTACAATGGAAGTCAAATCGTGTACGAATTTCGCAAAATTATCAGATTTATTCGAGCACAAATCAGCTTTTCATATTTTGTTTTGCTGGAATCCAATACATTGTCAAGTCAGCTGTTTTTTTATGCTTTGAACAATTTATTTAATAACGAAAACTATTTAGACTATTTGGAAACAAATATATGCTATGGGATGGCACCTTTTTTCTATTGCCGTTATGCCATTTAAAACTAAAATGCAAAAAATACACCACTTTGTTTGGTTAATAATTTTTACCAATTTTGCAAAAAATGTCCTCATGTTCTACGCTATTTCGAGACTATTACTCCTACTATACTTTTATTCATTTATTTTCAATGGCCCGATTATCCATTAAGTGGATCGCGGCGCGGGTGTAGGTTGCTCAAGTGTAATTTTGGACTTTATTGTACTTCTGAAATTGCAATAAAAAAGTGAAAAATGTATATAGTTATTCATCAATTGAGAACGGCTCGACCGATTTGGCTCAAATTGTTCGTAATTCGAGAAGGTTTTTACGAAAGAACATTTTGGGAAAACCCTCCCGAAAAGTCAGGAAATTGGAATAATCGAAAATTGATTTTTTTTGGCTTTCGAATGGAAAAATAGAAAATAATAGACACCTGGTCCGTTTCGCATTGTCATTTTCTATTGGGCAAATGTGCTATATTTCTATCTGCGATTGATTCGAGACATCCGCAAACGGTACAAGCATTAGATACGACCAATTGAAATTCAATGCGATAATTATTATCTAATCGATAATTTTTTCAGTAGGTAAATAAGTTTGCGTGTAAAAAGTGAGGTTATCCAATTCGGTTGCGGGCTCTCTACTGATTTCGATTCCATTCAAATAAATCACATTGAAATTTAAAATTGTGTTTTATTATCACTCTGGGAGTTCACCGGGTCCGCTAGTATATTATATTTTTTTTTGTTATTGCATTGCATAATTTTGGAGACTTACTTCATTTTGTTTTTGGGGCCTTATTTCCTGTGGCTCAATTTCGCAGCGCCATAAAATCTAAAAACTGGACAAAACAAAGGGCTTGATGGTGCAAAAGATCATGTTCAAATAATTTCTCTTAAAATTAATTTTATGACTGAGGTTTCCATTATGCGCACTACAAATTTATTTTTGCTGTTTAAATTGACTTATGCTAAGATGTACTGTAAAAGAATTTGTCTGCGGAAACTTTTTTTTCTATTTTTTTTTTTACTTTGAAAATTTTAAATTTTCACAGAAAAGTGAATTTTATTGATTAAAATATTGTTTACTGCTAAATACCCCAAAGTAAATATAAATAAACTTTAGCTCAAGGAGCCTGTTTTGTATACACTAATTCAACTATGCAACTGGAATGAATAAATCAAATTAATAAATAGGTGGCGCAACAGGCGGTAGACACCCTAGGCCTAGCTTCTCGCAACCATTCGTTTGTGTGAGTTCTTTTTTTGGGACGATTGGGAGGGACCTACAATTTTGTGCCGAGTCCGAACGGCTGAATTGAGAAGCTTTTTCAGGACAGTAATACTCTCGGATGTTTGTCAGACGTTCGCGAGAGGTGGCGCAGTAGAAAAAACCTTAAGATGTATAATTTGTGTATAGTCCAGCACACTAACCACTGCGCTACTGCGCCCACTGGAATGAGTCACATATAAACATGGTTTGATTAAAAAAAAATATTAAAATTTAATAAGTATTAAAAAAATGTTCATTTCCTCAAGAAAAAAATATTATAGGGTAAACTACCTAGTGACCGACACCTTCTCAGTTATGGTCACCTGCCACTGTTATTCCATTTTTCTAAGGTTTCCTGTGGCTGGATGTTACGGAAGTTATTTTTAACGTGTTCAGGCACTTAAATGTGATAAGAAATGACTTCTCTTGATATTTTGTAGTCGTTCAGTGCCCTGTGATAATAGACTTTGGTTCGAAACCTTTAGAAATTTCAGAAATCTTGAGATTTCCTTAAGGAACACGTACATAAGTACATATCATTATTTTAAAAATATAAACGTGTATAGTAACACTGTGATCAGTGAATTTTATTGAAAATAATTAAGTAGACGATCTATTTGTTAGTTAGTTATTATTAAAATAACAAATCAATTTAAATTTACGTGGGGTGTCAGTAACTGAAATGAAATGTTCAATAAATCTAGTGACCGACACAGGTGTCTATTACTGGCGCAAATGGACAGGACATTTTTAAGGATATTAGTTATGGACACCACCAATATTATCTTTGTATTTGCATACCTTTTAGCCGTTAGATTTAAATCTCTAACGATTTCTCAGGCTTTTATTTGAAAATGCTAAAATTGTATTTGAGAATGCCAAAAAAAGGTATGCGGCTAAATTTAAGGTTCCTCGTAACCCGTTATCAAACTGGTCCGCAAGTAGGTACAAAAGCCAACTTTTGGACCGGAAACTGTACTGACCACTAATGAAGAACAGCAAATTCTTCACTAAATTACCTAAAATCATGAAAGCGGTTTTAAAAGACGAAAGGCAGACATTCAGAACAGTGTTCATGAATTTCTGAAAAAATGCACCAAGAAAAGTGTTCACATTTTCTGCGTCCGGTATGGTGACCCCTCCTATATGATTATATCCTTTTTTAAGAATTCCTTTTGAGGTTGGTAGTTTTTTTTATGTATAGCTTTGTATTTATTTTTAAATAATCTATAGTCTGTAGCTGTACATATGACGTATAATTCTTCTGTACGTGTGTTGTAACTGAACTCCTACTAAACGGCTGGACCGATTTTGACGAAATTTTGTGTGTGTGTTTGAGTGGGTCCAAGAATGGTGTAGATTCACAATTATACCGGGTAGGCGGAGCTGCGATCCGGTCCCACAAAATTTCAAATATTAAACACTCAACAACAACAAAATTGTTAAATCAGTTCGTATACATCGGTTAAATATAACGGCTGCAGATAAATTGAAGGACAATGAAAATGTACGAGCATGAAAATCAACGTTTGCCAGCCGCTAGTTAAAAAAAAACTTAGTTTATTTATTTGAGCTGAAAATCTTTTCTCTTATTATATTTTATTTGCCCAAAATTTACCACTGGCCTAATAAAAAAAGGGGTGTCCATTACTAATATTTTGACGGTGTCGACTACTGAAAAAATGGTGTCCGTAACTAAAAACCTGGTAAGGTATTACAATTTCCTGTTTTACTTATTTTATGGAATTCCTTACATATCTGTTGTTAAAACTTCCTTACAGGAAATTATTTACAGTTATATTTTAAATAAAATCATTAAAATTGATGCAACGGTGAAAAAGTTATGAATTTTCACAGTCAAAATTTCTCTTAAGGGTGTCGGTCACTGGATACTTTACCCTACATATAGGGACAAGATTTTTTATTCATTTCATGTTGTGTTTCTCTTTGTCATTCCTAAATATCGGTATTTACTTTAGCTTTTATTTAGTACAAAGCAATAGGTAACTTTTAGGAGTGAAACGAAATTCTCACAATTTTACAGTTACAAGTTATTTTGTTTTTTTTTTGACCATGCACTTGAATAGGGACGGAGGCTATTGCTCTGCTGTTGATCAATTTATTGAAGCTGGAGGTATTTTTATTTTTATTTCGCGTATATATTTTAATCGTTTTTTCAATCAAATGGAGTGAGAAAAATTTGTAACTGCAGAAGAGAAAGGCAAAATACTTGGCCAGAAGGAGTGTAGTCTTATCTATAGCGATATGTATTGCCAAAAAAATTGGGAATTTTATTAAAAATAAGTTCAACAATGGAAACACATTATGAAATGAAACACCAAAACAGCTACCACATCCACTGAAAATAGACGTATTGTTAGAGAAGCATCAAATTCTCACTGTTCCGTCTCGCAGATCGGATCAAATTTGGGAGTCGTTGCTAGAGTTGACACGATAAGACAAGTAAATCGGTGAGGTGGATATCTAAAAATATTCAAATTAAAAAAAAACCGCCTCTTACCACTAAGTACTCGTAAAGAGACTCGCATGGTTTTTGCTCGGAATTGCATGACATGGAATAGCTAGTGGCATCAAATAGTTTTTTCGGTCAAAAACCGATTTAATTTAGATAGCCCTGATGGTTAAGTTACTAATTTCATGACATACGCAAAATAAAACACTATCTATTTCGTCACCATAGCCCTGAAAGGGTTGTAATGGTATGTTGTGCGATCTCTTATTATGGCCAATGTTAATAACAGTTTCCGAATGAACGCGAATAACTACAAAGGCGTACTACAGAAGGCTCTTCCTTACTACGATAATGTATTTGGACCCGTGCAATGGACTTTCCAGCAGGATAACACCCCCATTCGTAGCGCACGCGTGGTAAAAGAGTGTATTCGTAACCAAAACGTGCCTATACTGAGGTGCCTACCTTATACCCCTGATCTCAATGTAATTGAGACTGTTTGGGGATGGTTGTCACGAAAAGTATACGAGCCCGGTAAACAATCATTTAGAGTAGCCATCAATGTCGCATGGAGCCACATCTCCTAGAGCTACCTAGAATCTCTGGGGTTGGGGTCGATTAACCGCTTTCAAAAATACCGATTCCAAAAATACGATCAACAAAATACTGAAATAAAAAAATCAATTAAGAACTGATAAAAATATCGACAAAGAATTATATCGATTTTTAAAATGTCGAAATAAGACCAAAGTGAGATACGTATGGGGAGGGCATGCTGCCTCCCTGCAACCTCCCGACTTGAGGTCGGGTTGGGGTCGATTAACCGCTTTTAAAATACCAGTTCCAAAAAATCGATCAACAAAATACCGAAAAAAAAAATATCGATTAAGAAAAATCTCGACTGATAAAAATATCGACTGAGAATAAGTTGATTTTTTAAAATGTCGAAATAAGACCAAAGTGAGATGGGAAGGGTACGAATTGACGACAAAAATAATGTCGCCTGTAACAAATGTCGATTTTGCCATTCACTGTCGATTATTAAAATGTCGACTCAAGTTTTAGCGACAGTCAGAAAAGCCGACAAATTGAAATGTTTTTGGCGAAAAGTCGAACGCAATAAATTTTAACAAACTGTCGGCCAAAATGTCGACTAGTTCTCGAACGCTAACGTATATATACAAAATAAAACAATCCGGTATCAGTATGTATTTATAAACTCAATTTGCATATACCCAAACTTGCACCCACTCCAAATCCTACAGTGACCACAAGTAGGGGGGCTGCAGGGGGGCAGCATGCCCCCCCATACGTATCTCACTTTGGTCTTATTTCGACATTTTAAAATCGACATTTAAAAAAATCAACTTATTCTCAGTCGAGATTTTTCCTGATCGACTTTTTTTTTGTCGACATTATGTCCATCGACTTTTTACACTCGATATTTTTAATATCTACGAATCGGACCCAACCCAGTGAGATACGTATGGGGGGGCATGCTGCCCCCCTGCAAACCCCCTGCTTGTGGTCACTGTAGGATTTGGAGTGGGTGCAAGTTTGGGTATATGCAAAGTTTATTTTACGTTGTTTACCGACAGTCGACAAATACAGTCGACATTTTAAGTGTCGAGGTTTTAAACTTTCGATATTCTTAAAAGTCGATACAAATTTTGTCGAGATTTTAGCGAGTGACAAAATCGACATTATTAGTAGTCGACATTTTTTTTATCGGCAATTGGTACGTATCCCAGTTTGGGTATATGCAAAGTTTATTTTACGTTGTTTACCGACAGTCGACAAATACAGTCGATATTTTAAGTGTCGAGGTTTTAAACTTTCGATATTCTTAAAAGTCGATACAAATTTTGTCGAGATTTTAGCGAGTGACAAAATCGACATTATTAGTAGTCGACATTTTTTTTATCGGCAATTGGTACGTATCCCTTTTTAAACTGAAACCCCCATGCTTGTGGTCACTGTAGGATTTGGAGTGGGTCAAGTTTGGGTATATGCAAAGTTTATATTATGTTGTTTACTTAATTTTCTGGGTGAAGTTAAATTGAAGTTACAAAAAGAAAGACCGACAGTCGACAAATACAGTTGACATTTTAACAGCCTTATTTATAAACTTTATACACTCTCTATAATAACTCTAAACGCAAAAACCTAATATATATTTTTGCGTTTAGACCTATTATAAAGAGTGTATAAAGTTTATAAATAAGGATGTAAGTGTCTAGGTTTTAAACTTTCGATATTAAAAGTCGATACAAATTTTGTCGAGATTTTAGCGAGTGGCAAAATCGACATTCAGGCCTATTCGGCAAAATCTTTTATCTATTTTTCCTGTTATTCTGTTATGAATTTTCATACAAAAGTTCGAACTGTCAAAATCTTTTACGATCTCAAAAATTGGTATTCTGCGTGCAAAAATCTTTTATGAAATCTGTTATAATCATAACAGAATAAAAGACAGAATTTTCTGACTTTTATCATAAAAGATTTTTATTTATTAGAAAGTTTTGGATTGAAATGGATATCTATACAATTTTTCGTCAACGAAATACAAAAGAAGACACATGTAATAAATGTGTATAAACAAGTGGGTATGTAATTGAAAATAATTTAGCAATTTATATTTTTGGTTTAGACCACAAAGCACAGAGAACTAGACCGCCGACTTTCCGTACACCTACCCGATTCTCCCCGGAAAAAATTACCCTGTCTGTGAATACGTGTAAATGTCAAATGCAATGGCGGGAATGTAAATAAAACATAAGAGCGGCCATTTATTGGGATGTGTTAAGAAACGTTGGGAATTAAGTTTAGGTACTGTTTACATTTTAGATAAAATCATATTGCAAGTAGCTAGACGGCTGGTTGGAATGATTTAAACTTAATTTTGAGCGAAAATATAATCTATATCGTTGATATTATTTTGTTCACTCATTCGAAAACTAATACTTTTTTCAATTCACAAGAAATTCATCGCAACAACAAATCACCCGCGAATAAAAAAGAGGTAGGGATTAGTGAATGAAAAAAAAATCGCTGGCGATTTATTTTAGGTTCCAGCAAATTTGTTAAAATTGCTACTAACTAAGGGATAACTTTTGGAACATTATCTTACAATTACCTTGTGGCATCACCATAAATTATTATACTGCTTTCTCTGTCTTACAGTTCATTTCGAATAAACGCTCGCGTATTTTTTCTTTTCAGCGAGTTGGTTGTGTTTTATTCTTGTCTCCGAAACACTTTAACTTTTTCAGCATTTATTCATCAATAGGCCTGTTTTATTGCACATCTATAAAGTAGGGGTATTCATGCAACGTCGTAACGAACGTGGTCAAATTTTGTATGGAAAATCACACAAGATGTTAAAAAAACCAAAATGGTAAACTTACGACGAGGTCAATGTGACATTTCACACTTGAAATAAAGGCGTGAAATCAGAAAAAAAAAATACTTTGCACGCATTTTTAATACTTTTGATGTTTTTATAAATAGAAATTGCACATTTTACTATTCCAAGTGTAGGATAAATTATTAATCCATCAAATTGTATTAAGAAAACAGGTTTTAATAGAGTTTAAATAATGAAATTTTCAATTCCAAACAAAGTATGTTTTCGTTCACTGTAAAAAGTTTGAAATTGGAAATTTCGTTATGTAAACCCTTTTAAAATTTGTTTTCTTAATACAATTTGATAGAATAACTAATTATTCTACACTAGGAATAGTCAAATGTGCAATTTTCTCTTTACGCGAATGGTAAACTTACGACGTTGCATGAATACCCTTAGTGTCAAGCAGTGTGTAGTTGTTGTAATTGCGTGTTAAAATTTCTACTTTTCTTTACTTCACTGAGATAGATGTGCAATAAAACAGGTCTAATAACAAAATCAAAATAACAAATAAAGGAAAACCACGTGAATAAACCAAAGTGAAAAATAAATCACGAAAAGAGTTTCATTTTGACACTTTGTTTTGACTGTCAATTTCTGAAGCTCTTCATTCCAAAGTTCCAGGAGCAAGTCTTTTCCGGACCAATTTTGTTTTTTTTTGAAGTCATGAAAATATATTACATATATATTTTAGATATACCTAGATCACGAAATTAATATGGTTTAAGTGAAAAGAATATTATCACATGTTTTGACAGTCCATTCACATGAACACTTTTATTTGTCGCAACAGTTTGCCAAGTTCAAACATCAATTTCTACTACTTAACAATCTTTGATTTAAGTTTACATAAGTTCGAACGAATTTTGTATTTGATAGTTTGCGGAGCGGGTTTTAATGTCTGAATTTTGAAAAAACTTGTGAAAATTCGCACCAAGGGTGTTTTCCTTCGAGGCAAACATTTTTAGTTCGAAATTTCGTTGTTTAAACTCTTTCCAAACTTCAAACTTGTTTTTCCCATATTTTGATGCATTAATTAATGATTCTAGGTACCCTTGCAATAGTAAAATGAGCAATTTTTTGTTATATAAATGCATCAAAAGTTGTTTGTTCGCATATTATTATCAATTCGTTTGTTCATTCTCATGTGAATATTCCTTTACATCGCCAATTTTAATTGATATCAACAGTTTGAACAATTTAATATTTCCTAAAACTAAACTGTGATGTGAACGAAGTGTAACTGGAAAAAAAGAAGAAACCTTCAGAACACAGCCCCACTGCCAGGTGCAACTGCCATAGGATTTTACTAAGTATGCGTGTGCCGTAATTTCTTCCCTTTGATTTATACAGGCCCAACACATAAATAAATCCTATGGTGCCAACAGCTTGTAGGCAAAGTCCGTTATGTGGGAGGAGTCGACGGTCTATTTCTTACTGGTTTGTGGTTTAGACGAAGACACCAACCACTTTTGCTGGAACTAAGATTAAATAGTGATCCATTTGATCCATTTTATTCAGCTCTTTAGATTGGATACGGTGAATGCTAGAGTTCTAATGAACGAATTGGAACAATTTACACAAAACATGGCAATAACCACGGATCGGCTAATTGGAGACCATGCGGCTAAACTAGGTATCCCATACAACCCTCATTGCCGCAGTTGAAGAAATACAAATGAGAAAGAAACTTTCTCTGATTTCCTCTGCAAATCTCCAGCATCAGCTGTGCCGGCCGGATCACATCCTTAACAATCATCACAAAGCAGGTCACACGAGTCGTGGTAACAAAACGGCACATCCTAGTGCTAATTGGTTTCAAAGGCATAAACCGTCACTTCTACCTACCTCCCTACATTACATAGGAAGCAACCACATTTTTGGTTTATCGCATTTATCGCCCAGTAAATCCAGATTGATTCAGTTGGTTACTGATTTAAACAGTGTTTTCTAATTGGATTTAGCTCCACGTAAGAGCAATAAGTTTGCTTTAGCTCGGTCGTGGTTTTTTGTTGTATTTTTCCTAAAAAGATGTTCCGCTGTTTATTACACAATTATTTAGTTTGTAGTAATTCATAACTTATTCATTTCAGCCTGCATTTTAATAAGTGTTTGGCATACATTTGACCAGGTGCCCACCGACTATGTATAAAAAAAACTCTGCGGTTTGTTTTTACAGCTTCGTAACAGATTTTAAATTTTCGATGTTCCATAACAGAGTTTCATAAAAGTTCGAAACCCCGAATACGATTTAAAAAAGATCTTTTATGGTCGAAATCTTTTATGATTCATAACAGAAAATTCATAACAAAATAAAAGATTTTGCTGAATACGCCTAATTATTATTAGTAGTCGACATTTTTTTTGTCGGCAATTGGTATATGTATCCTGTAGGATTTGGAGTGGGTGCAAGCGCAAGGTTGGGTATATGCAAAGTTTATGTATATTATGTTGTTTGCTTAATTTTCTGGGTGAGGTTAAATTGAAGTTACAAGAAGAAAGACCGACAGTCGACAAATAAAGTCGACATTTTAGGTGTCGAGGTTTTAAATTTAAATTTAAAATTTTCGATATTCTTAAAAGTCGATAAAAACTTTGTCGGGATTCTAGCGAGTGGCAAAATCGATTTTGTCGACATTTTTTTCTCGACAATTGGTATGTATCCCGAATCTCCGTTTACCTCACTTCCAATCGGTATTTATGGCGTTATTTCCAACAAATGCTGCTACACCCACTCTTAACTAAGCTTAACAAGATAAAAAGAAATGAATTTGAACTGAATTTTGCAACGTTTTGTTATTGATCCTTATTTCTAGTTACTGTCCCTATTCAAGTGCGACAAGAGAAAAATTAATTTCTGTAGACTAAATTTAAAAGTCATATCTTTAAAAATAACGGAAAGATTTTGGTGCTTAATTTTATTTTCCCTTTATTTTGTATTGAAATCAAAACATGAAACAAATTTATGTGTATACAAATATTATGCTGTTTTATTGAAAAATCGCCAAAGGAGAAACAAGAAATCTTGTCCCTATTCAAGTGCATGGGAGTGATTTATGTTTGTTAAAGGTTGGTCTATTTTAAGCCAGAAAAATAAAAGTTTGCTCAGCGCGCATAATGGAAACCCGCCCCAAATTGATTGTCGTTGTTGCCATTAATTAAAAATACGCTATTCGAATCGCTTTAAACATTGTTTGTTTTTTTAAATAACCAAAAAGTATGTTTGCAATTTTGTGCGGTTGCAATCTAAGGCAAGGTTGCAGGTAAGCCAAAATGTTAATAATTAGATCATAATTATACCGCTTTAAAGTTAGTGTAAACCCCTTTTAGCAGACGAAAATGATGATAATATACTATTTTTTTATCCGCTCAAATAACAAAATTTAAGAAAAAAAATCTGAGTATCTTATGTAGATACTTTGCATCAATTATCTATATGAGCATTTGGCAAAATAATGGCATTAAGTTAGAATACTTTTCTAAAATTAAAGTTGATTTTTATTTTACACTCTTGCCATTAATCTGATAAAATTATCTATTAAAATGTCTTCACCAGCTGGTTTAGGAGTAAAAATGCTTCATACAAATAAAACTATTAATGGATCTAAAAGTATATGTATAACGTTTCGCCCATCGGTAATCAAATCACAAAGTGGTTTTAGTTCACATTTCTTGTTTTAAAAAAATATAATAAAATCATGCATATATGCAACAAATAATGCGTTTAAATTTTCTGCTTATTAGAAAAATATTTACTTTCCACAGGTATAACGTTTTTTATTATTTGCTTTTTGGTTTTCAATGTTATTACACTGTAACTTACCATTACTATCGAAAGGTTGTTGAACCATATTTAAATTTATTGTTTTACTAAAAAATTTAGTTGAACGTTTTTTATGAAATTCGATGGAAAATTGCAATATTTTATTTTTTTTTTCAGCCACCAAACTATTCGATTAACAAACGAACGCGCCGAGACCCGTCTTAAAACTAATTGAACAG
This sequence comes from Cheilosia soror, assembly GCA_949372485.1. Lineage (NCBI taxonomy): Eukaryota > Metazoa > Arthropoda > Insecta > Diptera > Syrphidae > Cheilosia > Cheilosia soror. The sequence continues at coordinate 25,505,179 of OX443564.1, forward strand.
GAAGCTTTAAATTTGCCTTTCCAGTCTAAGCACAGCACTCGTGAATAGTATTGATTTTGCCTTACGTGAAGTCAGCTTTATATAAAAAAAAATTGTTTGATGAATTATGTATGTTCAGATATTGCAAATGCAGGTGCAAAATCTGTTAGGCATAATTGCATATATGCGCATTTAGTTGAAAACATAATATTTCGAAGCTGCAAGTGATATGTGTTTATTATTACTGATTCAAATAAGCTGGCTATAGCTGCAGCACCTTGGTTGAAAGTGAAAATCAATGACTGTTATGAAGATATACAAAGCCATATAAATGCTTAAAAATCGATATCTTCAGTTTCCAGTGGAAATGGAATATTTTACAAATTAAATTCACACGTAGATAAGAACTGTTGATTTCAGAAGTCTTCATCAATACCTATTCAATTTTGATGTATCTAACTCCTTCAATTGGCTAGGTCAAAAATCCTAATTCTTCGGTCCTTCCGCGGGCGCATGTTTGAAAATAGCTAACCTGCTTACTTGTATAGTGTCAGCCAAACCAAGGATTTAAGCTTACCTAAGGCGCGATCCATTAGCCTGAGGTTTGAGTAAACCCTAAAATTAAAACTAATTCCATGGTGGTTATTCCGCCTAGTGAAAGTGAGGAGTCTGACGACATATTCCCTAAAACGATAGTGACTCACAGCAATGGCTTCTTAAGGGAATCACAGCATATCATGCATAGCATAGGCATGCGTGAAAAGGAAGTCAGTAACAGCTCTGATGCATCATGTACATCCTCGAATTTGTTTTTTTTGGGCTCTATGTCCTTACAAAAAGGGTGTCCTATTTTATATTTTCTTTTACGTTACCTGGTAAATATTGTATAAGTAATGCATCGACAATGAGAATACTTGGCAAGGGCACAACTGACAACATTATGTTTTACTAAAAGTCACCTTTCACATTTTCCAAAAAGGTCAAGTCAAGTCAAGTTCCACATTTCCCGTCACTGGGAAACGTAAAATGTAAGTAACTTAACATGTTGAAGAGATTGATGTTCGAGTGTTTTCACTTAGGCCGTGGGTTAATTGTGCTAAATAATAAATATCCTCGGATCAATTTCTTACACCATCGTGGTAAAAACCGAATTTTCCAGCAGCTTTCAAAAAATTATTCTGTTCCGGGAGCAAAGATAAAAAATTATCCTATAGGCTAATTTTTTGACGTTTTCTTTTGCTTAAATTTCGCTAGAATGTTGAAGAGAATATAAAACACTGAATTATAATTAATTAATAGTGTTAAACTCGATAAATCTCCGTTTTAAGATTAGAGTTTCGTGAAGTTTTAAAAAAATGGTTGGTGGATTAGAAGTTTGTTTGCATCGACTATTCGGAATGTAAACAAAATTGTTTACCTACTTTTAACGTGCGTTGTTCTAATTCCGTCCAACAATGTAGGTATATAAAGCACTGACATATATGTTGCATTTTCTTTTTTATCACTAGAACGATCATCGTAAATTTTGCAAATAGTTTCCTAATTAACATAAATTTTCTCTAGGTGTTCGTATTTCCGTCATTTTTGTTCGATTCGCTCACGATTCTAACATTGGTCACGTTCCATTGACCGCTAGATGACTGTGTCGCGGCATGCCAAACTCCATATAAAAAAACTAACATTTCAGCATTTGTGCTAGAGTTCTAGGCTCTACCACATTTTGTGAAATATCCTTTCTGGGAAATTTTTCAAACTAGTTCAAAATGAACTGCTAGATTGAAAAAAATAACAAACTGCCAAAATAAAAATGAAAGTGCCAGAAGTCAAATATTTCCAATTTGGTGTAAAATGAGAATTCATACTTCTATGTAATGAACATAAATTGTATTTGTTTGTTTAAATTACAATGAATTAATAAATATGCAGTGGTATGGTATAGATGCAGTAGATTAGAAGAAATATTCTAGAATTGTAGTATTTTTATTTAATTAATTAATAAAATATCAATCCCAACTATCATCAGCTTCGATAAACTTCAACAGGGGATTATTTTAGTTTCCTAAAGAATGCTATAAAACTTCGGTAAGGTCCGAATTCGAACACTTATCGAAAGTATTTCATTTATAAACCTCTAAAAAGATTTCTATTAGGACTCTAATGGCTCAATAACCGAAACTTTATCGAATTTGTAAAAAAAAATTTGCTTCAATTACATTCTTTTCATGTGGTGGTGTATTAATTCTTCATTTTCATTTATATTATTGTTAGTTATGGTATTTTTATTCTTTCTGACTGTGATTCTTTTAGGCCTGGAATGAAACATGAAACGAGGTAATACAACAATAGAATGAAAGAAAAAACCAAACTCCCACGGGATTCGAACCCAGACTTCTAAGTATCAGAAGTAAGGCACTCATCATCTGTGCTATCTGAATATGCACGTTATAAAGTTAAAATTTAACCAGTTGAAACTTTTCTCTATATCAGGGGTTCCCAAACTTTTCCATACTGCGACTCCCTATACATGTTAAAATAGTTTTGCGACGCCCTTTTAAAAGCACACATATGTGAACAAAGCACAGATATGTGAATATAAGCTGAGCTTACTGAAGATTCACTAAAGGGGATGGTTTTCAATCAGGAGTGGTCGACATTGAAATGGAATAAAACAAGCTGTGTGCAAGGTATTAACGAATCCAATGTATGCCATTATTGTATGGAATATAACACCAGGCCCAAATGTCCGCCCCAGCTTCTCACGTTGTCACGGATCCGAGTGGTCCAATCTACCGCATAGACTTAATTTGAGCGATGGCATTGGTTTTGTTGGGTTTAAGGACATCGGCCGATTACGGTTTATTCGCATTGAGCTGCGAATCTCGACGCAAAATTCGCCAAGTTGAAGTCTGCAAAATTCTTATACTTCTTGTGAACGGCAAAATACAATGGCCAACATCGAACGAACCCGACCCGACATTTTTTTTCAAATCGAGCTCAAGCTGATGGAACGTTGTGTGCAGGCGACCTGTGCATATAGTATTGCGACGCCCCTAGGGAACTCCTGCTCTATATACAACAAGCTTCGTTAAGAGTTACATTAGCATTATTTACCTTCGGAAAAGTTTCTTTAACCAAACTGCAGAAATGATTTCCTATTATGTTTTATTTTTCCTCCCTTCATATAAATGATCTATAAAGCTTCGCTAGTGAAGTCTAAAACAACTCTTCCATAAAGTTTCAATTAAAGACTCTTGGAAGTTTTATACAAGTTTACTTATAGAACAATATTTAATCTAAGCTTTAGAAACTGCAACTTCCTCTTTTTTCGATAACTACACCTAACGAAGCTATGAATTAAATTGCTCTTTAAAGCTTGATCTTATTTTTCCAAAAGGCCTAAATGAAGTTGTAATAGAATATTTAAGACTTCGGTAAACAGTTTGCTTCTGCTAGAAGTTCTACAGAAGCTGTAAAGAAGAGTCGACCTGTCGAATCTGAAACATTTGTACCTTAAGGAAGTTGAAATGTTTGTTGGGATATGTTTGTTGGTTTTTTTGGCTATCCAGGAGCAAAGGCTTTCGGGATCTAGGATTATATTGTATGAAAAAATTGTAATGTTTAAATATTTCGTTTATTTTTAAAATATTGCTTCGTTTAGGTTCGATGAGGTTATGGTTGTGGTTGATGGTTTAGAGTTGTTGGTGACTCGATAAAAAAACAGGGGCTTAGTATGTGCGTTATGGCTATGGGTTTAAAACAGTTTGGGGCAGGTGGGTGGAAGTTCCTTTTTAAGCAGGTGTTGGCGGGTGTAAAGCTAAGTACACACGGTTGTCAGATCTTACAATACTCCTAGATCTGTCAGTGAAAAATGGGTCCCAAATGTCTTAAACCCCTGAACTTCTTGCAATATTGTCAGAAATATCATTGTCAGCCCATTGTATGGCATCCATCTGACAATGAAATTGTCAATTATGACATTGTAAGACTCATTGGAATTTGTCAGATGTCGTTGTTTATGGAATAGCTGACAATAGCTTTGACATTGACAGAAAGTTTAACCGGTGGTATAGACGCGAAATCGAAGCTAACCTTTAAACACGATGGAAAATAATTTAATCGATTCAAACAACTGTGCATTGGAAAAGTCGCCAACATCAAAAAAAAAAACTTGATCCAGGAAATCGAGATGCGACGCAGTCTTAAACTGCCCAAGGAAGCCCTGTAGGAATAGATCGCCGACGCGATTCAATTTACTCTTAACGAATGTAAGGACAAATGGACCAATCTGCGCACGACATTCAACGGCAACCTCGAGAAGTACAGGAAAAAGAAGTCTCATCAAGCTGCCAAGTACCAACGAAAGCGTCTCGATTTCCTGGAAGTATTTTAAACATGCATATACCTATTGTTCCTAGAATCAAGCAAGGTCAAGCAAATCATCGCAATTCATCATCCTCGCTGTCTTCCAACACGTCTGCAGTTAGAATAGTCACAAGTGCAATATTTTGATCCATTATCCGTAATACAAAAAAAAACCTACAAGACTTTGAATTTATTTGACAATATAATGACAGATCTGACAATCGTAGGTAGGTCTGTTCCTTTACTTTTGTAGAAAAAATGGAAAAGACTGTCAAAATGACAGTGGTGGGGATGAAGTCTCTCTCAAAGAGAAAAACATACGAAAAAGTTAGGGAACGCTTTTGTAGTAACTATGAGAAATGACAGATGCATTTTGTTTTTCAATAAATTACATGTGAGTATGAAATCAAGTACATATGTGGAAGAGTTTTTACTGACTGAACTACATGAATTCGAGAAGAGAAAAAGAGCTAAATTATTTTCCCGCCTTCTGATACCATTTTCATACTAATTTGTTTCTCATATCGCAGGAAATCAAAAGACAAATACAAATAGTCGTTACACGCGGTTCAAATCAAATTTCAAATCTCTATCAAGTTGCAGGCGACTTAGGCCTGAAACACACATGCGATTTCAATCGCGCGTCTTTTTAGTCGCAAAAAATGAAGCACACACATTTCAATATGAATGCGCGCACATAAAATCCAAAATTATGTGCGCGCATTCACATTGAAATGTGTGTGTTTCATTTTTTGCGACCAAACAGTCGCGCGATTGAAATCGCATTTGTGTTTCAGGCCTTACAGTTGTTTCAATTCTTACTCAAAGAAATTTGTTGAGTAAAAACTAGTAAGATTCAGCATTCTCAGTGGAGAGGTAATAACTTACTCTCTCGAAACCGCTCTCTTTTACGAATTTTTCAAGTTAGGCAGCGTTTCCATTTGCAAAAAAACTTCTGCAAGAAATATCTGACAGTCTGTCCGACAGTAACATGCAAGTGGAAACAGCGATGCAAGTTCGATCGCGACAGTTCTTGCGTAACTTTTTGGGAGTATTTGCGAGTGCAATTAATTGCAGGTTTAAACGGGTTTGCAATGACTTGGGTGGGACATAACGCCGAAATTCAATTTGGGCCTTAAGTCCCACCCAAATGGGACTTAAGTCCCATACATTTCTTTTGGGATTTATGTCCCACTCAACCTATTTCTTTAGATAAGCTTAGATAATTCACATAAATAGGAGAGCACGTACTAAATAAGTATAACGAGTACAACAGATTTTTGGCTCTGTTGTCTTGGTAAAGTTTTAAAAATGATTTATATTTACAACTAAAATACAGTTAATAGCAGTTTGCGAAAAGTAATGCAAACGAAAACCCCGCCACGAAGTCTTTTGGAAATAAAGGAAACATTTGCAAACGAAAACGTTTTGTTAAACTACGGCATGTCGAGCGAGGTATGATAAAAAAATTGTTTTACTTAAGAACACGATTTTAAAAAGCCAATTTGGATACACCATAATTCCTGGCATCTAAAATCGCTAAGTAAATTGAAACATTGCCTCAATCAGAACGACATTTTAAGTTGGTAGCATATTTATTGTTCGTCCATCCTGTGAATGCAGGCAATTATTAATTGTGGTGTATAATATATCCCATGCGGAACATGTAATGTAAGTAGCTACTTTTTAGTTTTATTTTCTAGAAAAGGAAATAAACTTATAAAATTCTAGTCTTTGAGAATTTAAGAAAATAAAACTAACAAAATCGCGCGATTTTTTTAGTTTTATTTTCTCAAATTCTCAAAAACTAGAAGAGAAAACAAACTTATAAAATTCTAGAAAAGAAAATGAACTTATAAAATTTGAGAAAATAAAATTAAAAAATTTCTCTTCTCAAACAATAACCTGCGGTATTTGTTTCGAGAGTCATAAAAACATATTACTTCAACCACAAACCAGTAAGAAATAGACCGTCGACTCCTCCCACATAACGGACTTTGCCTACAAGCTGTTGGCACCATAGGATTTATTTATGTGTTGGGCCTGTATAAATCAAAGGGAAGAAATTACGGCACACGCATACTTAGTAAAATCCTATGGCAGTTGCACCTGGCAGTGGTTTATGGCAGTGGGGCTGTGTTCTGAAGGTTTCTTCTTTTTTTCCAGTTACACTTCGTTCACATCACAGTTTAGTTTTAGGAAATGTTAATTTGTTCAAACTGTTGATATCAATTAAAATTGGCGATGTTTAGGAATATTCACATGAGAATGAACAAACGAATTGATAATAACATCCGAACAAACCACTTTTGATGCATTTATATAACAAAAAATTGTTCATTTTTAATATTGTAAGACTACCTAGAACAATAAATTAATGCATCAAAATATGGGAAAAACATGTTTGAAAAGAGTTTAAACAACGAAATTTCGAACTAAAAATGTTTGCCTCGAAGAAAAACACCTTTGGTGCGAATTTTCACAAGTTTATTCAAAATTCACGACATTAAAACCCGCTCCACAAACTATCGAATACAAAATTCGTTCGAACTTATGTAAACTTAAATCAAAGATTAGTAGTAGAAATTGATGTTTGAACTTGGCGAACTGTTGCGACAAATAAAAGTGTTCATGTGAATGGACTGTCAAAACATGTGATAATATTTATTGATTTTAATGATTTAGCTAAATTCACTTGATTCACTGCAAAAAAACAAAATTGGTCCGGAAAAGACTTGCTCCTGGAACTTTGGAATGAAGAGCTTCAGGAATTGACAGTCAAAACAAAGTGTCAAAATGAAACTCTTTTCGTGATTTATTTTACACTTTGGTTTATTCACATAGTTATCCTTTATTTGTTATTTTGATTTTGTTATTAGACCTGGTTTTATTGCACATCTATCTCAGTGAAGTAAAGAAAAGTAGAAATTTTAACACGCAATTACAACAACTACACACTGCTTGACACTAAGGATATTTATGCAACGTCGTAAGTTTACCATTCACGTAAAGAGAAAATTGCACATTTTACTATTCCTAGTGTAGAATAATTAGTTATTCTATCAAATTGTATTAAGAAAATAAGTTTTAAAAGGGTTTACATAACGAAATTTTCAATTCCAAACATGTTTTCGTTCACGGCAAAAAGTTTGGAATTGAAAATTTCGTAATTTAAACTCTTTTAAAACTTGTTTTCTTAATACAATTTGATGGATTAATAATTTATCCTACATTTGGAATAGTAAAATGTGCAATTTCTATTTATAAAAACATCAAAAGTATTATAAATGCATGCAAAGTATTTTTTTCCTGATTTCGCGCCTTTATTTCAAGTGTGAAATGTCACATTGACCTCGTCGTAAGTTTACTATGTCGGTTTTTTTAACATCTTGTGTGATTTTCCATACAAAATTTTGACAGTTCATTTACCACGTTCGTTACGACGTTGCATGAATACCCCTACTTTATAGATGTGCAATAAACCAGGCATATTGATGAATAAATGCTGAAAAAGTTAAACCGCGGTACTAATATAATCATTTTTAGTGTCTAGGATAACTTTTACGAAGTCACAATGGCGAAAATTTTCATATAAAAGTATACATTGTGACTTTCAAAATATTTAAGTTGAAGATTAAAAATGATTATTGGTAAGGCCCAAAGTGTTTCGGAAACAAGAATAAAACACAACTCGCTGAAAAGAAAAAATACGCGGGCGTTTATTCGAAATTAGCTGTAAGACAGAGAAAGCAGTATAATAATTTATGGTGATGCCAAAGGTAATTGTAAGATAATGTTCTCGTGTTAAACTAAACCACAATTCCAAAAGTTATCCCTTAAGGACCATTCACATGGGAGCGAACGAAAGAATTGTTGAAATGCGAACAAACCACTTTTTATGCATTTATAAACAGAAAATTGCACATTTTACTACTCCAAGATGAGGATAGTTAATTATTCCATCAACATTTATTAAGAAAACAGATTTTTTTCTATTCGTTCGTTCGCTCCCATGTGAATGGTCCTTTAGTTGGTAGCAATTTTAATAAATTTGCTGGAACGTAAAATAAATCGCCAGCGATTTTTTTTCATTCACTAATCCCTACCTCTCTTTTACTCGCGGGTGATTTGTTGTTGCGATGAATTTCTTTCGCTCAAAATTAAGTTTAAATCATTCCAACCAGCCGTCTAGCAACTTGCAATATGATTTTATCTAAAATGTAAACAGTACCTAAACTTAGTTCCCAACGTTTTTTAACACATCCCAATAAATGGCCGCTCTTATGTTTTATTTACATTCCCGCCATTAATTTTGACATTTACACGTATTCACAGACAGGGTAATTTTTTCCGGGGAGAATCGGGTAGGTGTACGGAAAGTCGGCGGTCTAGTTCTCTGTGGTTTGTGACTTCAACCCTACAACCGTTGCAAGATGTGTAGTTGTAGCTGTTTTGCGAAGATAAACGAAGAAGCAATCGCTAATAAGAATAAATTAATATGTCCATTTGGCCGGCAGATAATTAAAAACATATCTTTTGTTTACTTTTAAAGTTTGTTTGTTCGAAGACTAATTGAAATCCAGAATGTTTTGCTAAATAGTATTTCTTCGAAAATTTGGGAGTTATGTCCCATCTCCGACAAAAAAATGTTGGAACTTATGTCCCACTTGGGTGGGACTTAAGGCCCAAATTCAATTTCGGCCTTATGTCCCACTCAAGTTGGACATAAGGCCCAAAAATAAAAATTGGGCTTTATGTCCCTGGGCCTTATGTCCCTGCACCGAAGATGATAGCAATTGCTCCAAAATGAAGTCCATGTCCATTACTTAGGTAAGTTTTTGCTTTTCGATAGAGTTTTTTTGTAATTTCGTTTTGAAAACAAATTCAAATTTCAAATATAATTGAGAGTATGTGTAAATCTCGAAAAATATCGAGAAATATATTTAGTTCGTTTAATAAATTACAGAAGGCACCAGCTTCCTGTCTTCTTAAAATCCAATCGGGAACGCAAGTTCATCTTTTTTTCTTTTTAAACAATAAAATGGTATTTGCATCTGCTAAACGTTGACGTCTTATCGCTATGATTTAACAATTTTCAGTAAATTACCAAATTTCTTCCGACATTAATGGCTCTCCTGTGTAAACACCTCTGCAATAAATTGCGACAATGTGATGCGCAAGTTTCTTGCTAGATATTTATTGCAGAAGAAATTGTAAGAATTCATGTGACGTGTAAACGCTACTGCAAGAAACTTCTGCAAGACTTCCGCGAGTTTACTTGCAAATGAAAACGCGGCCTTAGGGAACGACATTAAGTAAAAATGCGTAAAAAATCGTAAGATTTAAAAGTAAAAAACGGACCTCGTGTGTACTTAGTTTAAGCGGTATGGCCAACACGTAGGCGGATGAATGTTTTTAGTTCGGCGATTGTTACATCTGTTGGGAACTAAGATTAAGTTTTCGTCGGGTTAATTAAGTTGTAGTGGTGTTTGTAGTGTTGCCAGTCAATAAATGTTTGATTATTGCACTTTTGATTGATGTATCTTTTTAAATTAAGGCGGTGTTGATTGTGTAGGTAGAATCATTTAGTTCCTACATGGCCTGGAGTCCAGATTAACTTTAGTTTCGTTTTTGAGAGGATATCACGAATTTTGGCTATATTATGTCTGTGTTGTTTCTTGGATTAACTATAGTAGTAGGTACTGATAAACTATCAGACCAAATTGCCTATTTTCCTCTTCTTCAGGAACAGATCTAAGTATGGCTAATGCTTTCAATTGTATAGATGGAGGCGATATTTGAAACGATGCCTTGCGCGATAATAGCGCCGTCTTGATGGGCTACAACTGCAAAGGTAGTGCTGTGTTCAGTTTTGGAGCCGTCGGTGTAGATAAAGTTCCATCCTTTGGATCCATTCGGAGTTCTTGCAGATCAAGAATAACTGACTTTCCTTAGTAGACCACTGACTGACTCCTTAATAGACCAACTGTGGTAAATATTTGGAGGTTCTGGTTAGGGGTAAGTCCAGTTTACCACATGAATTAAGAATAAGATGATTGTATTGTGGATGCGATCCTCGTAGTAGGTTTGTGTGTCAAAGCTTTGCAAATATCATTGCCAATCACTGAGCCAGTTGAGCTTAGTAATTATTTCCTGATACCTCTCATCTATTGTTGGGAGCTCGGCTTCAGCAAGGATGTTTTTTATCGGTGTGGTTAGGTATATACACCTATATTATTTTCTTTTTGAGGACCGCTTTGTTCAGAATAGTTAAATCTGCTGTTAGATGACCATAAATTATGTTTAATCCATGATTATATTTCTGTGGTAACCAAAAAGCATTTGTTCACTTATTTTTCACTTTGGTCAAAACCATAATTTTGCGACAAATCGTTCGAGTTTTCCAGTTTATTTGTCAATTCAGTTGTTAGCCTTAGTTAAAATTATTATTTTTTGGGTATACGTTTATTTTTGATATTTTATTGATTTATGTTTTCAGCACCATTTTATTACAGTCGCGGGCTTCGTATTTATCTGTCAGTTGAAAATGCGTCGACAAAGCGGATACGAAGGAAAACACTTTTTTTACGTTTATTATTATGCGTGTTTTCTAAAACCTTGCCAGCCAGCAGTTTATTTGGACAATTGCCAACAAGCTGAAGCCAGCCTAACTTTTATGTCGCCGAGTTGGTATATATGATTTCTTTTGTGCATGAACACACGTTCATGGGCATAACTTGTATTTCCATCATGAACGATTTGACTACACACAAAAACAAGGCGTCATTCCAATAAAATAAAATTTGACAGGTACAGGAATAGTGAACGCGCACTGTGCACTTGAGCCTTTGCATGAACGTTGTGTCTAGCGAGACAGGTAGATTTTGAGTGAGTATAGAAAGATGAAGTAGAGAGCCAGCGTAATTGCAAGTAAAACAAACAAACCAATATTCAAATTGATTTGAAATTTCAATATTCCTTTACTTGCCAAATTGTATTTCATTACAATAGAGATTGCTCGAAAAAATGACAAAAAAATAAAACAAAATGACAGCTAAAAATTGAGGTTAAAATCACTATGGTTCGTAAAAGCCGCCCAAACGAATTTTAGCGTGACATAGCTAATTATTACATTATTTCATTAATAGGTATTCGATACTTACATTTCTATTCCACAAACATACATAGGCACACGTAAGGACACCTCGATTATATTTCTTTCACATAAAATTAGCAGATATATAAATGTAGTGTGGATAGGTAGGTAGTTCGTTTAGAGTGCAAGTTTTGTTACTAAATAAATTCAATGAATTAATTAAAACACAAATCAGAACAAAACACTTAATAACCAAAGGAATAAACTCGTCGTATGTTACGAGAGTATAGGTACGTAAGGGAAATAAACAATGACTATATTGCCTAAGAAAAAATATGCTCTACCATGATCGTGTGCACTGGACATGAGTTCATAAATAGCTACATTATGTACACTGTTTTGACAATCCTGGGGTAAGAAATTCTTGCGCTTGGCCTGTTTGGCACACAACGTGCTGTATACCATAGTTTATCTGGTAAAATAGAAACGCCTCTTTTCATTGTGAAACACCCCCGAAGTTGTGGTTCAGCCAATAAGGAGGGCTGCCATTATTTAACACATTCCTTCTATTTGAAGTAAACACGGTATCTACGAATTGATTTTTGAATCAACGTCACTATGTGAATTCTAAGTTGTGTCAATAAGTATATCTTGCGGTGTACGGTTTGTGGGTTGATTTATTTTATTTTATAAATTAATCTGCGCAATCGGAAGAAAAATGTGTTTAAGAGGTGTAACGCTATTTACGAAATCGTTTGAAAAAGAAAGGTCTGGAAATTAAATGCTTCTTATCCGCTTTTGTTCATACCTACCTACCAACTTTAAATCAAATCGAAAGCATGTGTAACTTTTTGTGCCTAAAATACTTTAGATAGGTATTATATCCCTAAATACTATATATATTATTAGAGCATAAATACCTAGATAGGCCACTAATTATACTATAATAATATAACAAAGTAAACTAAGGGCCGGTTTGTTCAGAGCTGGTTAAATCAGCGGTTAGGTTACCATAGATTTAGATTAACCCATGATTATATATCTGTGGTAACCAAAAAGCGTTTAAGCACTTATTTTTAACTTTGGTCACCAAACCACAGATTTGCGAGGAATCGTTCCAGTTTTCCATTTTATTTGTCAATTCAGTTGTTAGATTTAATTAATGATTAAAATTGTCACAGCCGCAGCAATGCATGTAATTTTTTTTCACGCTGTCTTGCATTGAAAAAACCGCCAGAACTTTTGCCGATCGCGTATCCCCCAACCTCTCGAGAAGTCCTGTACAGCCCAGCCAGCATCAAGTGCTGAAGACCAGTGGCATCGATGCCAAGAAGCCATCAGAAAAGCCGCAACTGATGTGCTAGGTTTCACCCGACCACCACCGCGAAACCCCTGGTTTGATGAAGAGTGCCGGCAAGCACATTCAGCAAAGCAACTGGCCTACAAAGCGGCGCTGAAGAGAAGGACGAGAGCAGCTCGTGAGCTCTACGAGCAAAAAGGGGGGAAAGAACACCGGCTTCTCCGGAGGAAAAAGAAAGAGCATAGGAAGCGCGCGATCGAGGAAATATAGAGGTGCTACTCCAGGACCAATGTTCGGAAGTTTTACCAAAAGGTAAAAAGAACGTGTCACGGGAACAAGACCCGAACAGAGACCTGTAGAGACGAACAAGGAAACCTTGTAGTAGAGTCGCAGTCGGTGCTGAAGACATGGAAAAACCATTTCTGCAGACTTTTAAACGGCGAAGACGACACAAATTCCGCTGTCAGGCAGAATGAACCATTCAACCTCGGCGATGAAAGCTAAGACTTCCGTCCACCTGACCATCAAAATGAGGTAAGGATAGCAATATCCAAGCTGAAGTCCAACATAGCTGCAGCGGGGGATGACTTGGTAGAGAGCATACACCAACTCGTTTCTAAAATTTGGTCAGAGGAAAGTATGCCTGATGAATGGAGCCGCAGCATTGTTTGCCCGATCCATAAGAAAGGAGACCCTCTAAACTGCGCCAACTATAGAGGCATCAGTCTCCTTAACATCGCTTACAAAATCCTGTCTTCCGAACTGTGTGAACGCCTGAAACCATTTGTCAACGAACTGATTGGACCCTATCAGTGCGGTTTTCGGCCCGGTAAGTCCACAACCGACCAAATATTCACACTACGGCAGATCCTGGAGAAAACCCAAGAAGTCCAAATCGATACTCATCACCTATTTATCGATTTTAAAGCCGCATATGGCAGCATTTATAGAGACGAGCTATACAGAGCCATGTCTAGTTTTGGCATCCCTGCCAAACTTGTCAGATTGTGCAGAATGACGATGGAGAACGCTCGCTGCTCCGTAAAGGTCGGAAACAGTCTCACCGAGACCTTTGATGTCAAAAAAGGATTTAGACAAGGTGATGCGCTGTCATGTGACTTTTTCAACATCATTCTTAAGAAAATTGTGCGAAACTCGCAAACACACGGGGCACAATTTTCTAAAAGTCTGTGCCTAAGAAGGCAATTGATTAGTAAGGCCTTGTCGAGAAACACCAAGGAGACTCTATATAAGACCCTCATCATCCAAGTCCTGCTTTATGGCGCAGAATCATGGACGTTGTTAAAAGCGGATGAAGATCTCCTTGGGCGCTTCGAACGCAAAATTCTTCGAGTGATTTTCGGTCCCGTTCGCGTTGACGGGCTTTGGAGGAGGAGATTTAACAGCGAACTCTACGAGCTGTACAGCGACATCGACTTGGTCAGAAAAGTACGTATCAGTCGACTATGATGGCTAGGACATGTAGAGCGAATGGACACCAACGCTCCAGCCCGAAGAGTCTTTGATTCCAACCCGGAGGGACAACGCAGTAGAGGAAGACCTCGCCTTAGGTGGCGTGCACAAGTGGAAGGGGACCTCAACCAACTTGGAGTGCGCAACTGGAGGCAGTTAGCCAAAGATCGTGCTAACTAGAGAGGCGTGTTGGTTGAGGCACTGGTCCACCCCGGACTGTAGCGCCATCTAAGTAAGTAAGTAAGTAAGTCTTGCATTGTATTCATCTGCCAGTTGTTGAAAATGCGTCGACACAGCAGATACGAAGCCACACACTGTTTTGTTTATTATTTATTGAATTAATTTTTTATTTTTGAAAGAAAGTTGTTTTGTGTTTGACTGCTATGTCAAAGCTTGAACAAATTTCCAGAATTTCTTTGGTTAAATGGCTTTAACCGACCAAAATTGGCTCGTTATCGATTTCTCTGGTTAGTTAACCATGGATTGTTTGTTCAGTCATTGATTCTCTGGTTAAAATTTGACTGAACAAACAAATTCTATAGTTATTAGCTGGAATAACCGTTGATTAGAGTTAACCAAAGATGATCAAACCGGCCCTTAACCTGGATAATTATCGAGGTTAACAGATTTACGGGGATAGAGAAAAGTGTTGCCAACACAAATTTGTGTAGGTATGTTATCGATAACTTGTATGGAAATTTCATAAATAACATTTGACATGTTGACAAAAACTATTAAAAAATAACGAAAAAATTCAGAAAAAGATATTTTATTTGCAAAAAATCTGCGTTTTAAAGATGCCAAGATTGTTTTTGACTTCCTCAACAATAATTGTTTGCACTTTTGCAGTACCTACCTATCTGCGTTTCCAGAAAAGTTAGTGAAGTTGCAGAAAATTGGCGAAAATTAAGTACACAAAATATCTTGTGAATTTTTCTATTTCTCGTTTTTATTTAGGTCTAGTACATCACATTTATTTTTAAGCCAAGATTTGATGTTTATAATTTTTTTTAATTTGTGCAATTTGGATTGGTCTATCAAACAAAGACAAAGTAGATAGGTATTTGAGTTTTTGGGAATACAACAGAATTGTTTTTAATAAAGTGCACAAAAAAAAAAACAGTTATCTACGTCAATAATTGCGCTTTTAATTGATTTTTGAGTTTCTTCTTTACTACTCTCACTCTTCTTGAACTCATATTGGCATTTGTCAAGCAGAGACTGAGACAACGGTCTTACATATCAGTTTGATTCGAGGTTTTGCTTATTGCAAACGCTCTGTATCAATACCTTTCGCTCTGTCTCATTCTCATCTCTCATCACATCACAAATTCACAACTCAATCTTAAGAGCAGCGTTGCCACTATTGGACTTTTTTTCGCAGCAGATTCTCTACAGAAATTCAGTAGATTGCATTTTTTCGCAGTAGATTTTTTTTCAAACAAAACCAAGGTAATTTACAAAAAATAACAAACAATACAAAATTAATAAAAAGAGTGTTTAAACAAAACAGACAAATGCATTAGCTATTAATTAAAAAAAAACATACACACAATGATTTATCCCATTTTTGGAAAATGTTCGCATCTATAAAATTGAATTCATTAAAATAAAATATTGCAAGATCCCTGCGAATCCAAAGGTTCCCACAGTAATTATTAAAATAATTTCCTGGCAAAGAATTTAATTTCCGAGAGTTTTAGGATTTATCTTATTCCTGAGTTTATTTTTAACTAAATTCACAATTGAGAATGTTCGCTCGGTTGCTGTACTGCTATCTGTCAGAGAGCACAAAATTAACATAAATTTACATAGTTCTAAATAATATTTACCTAAAAGATCTTTGTTTCACCACAAAGATCTCCACTGGCTATTAAGTTTTTCTTTGCCATCATCATAAAAAGGAAACAAGTTTAAAATAGGCAATATCGATGGTATACTGCGTTCCACTACTAAAGCTAAGTACACACGATTGTTAGATTTTACAATATTGTCAGATCTGTCAGTGACAGACAATGAGCTTACAATAGCCAACTACCTTAAAATACAAAATTGTGCGTTCAAACGGTTGTAAGATTTTGTCCCAAAGTCTTACAATTTCATTATCAGATGTCTTATGCATGTCTTACAATGACTTTTCTGACAACGTTGTAAGGTTAAAAAATTATGTGTTCACAGATATTTGAATATGAAAAATTGGTCTATTTGTTGCCAGACATTGTCAGATAAATTCTTGTGGGCTGTTTTTTGTAATAAGGATAATGGATTAAAATATTGCACTCGCAACTATTTTAACTGCCTATGTATTGGAAGACAACGAGGAAGATGAATTTCCTTAAAAACGACGTCATGTTTATACAAAGAATTGGATGGCTCTTCGTCAGCAGGAGGGATTCTACTCCAAATTACTCGTTGAATTGCGAGCTGAGGACTAAAAACAATTCGATGATATTCTTGCTTTGGTGACTCCGCACTTCCAAAAGTAAGACATCAATATGCGCATGAGCATTTCAGCGGGTGAGCGGCTTGCGTCTACGCTATCTAGCTACTGGCGATGCTTTTCGGTCTCTGCAGTACCTGTTCCGCATCCCTGATTCAGCGAATTTCGTCCTACTTCGTCGAAGAGGGTGAATTAGAGTGGCAGTATCGGTTTCTTTAGGATCAAAAACAATTATGTACAATAACACAACCATCCAGATTTTTTTTAATTAAATAAATATGAATATGAAAATTAAACACTGAAGTTTTCGTTTGATGAGTCTTGATCGACATATCTCCTTCGCCAATATGAGTATCTAAAGCTAATATCAGACGATATGTGTATACACAAACATTTGTGTAAAAATTTGGAAATTATTGTCAAAAAAATACACAAAAACACAAATGGCATACACAAACGATATGTGTATCATTTGTGTATTGAAAATACAAATCGAATTTGTGTACTGTACATACACAAATCGTTTGATCAGGTATAGAAATTAATTAATGACAATTTGTGTAGATTTATGTACAGTTTGTGTATTTCCTATAGTTTGTGTATTCTGAAAAATAGCGCATACACAAATTTCGTTCGCATACACAAATTCTTTTGATAATTCAATTAAATGAGGATGGACTCGGATCATGGGCATGATTTATGACATGGTAATGGTAAGGTTGTTATCATATGGTCATAAAACTACAATTCAAGCTTTCATATTTAAGAACCTTGGTAGATATATACACTTTAGCATCCGCACTTTCAACTACCAAATAAATGATATGGAAACTACCACCGTTCAAATTTTCGTGGAAAAGCATGCCTGGCCATATGTGCATGGAACTACCCGGTGGCAGTGATAGTGACGAATATGACCATGATGCGGTAGTCGTGGAGAGTAAGTATAAAAGTAGGGCCGACAAAGCGTGGTTCCTGGGTGTCTGAAAGCGGCCCGATGAAAAGTAATTTTTACCGGAACCACTGCTGTGTTTTCGGTTGTATTTCTGTGCTGCTCTTGAAATACAACTGGAACTAAGTTTTTATTGAGTGGAACAGCACAGCTAAGACTAACGCAATTTACAATTGAATATCTGTGCCATACTGCACTGTACTTGAAATGCAATTTTTTGTAATTGCATTCCTGAAGAGAATTGACGCTATTCCATTTTCAGTCATGAACACACCCGCAAAGTTCTTTTGTATTTCGCGCGAGCAGCATTATTGGATTCAGCGCATCTAGAGCAATCCCGCATAGAGGAAGTTCCAACTCTGGAACTATGTACCATTTATGCTGGCCAAGCCAATCTTTTCTCTAACAACTACGGCACTTGCGTGGCAACCACAAACCACTAAGAATAGACCGCCGACTTCCCGTACACCTACCCGATTCCCCCCGGAAAAAATTTCCCTGTCTGTGAATACGTGTAAATGTCAAAATTAATGGCGGCAATGATTTTCCATGCTATACCATGCGACCAGGATTTTTCAAGTATGCGTGCGTTAATGGCGCCCCTTTGATTTTGTACAGCACCAGTACATGAAAAATCCTGGTCTCGCCGGCAGCTTGTAGGCAAAGTCCGTTATGTGGGAGGAGTCGACGGTATATTCTTACTAGTTTGTGGTGGCAACTTTATGACTTGTTGGCTTTCGTCTTCCGTTTCCGTTTCACTTTCGAGTACCTAAATACACTGCCAAAATAACCGCAACACATTTTTTATCAACCTTGTTAAATTTTAAACCTGACCGAATCCAAGCACTTTTTTATTTATTTTTATTGAATATACGTCAAACACGAGCGAATCAAAAACAATCTGGCCAGTACACTAATTTTTCACAAATTCTATTTTTGTAGGAATAGACAAATCGTCTGAGCCACAAATCTGTAGACACAAATTCATTTGTGTAGTAGTAACCCGGAACAATAACGAGGCATTTTGAGCTCGATACATCAGTTGTCTCATCAATGATAAAAGAAAACCTGCCAGTCTGCCACTAAATAAGTAAGTAAGTCTTGAGTGTTTTACATTTTATCTGTATGCATCTTTGACAATGTGTGTCTTTCTAAATTTGATCGTTGACGTCTAAAGCCTTCAATCATATTTGGCAGAAACAGTTTCATTCGACGAATTTAAGAAAGGAAAACTCAATTTCTCAAATTGGTTTGTATTTCTTTTTATATTTTACTATTTTGGACTTTTGATTCAAGCTTTTATAAAAATGCAGTAGATTGAATTTGGTGGATATAAATATTGCAAAAATTGCAGTAGATCTACTGTAATTGCAGCACAGTGGTAACGCTGCTTACAAGACTAGCTATTGCTTTTTGCATACGACTCAAAAATTGTTGTTCCGATCGTTGTGCTCTTTATTGAAAGCTTTGATCTCCGGTGCTGTGGTTTGCATTATTTGTTAAACCAGGATTTTCTCGAACCTGATTTGTTGGTGGAATTGGGCATACAAAGTTTCACACCGAGCAGTATTATTTTTGCTATTATGAGATGTTTCACGTTTGCTTATGATGTTGATGTCTTATTGATGGTGTCTGTCCTCGGTACATAATAAATGTGAAATATTAATTCATGATCAGAATTCTCTAATGGGAGTAGGGTATTTATTTAAAAATAAATTGTTATTATGTTAATGTTTCCGAAATTTGTTTAATTATCTGGAATTCAAATAGGATTGTTTACAGCCTGATTAAGATTGCGACAAATGGCGAAGTTTTCCCTCCATTCCCTGTCTCATACGCTTTATTGGAATAACGTAGCAAATTCGTGTTGGCGGCATTGAAGTAGGGTTAGTTAACTAAATTTAGTTAAAGTGGCTCTCGATGAAAGAAACACTTAGGCCGTTATTCGGTCCATTGTGCAATGTGCAGCATACCACTGGGATTTGGGGAGCTGTTTCATGTAAACTCATGTAAACCATTTGCTGCCGGTTATAAAGCTAAGGATGTTAGCGGCTCTGGTGTTACTTAGATCACTAAGATCATTGAGAAAATAGTTTTCTAAGTGGGCCTTTCTTAGATTGGCCTGAGCAGGGCAACTGCAAAGAAAGTGAGTGACGGACTCGCTCTCTTCTTCGTCTCTACAGCTTCTGCAGAACAGCTTCATTGTAAGGCAGACGGAGCATTTGCGCGTGTCTGCCTAATATGCAGCGCCCGGAGATCACATTAACGACTTTCGAGATGCTGGATCTTTTAAGTCAAAGAAGCTCCTTGGATCGCTTTGCGTCCAGAGCTGGCCAGGTGCGAGCTTTGCAGTATCGCAGTATCCTAAATGTTTCCATTTGAACACCGCTCTGCTTGCTGCGTCCGCGTGAATTATTCGTTTAGCGTGGGAAAGTGGTACATATATACGTTGTGCAGACTTATACTGTACACGCCAGAGGAGCCTCGCCTTGCTAGTTCGTCCGCTGCACAGTTCCCCGAATCCCTGGGATGCCACAGTGACCAGGAACCCAGCAGAGGGTGAGGTTGTACTGTCCAGCTATCTCGGCAGCCGCGCTGTGGCTTGACGAATAGCTGTAATTTCGGCTTGGAAGACACTGCAGTGTTTCGGAAGACAGAAGGATAGGCCCACCGCCCACGTTCAATTCTTCTGAAAAGACCCCGGCGATCACTCCCTCTGGTGTCGTAGAACCGTCCGTTTTAGAAGTAGGGCTAAAATAATAATAATTTCGCCGGTCGGATAGTGACCTTATAATTAATTACCCCTATCGAATGAATGACAGGATAACCTGTATGCGTCGCTTTTTTTCTTGCTCAGTGTTGACGTTACGTATAGAAGGTCTTTTCTTGCCACCTTCTGATGTTGTGATGTTTGTCTGTTTCATGCGTCTGATCCCAGTCTGATTATCAAGTGCTATAACCTAAGAATATTCTGTGTCCCTTCACTTGACCTTCTCTTAAGTAATCCATAACGCATGTAGCAGAGCAATCATCTCAATATATGGTATACCGTATACGGAGGTTTATTTTCCCAAACTAAAGTGATGGGCTAGTGTCAGTTCTTTTGAATAGATAGACACATCCCCACCCCCACCCCGCTTCTCAATACTTCATTATTTCATCAGACTTTTTTTCTGGAAGTTATCCATTCACATTCACATTGGGTTTTCTTTCCATATGTGCAGCTATGTGCATCCTCCAATTCCAATGGAATGATCAGTTTCGTAATATCGTTTTTAAGAAGCTCCAGGATCTTCCTACGCTAATGGATAGTACATTTTTGATCTCGGTGTAGTCAAAGTGCTGGTAAGGACGTTTTTTTCTTAATAATTAAGTAGGTATGTAAAGGTAAGTTCACCAGGATCACTTTCAATGCGGTTATTGGTATGTTCTATAATTATGTAAATTGTATATATTTGTCAAACTTTTGTAACATAAAAGATGTTAGTCTGACAGGTCTGAAGGTGTTATACTTTTATACCAATGCAGTAGAGCTGGAAATATATACCATCCGGACTCGCGGTCTAATATTATGTAAATAACAATCGCACATTTGATCTTTTGTCATTAAAATTCGTTCCGTTTTCGTACTTTCCGTACAGTATGTTCGCTCATCGCTCCCTGTGTACTTGGAGCCTAGGGCTGATCTGACTTCCTGGGAAATTTAAATCTATAGGACCTCGTTTGTATGTGATCTACTGTTTTCACTATTACAAATGAGTCTATTCTTCGAATAATTATTTCTGGAGATGATCTCTGGGATTCCCTGTTGTCGCAAAGTGTCTTATTTCAGCTCTTCCTTTTTCGGCTGGTATTCTATTCATGATATGAACACACTCCTTCTTATAGCATGATTGAAGGTCTTTCTCATATACTTCTTTAGCTTTTTAAGTTCTCGAGTTCCGACACCGCCAAAGGGTATTGGATCTTATTCCTTAACTAAAGGTGGGTCGTATACCAATACCACCCAGTTTTTCCTCCAACACTTCATGGTATTTTATCATATCCGGATTCTTTGGAGTTCTGGCGTTCATATTAACTTTACTAATAAAAATGTATAAAGTGCAGAAAATATTAACAACATTGTAATAAAATACTCGAACACGGCAATGTATCTATAGGTATGATCCTACACGAACAAAAAAAAAAAAAAAAGTATCATGAAAATCGGCCCAGCGGTTACGAGATATAAAGATAACGTCATCGAGTTTCACCCCATAGAAGATGTTTTTCGTAATAGGAGGTATAAGATTTTGAATTTTTTTTTTGTATGGGAGGTACCATGCCCCTTCGTCCAATTTTGACCAAACTTCACAAAGACCATAATATATAGACCAATATCAAAGATGTGTGAAAGTGTGGTTAAAATTGGCGACAAGCTATTTTAAGGCTCAATTTTTATATAATATAGATGTAGACCGAAATTTATGTAATTACTTAGACATTTTCAAAAAATTGTAATTAGCCACTAGCTAAGCTAGGTGTTGTTTTTTACTTATAAAACAGTAGACGGTGAAAATCGAGCAAACAGTGCGTCTAGATTAGATGTAGTGGTCGTCTACTGATGAGCCCACCCACCACATCGGGGCGAAACGCATTATTGGAGTCGAGGCCAGCTCAAATTTAAAAATTCTTGATGAGTAGACGTAGACGATTCTGTTGCGTAAATTCATCAGCTTTTTCTTTTATTAAGAGGAACTTAACGAGATTATTCCTCTAAATACAACATTTGAGCGATGTAAAAATTTGACGACCATACTCGTAATGCACAGCGCATTATTTAACAGTAGGTACACTTGACAACAGCGAGAACTTTAATTTATAAAAATTCGCGTTTATGAAATATCTTCCAGGAGAATACAACTTAACCTACAACTTAAGCAATTTAAGAACTAACGCCTTCCTGCAACCAAAATTTTTTAAATTTTGTTTTATCACTAACACTAACCAAGCCGCGTTAACTTACTTAGTTTCATTTCTTGTACGATTTCTTTGGAAGATTTTTGCTTTGACTTATAAATATTCCTGTCATATCACCTGAAATAATACCATAACTTTACAAAATTATCTTAAAGTATGTGCTTACAGTTTCATTTAAATAGTGTTAAAACTTTAAAACGATGTCTATACTATCACTTTAATTTAATAGTTAAAACTACTGTGAAGAGCTCATTTGACATTCCCTCCCCATACAAATACCTCTATTTAGCTATCATGTTAACCCTAAACCATTGCAGCACGTGTTGCCCAGCACTTAAGTGGATGTCCGCACGTGCCAAGCGATTAATTTAACACCATGTACACAAATATTTTATTATTCGAATTGGTGCGATCACAACACCAAAGTAAATATTGTTCGTTGATTGAATCGGTTGTCTAGTGATGTTGTTTGCTTGTGTGAACAAGTGAGATACTTTGATGTACAGATACAGATTAAGTTTGGAATGTTTAATAAAACTCCTTGCCATAAGTACAGTACGTAATTCGTATATCAATTCATAAGTGCAGATGCAATAGATGGTGTGAAGATAATTATTTTATTTGCACGTGTTTGAAATTCCAATTTCTATCAATAAATCTATTATTATTGACATGTAAGCTATATACAGATATTTTTCATAGGGATTAGTAGATACAATATAGTAAAAAGTACCTAGTTATTGTTTAAATTTATTTCATTAATTTCTACCTTAATTTTAATACTATTTAAGAGTTCTTTGAGATGTTAATATTTTTTATTAACTGAATAAGAACAAATCGATGCCAGTCTATAGCTATAAAATTGAAAGCTAATGCAAGAGATTTAAAACAATTGAAAAATAAATACTCAATAATATGAACCAAATCACAGAAGTAGCTATATGCCTTAGGATGGTGGTTACTTAATAAATTCATTTGGTAGTAAGAGATTATATCTATCACATTTTGAAACGCAAACACATTTTTCGCTGTTATATCTATTAATTTTTATATAAATGTAATATGTTATATGAATGTAAAATTAACATTTTGGCAGATAATACCTATATACCAATCCCAATTTTATTTTGAGAAATATATAAATGTGATGGTGATGATATAACAAAGTAATTATCATTTTCAAATAATTTCCTAAAGTCCTAAGTCATGATTTATTTCAAGAGTTAAAAATTCTCTAAAAACATTTTTAATTCCATTCGGTTCCAGTTCCATCATTTTGACTTTAGGTGCTTAAGTCCATATGGGACTCACTGACGTA
This sequence comes from Cheilosia soror, assembly GCA_949372485.1. Classification (NCBI taxonomy): domain Eukaryota; kingdom Metazoa; phylum Arthropoda; class Insecta; order Diptera; family Syrphidae; genus Cheilosia; species Cheilosia soror. The sequence goes on from OX443564.1 coordinate 25,529,058, forward strand.
AAAATGACTTCAGAACTACATACGTACTGCTGGACAAAATAATATGATTGTGTGGGAACATATTTAAAAAAAAATTCAATTTTTTCAATTTGTTTTTTGTTTTTACAATTATATTAATAAAATTTACATTATTTAAGATAATATGGAATATACATATTTATCTGATTATTTTTCGAATAATAAAAAAAATTAACAAAAACTTTTGGAGTTCTGTTTTTTCGCAAAAGGTGTGTTCCTATTTCTAAATAATCATTAATTATAGATTTTATTAATATCTATTTTTTTTAACTTACCTTATCTAGTAAGCTGAGTATCCTCCATTATTTTTCAAAACTTTTTGGGAAGCAGTGCAAAAGGAATGGTATTCCAGTCCTTTTGCACTGCTTCCCACAGTTGATTCCCATTTCCATTTGTGAAGAACTGACCCCTTAGTTTTCTTTTCAGTTCATCCCACAAGTTCTCAATGGGATTGAGATTTGGAAATTGACTTGACCATTTATTTTTGTTTCGTCACTCCACAGAATATTCTGGCATTTTTTCACTCCTTCAGGTCCGATCCAACTTCTATGGCTTAAAGCAAATTCTTTTCGGGACCTTACGTTCCTAGCTCTTAGGAGTGGAACTTTTCTGGCGACTCTTCCTGGGAGATTGAAGTTCTGCAGTCTCCTGCGGATTATGTGTGCACTGATTCCATCCCCAATTTGTACGCCTATCGTCCGTACAAACGGATTTAACTTCGCTAGAAGTAAAATGCGGCAGTCAGTAGTAACTGTGGTTTTTTTTCGTCCTTTATCATTTTCTATATCTAATGTTGGCTTAAGAGCATTGGTTACGAAGTTCTGTGACCTCCTAGGGCATCTGCTATAAATTTATTTGTTTTACCCTCACCCCTTAGCCGCTGAACTAGTTGCCTTTCTTCTGCAGAGCAGTGGACTTTTCGACCCATCTTAAAATATTATTTAACAAAAAAACTTAACCACTTGGGCGCAGTAGCGCAGTGGTTAGTGTGTTGGACTACTGTGCGAGGGATCCCAGGTTCGATCCCCGG